>CM076451.1:11268685-12468685 GCA_038419695.1 Scomberomorus guttatus | reverse complement strand
TTAATAAATTAGGCGGGACTGTTGATGACCAATCCAGAGGCACTCTCATTAATAAGATGCTAGAATATAGCGAGGGTTACAGGGGATACAGTATATAACTTGTCTCATTCCCTGCTCTCTCTCTATTTGGGGGGTGTTTAACAATATGACTCCACTTGCCTTATTTCCCTTGATTTACTCTGTCTGGGTCCTCACTTTCACTTATACCCCAATTTCCAGCTTCAGCTCTCCATCCCCATCTGCAGCCAAAGTGTGCACTCTTCAAAACAGCTTTGAGCCAGGCTTTGTGGCAGAGGGTGACTATGTTATTGGGGGGATCTTCCCCCTTCACTATAACCAGGAGATGCCAGACCTCAACTGCACCTACAGACCACCACCAGTGAAGTGCAATGGGTGAGTGAGTTTAATAGGTTTGGATTGGAAATCAGATTGGGGGTGTTTAACTTCATGTATTCAGTTGGATGCTATGTGATTTTGTCTCCAAAAACATGTTGTGACATTCTTATTCTATCAAATGGATTATGCAGGATATATTTATGTTTACCAGATTTTAAAATGCAGTAATAATTTAACCTGATACTAAATACAATATTCTTATATACACTTTACCTGACCTGCACTTTGAGTTTGAGTAAGGTATTTAGGTTTTAGCAAAGAGAGTTCCAGAGAGAAAAGGTGTGTCTGTAATTCCCAGATCACTTCTAAATAATTTCCATAAGGTTTCCTGAAAATAAGTACAAGTGCTCCAAGAAACCAACCAAAGAAAAGAAAAATGAAGAAAGAAAAAAAAAATGTTATTCATTGTTCATACAAACATAATTTCTGTTATCAATCATTGGAGACTTTATTTATGTATGTTGAATTTGTATACAATTTGTATTCATCTATGTTGAATTTGTTTACAAATGTTACATTTTACATGTTGAGCTAGCACAAATTTTGCTAAAAAAATCTTATGCACGTAGATGCAGAGAGATGACTAACTTTTACCTTTAAATTTGACCTTTTCTCCCCCTTTGCTTTGTTCCATGTGTGTATGGTGTGTGCATATGTGTGTCTGCTGAGGTACAGCTTTGATCCTAGGGCTTTCCGCTGGGCTCAGACTATGAGGCTGGCTGTGGAGGAGATAAACCAGAATATGGAGCTGTTGCCTAATTACACCCTTGGCTACAAAATATTTGATTCATGTGCATATCCACTGACCGGCCAGAGGGCTGCTCTGGCTGTGTTGAATGGTTTGAGTGAGGACCACTCTCCCATGTGCAGAGGTGCCTCTCCACTCCTCGCTGTGATCGGGGAATCTGGTTCTGCTCAGTCCATTGTGGTATCAAGAATCCTGCAGCCGTTCAGAATCCCAATGGTTAGTTAGGATGATAATGTTCTGTTATTATACCCCAAAAACATGTGTCCTCTGCAAAATATTGCCCTTTAATCTGTTCTTTATTAACCCTTTTTTACCCAGATCAGCTACTTCTCGTCGTGTGCATGTTTGACTGACAGAATAAAATATCCAACTTTCTTCAGAGTAATCCCTAATGATGACTATCAGGTGAGGGTTTGGCTTTAGATTTAAAGGGGTTTCTACAGAATGTGGTCTGGTGTTGTCCATTTCTAAACTCAACTTGAGTGGATGATATATAAGATTACATTGCAGCGTTAAACAAAGTATATATTAAAAAAAGCTTTATTGATTTCTCTGATGTCAGTTTACTTTGTTTTGTTTTTCTAAATATCTGAGTTATGACAAAATAAAATTGGCACTTTTTTTTTCCTGATCCTAGGTGAAGGCCATTGCCCAACTGCTGGTACGCTTCAACTGGACTTGGGTGGGGCTGGTGCGAGGGGACCATGAATACGGGCGCTTCGCTGTGCAAGGTTTACTGAGAGAGCTCCAGGGAACCAAAGTGTGTGTTGCGTACAGTGAAATGATCCCTCTGCTCTACAATCGCCAGAGGGCTCTGGAGATCATGCAGGTACATACAAACACACACTGGATTTGAGTTTTATAGAAAAAGAGTGTTTTTATTTCACCTCAAGACCTCTTATGAAAAATTGATCTCATTAAAGCCCCTGTGTGAATAATATTGTGTGATTATAGCATGTTTTAAGTTATTTTGATGGTATAAGTTTTTTGTTTGTAAAATGAGACAATCCTGGGTTAGGGTTAACTAGACTTAGTTTTAACCTGCTTTCTTTTTGCTTCTTTTTTTTCTCTTCCTTGTGAAACTTTTTCCTCCTCCATCATCTGTAAAGGTAATGCGTAGCTCTATGGCAAAAGTGGTGGTGGTATTTTCAGCCGAGGGGGAGATGACGCCTTTCTTGAGGGACTACATGATGCAGAACATTACTGGAATCCAGTGGGTGGCTAGTGAGGCCTGGGTCACAGCATCTGTCTTTACAGGGAGTGAGTATTACCCCTACCTGGGGGGCACCATTGGGTTTGGCATCAGAAAAGGTCATATCTCCAGACTCAGTGACTACCTGCTGACAGTAAACCCTCAGATGTATCCCAATAATCCACTGGTGCAGGAGCTGTGGGAGGCTCTGTATGGCTGCAGTCCTTCTCTGTCCTCTGGTTCCCAGTTGCCTCCCTGCTCGGGGCAGGAGTCCCTGTTGGATCAGCATTCAGCTTACATGAATACATCCAGTCCTAGAGTTGCCTATAATGTCTATAAGGCTGTATATGCGATTGCTCATTCCCTGCACAACCTACTTCTCTGTCAACCAGACCAAGGGCCTTTCCTCAACAACTCATGTGCACAAAGCAACAACATACAACCTTGGCAGGTATTGTCTAGTATTCTTATTGATTATTGCACTGTAAATCTTGTTTGAGTATTTCATATTATTTATTGTTTTTCAAGCTCCAACACTACCTCCAGGAAGTGACGTTCAACATTGCTGGGGAGGAGGTGAACTTTGACCTGAAGGGCGACTCCATACCCTATTATGATATCATCAACTGGCAGAGGGGCACAGGCGGTAACATTGAGTTTGTCACCGTGGGGTTGTTTGATGGAACCAAGCCTGCCGGAGAGGAGCTGGTGATCCAGGAGGACAGGATAATGTGGGCAGGTCATCAGAGTGAGGCAAGCTGCTCACACTGTGTTTTTACCTTCATCAGATGCCACCTGTTGAAGTTCTGTAGGTTGAGGTGGAGGTAAGTCAGGTTGACAGGACAAGCTGGATCAGGTATGAGTTTGTTCACATTTATATTAGAGATGCAAATGCTCATCATATGACCTTATATTCCTTATGGCTGAATTCTTGTAAAATACAAGTTAAGGTGTTAGTAATGTTTCATTTGTATGCTGATTGTATTCACTGCATTCCAATCCAGCCCTTGCTAGCTGCATTTTCTGACCATAGAGATCAGAAATATGGATAGGCCACAACTAATCATTATTTTTACGTTAAATCAAGATATCAATTTTTGTTTGGTCTATAAAATAGAAAAATGCTATCACAACTTCATTGGATCTAAAGCTTGTTATGTCCAAAATGCTGACAATCAAATGTTAAACAGAAAAAGAATCCTCACATTTTACAAGATGGAACCAGTAAATAATGATATTTTTCATGATAAATGGCTTGAACAATAATGTTTTGGGATTTTTTTTCCTGTTGATGGACTAATCAAGTAAATGACTAATCATTTTGTCACACTAATTTGACACTGCAGAGCTGAAAGACACTATTGTCTGTGTGCTCCTTAGGTGCCAGTGTCTGTATGCAGTGCCAACTGTCTTCCAGGGTCCCGGAAGGCTGTCCGTCGTGGGGAGCCTGTCTGCTGCTATGACTGTGTACCATGTGACAGTGGCAAAACTAGCAATCAGACAAGTGAGCTTACAACCATGTAATAAAGATAACAATTAATATCTAATATATTTTATTGCAATCAGGTGCTATTTCAATATTGAATTGTTTTAAATAAACTATTCATTTTTTAACCTTTTCTTACTCTTTAGATTCCATAGAGTGCACATTTTGTCCTGAGGACTTCTGGTCAAACAAAGACAGAACAGCCTGCATCCCAAAGAAAGTGGAGTTCTTGGCCTATGATTCCTTGGGTATAGCCCTGACAGTGATCTCTGTTGTGGGTGCCTGTCTCACTATAGCGGTCCTTGCAGTCTTCTTCCATCACAGAAACACAGCCATAGTCCGTGTGAATAACTCTGAACTCAGCTTCTTTATCCTGTTTGCGCTGACTCTGTGTTTCCTGTGTTCTCTTGTGTTCATCGGAGAGCCAACAGCTTGGTCCTGCATGCTGCGCCACACGGCCTTCAGCATCACATTTTCACTTTGCATCTCCTGCATACTGGGGAAGACTCTGGTGGTGTTGGCTGCTTTCACTGCCACCAGGCCAGGAGACAACATTATGAAGTGGCTGGGGCCCAAACAGCAGAGGGCCATTATCTTTAGCTGCACTCTGATCCAGGTGGTAATTTGTGCTGCCTGGCTCATTGATGCACCCCCTTACCCATCCCGAAATACACAATATGAACGTTCAAAAATCATACTGGAGTGTAGTGTGGGCTCTAGCCTTGCATTCTGGTGCGTTCTGGGATATATTGGTCTGCAGGCTTGTCTGTGCTTCATTCTGGCCTTTCTAGCCCGAAAGTTGCCGGGAAACTTCAATGAGGCAAAGTTTATCACTTTCAGCATGCTGATCTTCTGTGCTGTGTGGCTGGCATTCATCCCTGCTTATATCAGCTCGCCTGGAAATTACGCAGATGCAGTGGAGTCATTTGCCATTCTGGCCTCCAGCTTTGGCTTGTTGTTCTGTCTGTTCGCTCCAAAGTGTTACATTATTTTACTGAAGCCTGAAAAGAATACAAAACAGCATCTGATGGGAAAGAAGTGATATGCCTTAAGTTAAGCTTTTAAAAATGTATTTCTATTCAATGTTCAATGTTGTTTAAAAACAAATGATTTAGTTCACATTTGTATGGATGGGACAGTGACAGTTGTATACAAGTGATATTGCAGCATTACAAATATAGTGCAGCTGTAAAGGAAATAAATAAGTATATATGCATGGATCTTATCACTCTGATGTACTCATAGATATTTTAAAGAAATAAAGATATGAAGTGTTGAATATTTTTTCAGGATTCTGAGGCTCAGTTTGTTGGGAAAAGACTTTCTGCTGCTCTCTACCCTGCTACACCCATGAGCTCCATTTTTAATCAATCAAAAGTTAATGAGTAGAAAGAAGAAAAAGAAAATCAGTAGTAATTTAATAATAATTATTAGCTCACAGTATGTAATCACTAATTATTACTGATTACATACTGTGAGCTATTGTAATGTAACATGTTCAGGCTTTTGTCCTGAGGGCACCTAAAACAAATTGTGTATAGTGAAATGTAAGGGGAGGGTCAGGCATGGGGAATGGATATGAAAAAAATGTGGAATTGTGAACTAAAATGAGCATGATTGAAGCTTAATCAGCTGTTAATACTGATTCTTCAATAGGCATTAGTACACATGGGCTGCAAATAAATGATATAAATACCAGACTCAAGTGAAACATTTTTATTTAAAATACAGTCAATCAAAATGTAAATATAGCACAATCTGTACATTTGAGGTCATTCAAAGTGCTCATATAAAAACATAAACATCAATAGAAAAAAATGAAACAATAAAAACAATACAGATTTCATGAATAATAATAAAAACAAGCTAAAAACTTGATTATCAAATTAAAAATAAGTAAAAAACTATTTAAAAAATAGATACAAAAGTTAAAAAGAGGTTAGGTTAGTAGGTTGTTCCACAGTTAAGGCGCATAGATGGAAAAAAACTACATCTGCATCAATATTTTTTTGAGAAAGCAGGGACCCTTGTTGTATGTCATACCCATCTCTCTCTCCCCTTGTTTCCTGTCTGCCTCTTCACTGCCCACTATCCAATAAAGGCCAAACCAGTTACCTTAAAAAAAAAAAAAAAGATACAGTGTTTTGAATGAGGTCACAAAGGGGAGGTTTAGAGCTTGAGAAGTCTCAGGTTCTCAAATCTTTGGGCAAAGCCTCCTAGAAGACAGTATTATAGATACTATAGCTTGTAATGCTACAGTATAAGAGCCAGTAGTCATTAGAAGTCCAGTAAGAGAAACTAAGAAATTGTACAGTAATAGGAAAAAGCATCCACAGACCCCAGTTATATTTATTTACTTATTTATTTTGAGTAAAATGTGTCAATATCAACATGTTTCGTGTGGCTTTTTATTTTGTTCCACATTCAAATATGCAAACTGTTTGTTTTTAATTTAACTATGAAAATCAATTTCAAAATATTAAGTAAAAATGTGTGCTTATGTTCTCTTGATGGCCACTTAAATTGACCACTATGTTAAGTTTATCTGGGATATTTCCCAGTCATGCCTTTCTTAATGTTTCTCTCAGGCCGCAGTAGAATTATGTAACATTTGGGAACAAAAATACATAGTAAAAGTCCAAAACTAGAGGCTAAAATTGCAAATATTTCCACAGCCACAGTGAACTTCCCAGGAGAGCTGACATAGGCTGGGATGAAAGATATCCACACAGCCCAGAAGATCAGCATACTGAAGGTGATGAGCTTCGCCTCATTGAATGTATCAGGCAGCTTGCGTCCCAAGAAAGCCAGGAGGAGGCAGAGGAAGGCCAGTAGGCCAATGTAGCCCAGGACCAGGTAAAATCCAGGGGGCCATGGTTCCTTACATTCCACAACAATCTACAGTATATTATGTCAAATAATATCAGTTAGAGTGTGAAATAACTTGCTGCATATGTTTAGGTTTGGCTTCTTTCCGATTTGAAGAATAAACATTAAACCATCTATGTGTAGGCGACTCCTAGTGGTGGAATAAAAATGATGTGGCCATCAAAGCATGTTACTTACTTTTCCAGTTGAGCTTGGTAGGTTGGGTTCCTGAATGGGAATGGAGGCGCACCCAACAGCCAACCAGTACAGAGACAAACCTGGGGGTTAAAGAAGGAACATGCACTGATTGTTGACAAAAGGTTTACAAAATTCTTTTCATAAATTTCATTAGGTGATTCTTTGTGATCACAAATTGAAGTTAAAATTGAATCCACAGTTTTCCCACCTGAGGAGCTGTAGTGCAAAGGATCAGAGTTCTCTGTTGGGATGGACCAAACAGCTTCAGAACCCTGGAACCAGGTGCATTAGCTCGAAAGGCTGAGAGAACCACAATGGTCTTAACTAGGAGGCAAGACAGACAGAGGACAAAGCTGATACCGAAGGCTGCCTGCCGGAGCCTACATGTCCACACAGACGGCTGACCAATGAACACCAGGGAACACAAGAAGCAGAGCTTGAGTGACAGGAGGAGCAAGAAACTTATTTCTGAGTTGTTGGCTTTGACGATGGGCGTGGAGCGGAAACGGTGAAAGACAGTGGTGATGATCATTGTCAGGATGACACCCAGCACTGTGAGTGCCACCAGTATGATGCCCATGGTGTCGTAGAAAGACAGGAATTCTTCTACCCCGGCAACGCATTTAACATTGTCTTTGTCTGACCAGTAGTACTCAGGACATTTTGTGCACTCAGTGGAACCTTCAAGGACACATAAAGTAGTCAAACACTGTATAAACACACACAAACTCTGACTGAACATAAAGCAGTTGACAGTTGTGCTACATTTCAATGGTTGTAATGGCTCTGTGTTGCCTACATGATTCGAAATATATATGAATACACAAAACATGTATGGACTACCAGTCCGATTGCTGATCTCTCCGTCAGCACAGGGCAAACAGTCAAAGCAGCAGTGGGGTTGTCCTGGACGTCTGGCCTGCCTGCTGCCAGGGGGGCACGGTGCACTACACTGGGACACAGGCACCTGGACAAAGGACCAGATAAAGGTGGAGGATGAAAAATAAAATGAATTTAAAGCATGTAGCCCTGATTGTATTTTCATAAATCATTTTTAGAGGACATACAGCACGACCTACCTGCGATTGTCCTTTTGTCCATACAATGGTGCTTTTCTCCATCTGCAGCTGTTGTCCTAAAGGAGCTGAACCATCATAGCTTCCCACTTTGATGAATCTAAACACAACATACATTCTTTATATTGATCACAAATTGCAAAAAACATGCAGGTCATACAATACATAACAATATTGCTTCATAAACTGTTCCCTTTCTATCATTAGTGCATAATTGTTGCTGTAATTTTGCTCTTAAAAAGACAGTTGTTGTGCTTGTATGTCTTAAAAAATTTCACCTAATTTCATCATTGCTGTCCTTCTGCCAGTTAATGATGTCATAGAGAGGGACCGGCTCTCCGTTGGAGTCAAAGTGTATCTTCTCCTCAAACTGGGTGGTAAAATTCACCATCTTCAGATGGTGCAGCAACTGTATGGAGGAAAAGAAAGAAAGTAAAAAACAGAGAAGAGGGTTTGGCTAAGGATAATGCAGAAAATAAAAACTCTAGGAATATATCCAATATTCACATGCATATTCACTTGTATATTTCCTGGATGTTTAACTTACCTGCCTGGAAGAAAATGATTTCTTTTTCTCACACATTCCATTAGAGTCACAGCTCAATAAATGGTGCAGAGCATGGGCGATGGCATACACAGCTTTATACACATTATAGGATATTCTGACTTGAGAAACATCAGTGTAACTGCTATCAGTGAACCTTAGATCCTCTGAACCAGTGCATGCAGGCTTTTCAGCAGTACTTTTATAGTTTTCATCAAATGACTGATTGATGGTGCTTTTTTCCCCCACAATTGGAATAACCAGGGACACAGACGGAGAGTCAGGTTTGTCCAGGGTACCAGTAGCATTTTCTTTTAATCTGCCTCCTAAAAACTGTAGTCTGCAGCCAAACAGCTCTTCCCAGAACATGTTGACAAATTCCATGCCAGGTTCAGGAGAGGGACGGACATTTAACAAGAACTCTTTCAAGCCAGGAATTCGGACTCCAGGGAAGGAGAATCCCAGCGTGCCCTCTAGGAGAGGGTGGAAGCGGGGTGAGGTCAGCAGGCTCGCAGTCACCCAGGCTTCACTGGCTACCCACTGTATCCCTGTCACATTCCTCTGAGCCAGCTGGAAAATTAAGCATAAATAGAGAAGGTTGACAAGCATACAGATTACCACGAGCAGTGTCTCAACACATTAACTAAGATGAAGCATGCTCACCTCTGAGAGCAACTCCAACAGCTGTCCCTCTGTGGCAAAGACCACCACTACCTGTGCCGTTGACCTCTGCAGCCTGTCTGCCATTTCTTGTATCTCAGCCACTGTGGGTGATTTGGAGATGGTCAGATGAAATGCCAGACACCCACCTTGTTGTTTAAACTGATTAGAGAATGCCTGAATGCCATAGTGACTGTAGTCATCCTGAAAGATATACAGAGTTTTGTTAATCATGTTAGTGTGTTTAACTAATATTGGAGAATAAAGAAGTCCTCATCTCACCGTGGTCCCTATTGTGCCCACCCAGCGCCAACCCAAGAAGGTGACCAGCTGTACAAGACCTCTAACTTGAAAGAGATCACTCGGCACGGTTCTCAAGAATGAAGGGTACACATGCTTGTCAGTAAGACAGGTACAAGTCGCAAAATAACTCACCTACAGAGAAATAAAAGTTATTCAATAGATAAAGCTGAACACTACTGAACATTTTCAATCATTGTTGTGTGATTTATATCAAAAATCAATTCCTGTCTTACCAGTGGGATATTGAAAGGGCCAAGTGTGTGAGCCACAGCTCTCGTAGGGGAAGACGATGCAAGGCCGATCACAGCAGGGACGGGAGAACCAGCCAGACATGAGGGCAAAGTTTCATATTGTGTACCTATTCTCTCCTCCGTTACATTTTCCTTTATATAATTTCTATTTTTTTCAGTACTTCCCTTATTCATCAATGACAGCATCCTTTTCTTTGTTGTTTTTTGAACCTCCTCTGTGCTAATTCCCCTGTCCTTTGGCATATCAAATCCTCTTTCCGTTTCTGTCATTTGCTCCACCTCATATGTTACAGCTGTGGAGTGACTGACTAAAGAGAAAAGAGCTCGCAGGCTGGTGTGAACATGGTCACAGCTGTCCATGATCAGGTAGCCCAGTTTAACGCCGGGTAACAAGCTTGAATTACGATTAATTTCCTGCACTGCAAACACCATGGTCATCATCCAGCGGAAGGCTCTGTGATCAAAGCTGGAGGAAATTAAATAATGCATTCTATGTGATTCATCATCATGAGATAGAAAACACAGTATCACAGCACCATATAAATCAGAATATGTGAACAGTGTAGGAGCAACATAGACATCTAATTACAGCAAGAGGAAATTATTTCAGTTACTCATTTGTGTATAAATGTGACATTTTTTGAATGCAGGACTAAGATAGATGAATCAAAATGCAAATATATCAGATATCAACAGTATCCTCACACTCACCCACTGCAAGGTGTGAGCAGAGGTTTGCTGTTGTAGCTGTGCTGTGGCTCAGGGGCCACATAGTGCAGAGGAAACAACCCTCCAATCACAACATCTCCCTCTGACTGCAGGGCCAGAGCTTCACTGTCTTCCAGTCTCACACATTGTGGTAAACTAGAACCAAAACCACTTACTCCCTCTATCCCCATACCAGTCAGTCTGTCCGCCATAGTTTCTTCTTCCACCACACCTCCCTCCAAACTTAGTTCTTTCCTTTCCCCTGCAGAATGAGGGACATCAGAGTAAACAGGGGAGAAAAGAAGGCTCAACAAGGCCCAAAGAAACAGCCAGATAAAAGGGGTTAAATGCAGTGCCCATACTGGACCCATAAAGACTGCGTGCGCTGGAGATGATGATACTCAAAAATAATCTCTTAAAGGCTGATGAAGTAGACTATATAAAAACTGTAATGCTCGCTTCATTTCATCGGTCATATGAGTCATCGCCAGATCAACCAATCACAATGAAAAGCAACAGCAGGAGAGAGGACAAGATGAGGCTCATGTAAATTATTTGTCCTAAAACTGGAAAGCTGTCATAAATTGTATTATAATATTATCATTATCAGGAAAATAATACTTAAAATTAAATTAAGATTACTCTGATATTGTTGATCACTAAATATAACTAATATGCATTTGTACATGTACACTCTCTTTACTTTCCCCCATTTTTTAAAACAATGACAACACTTTTATCCAAAACATATTATAAACATATGAAATTAGTGAGCAGTGTTAGATTTGCTAGCTTTTGAGTGTGAGTCCGCTTTGTGCGATTAGACCTGGAAATACTACTAGCAAAGTTCTACTAGCAAAGTTAAAACTAAAACAACTCCAGGTTACCATGGAAGAAATAAATTGCAGGAGGATGAAGATGTAGTAAGGAACAAATTTTTGTTCCACAACTCCTGAGAATTTGCACAATTAAAATCAAGTCAAACAATTAAATTCTAATTTTAACAGCTGCTGCTTTTTTTTTTTTTTTTTTTAACTGAGCTAATATTCAAATCGTTAATCTTGGCATTTCGAAAATCTTATAGAATAAAACCCATCACAGTTAAAATTCTTTGGAAAAAATGTCACTCATCCCTAAATTAGAGACATCAGAAAATGGCTTTGTTACACTGCTACCACCTGCTGGACGTAATATATATGGAATTCCCTACCTGAGGAACTTAGGCTGGTAAACTCAGTACCCTGTTTTAAATCAACCCTCAAAACTTACTTTTACAGAAAGGTGTTTCTACAGTAAATCCGTTGCTTATCTGTTTTACCTGTTCCTTTTATACTCTGTTTTATCAGGTCTGATGTTCTATGTTTTTATGTCTCTGTCGTTTTTACCTTGCTCTATGTTTTTATTTATGGTATTGCTTTTTATCATGATTGTGTATTTTATTTTTATTCTGTCAAGCATTTTGTAATTATGTTTTGAAAAGTTACTATTTAATCCACTGAAAGTTACTTAAAAACAAAATGATAATGTGTCCTTGATATATTATACAATATAATAATATAAAATCTAACATTGCCTGACAATCTGCCTCTATATCCCATTTAATAAAGAGATTGCACACTGACAAAAGAAGATTCCATGACTTGTATAGGCATCACACTAACAACAATGTCTAATCAGGAGGGGAGCTAATCAGCTACCTTGGTCTGGTCACACAACCTGCAATACATTGTATTGACATATACATATTCATACATGCACCCCATACACTAGTCTAAACCTTATGTGCACTTTTGTGTACACAACAGCAAGAACAGCAATATTAAAACACTAAATAAACAGAAATAAGCCTCTACAAAAAAACAAGTTAAAGACAATTCCTCATTGAGACCTTGTGGATGCAGTGTTCTGTTCCCAGTCTCTAAATCACCTGCCATGATGGGTGGTGTGAACGATTAAACAAACAATGATGTAGATCGATGAAAGGGATGACGTAGTCCTGAATATAAAATGAAGTGGCTGTGCAAAAGCTTTAGAAAACAGGGGTGAAGGGAGGACGGCAGTTATGAGGGCATTTGTTGACACACACCTGCTTTTGTGTGTTTTGATTTTCTCTCTCTTACAGCCTGTGTCTTCCTCTAATTCCTCATCTTGTAAGTTACAGAGACAGTTTCATCTTAATGGGATGCACAAAGCCGGCGATGTGGTTCTGGGTGGGTTGTTTGAAGTCCACTATTCCACTGTCTTCCCTGAGCTGACATTCACCTCAGAACCAAATCAGCCAAACTGCCAGGGGTGAGCTCTACACACATAAAGCAAACAGAAGAGAACAGCTAATTATTCTGCTTCTACCCAGTACATTAATACAAGATGTATTGTTACATAATGTATTACTAACATAGGTTGAGATATTCTTGTGTATTTCTACCAAGTTCTCAGGTCACATGTTATTTTTGTAGTGGTTAATGGTGACATTTTGTGTGTTAGCTTTGATATTCTAGGGTTCAGACATGCTCAGACCATGGCTTTTGCTATTGATGAGATCAACAGAAACTCCAATCTGCTACCTAATGTTACTCTGGGATACAGTCTTTATGACAACTGTGCCACATTTGGAACTGCATTTCGTGCTGCTTTGTCTCTGGCCAGTGGTCGAGAGGAGCAGATTCTTTTGGATGAAACCTGTGTGGGGGTCCCGCCAGTCCTGGGGATTGTGGGTGATTCCTACTCAATGTTTACAATTTCCATGTCAAGTGTGATAGGTTTATTCAAGCTGCCCATTGTAAGTTTCCCACCTTCTATTTTTTCCCATTTTCCATCAGAGAATAATTTTGATGTGTTCTGTTTGAGTGAATATTATGTATATTATATTATTATGTACAACATTTTCTGATTTTCAATCATGCAAGAACTAAAAAAACCTCTTACCCAATATCTCTCACAGGTGAGTTACTTTGCCACATGTCCCTGTCTGAGTAATCGACAACGCTTTCCATCCTTCTTTAGAACGATCCCAAGTGATACTTTCCAGGTAAACTCAAGAAATGTAGTCATTTAATTCAACTGACCCTCCTCTGAATAAAGCTGTTTTTCTTGTATGTATCAAAATATGTGTGCTTTACATGTCGTCAGTGAAGCTATGTGGATTTAGATGACACATTTGAATGAGAGTGATTGTTGAAAGATTTATATAGATAGATTTTCTGTTCCAGCATGCACACAAACATTTCAATTCTGTTTAGGTGCGTGCTGTGATTCAAATTCTAAAACACTTTGGCTGGACTTGGGTGGGCCTTCTGATCAGTGATGATGAATATGGACTTCATGTTGCCCGATCCTTCCAATCTGACCTGGCTCTGTCTGGTGGAGGTTGCCTGGCCTATATCAAAGTTTTGCCCTGGGGAAATGTGTCAAGCGAATACAAGAGGATTGTGGCTGTAATGAAAAAATCCACAGCTCGAGTGGTCATTGTGTTTGCACACGAGAGTCACTTGCTTCACCTCATGGAGGAGGTAAGAATTGAAAAAGATATTCATTTAGGAATCTATAACATAAAAGAAATGAAGTAAGGTGGTATATTTTGTTCTTGGAGTGATGGAATTACATCAATCCACTGTTTCCAAACATTATTTGACACAATGTGCAAGCTTTAAACTTACATTACAACTTACATTACAAACTATTAAGAAGACATGAACATCATCAATAACTCATATATATAGGATACAAGAGTACAAGAATGATCTTACTACTACTAAAAAGCATGAATTCATTCATGTACAACAACTAAGGTATTTTAATTATTATGACTTCTGATTATGAATGATTATGTATTCTTCATAAGTAAGTCTGCAGTTAAAAGGACGGGCTGAAAAACTGATCAGTCACAGTAGTGCATATGTATTCTGTCTGTCTTTGTCAAAAATATTATTGCTTTCTTACAAATGTGTCACGGTATGTGAATATTTTACTTTGCTGGCTTTGAATTATCAATTAAAGTTTGGAAATATTATGAATGACTTATCTTAAATGGTTTGTGAGCTTTAAAGGACCAGTGTGTAAGATTTAGTGGCATCTAGTGGTGCAACATGGCGGCCTCCATGGAAGAGGACCTGCTCCCTATGTAGATATAAAAGGCTCATTCTAAGGTAACGAAAACACAAGAATTCTTATTTTCAGGTGATTAAAACACTAATCAAAACATACTCATGAATATTATATTCCATTTCTGCCAATTGATCCCCCTAAATCTTACACACTGGTCCTTAAGTTAACACTGTATGATGCATAATATATTAATATGTTTACACCTTTTTCCAACGAAACAGATCATTGATATGGAGTCCAAAATTGTGATTTCATTTTCATTTGTATTTTTTTAAATACATGATGCCTAAATAAACAGAAGAGCTGAAAGGTCACAAAGATGATTGATGCATAAGCAACAAATGTTTAATATATGTGATTTCACAGTTATGCCACCATTATTCACATGTTATTTATCAGTGTTGAAGAAGGACCAGGTCACCACTTTATTATATCACATTATAAAAACATTCATGCTTAGATAATCATGATTATAACATTTGGAATTCAACAGAATACATGCAGTACTGTGACTGGTCACTTTTTCAGCCCATTCCTTTAACTGCAGACTTAACTATAAAGAAGACATGAACACCATCAATAATTCAGAAATCAAGATGATTGAAATACAACTGAGTGTCACTCAGCTGAAGTCTGAACTAATGCATTTGATATAATGCATTGCACAGGTGGTGAAGCAGAATGTTACAGGCCTCCAGTGGATTGCCAGTGAAGCCTGGACAGCAACTGCTGTGCTCCAGACCCCCGACCTCATGCCGTACCTGAGTGGCACATTGGGTATTGTCATTCGTCGAGGAGAAATACCAGGCCTCAGGGACTTCTTCCTAAGAATACATCCTGACCTGGACTACAACAACACCTATGAAAATAACATAGTAATGGCCTTTTTCTTTACCTCACCGCTTGATCAGCACAGACTTGTTACATTATCATCATTATTCTAATCTTGATTTTCTTTCCGCAGGTGAGGCAGTTTTGGGAACACACATTTCAGTGTAGATTTGCACCACCTCCAGCAGGTTGGGTGGAAGCAGGGGGAGCACTATGCACTGGACAGGAAAGTCTAGAGAATGTGGAGACTGAGTTTTTGGATGTGTCTAACCTCAGACCTGAGTACAATATTTACAAGGCTGTGTATGCTCTAGCGTACGCCCTTGATGACATGCTGCACTGTGTGCCAGGGAAAGGGCCTTTTAGCGGGCACAGCTGTGGCAGTTTGCAAAAACTGGAGCCATGGCAGGTAATATCAAGATACACTGTATCTGTTTTGCATTTCTTATCCATGGTGCCACCTAATTTAGTTTTCCATCACAGAAAACTTTCAAAAAATGTCAAAATAGTACCTTTTTAACATCTGTATATTGACTATAAATTTAGTGTGCTATGTCTTGGATTGTGGATATGAAAGTACATACAGTAACTGCTTTGATTAAATTCATAAAGTCTAATGCTTGTGTTTTGCATGTAGCTATTTTTATTGTTATGACAGGTTAATTAAAAAAGAACTGCACAACTGTCACTGCACTTTTTGGATAGTGTGTGGCACTGTTTATATCTTTCTGTGTTTTCTCTCACTCTTTGGTAGCTTCTACATTATTTGCAAAAGGTCAACTTCACCACATCATTCGGTGACCAAGTCTCATTTGATGAGAATGGTGATGCTTTACCAATCTATGATATCATGAACTGGCAGTGGCTCCCTGGTGAACAAATAAAAGTTCAGAATGTGGGTGTGGTTAAGAAGTCAGCTTTTAAAGGTGAAGAACTCACAATTGATGGGGACAAAATCTTCTGGAATTTTCAATCCAAACAGGTCACCTTAGCTTTTCAGGCACATTTATCCTTTTTGCCCTGTGCATACCTCATTGTGGCAGTGTAAACGACTCTGGAAAAACAGATAATTATTTCTCTCTCTACAGCCACCGCGGTCAGTGTGCAGCGAGAGCTGTCCTCCAGGTACTCGTATGGCTAGAAAGAAGGGTGAACCTGAGTGCTGTTTTGACTGCATCCTTTGTTCTGAAGGAAAGATCAGCAATGTGACTGGTTGGTGTTAACTTTGACATATTGTAATATGGAGCTGAATACTGTATATATATATGTGTGTGTCTCAGCACTTCTCCTATTTTCATTAGACTCCATGGAGTGTACCAGTTGTCCAGAGGATTTCTGGGCCAACCCCCAGCGTGACTACTGTGTTCCTAAGAAAACAGAGTTCCTCTCCTACCATGAGCCTCTGGGTATCTGTTTGACAACTGCATCGTTGTTGGGCACATTTATCTGTGTTGTTGTCCTGGGGATCTTCACCTATCATCGCAGCACACCCATGGTACGCGCCAACAATTCAGAACTGAGTTTCCTGCTCTTGGCATCACTTAAGCTATGTTTTTTGTGCTCACTGTTGTTCATCGGCCGTCCCAGACTATGGACATGCCAGCTGAGACATGCAGCATTTGGGATAAGTTTTGTGCTTTGTGTCTCATGTATCCTGGTGAAAACCATGGTTGTTGTGGCTGTTTTCAAGGCCTCCAAGCCAGGAGGTGGAGCCAGTCTGAAGTGGTTTGGTGCTGTGCAGCAGAGAGGGACGGTTCTGGTTCTTACTTCTATCCAAGCAGCAATCTGCACTGCTTGGCTTGTCTCTGACTCACCAACTCCACATAAGAACACTCAATACCACAATGACAAGATAGTTTATGAATGTGTAGTAGGGTCCACAGTTGGTTTTGCAGTGTTACTGGGTTATATTGGCTTACTGGCTATCCTCAGCTTTCTGCTAGCATTTCTGGCAAGGAATCTTCCAGACAACTTCAATGAGGCCAAACTCATCACTTTCAGCATGCTGATCTTCTGTGCTGTGTGGGTGGCCTTTGTCCCTGCTTATGTCAACTCCCCAGGCAAATATGCAGATGCAGTGGAGGTATTTGCCATCCTGGCCTCCAGTTTTGGTCTCTTGGTGGCACTGTTTGGACCCAAATGTTACATAATCCTGCTGAGACCAGAGAGAAACACAAAGAAAGCTATCATGGGTCGAGGCACCACAAAGTCATAAAGCATCACTTCAGTGCTACACCAGCCTTCTATTTTAGTTTAATGCAGCACTCATCTACTCATGAGCACATAATTACATATAGTCACATATATTTTTCTTATTCTGGGTCTGCTTCGTGGTCTCCTCCCAGCTGGATGAACCCTCCACTTAGAGGTGTGCAGGAGGCATCCTAATCCACTGCTCAAACCACTTCATCAGGAGCAGCCACCACTAGAGAGGTGATGGTCCACATTCCTAGAGCCAGTTGTCATAGCTTGAGATCAGCATGCCACGGCCAATCGGGCACAGCCACTAGACTGGGTGCTCTTCAGAGAGCTTCCATCAGGTACGAAGACACTGTTTGATAGGGGTTTTGGAATCGCTCAGTCAGACCTGACAACACAGGCCCCAGCATTATGGATGTAGGCAAATCCCTCCACCACATTAAGTAAAAGCCATGCAGAGAAAAAAATTGAGTGTTGATGGATGAGGTCTAGGTTTCCCAAGGAGTGGCTGGACTAAAGGTAAAAGTGTACCTGGCCATAAAACTGTTTAGAATTGTAGAATTATAAAACTCAGGTGTTCACCTTTTTCTCATGTAGCTGCAGGCGCTGATCCTGAAGCTGTGTTAAAACTCACTTTGTTCCCCAAATGACTTATTTCAGTGATGCCCTGGACTAATATGTATGACTATGTCTGTGTACTGCAGAAATTCTGTATTTATATTTTTATTTCTTTTAGACTGTTGTCCAGTGTTTACATGTGCACACTGTAAAAATTTAACATGAAAGGTAACTGAAAATTATTACAGTAAATATTGTTAAAAATGAGATTATTGCTGTTGCATCTTTCTAGTGCTTCTTCTAGAAACTGAAGAAACACTCCTTAGTTTTGTTGTACAGTACTGCCCAAAAGCATTCCCAAATCCCCATCTCAGGTCAGAGACAGGAGCTAAAACTGCCTGTTTCAGACAGAGGCTGAACTGAGAAGCATGAAGAGCCAATATAAGTTAAATAAGTTTTTTTAACTGGACCTAAAAAAAATTGCAGGATATGTCCCCTTTAAATGACTGGAGTCTAGCAAAGATATGATTTTCAGGGGGTTTTAAGTTGCTCTTCAAAGATTTTTATAATTGGACATATTACAGGAGTAGTCACAAATTTTACAGTAGACCGGAGTCTTATTGTTTTAATACTTCAGTTTACACCTCATCACACTTAAAGTGCAATAAAAATCATATACACATTGTATATTTCCAAATTAATAATAAAATGCATTTAATAAACAGTTGAAACTTAAATACTCAGCTGCTCAATTCATCATACATGACAGACATTTGCAGAGAGATTGTGACAGTTTATATTGCACTATAACTAGCTTATCTTTTTATTGCACTGTATGTAATATGTTATAGCTGAGCTCCCTCATTCTGCATCAGACTCATTGTAACCCTTTTTAATAGTGTTCATACTATTATTATATTGATATTATTCAGACAGAAAATGCAGAAAGACAGAAATTGGTACCATGCATTTTTGTTATCAATTTTTAACTTTATTTATTTGCTTATTCAGTAGTTTCAGCACATGATGAATAATTTGCATTGTCAGAAATTATTCCATATAACAGATTACATAGGTATTTACAAAATAACATTAAAATGAAGAGAATATTTAATGCACAAATACTAGTAAAAGTGAATATTTAAATCAAGAACTTTGTGGACTGTGTCGCATGTGCACACCATAAGGATATGTACTGTATATTGCCATCTTAACTATTTGCAAACCTCAGATGTCCTAGGATTGATTTTTGTTCATTAAATGTTTCTTGGTGTTCTTCTCTGGCTTAAATAATATGATAAAACACTTTGGAGCAAATATACACAGTATCAGTCCAAAACTGGAAGCCAGAATAGCAAATATCTCCACAGCCACAGTGAACTTTCCAGGAGAGCTGACATAAGCTGGAATAAAGGTGATCCAGACTGCACAGAATATCAACATGCTGAAGGTGATAAGCTTGGCTTCATTAAAATTATCAGGTAGTTTCCGTGCTAGGACAGCTAACACAAAGCAAAAGACAGCCAGTAGGCCTATGTACCCAAGCACAGCCCAGAACCCAATAGCTGATCCTAACGCACACTCCAGGATGATTCTCTCCTTGTATATGGTCAAGTTTTTCATTGGAAAGGGGGGGCTAAGAACCAACCAAACAGTACATATTAAAACTTGAATAAATGTGAAAGACACTACAGTCATTCTTTGCTGTGGGGGACCGAACCATTTCATGACATTACTACCTGGGAGTGTAGCTCTGAAGGCCATTAAAACCACTATAGTTTTTCCCAGAATGCAAGAGATGCAGAGGACGAACGTGATCCCAAACGCTGTGTGGCGCAGCATGCAGGACCACTCAGAGGGCGCCCCAATAAAAGTTAATGAACATAAGAAACATAGAGTCAGGGAAAATAGCAGCAGGAAGCTCAGCTCAGAGTTGTTGGCCCTGACAATTGGGGACGTCCTGTGACGAAAGAACACAGCCGCCGTTATGATGGCCAGACAGGCACCGCCAACCGAGAATGCAGCCAGGATGATTCCTAGGACCTCTTCAAAGGAGAGAAACTCTACAGGCTTGGGGAAACAAGTGTCTCTTTCTGCATTAGGCCAGAACTCCTTAGGGCAACGGAAACAACCAGGGGAATCTAAAAAAAAAAGATATAATTCAGGAAGGGCATTTAGCAGTCATATATTCTGTTATAGATACTGTAAGCATGAGAAAACACTTTATTTTACCTGTAACATTGCTAATCTCTCCCTCAGGACAAGGTATACAATCATAGCAGCAGATCGGTTTTCCTTTCTGCAGCACTTTACGAGTTCCTGGAGGACAGCTGTCACTGCACACTGACACAGGCACCTGTCAGATAGATACAAACTCATACAGACATGCACTTTTGCTACACAGCTGTTATAATTCAAAGTGTAATACAATCAGTTATTGCTGTTAGGCTCCTTACTTGTGTGCTACCCCCCACCCATGTGAGGTTCCTGTTGATGCGAAACTCCTGGCCCACTGGCAGTGATGCATCGTAATGCCCTACTGTCACCATCTCAATGCTGCCACTCTTACTTTTCTGCCAGTTAACCAGCTCGTACGTAGCCACAGGATCACCATTGGCATCAAATGACACATGATAACCATTTTGAGAAAAACTGACTTTCTTCAGCTGAGTAAGAATCTGGGCGAAAGAGGGGATTAGTGGTAGCAGTGAGTTGGAGAAAAATAAATCATTACATTTCATAAAATGTAGATAAAAACAAGGGCCTTCTCTTATTCATTCTGACTAACCTGTGCGGACTCTATCCTGGTGAATTTGTCACAATGACTTGTGGAATTTGTTTCCTGGCACACTGCATTGTGAATGGCATGTGCTATTGCATAAACAGCCTTGTACACCATGTTAGTGGTTCGGAGTTGAGATGTGTCAGTGTACGGACTCTGGAGCTTATGTATGTCTTCAGCTCCATCGCACACACTCTCATCTGTGGCAACACCTAAAACACACAGAAGGACAGGTGTTTTTGAGCCTTGACAATGATATTACAATTATTATTCTTGCTTATATAATTATATGATACATCATTCATAAATATTATCATTTATTATTGTTCATTATTGTTTTTTACACTCTAAACTGACCTCACAAGAACTAATGTATAGTTTTAATTTTATTGTACTTGGGAATCATTCTTTTTCCTTATTATAACACCCACATACCCAATACCCACATTAAACTATTGTTTTTTTATTGTGTATCATTGTGAGACTGTATTTGTTGTGTGCTTGAGTGCAGTGCTGAAAATGTAGTCTCTACAAAATAGGGTTCCTAGACCTGAAAGATTATCATATTGTTGATAATGTAGTATGATTCAATTCGTCAGAGTCTAATCTTACCTCTACATGAGTTCATTATTGACAGATTTTTCTCTCATGTAATTAAAATCCAGGTTATGGTCTTTAAGCAGCTGTGAACATTTAACTCAGGAAAACACATATCAACAATACAACACAACCTCTAAGGAATCTCAATATGAATAACAAACATGTTAAAAATCCACACAACTTTCTCACTTTTTCTCAGCCGACATTTGAAAGCATCTTCCCAAAACTCAGTAAGTAGTGGAGAAGCAACAGCTTTAGTGGGGGAGAGATCTAGCAAGAAGTCTCTCAGACCAGGGATGACAGATTGCTGAATGCCAAATCCAATCGCCCCGGCGCAGAAGCTGAACCTCAGCATGTCTGGGTCTGTTACCCAGGACTCACTGCCTATCCACTGGCGAGGTGGAGAGGGCTGGCGAGACAGCTCCTCCAGCAGGATCCTCATGTCTCCAGAGGCTACAAATGCCACCACAACCATAGCTGTTGACCTGGAGTGACAGTTAACAAGCATGAGAAATACTTTAATGCACAGTATTGGTCTGACTGACTCGATATTATATCAGTAATCAATCTCAGAGCAGTAAGGGAAAACAGATTATTTGCCAATTTGCCACGAAGATGAGTAAATCATTTCCATGTTATCTTTGGCTAAACATTTTTGTAGTTTTATGTGCAGAAAGTCAGTGAACACAACCAGAATCAGAGATGTAGGGACCTGCGGATAACATCAGCCACTCGCTGGATCCTGCTGTGTGGGTGGGTCCTATAGAAAGATTCAGAGTATTCCACACAGATGCCCTCTTTGTGTGCTGCGTGCAGAAAAGACGCCATGCCATTGTTTCCATAGTCCGAATCCGACCGGACAGCACCTATCCAAGTCCAGCCAAACTGTTTCACCAGTTTGGCCAGAGCGTCAGCCTGGAAGTGGTCGCTGGGGATTGTTCTGAAGAAACTCGGGTACTGTCGCTTATCTGATAAGCATGCACAGGTGGCAAAGTGGCTCACCTAAAGGAAAGCAGCACAGTGTAATTCTTTAACGGGACAGCCACAAAATCACTTCTGGGCTATTTAACACAAACTTAACCAGAAATTCTAAAAGCTTACTTGAGGAATGTTAAACGACCCAGTGATGCGCGACATGCTGATGGATGGCGTGGACCCAGACTCACCAACGATAGCCACCACCATACCTGATTGCGAGCACTTGTCGCCGGTGTAAAACACCGGGTCTAGTCCATTTGAAAGCTGGAACGCCACGTGCACCGCCACGGGCACTGAGGCGCACGAGTCGTGGATCTGGTAACCGAGTCTGATGCCCGGCAGCAGCTTCGTGCTGTTGTTGATCTCCTCGATGGCGAAGACCATTGCGCGTGAGAAGCGCAGTTCACGGGAGTCAAGGCTGCACACAGACACTCACTGTTGAAATTATCATATGATAGGGACAATTCACAATTTCAACAGAAAACATAAATACAATGCATCTTAAATTTTATGTAGGGATTAATAAAAGACAACAAACTCTATGGTACCAATTATTATCAAGAAAAATAAAAATGCATTTTAAATAATCACACACCTCTATTATTTGTGTACATTTAGTGCATATATTGATTTGTCCAATAACGTAAAAAAGATAATTTATTAAATGTTCAATACGTTTGCAGCATTATTGAAAGCACATCACAAAAACATTTCTATCCCCGCTTATCTTTTCATCCCCCACTTCTCCCTCTTACTAACCTCCCTGTGCACCTTAGTGGCTCAGGCATGCTGGTGTAGTTATGCTTCACTGTGTGCATGTAGTAATGTATGGAGAAAACACCCCCAATAACGTAGTCACCATCCATTGAGAATGCAGGTAGACGAGCAGTACCCTGGAGCTTACATTTCACAGATGGAGCTTCAGTGACCCCAGCACCAGTCCTAGGCTCTGTGTGCCCTGCCCTTTGGTTCAGACCATCCCCAGAACTGTTCAAGGCAAGAGCTGAGGGCAGCTCAAACACACCTAGAGCCAGGCTCAGGCCAGTAATGAGAGCTAAGATCTCCATCCGTCAGGTGTCTGCATGTGTGCATAGGTGTGTTTTCACTAATATAGCTTTTCAGACAAAAGCTTCCCTCTGTGTACTCTACGTCAGCTTACTATACATCAGAGGATGGCCTTATCCAGTGGCCAATTGTTGTCCAAGTCTTTTAGTTCTATGGGCTGCATGTACAATATAATTTCCACTAAGTATCCCTGTCTCTTTTCTAGTACTTATTATTGTAAACACCAGATATCTCCCCAATTTTTGAGTTTTTTTTTCAGTTTTAAATACATCACAAAATCTATTGTTTCACTATTACATATTTAAAACTATATAAATATATCATAATTATATAATATAATAGTCCTCTGAGTTCCCTTTTAAAGTTCAGCTGCTCTATAATCTGATTTAACTGCAAATAATCCAAGTTTAACATTTAAGAATGTTTGAGATATACTTGCATGTTCAGGCAAATTGTCAGGCCTTGTCTGACAGTTATACAGTTTAGAATGATGATAGAAAAATGGCCCTAAAAAGGCCAATACACATGTTGTATATTTTTTGGGTGTTTGAAAAGTTGGCGATCCAAAATTTTCTTTCAGAACTCTTTGATTGGATTGATTGATTTTGCGTGGTTTATGGCATTATATCTTTGTATATGTGCTTAAGTGCTCGGCCTCTGTATGTGTGCATGCATGTTTGACACAAACTGCCAACCAGTCAAAATTGCATTTTCATGTAGTTTGAGTAAGGAATTAACTGAGCAATACACTAAGATCTAGTGGGCTAACCTGCCACTTCCAAGCTTAAGTGTTCATCTAATTCCCAAATGCAAGGTGCCACCCATACTGTAAATCTACAAAGAACAGTTAAAGGAACATAGGAAGACAGACATTCATTTAAAGGCTCACTCTACTACCACCTAGTGGAAGTCACAGTGAAACGCAGAGAATACATGACAGTGAATTGGATATGCTTAGAGATGATTTGTGGCTTGTGGTTAGTTTAAATAGATGTGACTAATATAATGTGAAATGTTTGTATATCAGACTTCATTCCAGTAATCGAAGATATCACATTCTTATAAAATAATAAAAATAAAAGTTACCTGTATATTCTATGAAAAAAAGAATGGTTACACATCGTAAATGCAACTCTAGTTCTACGAGCACAGAAGAGCCCAGTATAAGCCTGACCACTCTCTGCAGAGCATATCTTTTCTTATGCATTTTCAGAGCAGGAGAGGGAACAAACAGGACTAGCTGTCACCTGTTTGGGTTAGTCTGGCAAAATGATCTCTATGAAACAACACATAACTATTTCTGGGGCAGTGTAGGAACATTTACTGCTTGTGGTATCAATGCTCACAATAGACCCCCTTAATGCAGGTGCCCTAACCATTCAGTAGGAGTCACTAGTGCAGCAACAAGGTTATGGTCCCTCACTGGCTTCCCAACTGTTGGCTGGATATACCCTTACGTGACCCCACTCCCTTTGTACAGAGGCTCCTGCACTTTGTTGGAAAGTGTGTCTGTCTCTCTCCTGTAATGCTAATACCAACTCCTCAGTGCCAATGTATGGTGAGAATACAGTGCATCTGCAGGAAACAGCCCCAATACCAGATAAAAGGCCTAGTGGGCATGGGCTCAAGAGATCAGGAGATCCCTAAACCAAAGGCGCTATGATATCATCAGTGGTATTTTAAGTTCTTAACATTTCTCTCTGTCAAGTCTCATTCTGAAATAAACTGAACTGAATAACTTTTACATTAATTTTGAAGATATCACAACAAAGAGGCCATCAGGTCATCAGTAGTTAAAACAACAGGTTTCTTTCTTTTCTCATGCTTTCAGAAAGACTAAATGATGCATTTTGTAGGCCTAATGATGGATACCTAAATACCTGATTGACTTTTAGAGACAGTGGCTAGGGATGGGCTTTGATTTTCACATACAGAAAAAAAGAACTTTATATTAAAGAAATTTACAAAATATATATAACATAGTATGTTTATAACTGAAAATATTTGGTGATTTTGTACATATGAGCCATTCTTTACTGTATATACTTATGTCAATTTGCATCTGTACACAACTGAAATGATAATCTGTGTATTATGTCCGCCCACACTACTGGCCATGCCCTGATGGGTGGTGTGAACGATTAAACAATGATGAAAAGCACGTAAATAGATGACATAGTCCTGCATATAAAATCTAGTAACTGCGCATCAAGATTAGAAACAGAGGTGAAAGGAGGAGGGCAGTTATGGGTGCATTTCTTGACATATGCTTACTCTTTTATGTCTACCTGATCTTGATTTTGTTCTCATCTTCTTTTTTCTTCTCTGTGTCTTTCTCTCTTTCCTCAACTTGTAAATTACGAAGGCAGTTTCATCTCAATGGATTGCACAAGCCTGGCGATGTTACTCTGGGTGGGCTGATTGAGGTCCACTACACCTCAGTCTTCCCTGAGTGGACATTCACTTCAGAGCCACGTCAGCCCAGCTGCACAGGGTAAGTCTCACACACATACAGAAAACAGCATAAAACTTTGCAGATTAATCTGGTCTGTTCAGAGTATTAAGCTATTAAGAAAATGACATGAAAGTTCTGTGCTGAGATACAGTATGTTGTGTATTTATTATGGGTCTTAATAACAGATATTGAGATATTTCTACAAATTTTAAATACACCTGTAAACATTAAGATATATTAATACACATTTTTATAATATGGTAATATGAATAAGAAGGTTGTATATTTGTACTCTCACAATATTTTTAGACATTTTGTGTTTTAGCTTTGACACTCAAGGGTTCAGGCATGCCATGACGATGGTCTTTGCTGTTGAAGAGATCAACAGAAACTCCAAACTGCTACCTAATGTGACTTTGGGATATAGTCTTTATGACAACTGTGGCGCACTTGTTATTGGATTTCGTGCTGCTTTGGCGCTGGCCAGTGGTCAAGAGGAGCAGTTTATTCAGGGGAACTGTTCTGGGACCCCACCAGTCCTGGGGATTGTGGGTGATTCCTACTCAACATTTTCTATCGCCAGCTCCAATGTGCTAGGTTTATTCAAACTGCCTATGGTAAACTTCACTTTCTTCTGGGCTATTTTCATATGATATTTATGAATAAATCACATATTTAAAATTTGGTCAACTATTTCAAATTTCTTTATTGACTTGCATGTGATACACAACCTGTTTGCATACTGTATATCCCTTTACAGGTGAGTCATTTTGCCACATGTTCCTGCCTGAGTGATCGGAAACGGTTTCCATCCTTCTTTAGAACGATCCCAAGTGATGCTTTCCAAGTGAGACTATTAACAACATAATTGTTGAAAATATATGTTTTACAAGACACTAACTTGAAATCTCCCCAATTAAACAAATCCTTTGTTTGGGGGGTGAGGAGATATGTGCTTTGTGCAGCAATAATGAAAATATATAGTTTGGAATGATAATGCTGAAATAACTCTGATTTTACTGTGAATATTACATCAGTGAATGAATCACTGAAACAATATTCTCTATCCAAATAGGTGCGTGCTATGATTCAGATTCTAAAACGCTTTGGCTGGACTTGGGTAGGCCTTCTGGTCAGTGATGATGACTATGGATTGCATGTTGCCCGATCCTTCCAATCTGACCTGGCTCAGTCTGGTGGAGGTTGTCTGGCTTACTCAGAGGTTTTGCCCTGGGGTAATGACCCAGCTGAACGTAGGAGGATTGTGGAAGTGATGAAGAAATCAACGGCTCGTGTGGTCATGGTGTTTGCACATGAAATCCACATTTATCAACTAATGGAGGAGGTATGGTTAAAAATACACTGTTTAAAAAAAAAAAGTTGACAGGTTTTCGTGTGTTTTCCATCTATCCAAAATATGATAACCTATCAATTATCAACAGTTCAGTTAAGACATAGCCAGTGCATAGATTGTTTTTTCTCTTTTCTCCTTGCTGCTATTAAGAAAAGAAAACTAAAGTGAGAAATTGCGTATGTTATCATAGCAATTTTAATAAAGAGTGCACACCTCAAAGTACTTAACTGTAATTGTGCCTTGGAGGTCTGAAAAAAAATTATAATACAATACACAGGTGGTGAGGCAGAATGTGACAGGCCTGCAGTGGATGGCTAGTGAAGCCTGGACCTCAGTTGATGTACTCCAGACCCCTGCTTTCATGCCGTACCTGGGTGGCACACTAGGCATTGCCATCCGTCGAGGAGAAATAGCAGGGCTTAAGGACTTCCTCTTTGGAATACACCCTGACCAACACCACAACAACTATGGAAATAGTATAGTGAGAGTTTAATCTTACAATCTCATCTGAAATTGCAGCAACAATATCACTATTTCTATTAAGACTGATTTTTTTATATTACATTTCAGGTAAATCAGTTTTGGGAATTCATATTTCAGTGTAAATTTGCACCACCTCCAGCAGGTTGGGTGGAGGCTGGAGGAACACTGTGCACTGGATGGGAAGATCTTCATAATGTGGAGAGTGAGCTGTTTGATGTTTCAAACCTTAGGCCTGAGTACAATGTGTACAAGGCTGTGTATGCTCTGGCATACGCCCTTGATGACATGCTGCAGTGTGTGCCAGGCAGAGGGCCTTTCAGTGGGCGCAGCTGTGCCACTTTGCAAGGACTGGAGCCATGGCAGGTGTGATATCAATTTACACTCCACCTGTTTATGTTTCAAAATACAGCTGCTACAACTTCACGTACTTACTGAATGTACAGTGCAGTCAAATGTTTGGACATAGCTTCCCATTCACTTGAATGAGAAAATGTGTCATACTTTTGACTAGTACTGTAGTTTATCAATAGGAATATTATTTCAATAAAAAAACAAAAGACATTATTTTACTATCACATCAATAAACAGGCCACCGACCTGAGGTGTCTGATCTAATGAGTATGAAAAAAATATATATTCTAAAGAGAATGCCATTATGTTTTATGTTAGTAATAACCAATGGCAATTAAGCTATAAGACAAAACAGCCAGAAATTCATAGTGGCTCGATAATTATATTTCAAAAGTTTAAGTTCTTATATCTTAATTTAAACATGACAAATCCAGCAACTAAGACAAATAATATTTTATAATGACAGAACAAATAATAATTGATAACTATACCTGACCAGGATTAGAATATTTGGGTGGAGTCTGTTACATTTTTTATCTGTTGTTTAATTCATCTCACCCTTTTGAAGCTGGTGTATTATTTGGACAAAGTAAACTTCACCACACCATTTGGGGATCAAGTGACATTTGATGAGAATGGCGATGCCTTACCAATCTATGATGTCATGAACTGGCTGTGGCTCCCTGATGGAACAACAAAGATTCAGAACGTGGGTGAGGTTAAGGAGTCAGCCAAAGGTGGAGAACTCACACTTCATGAAAACAGAATTTTCTGGAACTTTGAATCCAAACAGGTAAGTCCTGCTTATTGATTTTATATGTTTGCCTGATTATAACTGATAATAAAAGTATCAAATGGTTTAGAGCTTTGACAAATCTTATTATCCCTTTAGCCACCCCGGTCAGTGTGCAGTGAGAGCTGCCCCCCAGGTACTCGCATGGCCAGAAAGAAGGGGCAACCTGTCTGCTGTTTTGATTGTATACCTTGTTCTGAGGGAAAGATCAGCAATGAAACAAGTTGGTATCCTTTATAAAATAATATTATTTATGAATTTGAAATTCAGAGCCATACCTTTGGCTTGGCCAAGTGCCCTGATGAACATAATTGGTAGTGTTTGCAGGTGAAAGGCATTGTGTTCTTGTCACTGCAATGGTGGTTGGTTAGGGTACGTATTTGCAGGAGTTGGAACCTGGGGGTGTGATAGTGTTAATCTCTATAAATAGATATCTGCATATGAATGCAGAATCTGTAGGCAATGGGACAAGATTTTGGTACTGAGTTCTGGTTTCCGTTTGTAGTCCAAGTAGTATTGACCAATGACGTTTGAGTGGGCTTTGGTTGCATGCAGGTAAAAAGTCCGTGTGGATAGCAAAAGAGGCGGAATGTATTGGCCGAAATGCAATCTTGGAACGAATCGGCTATCGTCTGACAACGATTTCACTTTTTATTAGATTTTTTTTCATGTATCTGCATTCATATGCATATATCTGTTTATAGAGATTAGCCGAAATGTTGTCTCGACCATCTCAAATTGCTAATTGGACTGTAAACAACAACCAGTGCATGGAAAAGGAAGTCTGGATATCCATTATCCGGATATCTGTTGGCTACACCGAAACCCCCGAAATATTGCGCATTGCCCCCAGAGGCTAAATCGCTGTCAGACAGATAGCCAATGGGTTCTGAGATTGTGATAGTGTTAACCTCTATGTGTGCTGTACCCTCCTTCTCAAGGCCCCTGTTTGGCTGAAAAGAAGCATGAAGTGTTAGAGGTGACACCTGACTGGTAAGAACTGGTAATGACAAGAACTTTAATGCGTGGGAAACTGGCCATTCCAAATTGGGAGGAAAATTGGAAAAATACAGGAAAATACCAATCCCTTGTAACAAATGTGTTTCTTGGTCTGAAGACAATATCAGCAATGTGAATGCTTGATTTTCCTGTCCAAATACCCTATGTTTCCTTAGAGCATAACAGAAATATTTATCTTAATCTTTTCCCCTTTTTGTCAGACTCCATGGAGTGCACAAGCTGTCCCGACGACTTCTGGTCTAACCCCCAGCGTGACCACTGTGTTCCTAAGAAAACGGAGTTCCTCTCCTACCATGAGCCTCTGGGTATCTGTTTGACAACTGCCTCATTGCTGGGCACATCTATCTGTGCTGTTGTCCTGGGGATCTTCATCTATCATCGCAGCACACCCATGGTACGCGCCAACAATTCAGAACTGAGTTTCCTGCTCTTAATCTCACTTAAACTATGTTTCCTGTGTTCACTGCTGTTTATCGGCCGTCCCCGATTATGGACATGTCAACTGCGACATGCAGCCTTTGGGATCAGCTTTGTGCTGTGTGTCTCATGCATCCTGGTTAAAACCATGGTGGTTCTGGCTGTGTTCAAGGCTTCCAAACCAGGAGGTGGAGCCAGTCTGAAGTGGTTTGGTGCTGTGCAGCAGAGAGGGACAGTTCTGGTTCTTACTTCTATTCAGGGAGCGATTTGCACTGCTTGGCTTGTCTCCTCCTCACCAGCTCCTAATAAAAACACTCAATACCACAATGACAAGATAGTTTTTGAGTGTGTAGTAGGGTCTACAATTGGTTTTGCAGTGTTACTTGGCTATATTGGCTTATTGGCTATCCTTAGTTTCCTGCTAGCATTTCTGGCAAGGAATCTTCCAGACAACTTCAATGAAGCTAAATTCATCACTTTCAGCATGCTGATCTTCTGTGCTGTGTGGGTGGCATTTGTCCCTGCCTATGTCAACTCACCAGGTAAATATGCAGATGCAGTGGAGGTATTTGCCATCCTGGCCTCCAGTTTTGGCCTCTTGGTGGCACTGTTTGGACCCAAATGTTACATAATTCTGCTGAGACCAGAGAGAAACACAAAGAAAGCTATCATGGGTAGAGCCACTACCAAGACATAAAACAGCACATGATCCTGTCTGTATTTTATATCTGAGTAGTGATGCTCATATTAACCCATGTCAAAAGTAACCTTCTTTTTAGCTAAAAACTTCCTTTACATGAAAGAAAAAAGAAGGAAACATGAAGGAATAAAGCCGTTACATCATTATTACTTTTTTGCCTGATCATTTACTCTTACTTTAATTGGGATTTGAAAGACCAAAAAGTGCTTGAACTGTCTGAATCTGAGGTTTTCATACTGCTATCTGTTGACATTAAAAAATGAAATTCCTACATTCCCCATGACATAGGCTTTGCATCAGTATCTAACTTAAACTTTGATTCATTTTTACTCTTCAGATCTTCCACCCTTTCTTTTCTGTACCATACTTCTGCTTCTGTCTCTCTAGAAGGTTAGGGGGATCCAAATGTTTTTTCCAAATAGCTTTTCCTGTTTTTTTATTTGTATGTACAGCTTCCGGAAGCAATTACTGATACAAAGAGGTGGTTACTCTTGTTATTCTTCCTAAACCCCTAAGACTAGTCCAAATAGGTTCGTAAGCCACTCACAAGAAAGCAACTTCAGTTGTTTATCACTTTTTGTGGGTAAAGGGGGAGGGTGAAAATCCAGCTGTTCCAGTAGAAGGCAGTTGAAAGAAGACTCAATAACCTTAAGCGCAAAAGGTGTAACATGTAACATGACCTTGCCCATTAGGCTATGGACCAGTCTGTATAACGCTGCTGGGTTGGTTTCTACCAGCAATGTCGCATTGTCATGTTCTTTTGATTAGAATGTGACAATCCTTTAGGAATGGCAAAATGTGTTAATTGCTCTACCAGCACGGGTTTATTGTGGCCCAGATCATCTGATTTCTAAGCCAGAGTAGTCCTTAACAGGACCTCTGTGACAAAAATGATTTAACCCAGTAACGTTTACCATCCTTCCTACACACTGAGACAGTATGAATGGTTTAGAAAGGACTCCACAAGAAGACATGATTTTTTCCATAATATAAATCATATTGCCGTCCTGTGAGGCAGGCCAGTTGATGCCCAACCACACCGCTGCTTGATTGAACACCTTGTGTAGGATGACCTCATGGGATACAGGGCAAGGCTGAGCCTCCACACCAATGGAGCTGCCAGGCTGTGATGCCTGATGGGCAGGAGGGAGTGTAGCATCTATTCTTGTCATTGTTCTCCTTGCTGAGACGAGTTACATTAACATCATCCTTGTCATCCTTTCCTTCACCACCCTCTGTCTCAGAGTTGAGGAGCTTGCTAAACAGCCAATGATATTCTGTCTCCGGGACCTCAACCATGTTAAGGGATTGCCATTTGAGGCTCCCTACACTCTCAAGCACCACTGTGTCTCCAGAGTGTGTAAAAAATGCCAGATAACCCTGGGTCTCTGAGAACTAGAGTAAGATATCTCACCACACTGCATTTCATGCAAGTGTTAATCATCTGAAAGAAAGCAAGAATGCCATGTATAAGGCCACAAGCTATTAGTGCAATTAAGTAATTTGTCTGTCCACTGACAGACGTGGTGGTAGTGGAGCTTCCGTGATAGGTCATACCAGAAAGCGCTTTCTACAGTGAGATACAGAGGGGGTTCGGCAGAAAACTAGGCTTTTCCTATAGCCTTATTCACAAGCACGTAGCGTTGAGTTGCTTCTCAAGATATGCTAGTATCAAAAGCACCAAATGCAGCTTTGCCTGATATAAAGTTTACACAAGGTGATAAAGGTGGAGGTGGTCTCCTGCTGATGTGCTGACGTGCTACGGTAAGCGTATTGTGTCACTTCTGGTTGCCAACTGTGTTTACTGATAGAGTTTTCTGCCTTCAACTCAGTTAAATTTTGATTTATTCTTCATCAGTGTAGATAAATACCCACTGTATATTTAAATGTACGCTAGTTCTGCACAAACACTCCTAGCTCTCTCCTTCTTTTAGCGACTTTTTTCGCTAATCCCATAGTAGTTAGTTATTTTACCTCTGTTGTTCAGTTTAGCAGCTAACTTAGCTAACCAGTTAGCGATGGCTTCTCTCTCTCCCTCTCGCTCTCCTGCTCTCTCTTGCTCAGTGTGTCATATGTTTAGCTATTTCTCTGCCTCCTTCAGTGATAATGGTACATGTAATAAATGTAGTTTATTTGCAGTGGTGGAGGCGAGGCTCAGTGAATTGGAAGCACAGCTCTGCACCATGGAAAACAAATCATTAGCCAATGTAGTTAGCCAGCCTAGCATAGCTCATTCTCCCCTGGTAGTTCCAAAGAAGCCAGAAAAGCCAGGGCGGCTGGTGACTGTCCGAAGGAAGCATAGTCCTAAGCAGAAGCCCATGGTTCCCCGCCCGGTTCTGTCAGAGTGTAAATAAACCGACTCACTTTCTTAACCACAACCTCGACTTGAAATTGAACATTTAACAGTTTTTCCAGAAAAAATCCTCATTTATCAGACCATTACTTAACTTTTGAATTCCTATTACTGGACTACACAAAATTAGACAAAAATGTCTTCACTAGATGTCTTTCTGATAGTGCTGTAGCTAAATTTAAGGAAGTGATCCCATCAGTATTAAATTTAATGCCATGTCTCAATACCACAAAGGAGTCTTATGCTAACTTTAGTCCCTCTGATAATCTTGTTAATAGTGCCACAGGCTAATTGTGAAAAACACTTGACTCTATCACCCCTCTAAAAAAGAAGATAATAAAACATAAGAAGCTAGCTCCATGGTACAACTCCCAAACCTGTAAATTAAAGCAAACGTTGCGAAATTTTGAAAGGATTTGGCGTTCCACCAAACTGGAAGAATCTCGTTTAGTCTGGCAAGATAGTCTTAAAATATATAGGAAGGCTCTCTGTAATGCCAGAGCTGCCTATTATTCATCATTAATAGAGGAGAATAAAAACAGCCATAGATTCCTTTTTAGCACTTTGGCCAGGCTGACAAAGAGTCATAACTCTATTGATTCATATATTCCTATAGCTCTCAGTAGTAATGACTTTTTGAGCTTCTTTAATGATAAAATTCTAACTATTAGAGACAAAATTCATCACCTCCTGCCCTCAACAGGCACCGATTTACCCTCAAAGCTGTAAAACCTGATATATATTTAGACTGTTTTTCTGCAATCAACCTTCATGAATTAACTTCAATGATTTCTTCATCTAAACCATCAACCTGTCTCTTAGCCCCCATCCCAACTAGGCTGCTTAAGAAAGTCTTACCCTTAGTTAGCACTTCTTTACTGGATATGTAATTAAACCTCTTTTTAAGAAGCCTACTCTGAATTAAGCTGTTTTAACTAACTATAGCCCTATATCTATCCCTTTCTCTCTAAGATCCTTGAGAAAGCAGTTGCCAATCAGTTATGTGACTTTCTACATAACAATAGTTTATTTGAGGATTTTCAGTCAGGATTTAGAGCACATCATAGCACAGAGACAGCACTTTTGAAAGATACAAATGACCTCCTAACTGCATCAGACAACGGACTTCTTTCTGTACTTGTTAGATCTTAGTGCGGCATTCGACACCATTGACCATCGCATCCTACTACAGAGACTGGAACATTTAACTGGTATTAAAGGAACTGCATTAAGCTGGTTTAAATCCTATTTTTCAGATCAACTTCAGTCTGTACACATTAACGATGAATCCTCCATCCACGCAAAAGTTAGACACAGAGTTCCAAAAGGTTCTATGCTTGGACCAATTCTATTCACCTTATATATGCTTCCTTTAGGTAATATTATTCGGAAACACAAATTGTTATGCTGATGATACCCAATTATATTTATCAATATTTATCAATGAAGCCAGGGGAGTTTTTCCTTGCTGCTGTCACAAAGTGCTTGCTCATGGGGGAATTGTTGGGTAAATTAATGAGTATGGTCTCGACCTGCTCCATGTGTAAAGTGCCCTGAGATAACTTTTGTAGTGATTTTGCGCTATATAAATAAAATTGAATTGAATTGAAGTGAAATAAAAGCTGGGCATCATGATTTAAGGGTCATTGTTGGTGCGTATCTCTCAAAAGATTATTGATGATGCATTGATGCAAAGTCAACAGAGCATGATACACAACCACCCCTCAAAATCTATTGTATTATCAACTACACTGTTAGTAGTATGTTCTTAAAATATTTTTACTGGAATTACCCAACATGTTGCAATGTTCATTTACCTGTAAATTTGCTGTTGTACAGCAATTAATTAATTAATTGGCAGTTATATGTAATTCATGTATATGTAATTCATATTACCACATCTGTAACTTTACTTTTAGCCCTTTAGATTCTATTTACTACTCTGCATTAAGGGTTATTATGGTTATTATTGTTGTTTATTATGAAGTAAGAATGACTACTTCCCTGCACACACAGTAAAAGCAGTATACTGTTAGGCCCAGATCAGACCAATCATGTATTAGCCGCCTGGGGTGGTAACAACAGCAAGTGGAGATAACAGTCATAGAGGACAAACTAGTGGTGGCTGTTGCTGGATACCATATATGACTATATGACTATATGACTTTACCAACTGTAGTTACCATGATCTAAACAGAAAATGGCAGGCCTGGAGTGAGTTTACTTCACAGCAAAATAATGGTTAAGCTATGGACAGGTGATTTGGTGGTTGCCTAGCAACAATAAAATAAGATGTAACAAGCAGCTCTTTTTTTAAATTGTAGACTTCAACAAAAAATACAGTGCGGCGTGCCTCGCGTTTTACATCCTGCAAAAAGTGTTCTGTCTGATCGGGGCCTTACAAGTGACTTAATGTTGCAATTCCAGGAATTGTTCAAGTTGTACAAAATTTAATCATAGTTTTAACATAATTGTTATGTTATGGTACTGTATTGCTTTTTTTCTTGTTTATCTCTACTTTCAAAGGTTTTCCGCAACGTGTGGCTGAGGTAAAACACTACTTATAAATCTCTTCATGACATCATTTTTTATGTTTGAGCATACTGTATGTGAAACCATGCTTAAATGATGTAATCATTTGATATTCTGTGTCTGTGCAACTAATTTGACTTGTATGCCCTGCCCCCAAACTACTGTCCATGCCCTGATGGGTGGTATGATACTATGACAAAAATCACAAAAGGAGATGACATGACTCTTCATATAAAGTTAGGTAACTTGGCATGAAGAGAAGAAACAGGGGTGAAGGGAGGAGGGCAGTTATGGGGGCATTTCCTGATGTATTTTTGCTGTTGTATGTCTACCTGATCTTGATTTTGTTGTCTTACTCCTGTTTCTTGTCAGAGTCTTCCTCTCTTTTCTCTTCTTGTAAATTAAGGAGACAGTTTTATCTTAATGGGATGCACAAGTATGGCGATGTGATTCTGGGTGGGCTGTTTGAAGTCCACTACACTTCTGTCTTCCCTGAGCTGACATTTACCTCAGAGCCACGTCAGCTCAGCTGTCAAGGGTAAGTCTCACACACGCAGCAGACACCATAAATCTGTGCAGACTGACATATCATGTATATTACTTTTTAGTCATGATTGTGACATTTTATGTGTTAGGTTTGACTCTCCAGGGTTCAGACATGCTCAGACCATGGCCTTTGCTATTGATGAGATCAACAGAAACTCCAACCTGCTCCCTAATGTGACTCTGGGATACAGTCTTTATGACAACTGTGCCACACTTGTAATTGGATTCAGTGCTGCTTTGTCGCTGGCCAGTGGTCGAGAGGAGCAGTTTCTGCTTCAGGAGACATGTTTGGGGACCCCTCCAGTACTGGGGATTGTGGGTGATTCCTTCTCAACATTTTCTATCGCCACCTCTGATGTCATAGGTTTATTCAAGTTGCCCATTGTAAGTTTCCTTTCTTCAGTCTGTACTTTTGATGTGCTGTAATTTAAAATGATAGGATAGGAAAAGCGTCCACACATGATGCTTTTCAACAGATTTATTGAATCCAGCTTCTCCAACAAGCCTTTATTTGGTAAGCAGTAATTGTTTTATGTTAGATTCAAAAATTGTGAATTGTTAAAATAGGTAAAATCATTTAAATGTAACATAACTTGTTTGCGTTATGAATTTTTCTTTATACTATAGGTGAGTTATTTTGCCACATGTTCCTGCCTGAGTGATCGTCAAAGGTTCCCATCCTTCTTTAGAACAATCCCAAGTGATGCTTTCCAGGTGAAATTCTGTAATAGAAATAATAAATGTGAAATATGTTTCACAGGAAATATAGTAAGCTTCAAAATATGCCTTCCTCCAACAAAACTAATCTTTTGTCTTGTGTAGAAAAGTACTGTATTTGATTTGTGCACCATTGGTAAAACTATCTGAATTTAGATGAAAGAGCATAATGAGGTCAATTAATTGTAATTTTATTGTTAGATATGAATAGGTCAATTCTCACCAAAATAATATTCCAGCCTATACACTAATCCATCCACTCTGTATTCAAATAGGTGCGTGCTATGATTCAGATTCTAAAGCGGTTTGGCTGGACCTGGGCAGGTCTGCTGGTTAGTGATGATGACTATGGACTCCATGTTGCCCGATCGTTACAATCTGACCTGGCTCAGTCTGGTGGAGGTTGTCTGGCCTACTCTGAGATTTTGCCCTGGGGTGACAACCCAGCTGAATTTAGGAGGATTGTGGAAGTGATGAAGAAATCCACAGCTCGTGTGGTCATTGTGTTTGCACATCGGATCCATATGATTCAACTAATGGAAGAGGTTAGGGGATTAACATAAATTGCTATTTATGAATGTACAACAGGAAATGTCGGGATTCAAATCACTCTCTCTCTCCTGACTCTATCATAAATTAAAAAATGTTTAATCTATGAAGAAGTCTTAAAATATAATACAATACACAGGTGGTAAAACAGAATGTGACAGGCCTGCAGTGGCTCGCCAGTGAAGCCTGGACAACAACTGCTGTGCTCCAGACCCCTGACCTAATGCCGTACCTCAGTGGCACACTGGGAATTGCCATTCGCAGAGGAGAAATAGCAGGCCTCAAGGATTTCCTATTAAAAATACGTCCAGACCTACACCACAACAACAGCAATGGAAATAACATGGTGAGGGTTTAACCTTGCAATCAGATCTGTAATTCAATAATAAAATGTTCTTATTTGTTGTTAACACATTGTTGTACATTCCATACATTTCAGGTGAGGCAGTTTTGGGAACACACATTTCATTGTAGATTTGCACCACCTCCAGCAGATTGGGTGGAAGCTGGGGGAGCACTATGCACTGGAGATGAGGACTTAGAGAATATGGAGATTGAGTTTTTGGATGTATCCAACCTCAGGCCTGAGTACAATATTTACAAGGCTGTGTATGCCCTAGCATATGCCCTTGATGACATGCTGCAGTGTGTGCCAGGCAGAGGGCCTTTCAGTGGGCGCAGCTGTGCCACTTTGCAGAGACTGGAGCCATGGCAGGTGTGATATAAATTTACACTCAACTTGTTTATGTTTTAAAAACAGCTGCTACACCTTGGGGTAATGTACTTACTGTAATAGATTTCCATTATAAAAAATGTTTGGGCAAAGACATTTTTAATTATTACATCAGTAGGTTGGTTTCAATCTCCTGGTTCTCTTAGAGTAGAAGACAAACCTTTAATCCTTGAAGTTGCAAAATAAAGAATAACATTTAGAGAGCCTAAATATCAATGTTTTAGTACACTTAATTTGAACAGTAGCATGACTAATTCCAGCAAACCTGTCAAACAGAATCTCTGAAAGGATATGTCCAATCAAGAACAGTACTTTTTTCTGATGGAGTCTTCCTGTCCCACTATTTATGTGTTGTTTATTTATCTCATCCTGTCATAGCTTATGTATTACTTGGAAAAGGTCAACTTTACCACATCATTTGGTGATCAAGTGTCATTTGATGAGAATGGTGATGCCTTACCAATCTATGATGTCATGAACTGGCTGTGGCTCCCTGATGGACGAACAAAAGTTCAAAGTGTGGGTGTGGTTAAGAAGTCAGCCTTCAAAGGTGAAGAGCTCACACTGGATGAAGACAGAATCTACTGGAACTTTGAGTCCAAACAGGTAACTTCCTTTTTGTTGTTGTTTCTGCCTTCGTACAGCATACAATAACAGACACATCTGTGGTGTAGAATAAAAGCAACAGAACTCTTATCCCCTTTAGCCACCCAGGTCAGTTTGCAGTGAGAGTTGCCACCCAGGTACCCGCATGGCCAGAAAGAAGGGGCAGCCTGAGTGCTGTTTTGACTGCATCCCTTGTTCTGAGGGAAAGTTCAGTAATGAAACAGGTTGGTATCCTTTATAAAGCTATGTGATATATCATTGATTTAGGTGGTGTAGGTGAAAAAGCACATGCCCACAGCTGCACAATTCCTGGCATCAATGTGCCATCAAACATAACTGTCAGTGTTCACATTTGGGATAGACAATGTCCTTGTTGCTGCACAAGCAACTGCTATTGTTTGTCAGGGTGGCTGTGTGAAGGGAATATGCATGAACCTCTGTGTGTATTATGCCCATCTGTGACTGTCTATACTCTCCCGAGGCTGGGAGTAGAAGTTACTGGCCATGGGAAAATGTGAGAAAATTCTAAAAATGGTAAATTAAAAAAACACAGTAATAAAGATAATCTTCCCCTTTTTCATAGATTCCATGGAGTGCAAAAGTTGTCCAGAGAATTTTTGGTCCAACCCCCAGCGTGACCACTGTGTTCCTAAGAAAACAGAGTTCCTCTCCTACCATGAGCCTCTGGGTATCTGTTTGACAACCGCCTCATTGTTGGGCACATTTATCTGTGCTTTTGTCCTAGGGATCTTCATCTATCATCGCAGCACGCCCATGGTACGCGCCAACAATTCAGAACTGAGTTTCCTGCTGTTGGTTTCACTTAAACTATGTTTCCTGTGTTCCCTGCTGTTCATCGGCCGTCCCAGATTATGGACATGTCAGCTGCGACATGCAGCCTTTGGGATCAGCTTTGTTCTTTGTGTCTCATGTATCCTGGTTAAAACCATGGTTGTTGTGGCTGTTTTCAAGGCCTCCAAACCAGGAGGTGGAGCCAGTCTGAAGTGGTTTGGTGCTGTGCAGCAGAGAGGGACAGTTCTGGTTCTTACATCTATCCAAGCAGCAATCTGCACTGTTTGGCTTGTCTCTTCTTCACCAACTCCTCATAAGAACATTCAATACCACAATGACAAGATAGTTTATGAGTGTGTAGTCGGGTCTACAATTTGGTTTGCAGTGTTATTGGGTTATATTGGTGTACTGGCAATCCTTAGCTTCCTGCTTGCATTTCTGGCAAGGAGTCTTCCAGACAACTTCAATGAGGCCAAACTCATCACTTTTAGCATGCTTATCTTCTGTGCTGTGTGGGTGGCCTTTGTCCCTGCCTATGTCAACTCACCAGGTAAATATGCAGATGCAGTGGAGGTATTTGCCATCTTGGCCTCCAGCTTTGGTCTCTTAATGGCACTGTTTGGACCCAAATGTTACATAATCCTGCTGAGACCAGAGAGAAACACAAAGAAAGCACTCATGGGCCGTGGTACCACCAAGACATAAGAAGTAACTCTCACAAATATCAATTAAATTCATTAAACTGTGATCTGCTCATGAAAAGACAAAAAAAGTAACCTCCCTTTTTAATTTAAAACCTAATTTAGGTGAAAGAATAATGCCAGAAGAAATTATAAGATGTAAATAAACATTAATTAAAAACCATTGTTGCATTTTTTTTGCCTGATTATATTCCCTCAGATTTTAAATATGAAAAGAAATTGTCTGAATGAGTAAGTCATATAATACACTTCAGTTTATAACCCTCAGAGATGGAAAACAATAATCTAATACGTGACTGTTGTAGTAATAAAAACTTTATTTTCTATTCATTAAAGCTGCTTTAAATCTTTTTTCTTTTGACACTTGATGGCAGCAGGACAAGTTGAAAACACACTACTGCTCACATATTATCAATTTATACAATTGTTATGGTGAATGTTTCAGCAAACTGTATTCAAACTGCATAAGGACACAAAAAATTTTAAAAATTACCTATCTATTTTTTAAGATAAGATAGTTGACCCAATTTACTTAGCTATTTGGGTTTTTTAAGGTTTCTTTTTAGATTAGATTTACATTTAGATTTTATAATTTAATTCAATACATCAAAGTCCAGAATATTTAGGCTACCATTAGATCAATTATGATATGCTATGTTGTGTCTTTCCACATGAAAATAAACACAATATGGTAGACAGAGTAAAAAACAAAGGCGGCTTTTTATAGTTCCTCAACATTATCTAATAACCTTCTACCTTGATACATATCTCATTATCCAGGAGTTAGATTGTTTCTTTTTGGTATGTATGATTGTGACCTTAGCTTGTGGCCACAGGTGAGATTATGAATATAAACGAGTAAATTGAGATTTGCCTTCCGGCTCAGTTTGTTCTTCACCACAATGGTCTGGTACAACACCTGTATTACCACTTACCCTCACTCGTGAAGAGGGTTCTGATATACTTGAATCTTATCCACACCTGGTGCAAACTACCACAGAGACCTCTGCCAGATACATGGGAAAGGTTTCCCCGAGGCATATAACTCTGCCTCCTCCACAGAGAACATGTCAGTCAGGTTCAGGAGTTCCTCAAATTGCTCCTTCCACGGCCCAACAATGTCTCCAGTCAGGGTCAGCAGTTCCCCTACCTTGCTGACGACAGCCTAGGCTAAGCCCGGCTTTCCCAATTTGCCAGAACTTCTTTGAGGCCAACTCCTCATTAGAAATTCCTCTAGAGGTGGGAGTTGAAGACCCCCACCTGATCCAACTCACCACCAGGTGGTGATCAGTTGACAGTTCTGCTCCTCTCCACTGAAGTATCCAAGATAAATGGCTGTAGATCTGATGATATATGGTGCCAGGTACACTTATGAACCCACCTTATGCTCAAACATGGTTCATAATTGCAAATCCATGACTAGCACAGTCCAATAACAAAACACCACTTGGGTTTAGATTAGGCACGCCATTCCTCACAATCACCATCTTCCAGGTTTTTCAGTCATTGCCATGGATGCTGAAGTTCCCAAGCAGAACTATGGAGTCACCAGGTGGTGCCCCATGCAGTACCCCACCCAGACAATCCAAGAAGCACTCTGAACTGCTGTTTGGCACATACGCAAAACAGCCAGAGCCTTCCTCCTCTCACTTGCAAATGAAAGGAGGTGACCCTCTCACTCCCTCTCACTCTGCAAAATCACACAACATGCAGATTATTAGAAACAGTGTATTACAGTTTAGTGGTTAATAGTGACATTTTGTGTGTTAGCTTTGACCCATCAGGGTTCAGGCATGCTATGACTATTGCCTTTGCTATTGATGAGATCAACAGAAACTCCAACCTGCTACCTAATGTGAGTCTGGGATACAGTCTTTATGACAACTGTGCCACACTTGTATTGGTATTGGGTTCAGTGCTGCTTTGTCATTGGCCAGTGGTCGAGAGGAGCAGTTACCACTGCAATGACAAGATAGTTTACGAATGTGTAGTAGGGTCCACAGTTGGTTTGCAGTGTTTGCACTGGGTCATATTGGCATAATGGCTATTCTTAGCTTCCTGCTTGCATTTCTGGCAAGGAATCTTCCAGATAACTTCAATGAAGCTAAATTCATCACTTTCAGCATGCTGATCTTCTGTGCTGTGTGGGTGGCCTTTGTCCCTGCTTATGTCAACTCCCCAGGCAAATATGCAGATGCAGTGGAGGTATTTGCCATCCTGGCCTCCAGTTTTGGTTTCTTGGTGGCACTGTTTGGCCCCAAATGTTACATATTCCTGCGGAGAGAAATACAAAGAAAGCTATCATGGGTTAAGGCACCACAAAGTCATAAAGCATCACTACAGTGCTACACCAGTCTTCTATTTTAGTTTAATGCAGCACTCATCTACTCATGAGCACATAATTACATATAGTCACATATAATTTTCTTATTCTGGGTCTGCTTTGTGGTCTCCTCCCAGCTGGATGAGCTCTGCACTTAGAGGTGTGCAGGAGGCATCCTAATCGCTCAGTCAGACCTGACAACACAGGCCTCAGCGTCATGGGTGTAGGCAAACCTCTCCACCACATTAAGTAAAAGCCATGCAGAGAAAAAATTAAGTGTTGATAGATGAGGTCTAGGTTTGCCAAGGAGTGGCTGGACTAAAGGTAAAAGTGTACCTGGCCATAAAACTGTTTCGAATTGATTAAAAAAATAAAACACTCACCATATAAAACTCGGTGTTCACCTTTTTCTTATGTGGCTGCAGGCACTGATCCTGAAGCTGCGTTAAAACTCACTTTGTTCCCCGAATGACTTATTTCAGTGATGCCCTGGACTAATATGTCTGTGTACTGCAAAATATCTGTATTTATATTTTCCTTTCTTTTAGACTGTTGTCTAGTGTTTACATGTGCACACTGTAAAAAATTAACATGAAAGGTAACTGAAAATTATTACAAATATTGTTAAAAACGAGATTACAGAAATATGTTGCTGTTGTATCTTTCTAGTGCTTCTAGAAACTGAAGAAACACTCCTTAGTTTTGTTGTACAGTACTGCCCAAAAGCATTCCCAAATCCCCATCTCAGGTCAGGGACAGGAGCTAAAACTGCCTGTTTCAGACGGAGGCTGAATTGAGAAGCATGAAGAGCAAATATAAGTTAAATGAGTTGTTTTAACTGTATACCATGCAAACATATTCCAGTAAAACCAAATGTGGACCTGGAAATTTGCATGGTATGTCAACTTTAAATGACTGGAAGCTAGCAAAGACATGATTTTCAGGGGGTTTTAAGTTGCTTTTCAAAGGTTTTTATAATTGGACATATTACAGAAATAGCCACAAGTTTTACAGTAGACCAGAGTCTTATTGTTTTAATATTCCAGTTTACACCTCACCACACTTAGTTAAATTGAAATAAAAATCATTTTATACATATTGTATATTTCCAAGTTAATAATAAAAAATAATAAAATGCATTACATAGTGTTTTTATTGTACAAAGTAGACAGTTGAAACTTAAATACTCAGCTGCTAAATTCATCATACATGACACGTTTGCAGAGAGATTGTGACAGTTTATATTGCACTATAACTAGCTTATCTTTTTATTGCACTGTATGTAATATGCTATAGCTGAGCTCCCTCATTCTGCAATACTGTTTATTCAAACTATTATTATATTCATATTATTCAGACAGAAAATGCAGAAAGACAGAAATCGGTACAATTTTAACTTTATTTATTTGCTTATTCAGTAGTTTCAGCACATGATGAATATTAATTTGCATTGTCAGAAATTATTCCATATAACAGATTACATAGGTATTTACAAAATAACATTAAAATGAAGAAAATATTTAATGTACAAATACTAGTAAAAGTGAATATTTAAATCACCTAAGAACTTTGTGGACTGTGTCACATGTGCACACTATAAGGATATGTACTGTATATTGTCATCTTAACTATTTGCAAACCTCAGATGGACAACCTCAGGATTGATTTTTGTTCATTAAATGTTTCTTGGTGTTCTTCTCTGGCTTAAATAATATGATAAAACACTTTGGAGCAAATATACACAGTATCAGTCCAAAACTGGAAGCCAGAATAGCAAATATCTCCACAGCCACAGTGAACTTTCCAGGAGAGCTGACATAAGCTGGAATGAAGGTGATCCAGACTGCGCAGAATATCAACATGCTGAAGGTGATAAACTTGGCTTCATTAAAATTATCAGGTAGTTTCCGTGCTAGGACAGCTAACACAAAGCAAAAGACAGCCAGTAGGCCTATGTACCCAAGCACAGCCCAGAACCCAATAGCTGATCCTAACGCACACTCCAGGATGATTTTCTCCTTGTATATGGTCAAGTTTTTCATTGGAAAGGGGGGGCTAAGAACCAACCAAACAGTACATATTAAAACTTGAATAAATGTGAAAGACACTACAGTCATTCTTTGCTGTGGGGGACCGAACCATTTCATGACATTACTACCTGGGAGTGTAGCTCTGAAGGCCATTAAAACCACTATAGTTTTTCCCAGAACGCAAGAGATGCAGAGGACGAAGGTGATCCCAAACGCTGTGTGGCGCAGCATGCAGGACCACTCAGAGGGTGCCCCAATAAAAGTTAATGAACATAAGAAACATAGAGTCAGGGAAAAGAGCAGCAGGAAGCTCAGCTCAGAGTTGTTGGCCCTGACAATTGGGGACGTCCTGTGACGAAAGAACACAGCCGCTGTTATGATGGCCAGACAGGCACCGCCAACCGAGAATGCAGCCAGGATGATTCCTAGGACCTCTTCAAAGGAGAGAAACTCTACAGGCTTGGGGAAACAAGTGTCTCTTTCTGCATTAGGCCAGAACTCCTTAGGGCAATGGAAACAACCAGGGGAATCTAAAAAAAAAAAGATATAATTCAGGAAGGGCTTTTAGCAGTCATATATTCTGTTATAGATACTGTAAGCATGAGAAAACACTTTATTTTACCTGTAACATTGCTAATCTCTCCCTCAGGACAAGGTATACAATCATAGCAGCAGATCGGTTTTCCTTTCTGCAGCACTTTACGAGTTCCTGGAGGACAGCTGTCACTGCACACTGACACAGGCACCTGTCAGATAGATACAAACTCATACAGACATGCACTTTTGCTACACAGCTGTTATAATTCAAAGTGTAATACAATCAGTTATTGCTGTTAGGCTCCTTACTTGTGTGCTACCCCCCACCCATGTGAGGTTCCTGTTGATGCGAAACTCCTGGCCCACTGGCAGTGATGCATCGTAATGCCCTACTGTCACCATCTCAATGCTGCCACTCTTACTTTTCTGCCAGTTAACCAGCTCGTACATAGCCACAGGATCACCATTAGCATCAAATGACACATGATAACCATTTTGAGAAAAACTGACTTTCTTCAGCTGAGTAAGAATCTGGGCGAAAGAGGGGATTAGTGGTAGCAGTGAGTTGGAGAAAAATAAATCATTACATTTCATAAAATGTAGATAAAAACAAGGGCCTTCTCTTATTCATTCTGACTAACCTGTGCGGACTCTATCCTGGTGAATTTGTCACAATGACTTGTGGAATTTGTTTCCTGACACACTGCATTGTGAATGGCATGTGCTATTGCATAAACAGCCTTGTACACCATGTTAGTGATTCGGAGTTGAGATGTGTCAGTGTACGGACTCTGGAGCTTATGTATGTCTTCAGCTCCATCGCACACACTCTCATCTGTGGCAACACCTAAAACACACAGAAGGACAGGTGTTTTTGAGCCTTGACAATGATATTACAGTTATTATTCTTGCTTATATAATTATATGATAGATGATTCATAAATATTATCATTTATTATTGTTCATTATTGTTTTTTACACTCTAAACTGTCCTCACAAGAACTAATGTATAGTTTTAATTTTATTGTACTTGGGAATCATTCTTTTTCCTTATTTTCCAAAGCACAGTTTTGCAAACACCCACATACCCAATACCCACATTAAACTATTGTTTTTTTATTGTGTATCATTGTGAGACTGTATTTGTTGTGTGCTTGAGTGCAGTGCTGAAAATGTAGTCTCTACAAAAAAGGGTTCCTAGACCTGAAAGATTATCATATTGTTGATAATGTAGTATGATTCAATTCTTCAGAGTCTAATCTTACCTCTACATGAGTTCATTATTGACAGATTTTTCTCTCATGTAATTAAAATCTGGGTTATGGTCTTTAAGCAGCTGTGAACATTTAACTCAGGAAAACACATATCAACAATACAACACAACCTCTAAGGAATCTCAATATGAATAACAAACATGTTAAAAATCCACACAACTTTCTCACTTTTTCTCAGCCGACATTTGAAAGCATCTTCCCAAAACTCAGTAAGTACTGGAGAAGCAACAGCTTTAGTGGGGGAGAGATCTAGCAAGAAGTCTCTCAGACCAGGGATGACAGATTGCTGAATGCCAAATCCAATCGCCCCGGCGCAGAAGCTGAACCTCAGCATGTGTGAGTCTGTTACCCAGGACTCACTGCCTATCCACTGGCGAGGTGGAGAGGGCTGGCGAGACAGCTCCTCCAGCAGGATCCTCATGTCTCCAGAGGCTACAAATGCCACCACAACCATAGCTGTTGACCTGGAGTGACAGTTAACAAGCATGAGAAATACTTTAATGCACAGTATTGGTCTGACTGACTCAATATTATAACAATATCAGTAATCAATATCAGAGCAGTAAGAGAAAAAAATATAATTTGCCAATTTGCCACTAAGATGAGTAAATCATTTTTCATGTTATCTTTGGCTAAACATTTTTGTGTTTTTGTGTGCAGAAAGTCAGTGAACACAACCAGAATCAGAGATGTAGGGACCTGCGGATAACATCAGCCACTCGCTGGATCCTGCTGTGTGGTTGGGTCCTATAGAAAGATTCAGAGTATTCCACACAGATGCCCTCTTTGTGTGCTGCGTGCAGAAAAGACGCCATGCCATTGTTTCCATAGTCCGAATCCGACCGGACAGCACCTATCCAAGTCCAGCCAAACTGTTTCACCAGTTTGGCCAGAGCGTCAGCCTGGAAGTGGTCGCTGGGGATTGTTCTGAAGAAACTCGGGTACTGTCGCTTATCTGATAAGCATGCACAGGTGGCAAAGTGGCTCACCTAAAGGAAAGCAGCACAGTGTAATTCTTTAACGGGACAGCCACAAAATCAGTTCTGGGCTATTTAACACAAACTTAACCAGAAATTCTAAAAGCTTACTTGAGGAATGTTAAACGACCCAATGATGCGCGACATGCTGATGGATGGCGTGGACCCAGACTCACCAACGATAGCCACCACCATACCTGATTGCGAGCACTTGTCGCTGGTGTAAAACACCGGGTCCAGTCCATTTGAAAGCTGGAACGCCACGTGCACCGCCACGGGCACTGAGGAGCACGAGTCGTGGATCTGGTAACCGAGTCTGATGCCCGGCAGCAGCTTCGTGCTGTTGTTGATCTCCTCGATGGCGAAGACCATTGCGCGTGAGAAGCGCAGTTCACGGGAGTCAAGGCTGCACACAGACACTCACTGTTGAAATTATCATATGATAGGGACAATTCACAATTTCAACAGAAAACATAAATACAATGCATCTTAAACCCCTAAACTCACTAACTGAAAATTTAATGTAGGGATTAATAAAAGACAACAAACTCTATGGTACCAATTATTATCAAGAAAAATAAAATAAAATAAATTAAATAATCACACACCTCTATTATTTGTGTACATTTAGTGCATATATTGATTTGTCCAATAACTTAAAATATATTAAAATATTTATTTAGTAAATGTTCAATAGTACACAAAATAACATTTGAAACATTATTGAAAGCACATCACAAAAAACATTTCCATCCCCGCTCATCTTTTCATCCCCCACTTCTCCCTCTTACTAACCTCCCTGTGCACCTTAGTGGCTCAGGCATGCTGGTGTAGTTATGCTTCACTGTGATGATGTAGTTATGTATGGAGAAAACACCCCCAATAACGTAGTCACCATCCATTGAGAATGCAGGTAGACGAGCAGTACCCTGGAGCTTACATTTCACAGATGGAGCCTCAGTGACCCCAGCACCAGTCCTAGGCTCTGTGTGCCCTGCCCTTTGGTTCAGACCATCCCCAGAACTGTTCAAGGCAAGAGCTGAGGGCAGCTCAAACACACCTAGAGCCAAGCTCAGGCCAGTAATGAGAGCTAAGATCTCCATCCGTCAGGTGTCTGCATGTGTGCATAGGTGTGTTTTCACTAGTTTATATAGCTTTTCAGACAAAAGCTTCCCTCCGTGTACTCTACGTCAGCTTACTATACATCAGAGGATGGCCTTATCCAGTGGCCAAATTGTTGTCCAAGTCTTTTAGTTCTATGGGCTGCATGTACAATATAATTTCCATTAAGTATCCCTGTCTCTTTTCTAGTACTTATTATTGTAAACACCAGATATCGCCCCAATTTTTGAGAGTTTTTTTCAGTTTTAAATAAATCACAAGATCTATTGTTTCACTATTACATATTTAAAACTATCTATAAATCTATCATAATTATATAATAAAACAGTCCTCTGAATTCCCTTTTAAAATTCAGCTGCTCTATAATCTGATTTAACTGCAAATAATCCAAGTTTAACATTTAAGAATGTTTGAGATATACTTGCATGTTCAGGCAAATTGTCAGGCCTTGTCTGACAGTTATACAGTTTAGAATGATGATAGAAAAATGGCCCTAAAAAGGCCAATACACATGTTTTATATTTTCTGGGTGTTTGAAAAGTTGGCGATCCAAAATTTTCTTTCAGAACTCTTTGATTGGATTGATTGATTTTGCGTGGTTTATGGCATTGTATCTTTGTATATGTGCTTAAGTGCTCGGCCTCTGTATGTGTGCATGCATGTTTGACACAAACTGCCAACCAGTCAAAATTGTATTTTCATGTAGTTTGAGTAAGGAATTAACTGAGCAATACACTAAGATCTAGTGGGCTAACCTGCCACTTCCAAGCTCAAGTGTTCATCTAATTCCCAAATGCAAGGTGCCACCCATACTGTAAATCTACAAAGAACAGTTAAAGGAACATAGGAAGACAGACATTCATTTAAAGGCTCACTCTACTACCACCTAGTGAAAGTCACAGTCAAACGCAGAGAATACATGACTGAATTGGATATGCTCAGGGATGATTTGTGGCTCATGGTTATTTTAAAGAGATGTGACTAATATAATGTGAAATGTTTGTATATCAGACTTCATCCAGTAATCGAAGATATCACATTCTTCATAAAAATAATAAAAATAAAAGTTACCTGTATATTTTATGAAAAAAAGAATGGGAAAAGAAGGTTACACATCGTAAATGCAACTCTAGTTCTACAAGCACAGAAGAGCCCAGTATAAGCCTGACCACTCTCTGCAGAGCATATCTTTTCTTATGCATTTTCAGAGCAGGAGAGGGAACAAACAGGACTAGCTGTCACCTGGTTGGGTTAGTCTGGCAAAATGATCTCTATGAAACAACACATAACTATTTCTGGGGCAGTGTAGGAGCATTTACTGCTTGTGGTATCAATGCTCACAATAGACCCCCTTAATGCAGGTGCCCTAACTATTCAGTAGGAGTCACTGGTGCAGCAACAAGGTTATGGTCCCTCACTGGCTTCCCACCTGTTGGCTGGATATACCCTTACGTGACCCCACTCTCTTTGTACAGAGGCTCCTGCACTTTGTTGGAGAGTGTGTCTGTCTCTCTCCTGCAATGCTAATACCAACTCCTCAGTGCCAATGTATGGTGAGAACACAGTGCATCTGCAGGAAACAGCCCAAATACCAGATAACAGGCCTAGTGGGCATGGGCCCAAGAGATCAGGAGATCCCTAAACCAAAGGCGCTATGATATCATCAGTGGTATTTTAAGTTCTTAACATTTCTCTCTGTCAAGTCTCATTCTGAAATAAACTGAACTGAATAACCTTTACATTAATTTTGAGGATATCACAACAAAGAGGAAATCAGGTCATCAGTAGTTAAAACAACAGGTTTCTTTCTTTTCTCATGCTTTCACATGCCTTTAGATTTACACTGATGTTTAGTACAAAAACTATGGTAGACACCTCGGTTTTCCTCTATTACATGTTTTACAGTTCTACTCTGTCTTTAAGGTTGATTCAACACAGCTGTTTATTTACACACCATTATTTATAAATAGACCTACCCAAACATAATCAATCATTTCTGATCAAAAGCGCATAATTTGTATCATACCTGTTCAAAGAACCGGCTATACACTGTATTACACAAGGAAAGGCTGTGCATCACTTCCTACCTCGACAGACTAAACTGCAATACCTTTAACATAATTAACATAACATTATTCTATGATGGATACCTAAATACCTGATTGACTTTTAGAGACAGTGGCTAGGGATGGGCTTTGATTTTCACATACAGAAAAAAAGAACTTTATATTAAAGAAATGTACAAAATATATATAATACAGTATGTTTAATAACTGAAAATATTTGGTGATTTTGTACATATGAGCCATTCTTTACTGTATATACTTATGTCAATTTGCATCTGTACACAACTGAAATGATAATCTGTGTATTATGTCCGCCCACACTACTGGCCATGCCCTGATGGGTGGTGTGAATGACTAAACAATGATGAAAAGCACGTAAATAGATGACATAGTCCTGCATATAAAATCGAGTAACTGCGCATCAAGATTAGAAACAGAGGTGAAAGGAGGAGGGCAGTTATGGGTGCATTTCTTGACATATGCTTACTCTTTTATGTCTACCTGATCTTGATTTTGTTCTCATCTTCTTTTTTCTTCTCTGTGTCTTTCTCTCATTCCTCAACTTGTAAATTACGAAAGCAGTTTCAGCTCAATGGATTGCACAAGCCTGGCGATGTTACTCTGGGTGGGCTGATTGAGGTCCACTACACCTCAGTCTTCCCTGAGTGGACATTCACTTCAGAGCCACGTCAGCCCAGCTGCACAGGGTAAGTCTCACACACATACAGAAAACAGCATAAAACTTTGCAGATTAATCTGGTCTGTTCAGAGTATTAAGCTATTAAGAAAATGATATAAAAGTTCTGTGCTGAGATACAGTATGTGTCATGTATTTATTATGGGTCTTACACCTGTAAACATTAAGATATATTAATACACATTTTTTATAATATGGTAATATGAATAAGAAGGTTGTATATTTGTACTCTCACAATATTTTTAGATATTTTGTGTTTTAGCTTTGACACTCAAGGGTTCAGGCATGCCATGACGATGGTCTTTGCTGTTGAAGAGATCAACAGAAACTCCAAACTGCTACATAATGTGACTTTGGGATATAGTCTTTATGACAACTGTGGCGCACTTGTTATTGGATTTCATGCTGCTTTGGCGCTGGCCAGTGGTCAAGAGGAGCAGTTTATTCAAGGGAACTGTTCTGGGACCCCCCCAGTCCTGGGGATTGTGGGTGATTCCTACTCAACATTTTCTATCGCCAGCTCCAATGTGCTAGGTTTATTCAGACTGCCTATGGTAAACTTCACTTTCTTCTGGGCTCTTTTCATATGATATTTATGAATAAATCACAAATTTAAAATTTGGTCAAATATTTTAAATTTCTTTATTGACTTGCATGTGATACACAACCTGTTTGCATACTGTATATCTCTTTACAGGTGAGTCATTTTGCCACATGTTCCTGCCTGAGTGATCGGAAACGGTTTCCATCCTTCTTTAGAACGATCCCAAGTGATGCTTTCCAAGTGAGACTATTAACAACATAATTGTTGAAAATATATGTTTTACAAGACACTAACTTGAAATAAGTCTCCCCAATTAAACAACTCCTTTGTTTGGGGGGTGAGGAGATGTGTGCTTTGTGCAGCAATAATGAAAATATATAGTTTGGAATGATAATGCTGGAATAACTGATTTCACTGTGAATCTTACATCAGTGAATGAATCACTGAAACAATATTCTCTATCCAAATAGGTGCGTGCTATGATTCAGATTCTAAAACGCTTTGGCTGGACTTGGGTAGGCCTTCTGGTCAGTGATGATGACTATGGATTGCATGTTGCCCAATCCTTCCAATCTGACCTGGCTCAGTCTGGTGGAGGTTGTCTGGCTTACTCAGAGGTTTTGCCCTGGGGTAATGACCCAGCTGAACGTAGGAGGATTGTGGAAGTGATGAAGAAATCAACGGCCCGCGTAGTCATGGTGTTTGCACATGAAATCCACATTTATCAACTAATGGAGGAGGTATGGTTAAAAATATACAGTTTTTTTTAAGGTTGACAGGTTTTCTGTATTTTCCATCCATCCAAGATATGATAACCTATCAATTATCAACAGTTGAGTTAAGACATAGCCAGTGCATAGATTGTTTTTTTTTCTTTTCTCCCTGCTGCTATTAAGAAAAGAAAATTAAAGTGAGAAATTGCATATGTTGTCATAGCATAATTGTAATAAAAAGTGCACACCACAAAGTACTTAACTGTAATTGTGCCTTGGAGGTCTGAAAAAAAAATTAATACAATGCACAGGTGGTGAGGCAGAATGTGACAGGCCTGCAGTGGATGGCTAGTGAAGGCTGGACCTCAGCTGATGTACTCCGGACCCCTGCTTTCATGCCGTACCTGTGTGGCACACTAGGCATTGCCATCCGTCGAGGAGAAATAGCAGGGCTTAAGGACTTCCTCTTAAGAATACACCCTGACCAACACCACAACAACTATGGAAATAGTATAGTGAGAGTTTAATCTTACAATCTGATCTGAAATTGCAGCAACAATATATTATCACTATTTCTATTAAGACTGATTTTTTATATTACATTTCAGGTAAATCAGTTTTGGGAATTCATATTTCAGTGTAAATTTGCACCACCTCCAGCAGGTTGGGTGGAGGCTGGAGGAGCACTGTGCACTGGACGGGAAGATCTTCATAATGTGGAGAGTGAGCTGTTTGATGTTTCAAACCTTAGGCCTGAGTACAATGTGTACAAGGCTGTGTATGCTCTGGCATACGCCCTTGATGACATGCTGCAGTGTGTGCCAGGCAGAGGGCCTTTCAGTGGGCGCAGCTGTGCCACTTTGCAAGGACTGGAGCCATGGCAGGTGTGATATCAATTTACACTCCACCTGTTTATGTTTCAAAATACAGCTGCTACAACTTCACGTACTTACTGAATGTACAGTGCAGTCAAAAGTTTGGACACACCTTCCTATTCACTTGAATGAGAAAATGTGTCATACTTTTGACTGGTACTGTAGTTTATCAATAGGAATATTATTTCAATAAAAAAACAAAAGACATTATTTTACTATCACATCAGTAAACAGGCCACCGACCTGAGGTGTCTGATCTAATGAGTATGAAAAAAATATATATTCTAAAGAGAATGCTATTATGTTTTATGTTAGTAATAACCAATAAAAATTAAGCAATAAGACAAAACAGCCAGAAATTCATAGTGGCTCGATAATTATATTTCAAAAGTTTAAGTTCTTATTTCTTAATTTAAACATGACAAATCCAGCAACTAAAACAAATAATATTTGTATAATGACAGAACAAATAATAATTGATAACTATACCTGACCAGGATTAGAATATTTGGGTGGAGTCTGTTACATTTTTTATCTGTTGTTTAATTCATCTCACCCTTTTGAAGCTGGTGTATTATTTGGACAAAGTAAACTTCACCACACCAGTTGGGGATCAAGTGACATTTGATGAGAATGGCGATACCTTACCAATCTATGATGTCATGAACTGGTTGTGGCTCCCTGATGGAACAATAAATATTCAGAATGTGGGTGAGGTTAAGGAGTCAGCCAAAGGTGGAGAACTCACACTTCATGAAGACAGAATTTTCTGGAACTTTGAATCCAAACAGGTAAGTTCTGCTTATTGATTTTATATGTTTGCCTGATTATAACTGATAATAAAAGTATCAAATGGTTTAGAGCTATGACAAATCTTATTATCCCTTTAAGCCACCCCGGTCAGTGTGCAGTGAGAGCTGCCCCCCAGGTACTCGCATGGCCAGAAAGAAGGGGCAACCTGTCTGCTGTTTTGACTGCAAACCTTGTTCTGAGGGAAAGATCAGCAATAAAACAAGTTGGTATCCTTTATAAAAAATGTTATTTATGAATTTGAAATTCAGAGCCATACCTTTGGCTTGGCCAAGTGCCCTAATGAACATAATTGGTGGTGTTTGCAGGTGAAAGGCATTATATTCCTGTCACTGCAATGGTGGTTGGTTAGGGTGCGTATCTGCAGGGGTTGGAAACTAGGTGATAGTGTTAATCTCTATAAACAGATATCTGCATATGAATGCAGAATCTGTAGGCAATGGGACAAGATTTTGGTACTGAGTTCTGGTTTCCGTTTGTAGTCCAAGTAGTATTGACCAATGACGTTTGAGTGGGCTTTGGTTGCATGCAGGTAAACAGTCTGTGTGGATAGCAATGCAATCTTGGAACGATTTGGCTATCGTCTGACAACGATTTCGCTTTTTATTAGATTTTTTTTCATGTATCTGCATTCATATGCATATATCTGTTTATAGAGATTAGCCGAAATGTTGTCTCGACCATCTCAAATTGCTAATTGGACTGTAAACAACAACCAGTGCATGGAAAAGGAAGTCTGGATATCCATTATCCGGATATCTGTTGGCTACACCGAAACCCCCAAAATATTGAGCATTGCCCCCAGAGGCTAAATCGCTGTCAGACAGATAGCCAATGGGTTCTGAGATTGTGATAGTGTTAACCTCTATGTGTGCTGTACCCTCCTTCTCAAGGCCCCTGTTTGGCTGAAAAGAAGCATGAAGTGTTAGAGGTGACACCTGACTGGTAAGAACTGGTAATGACAAGAACTTTATGCATGGGAAACTGGCCATTCCAAATTGGCAGGAAAATTGGAAAAATACAGGAAAATACCAATCCCTTGTAACAAATTTGTTTCTTGTTCTGAAGACAATATCAGCAATGTGAATGCTTGATTTTCCTGTCCAAATACCCTATGTTTCCTTAGAGCATAATAGAAGTATTTTCCCCTTTTTGTCAGACTCTGGGTATCTGTTTGACAACTGCCTCATTGCTGGGCACATCTATCTGTGCTGTTGTCTTGGGGATCTTTATCTATCATCGCAGCACGCCCATGGTACGCGCCAACAATTCAGAACTGAGTTTCCTGCTCTTAATCTCACTTAAACTATGTTTCCTGTGTTCACTGCTGTTTATCGGCCGTCCCCGATTATGGACATGTCAACTGCGACATGCAGCCTTTGGGATCAGCTTTGTGCTGTGTGTCTCATGCATCCTGGTTAAAACCATGGTGGTTCTGGCTGTGTTCAAGGCTTCCAAACCAGGAGGTGGAGCCAGTCTGAAGTGGTTTGGTGCTGTGCAGCAGAGAGGGACAGTTCTGGTTCTTACTTCTATTCAGGGAGCGATTTGCACTGCTTGGCTTATCTCCTCCTCACCAGCTCCTAATAAAAACACTCAATACCACGATGACAAGATAGTTTATGAGTGTGTAGTAGGGTCTACAATTGGTTTTGCAGTGTTACTTGGCTATATTGGCTTATTGGCTATCCTTAGTTTCCTGCTAGCATTTCTGGCAAGGAATCTTCCAGACAACTTCAATGAAGCTAAGTTCATCACTTTCAGCATGCTGATCTTCTGTGCTGTGTGGGTGGCATTTGTCCCTGCCTATGTCAACTCACCAGGTAAATATGCAGATGCAGTGGAGGTATTTGCCATCCTGGCCTCCAGTTTTGGCCTCTTGGTGGCACTGTTTGGACCCAAATGTTACATAATTCTGCTGAGACCAGAGAGAAACACAAAGAAAGCAATCATGGGTAGAGCCACTACCAAGACATAAAACAGCACATGATCCTGTCTGTATTTTATATCTGAGTAGTGATGCTCATATTAACCCATGTCAAAAGTAACCTTCTTTTTAGCTAAAAACTTCCTTTACATGAAAGAAAAAAGAAGGAAACATGAAGGAATAAAGCCATTACATCATTATTACTTTTTGGCCTGATCATTTACTCTTACTTTCATTGAGATTTGAAAGACCAAAAAGTGCTTGAACTGTCTGAATATATGAGGTTTTCATACTGCTATCTGTTGACATTAAAAATTTCTATTCTTACATTCCCTATGGCATAGGCTTTGCATCAGTATCTAACTTACACTTTGATTCATTTTTACTCTTCAGATCTTCCATCCCTTCTTTTCTGTACCATACTTCTGCTTCTGTCTCTCTAGAAGGTTAGGGGGATCCAAATATTTTTTTTCCAAATAGCTATTCCTGTTTTTTTTATTTGTATGTACAGCTTCGGAAAGAAGCAATTCCAGATACAAAGAGCTTGTTACTCTTGTTACTCTTCCTAAACCCCTAAGATTAGTCCAAATAAGCCACTCACAAGAAAGCAACTTGAATTGTTTATCACTTTCTGTGGGTAAAGGGGGAGGGTGAAAATCCAGCTGTTCCAGTAGAGGGCAGTTGAAAGAAGACTCAATAACCTTAAGGCACAAAAGGTGTAAAATTACTTTCCCAGAGTCTGGGAAAAACTCCAGGCAGAATGCGTGTACAGATAACACATATAGTTTACTTATTCCCTTGGCCATAATGTCAAAGTGAGTCACAGAACGGTTCTGATAACATTTGAGTCGGTGGAGTCCAAGAGCTCCAACTTCAGTCCTGAGAGTGCCTCCAAAATGGTGGTCAGGTCGTAGGTAAGGTACAAAGCTTTGCATGCCAATTGCAGCCAAATAAACTGGCAATGCAGAACGATCTTCAAATGCCCTGCTAGTTGGAATACTGGGGAATTGGGCCTCCACTATGCTAGAGCAAATCCATTCTTCTGTTTAACTCAAGGGGCACATGTGGCACACATCATAACAGCAGAACACTGTTGCTCCACTTGCCCATTAGGCTGTGGACCAGTCTGTATAACGTTGCTGGGTTGGTTTCTACCAGCAATGTCGCATTGTCATGTTCTTTTGATTAGAATGTGACAATCCCTTAGGAATGGCAAAATGTGTTAATTGCTCTACCAACACGGGTTCATTGAGGCCCAGATCATCTGATTTCCAAGCCAGAGTAGTCCTTAACAGGACCTCTGTGGCAAAAATGATTTAACCCAGTAACGTTTACCATCCTTCCTACAGCAGCAGACAGCAGGTATGAATGGTTTAGAAAGGACTCCACAAGTAGACATATTTTTTTCCATCATATAAATCCCCCTATTATCCCTTGCCATCCTGTGAGGCAGGCCAGTTGATGCCCAACCACACCGCTACTTGGTTGAACACCTTGTGTAGGATGACCTCATGGGATACAGGGCAAGGCTGAGCCTCCACGCCGATGGAGCTGCCAGACTGTGATGCCTGATGGGCAGGAGGGAGTGTAGCATCTTTCTTGTCATTGTTCTCCTCGCTGAGACAAGTTACATTAACATCATCCTTGTCATCTTTTCCTTCACCACGCTCCTTCTCAGAGTTGAGGGGCTTGCTAAACAGCCAAGGATATTCTGTCTCAGGGACCTCAACCATGTTAAGGGATTGCCACTTGAGGCTCCCTACACTCTCAAGCGCCACTCTGTGTCCAGAGTGTGTGAGCAATGCCAGATAACCCTGGGTCTCTGAGAACTGAGTAAGATATCTCACCACACTGCATTTCATGCAAGTGTTACTCATCTGAAAGAAAGCAAGAATGCCACGTTTAGGGCCACAAGCTATTATAAAGGGAGTGCAATTAAGAAATGTGTCTGTCCACTGACAGACGTGGTGGTAGTGGAGCTTCCGTGATTGGTCATACCAGAAAGCTCTTTTTGCAGTGAGATACAGAGGGAGGTTCAACAAGAAAACTAGGCTTTTCCTATAGCTTTATTTACAAGCACATATCGTTGAGTTTCTTCTCAAGATATGCTAGTATCAAAAGCACCAAATGCAGCTTTGCCTGATATAAAGTTTACACAAGGTGATAAAAGCTGGGCATCATGATTTAAGGGTCATTGTTGGTTAGTATCTCTCAAAAGATTATTGATGATGTATTGATTCAACAGAGCATGATACACAACCACCCCTCAACATCTATTGTATTATCACCTACACTGTTAGTAGTATGTTCTTAAAATATTTTGCTGAAATTACCCAACATGTTGCAATGTTTATTTTCCTGTAAATTTGCTGTTGTACAGTAATTAATTAATTAATTGTCAGTTAAATGTAATTCATATTACCACATCTGTAACTTTACTTTTAGCCCTTTAAATTCTATTTACTACTCTGCAATAAGGTTTATTATGGTTATTATTGTTGTTTATTATGGAGTAAAAATGACTACTCCCCTGCACACACAGTAAAAGCAGTACACTTTTAGGCGCAGATCAGACCAATCACTTATTAGCCACCACAGGGAATAAGTAACTTTTTTTAATGTGAGTGAAGCTTTTTGCTTGCTTTTGCATTTGCTGCACATCTTGTGTTTTTCTGCTCTATTCACCTCACATTTTTGAACACCTTCAACTTCAACTCAGAGCGGAAAAGTCCCCAACGTCATTTCCGTTTTTTCCCATTGTCAATCGGATGAATTGAGAGGTGGCCCTTCTTTGGTGGTGACAACAGCAAGTGGAGATAACAGTCATGGAGAACAAACTAGTGGTGATGGTTGCTGATACCCAGAGCTATATGACTTTACCAACCGTAGTTACTATGATCTGAACAGAAAATGGCAGGCCTGGAGTGAGTTTACTCCACAACAAATTGATGGACAGGTGATTTGGTGGTTGCCTAGCAACAATAAAATAAGATGTAACAAGCAGCTCTTTTTTTAAATTGTAGACTTCAACAAAAAATACAGTGCAGCGTGCCTCAACTTAATTGTTATGTTATGGTGCTGTATTGCTTTTTTCTTGTTTATCTCTACTTTCAGAGGTTTTTTCCACAATGTGTGGCTGAGGTACAACACTATTTATCAATCTCTTCATGACGTCATTCATTATGTTTGAGCATACTGTACACTAAAAAAAAAAAAAAATTTCCACAGAAATTTACTGTATTATTTTACGGGTTTTTTTCAGTTTTTTTTTACATTAAGTGTAAATGCCATAGAAACACAGCTAATTATTTTTATTAAAAAATATTAACCATAAACTAAAGGCTGTAATCTGTGAATTAATATAATGGAATATTGTAGTTTTTTAACAGGATTATTCAATTGTTTAATGGTCTACAGCAAAACTTTTAATTTAATGTGAAAAATGTTAAAAAAATAAATGGTAAAAAAACGGTTAAAAGTCTGGCAGCAAAAGTTGCCAAACATTTACCGTAATATGACAGTAAAAAACCTTTGGTTATTCTACGGAGAATTCTTTTTTAAATACAGATATTTACTGTAGACATTGTCTGCATTTTTACAGTCCAACTGTGGTAAAATAAATAAAAATTGTCATTATAAAACAGCTCTAGAATGTTAAATGAATGTATAAATCTGCACAAAAAATCTAAAATTTTACAGAAATACATTAAAATTACCTAATTTAAATAAAGGCTTGTTTTTATACAGTTTTCTTTTGTAAATTCATAAGATTATCTGATTCATCCATTAGAACGCCCCATCAAAGTACAGATTTCTGGATGTAAAACATAAAAAAAATGTGTAAAATTACATTCAAATTACCCTCCTTTAACACCCATTAATGGTATCTTGAGAGTGTTAGGCTTTAATTTTATGTGATTATCCAATCTATTTACAATAAATTCCTGGTAAATATTGATTTTATACTGTACAAAAAAATAAGATCATGTGATAATAGCTTACAAAAACATAATTTTAATAATCATTACTTTATATAAACATTATTTGACAGCAATTTCAAGCAACTATCCAATATTTCTACAGACTTTTCCAATTAATGTATGAGATTTACTGTATATAAACAGTATTTGAAAGTTCAAGAAACTGCTGCTGGGTGCTACACTGCATGACCCAGGCCTACTATCTGTTTACCGGGTGTGTGCACCGTGCAGTAGCCTTGACCACTCTGTTGCACTCCACAAGCATGGAAAGTAATTTTAACAGTTTTCAGGTCTAGAGAATACTTTGTACCTCTAAGTATTACCTGGAATCTACACAGCGTTCTGGATGTGTTTTTATAATGCGCATGAGTTGCGCATGCAGGGTTCTAGACTAACCTTTCTACTAGTTGCACAACCAACTTTCTCAGTAGGTGGCCCCACCACAAGATTTGGTCACACTTGTCTCAGTGTTTTGGGTCACGCATCTGTCACTGCAGGTTTTGTATTTTATTTGTTACTGTTATGCTTCTTCAAATTTTTGGGAGTTGCCTACAATGTACTGTTGTGTCAAGTCCCATGGTTCAGGGCCATGGTTTGAGTTGCGTACATTTTCATTTAGACATATCGATGGGATAGGAATCATTTATTCCATTTTAACCAGGATGGGGACAAGGCAAGTTCTGGAGTCAGTCACATGATTGGAACAAGACAGGAGAATGACTCAAAAGGTAGGGAGGTGATGAGAAAGGAGTAAAATCTCACGTGTGCCAGGCCAGCCTGCTCTCTTTACATCATCCGCACCCTTCAGCTCTGCGTCTCTACCTCATCATTCTCTTCTCTCCTTATTTTGCTTTTTAAAATAATCAGATGCAGTTCACAACAAAAGAGTTGTTTCAGCTCTGATCCACGCCTTCCGTTTCCTCAACTGAGGATAACTTTTTTATGCAGATGATGCAAAGGTATCAGTAATAGAAAGATAAGCAATACCAGTGCAATATGTCAAAATATAATCTTACAATAAAATATATTACATGACTGCATCTTTGTTTTTAAGAATCATTTGATTTCCCTGCCACTTGCAGTAGTGCCAACAAGTCAAATATTAAATCGCACGTCCCAAAAAAAAGGTTACTTGTTACTCGCAGTCTAGAGCCCTGCGTGCATGTGCACTCCACTAGGGATTAGGGCATATTAGGTCACTTTTCAATTGAGCTTTAAATTTTCAAACCTGGTGAAATATTAAAGTTCAAACTATAATGATGTGATCGAATTCAAAATGAGAGCACTGCAGATAACGCTTGCCCCACTAACAATTTAGTAATCTGCTCTCCAGAGTCCCAGATTCACGTAGTGTGCCCTAATGCATGACATAGGGCTAGGTAGAGAGAGCACAATGAAAAATGGAGGAAACTCGGATCATCTCAACACCAACTCACCTTAAAGCACTGTGTGTATGCATTTTGGATTTTACTCTATCGATGGCAAAATTATTGATAAAGATAAGGCTGTTTGCCTACTTTGTAAGAAACAACTACTTTACAGTAATGTTAATACAACAACGAATGGAGTCACCTGTTAGCTTAAGTGAGGCTAAAGCATAAGAGCACCAGCAGCTACGTGTCATCGCCTAACTTCCTATTTTTGCCTATAAATTACATAATGTTAATGTTCTATATAATTCAAACAAATTCCATAACAATTTTAAATCGTTCAAACTTTATTTTGGGAAAAAATGACAGCCCTAATGCGTATGCTACACGGGATTGAAGCTATTGACTATATTGATTATAGGGATTTTAATCATGTTATTTTATATATAATATGTATATTTGTAGTTTGTTGTTTTTTTTTATTTCAAACTGTACATTCTGCATAATTCAATCATTGTATTGCAAGTCAAAAACTCACTCTCTTGCCTAGAGCCTGTGCAAAATACTGCACCTAGAGTTTTAACTGGTTCCAAATGTAGAGATTACTACAACACTCCAAATTAAGCATCCCTACATGGGATACCAGTCAGTTTTACAAATAGTTTTAAGATTTGTTGATCACATTTAAAGAACAGCTTGATCTGGCCCCAATCTTAATTTCAGACCTTTTAAAACCCTTAACGTCCCTGCACTAAAAGAGGCAAAGTTTGATCCTGCTCAATTTCTGTTTAAGTGGCAAACTGCACTCCTTTAAAGCAGCAGCCTGGAGGCAAAGTTGCCATTGTGTGTACATTAAAAACAATACAGGCAACAATGTTGCCACCTGTTGGTGTGCAGGCACTTTTAAGAGCATGATACATATTTTCTATTTCTGTATTCTCAGAACAAGGCTTGGTGAGGCTCACTGCAGAGGATCATAGCCATCACTGGAATTCTGAAAGGAAGTGGATGACTTTCAATCTGCTGTATGAACTTAAAGCTTTTTTTAGCATGTAGATTCATATCTGTAAGTTAATACTCATTATGTATTACCTTCTTTGTTCGTTACTGGAAAGAATTTAGCTCCTGTTTTTGGTTTTAGCCCTATTTCCATGGCTAAGGAAAGTGCAATCAATATTTGTCAGAGGTGGGGGACTCAAGTCACATGACTCGATGCAAGTCACAAATTTGAGGACTTGTGACTTCCTTGACTAACACTAATAAGACTTGACTTGACTTTGACTTGAGGCAGATGACTCGAAAAGACTTGACAGTTTTTATTTAGCTGAGCCGCCGTTACTGTTTGAGACATGATAGGGTGACTTCTAGTGCAGTGTACTCAGGCTTTAAAGACAGTGTCTAGCAGGACCTGTGCTGATTTTCTCTCGAGCTTATTATTACCAGACCGTTTCTGATTCAGACAAGACAGCTTATGAATTGACAGCTTTTCATGACAGAGCTTCATCATTCTGTTGGCGGTCCCTCACTAGTTTAAAGTCAGTATAACTCAACCACAGCAGAATGGTCTCTCCCTCTCTCTTATCAACTGTGTGACAAATGCAATCCTTCGAGATCAGGCAAACAAGATAGTATTTTTTCTTGATGAGGATTACAATTTCAGTGTTCTGGATATATTAGTCTACACAATCCACAGCAGAAAAGTAATCATCATATAGAATACTATGTTTCGTTGTGCAAACGGCAAATGCAGGTAGATATTCCGTTGACGAGTAAAGGTACCAAAATAGTCATGTGTTGCAGCCAGAGACTCAGGCTGACACTGGGCTGTAGTATAACTTGCAGTTTTTTTATTTACGCACTTTACAACCACAGCAAAGCAGTATATGTAGCTTACAGTCCACCAGCATATTTTCGCTGCTGCTAAAACCCACTAGCTTTGAGCTAACTACTGCAACTGGAGGAAGTTCCTCTTCTTCTACAACTTCTGATTCAAAACTCTCACCTTACTTAAAGGCACAACCTGGTGGCGGAAGCCGTACAACACATCCACAAACATCAATACTGCATAGAATACAAAATTATGAACACTGGATCCTAGAAAACATGTTAGATTTATTTATTTTTGTTTACTTTTTTATAAAGTTAATCTACTAATCAATAGTGGTATTTATAAATCCTAACCATAACATCCCTAGTTATAGAGACTAACAGGAGGTACAGTTCAGTACAACCCTTTTCTCTCGTGTTTAAAGTGCTTCTTTCATGGTGACTTGACTTGTGACTTACTTGACTTGTCTTGCTTGCTGGTTTGGCAGTTGGCTTGCTTGAGTCTAAACACAGTGACTTGGGACTTGCTTGAGCCTTTAAGGTTAAGAGTTGAGACTTGCTTGTGAATTGCACATATGTAACTTACTCCCACCTCTGATATTTGTGAACATGAACTACTCAATCCCAAAGTCACAACCAAAGAAGTAAGACTCAAATTTGTGATGTCATTAGGCATAAAGTCTGGAGCTGCTTCATAGACATAGACCAATTTTGTAGATATTTTTTGATACCCAAATGAGTTTTATTCTATTGTAGCCTTTCATTTCTGAAACGGAAAATATACCTGTATACTCTGTAACATCTGTAACATTTTTCTCAATTCATTCTTTTTGGAAAAGCTCCAGACATTATATCAGATGACATCACAAATTTGAATTTTAGCAAAATAATTTTTGGATTAGGGAGAGATTAGTTTAAATTCACTAACATTTTTGAACCATCTTGGACCATAGGAATAACACATATGAATTCCTAATTTGGCTGTGGTTCCCCTTTTGCTATAATGCAACATGCAAGACATTGTACTGATCCAATGTGCAAAACTGTTTTCGCTTCCAATGATGTCTGTTGAAGTAATCTGAATGAGAAAAAAATAAAGACATTCTAGTAAAGTATTCTGTTTGAGCTCGTTTTGGGTTGATCAGCTTCAGACCCACATTATAATTTGATATGGTTGTTTATTGATTTAGTAATTCTGACACTTTAACGATTAACGATTTAACACTGTAAAAATAGTGAATTACTTAGGTAATTTCATGATACATTCTGGTTATTATACATCTTGAAATCTTATACATCTCAAATGGGGATCTGTATTGAATGGATTGGACAATATTGTAAAATGTCAGCAGAAAAATGTATATTTATTCAGTGTAAAAAAGTTTTTTAAAAAAGTACTTTTACACAGACCTTCTGCTTTTTTTTTTTTTACAGACAAAACCCCATACATTAATGTGAAATGTCTGTAGATATATTCAGGAGCTGCTTGCAATTACTGTCAATTACTAATATTTATATAAAGTAAACCCTATACATGGAAAAAATATTTAGATATATTGGGTAGTTGCTTGTAATTACTGTAAAATAATGTTTATATAAAGTTAACCTCATACATTAATGGGAAATGTATGTAGATATATTGGATACTTGCTTTTAATTACTATCAAATGATGTTTATATAAAGCATACCCCATACATTTATGGGAAAAGCCTGTAAATATATTGGAGAATAGGATGTAATTGTTGTCAAATAATGTTTATATAAAGTAGTGATCATTAAAATTATGTTTTTGTAAGGTATTATCACATGATCTTATTTTTTTTGTACGGTATAAAACCTACATTTACCAGGAATTTACTATAAATAGATTGGATAATCACACATAATAAAAACTGAAAGCTCTCAAGATACCATTAATGGGTGTTAAAGGAGGGGAATTTGAATGTAATTTTACACATTTTTTTTTGTTTTACATCCAGAAATCTGTACTTTGATGGGGCGTTCTTATGGATGAATCAGATAATCTTATGAATTTACAAAAGAATACTGTATAAAAATAAGCCTTTATTTAAATTAGGTAATTTTAATGTATTTCTGCAAAATTTTAACATTCTAGAGCTGTTTTATAATGACAATTTTTATTTATTTTACAACAGTTGGACTGTAAAAATGCAGACAATGTCTACAGTAAATATCTGTATTTAAAAAAGAATTCTCCGTAGAATAACCAAAGGCTTTTTACTGTCATATTACGGTAAATGTTTGGCAATTTTTGCTGCCAGACTTTTTAACCGTTTTTTTAACATTTATTTTTTAACATTTTTTACATTAAATTAAAAGTTTTGCTGTAAAAAAAACAGAAAGTTGCCTTAATTTTACATTCAGCAAAATGATGTGTTTTTACATGGAATTCAATGTAATTTAACACTCCAGACCATTAAACAATTGAATAATCCTGTTAAAAAACTACAATATTCCATTATATTAATTCACAGATTACAGCCTTTATTTTATGGTTAATATTTGTTAATAAAAATAATTAGCTGTGTTTCTATGGCATTTACACGTAATGTAAAAAAAACTGAAAAAAACCTGTAAAATAATACAGTACATTTCTGTGGAAATTTTTTTTTTTTACAGTGTACAGTATGCTCAAACATAAAGAATGACGTCATGAAGAGATTGATAAATAGTGTTGTACCTCAGCCACACATTGTGGAAAAAACCTCTGAAAGGAGAGATAAACAAGAAAAAAGTAATACAGCACCATAACATAACAATTATGTTAAAACTATGATTAAATTTGCACTTTTTTGCAGGATGCAAAACGTGAGGCACGCCGCACTGTATTTTCAGTTTTTTACAACCAGAAATCTGTACTTTGATGGGGAGTTCATGTAGATGGACTGGATAATCCTATGAATTTACCAAAGATTACTGTATGAAAACAACAGTCTTCATTTAAATTAGGTAATTTTAAGGTATTTCTTCAATGTTTTTCATTTTTTGTGCAGATTTATACATTTATTTAACATTCCAGCTATGTTTTATAATGAGGTTTCTTGTTTATTTTACAACAGTTGGACCGTAAAAATGCAGACAATGTCCAAAGTAAATATCCGTATTTTTAAAAAAAAATCAATGTAGAATAACTAAAGGTTTTTTACTGTCATTTGACGGTAAGTGTTTGGCAACTTTTGCTGCCAGACTTTTTACCGTTTTTTTACCATTTTTTTACAGTGTATATGAAACCATGTTTAAATGATGTAATCATTTGATATTCTGTGTCTGTGCTACTAATTTGACTTGTATGCCCTGCCCCCAAACTACTGTCTGTGCCCTGATGGGACAAAAATCATAAAAGGAGATGACATGACTCTTCATATAAAGTTAGGTAACCTGACATGAAGAGAAGAAACAGGGGTGCAGGGAGGAGGGCAGTTATGGGGGCATTTCCTGATGTATTTTTGCTGTTGTATGTCTACCTGATCTTGATTTTGTTATCTTACTCCTGTTTCTTGTCAGAGTCTTCCTCTCTTTTCTCTTCTTGTAAATTAAGGAGACAGTTTTATCTTAATGGCATGCACAAGCCTGGCGATGTGATTCTGGGTGGGCTGTTTGAAGTCCACTACACTTCTGTCTTCCCTGAGCTGACATTTACCTCAGAGCCACGTCAGCTCAGCTGTCAAGGGTAAGTCTCACACACGCAGCAGACAGCATAAATCTGTGCAGACTGATATATCAAGTATATTACTTTTTAGTGGTGATTGTGATATTTTATGTGTTAGGTTTGACCCTCCAGGGTTCAGGCATGCCATGACCATGGCCTTTGCTATTGATGAGATCAACAGAAACTCCAACCTGCTCCCTAATGTGACTCTGGGATACAGTCTTTATGACAACTGTGCCACACTTGTAATTGGATTCAGTGCTGCTTTGTCGCTGGCTAGTGGTCGACAGGAGCAGTTTCTGCTTCAGGAGACATGTTTGGGGACCCCTCCAGTACTGGGGATTGTGGGTGATTCCTTCTCAACATTTTCTATCGCCACCTCTGATGTGATAGGTTTATTCAAGTTGCCCATTGTAAGTTTCCATTCTTCAGTCTGTACTTTTGATGTGCTGTAATTTAAAATGATAGGATAGGATAGTCCACACATGATGCTTTTCAACAGATTTATTGAATCCAGCTTCTCCAACAAGCCTTTATTTGGTAAGCAGTAACTGATTTATGTTAGATTCTAAAATTGTGAATTGTTAAAATAGGTAAAATCATTTAAATGTAACACATAACCTGTTTGCATTATGATTTTTTCTTTATACTATAGGTGAGTTATTTTGCCACATGTTCCTGCCTGAGTGATCGTCAAAGGTTCCCATCCTTCTTTAGAACAATCCCAAGTGATGCTTTCCAGGTGAAATTCTGTAATAGAAATAACAAATGTGAAATATGTTTCACAGAAAAATATAAAGCTTCAAAATATGCCTTCTTTCAACAAAACAATTTTTTTTGTCTTGTGCAGAACAGTACTGTATTTGATTTGTGCACCACTGATAAAACTATATGGATTTGGATGATAGAGCATAATGAGATCAATTAATTGTAATTTTATTGATAGATATGAATAGGTAAATTCTCACCAAAAGAATATTCCAGTCTATACACTAATCCATCCACTCTGTATTCAAATAGGTGCGTGCTATGATTCAGATTCTAAAGCGGTTTGGCTGGACCTGGGCAGGTCTGCTGGTCAGTGATGATGATTATGGACTCCATGTTGCCCGATCCTTACAATCTGACCTGGCTCAGTCTGGTGGAGGTTGTCTGGCCTACTCAGAGATTTTACCCTGGGGTGAAAACCCAGCTGAACTTAGGAGGATTGTGGAAGTGATGAAGAAATCCACAGCTCGTGTGGTCATTGTGTTTGCACATCAGATCCATATGATTCAACTAATGGAAGAGGTCGGGATTCAAATCTCTCTCTACTGACTCTATCAAATTAAACAATGTTTAATCCATGAAGTCTGAAAATATATATTTAATATAATACAATACACAGGTGGTAAAACAGAATGTGACAGGCCTGCAGTGGCTCGCCAGTGAAGCCTGGACAACAACTGCTGTGCTGCAGACCCCCCACCTCATGCCGTACCTGGGTGGCACACTGGGAATTGCCATTCGCAGAGGAGAAATAGCAGGCCTCAAGGATTTCCTATTAAAAATACGTCCAGACCTACACCACAACAACAGCAATGGAAATAACATGGTGAGAGTTTAACCTTGCAATCAGATCTGTAATTCAATAATAAAATGTTCTTATTTGTTGTTAACACATTGTTGTACATTCCATACATTTCAGGTGAGGCAGTTTTGGGAACACACATTTCACTGTAGATTTGCACCACCTCCAGCAGATTGGGTGGAAGCTGGGGGAGCACTATGCACTGGAGATGAGGACCTAGAAAATGTGGAGACTGAATTTTTGGATGTATCCAACCTTAGACCTGAGTATAATATTTACAAGGCTGTGTATGCCCTAGCATATGCCCTTGATGACATGCTGCAGTGTGTGCCAGGCAGAGGGCCTTTCAGTGGGTGCAGCTGTGCCACTTTGCAGAGACTGGAGCCATGGCAGGTGTGATATAAATTTACACTCAACCTGTTTTTGTTTTAGAAACAAACCTTGGGGTAATGTACTTACTGTAATAGATTTCCATTATAAAAAATGTTGGGGCAAAGACATTTTTAATTATTACATCAGTAGGTTGGTTTCAATCTCCTGGTTCTCTTAGAGTAGAAGACAAACCTTTAATCCTTGAAATTGCAAGAGAAAAGAATAACATTCAGCCTAAATATCAATATTTTAGTACACTTAATTTGAACAGTAGCATGACTAATTCCAGCAAACCTGTCAAACAGAACCTCTGAAAGCATATGTCCAATCAGGAACAGTACTTTTTTCCTGATGGAGTCTTCCTGTCCCACTATTTATGTGTTGTTTATTTTTCTCATCCTGTCATAGCTTATGTATTACTTGGAAAAGGTCAACTTCACTACATCATTTGGTGATCAAGTGTCATTTGATGAGAATGGTGATGCCTTACCAATCTATGATATCATGAACTGGCTGTGGCTCCCTGATGGAGGAACAAAAGTTCAGAGTGTGGGTGTGGTTAAGAAGTCAGGCTTCAAAGGTGAAGAGCTCACATTGGATGAAGACAGAATCTACTGGAACTTCGACTCCAAACAGGTAACTTCCTTTTTGTTGTTGTTTCTGCCGTTGTACAGCATACAATAACAGCATCAAATGGTGTAGAATAAAAGCAACAGAACTCTTATCCCCTTTAGCCACCCAGGTCGGTTTGCAGTGAGAGCTGCCACCCGGGTACCCGCATGGCCAGAAAGAAGGGGCAGCCTGAGTGCTGTTTTGACTGCATCCCTTGTTCTGAAGGAAAGTTCAGCAATGAAACAGGTTGGTATCCTTTATAAAGCTATGTGATATATCGTGGATTATGAATTTGCATTCAGGAATCTTCCCCTTAGCCACCCAGGTTTTGTAGGTGAAAAAGAACATGCCACAACTGCACAATTCCTGGCATCAAACATAACTGTCAGTGTTCACATTTGGGATAGACAATGTCCTTGTTGCTGCACAAGCAACAGCTATTGTTTGTCAGGGCTGCTGTGTGAAGGGAATATGCATGAACCTCTGTGTGTATTATGCCCATCTGTGACTGTCTATACTCTCCCCAGGCTGGGAGTAGAAGTTAGTAGTGACAAAGGCCACAAAAATTGGAAAACTGGCCATGCGAAAATGTGAGGAAATTATAAAAATGGTAAAAAAAAAAATGCAGTAATAAAGATAATTTTCCCCTTTTTCATAGATTCCATGGAGTGCAAAAGTTGTCCAGAGAATTTTTGGTCCAGCCCCCAGCGTGACCACTGTGTTCCTAAGAAAACTGAGTTCCTCTCCTACCATGAGCCTCTGGGTATCTGTTTGACAACCGCCTCATTGTTGGGCACATTTATCTGTGCTTTTGTCCTAGGGATCTTCATCTATCATCGCAGCACGCCCATGGTACGCGCCAACAATTCAGAACTGAGTTTCCTGCTGTTGGTGTCACTGAAGTTATGTTTCCTGTGTTCCCTGCTGTTCATCGGCCGTCCCAGATTATGGACATGTCAACTGAGACATGCAGCATTTGGGATCAGCTTTGTTCTTTGTGTCTCATGTATCCTGGTTAAAACCATGGTTGTTGTGGCTGTTTTCAAGGCCTCCAAACCAGGAGGTGGAGCCAGTCTGAAGTGGTTTGGTGCTGTGCAGCAGAGAGGGACAGTTCTGGTTCTTACTTCTATCCAAGCAGCGATCTGCACTGCTTGGCTTGTCTCTTCCTCGCCAACTCCTCATAAAAACAATCAATATCACAATGACAAGATAGTTTATGAGTGTGTGGTCGGGTCTACAATTTGGTTTGCAGTGTTATTGGGTTATATTGGCATACTGGCAATCCTTAGCTTCCTGCTTGCATTTCTGGCAAGGAATCTTCCAGACAACTTCAATGAGGCCAAACTCATCACTTTCAGCATGCTGATCTTCTGTGCTGTGTGGGTGGCCTTTGTCCCTGCTTATGCCAACTCCCCAGGCAAATACGCAGATGCAGTGGAGGTATTTGCCATCCTGGCCTCCAGTTTTGGCCTCTTGGTGGCACTGTTTGGACCCAAATGTTACATAATCCTGCTGAGACCAGAGAGAAACACAAAGAAAGCACTCATGGGTCGTGGTACCACCAAGACATAAGAAGTAACTCACAAATATTAATTAAATTCATCCAACTGTGATCTGCTCATGAAAAGACAGAAAAAAGTAACCTCCTTTTTTAATTTAAAACCTAATTTAGGTGGAAGAATAATGCCAGAAGAAATTATAAGATGTAAATAAACATTAATTAAAAGCCATTGTCACTGTATTTTTTTTTTTGCCTGATTACATTCCCTCAGATTTTAAATATGAAAAGAGATTGTCTGTGAATGAGTAAGTCACACAATACACTTCAGCTTATAACCCTCAGAGATGGAAAACAATAATCTAATGTGTGATTGTTGTAGTAATAAAGAATTTATTTTCTTTTGACACTTGATGGCAGCAGATCAAGTTGAAAACACACTACTGCTCACATATTATCAATTTATACAGTTGTTATGGTGAATGTTTCAGCAAACTGTTGCCTTCACATCTATCAGTTTTTCTGCCCACTTGATTTATGTAAATCCAATATTCACTCTTCTTTTAGGTCTATTTTATTTTTAACTTTTATTGGGAGTATTCAAACTACATAAGGTAAGATAAGATAGTTGACCCAATTTACTTAGATATTTGGGTTTTTTAAGATTTCTTTTTAGATTTAGATTTAGATTTACATTCTATAATTTGATTCAATACATCAAAGTTTTATGATATGCCATGTTGTGTCTTTCCACATGAAAAAAAACACAATATGGTCTAGCTGAGACAAAGTAGAAAACAAAGGTGGCTCTTTATAATTCCTCAACATTATCTAATAATCTTATAAACGGCTAAATTGAGATTTGCCTTCCAGCTCAGTTCCTTCTTCACCACAATGGTCTGGTACAACACCTATATTACCACTGATGCTACATTGATTTGCCTGTCAACCTCATGCTCCAGCTTATCCTCACTGGTGAAGAAATATACTTGAATTTCATCCACAACTGGTGCAAACTACCTCAGAGACCTCTGCCAGATATATGGGAAAAGTTTCCCCCGAGGCATATAACTCTGCCTCCTCCACAGAGAAAATGTCAGTCAGGTTTAGGAGCTCCTCAAAGTGCTCCTTCCACCGCCACACAATGTCTCCAGTCAGGGTCAGCACTTCTCCTCCCCAGCTGAAGACAGTCTAGGCTAAGCCCGGCTTTCCCTTCCTCAATTATCTGACAGTTTGCCAGAACTTCTTTGAGGCCAGCTCCTCATTAGAAATTCCTCTAGAGGTGGGAGTTGAAGACCCCACCTGATCCAACTCACCACCAGGTGGTGATCAGTTGACAGTTCTGCTCCTCTCCACTGAAGTGTCCATGATAAATGGCTGTAGATCTGATGATATATGGTGCCAGGTACACTTATGAACCCACCTTATGCTCAAACATGGTTCATAATGGCAAATCCATCATTAGCACAGTCCAATAACAAAACACCACTCGGGTTTAGATTAGGCACGTCATTCCTCACAATCACCATCCTCCAGGTTTCTTAGTCATTGCCATGGGTGCTGAAGTTCTAGCAGAGCTACAGAGTCACCAGGTGATGCCCCATGCAGTACCCCACCCAGACAATCCAAGAAGCACTCTGAACTACTGTTTGGTGCATACACAAAACAAACAGTCAGAGCCTTCCTTCCCTCACTTCCCAGTGAAAGGAGGCAACCCTCTCACTCTGCGGGGAGAACTCCAACACAGCAGCGCTCAGCCGGTGGCTCATGAGTATCCCCACATCCTCCTCTCACCCTAGGCAACTATAGAAAAGACCAGCCCCTCTCCAGGATATTGATTCCAGAGCCAGTGCTGTGCATAGAGGTGAACCATATAGTTGGTACTGCTCCACCCCTCGCACTAGCACTGACTCCTTCCCCTCCAGATGACATTCCACATCCCTAGAACCAGTTTAAAGTGCCCATGGTCAGCATGCCTAGGTCCCCACATTTGGCAATGCCCCTGACCCCAGTGCCTATCCCTCCAGGCAGCGGCGGGTTCCATGTTAATTTTTCAGGCTGTGCCTGACCATGCCCCATGGCCAAGGCCCGGTCAGCAGATGTTCGCCTTCAAGCTCCCCTTCCAGACCTTGCTCCAGGAGGGTGCCCTGGTCTTCCTCTTCCAGACGAGGTTCCTGCATTCCAGAGATGCCACTTCATTCAGGTCTATAAATCACGCTGAGTCTGGTCCCTCACCTGGGACCAATTTGCCTTGGGAGACAGCTCCCAGGGTCACAGGGGCACGCAAACTGCCCCACAACAATAATAAATTCTCAGAGGGGCAATTTGGACAATGACTGAATGACCATTGCACCCTTAGAGAGTAAGGAGCTGAATTTGAAGTTCAAGTTCTTTATATTTACATGTCATTATACAAGTATAAGAGAGTAAAAATCTTTGGTTTCAGCTCCTCGACAATGCGTTAAGGAAAAAATAAATATTTAAAATATTAAAAGCAAAAGCAATAGTAATAGGTAAGAGCATAAACAACAACAGTATAAAACATATGAGTGTATGTATGTAAAGTGTGGTGTGCATGTGTCCTACCTATAATATGACTGTTTGTAAAGGGTGTGTATGTAAAGTATGTATGCATGTGTACTACCTTTAATATATGAATACATATCTATATGTGTATAGTATATGTGTATGTACGAATATATGTGCTTATGTACGTGTGTGTGACATCATACATTGTTCATCCACTGATGTCCTGGGCTGACCGCACAACTCAATGCAGTGCTTTGCGGTGGAGTGCAGTGCAGTTACCATACCAGGCAGTGATACATCCAGTTAGGATGCTTTCTGTAGAAAGCCTGTAGAATTTTTAAAATTTAAGATATTTAACCTCTAAATGGACATGGATTGATCACAATATTCTAAATTTCAGCCACAATTTAAAAAGAAAAAATAGTGTAAAGTTTAACTGTGTTGAATGCTTTTAAAAAGTTCAAAAACAATATGAGATGTCATTTTGTAATGCATTTTTTATGAAGATACGTGGATGTTATTTGAATTATGACAACATTTCGTGGGTCTCATTTATAATTTAACTTGTTTCTCAAGTGCCTAGTAAAAACCGTATAAAGCTATGATTTTATGTTAGTTATGTAATTGTATGACAATTAGTTGAAACAAAAACAATTTCAGTTGCCCTTGACTTAGCTCTTCTGATGGTTTCACATTTCTTTTTTCAAGGTTAAAACTATCTACTTAATTGATAATTATTTGTATATTAGTTGATATTAGTTTCTCTCACCTCATCTAGCCATTTCCTTCTTGATCTGTGAAAGACATATTTTGCTTTTGCTGATAACATATAGCTCTCTCTGTAGGTTTACTAAACTCTGGATTGCTGAATCATTACTGCAAATTGAGATGTGATAACAATGTACTCTGCACATGACTTTTTTCTCTTGGCCACTTACCCTAAAATAGCTTAACAAAAATGTAATGATTTAACAGCACCATTATGAACAAGTCATTATGCACTTTCAGTTTTCACTAAATAAGAATTTAATCGCTTATAAAAAAAAAGTATTGTAGCAAAAATATATATATTTTGGTTTCCAGCAGCCAATATTGTCCATATCCATCCATGTCTAGATACACACCATCTATGTTGAGTGCTAAGGTTGTAGTTTTACTGTTTATTGTTGTCTTTGTGATTCTTAATTTTTCAGTTCCACTGAAATTAAGTGTTTTGCCCTCTGTGTGCATGTGAGGCATTAAGAAAAGTTAAAATATTATCATTCCATGAACATGATATTCCTAACCTAATTCTTCCTAAACATATTCTATTGTATCGTATTCTCAAAGTGAAAGGCCTTGAATATAAATGTTATGTGCAAAATATAAAATATGGTTTAGGTTATTTTTGCGAAAATACTGCTGATGTGTCACGTTTATTTTGAAAGGTGTATTGTGCCCTCCCACCTCTGCTGCCCATGCCCTAATGGGTGGTGTGAAATATTCAACAATGACGAAAAGGGATGATATAACCCTGCATATAAAATTAAGTACCCATGCATGAAGATTAGATACAGGAGTGAAGAGAATAGGGCAGTTATGGAGGAATATTTGCTCTTGTGTATCTACATGATCTTGATTTTGTCCTCTTCTTATTTTTTCTTCTCTGAGTCTTCCTCTCTTTCCTCATCTTGTAAATTAAGGAGGCAGTTTAACCTTAATGGGATGCATAAGGTTGGGGATGTGATTCTGGGTGGGCTGTTTGAAGTCCACTATAGCTCTGTCTTCCCTGAGCTGACGTTCACCTCAGAGCCACATCAGCCCAGCTGCCAAGGGTGAGTCTCAAAATCACACATGCAGATTATTAGAAATACTGTATTACAGTTTAGTGATTAATAGTGACATTTTGTGTGTTAGCTTTGACCCTCCAGGGTTCAGGCATGCTATGAGTATGGCTTTTGCTATTGATGAGATCAACAGAAACTCCAACCTGCTACCTAATGTGACTCTGGGATACAGTCTTTACGACAACTGTGCAACACTTGGTATTGGGTTCAGTGCTGCTTTGTCGCTAGCCAGTGGTCGAGAGGAGCAGTTACCACTTCAGGAGACCTGTTTAGGGACCCTTCCAGTACTGGGGATTGTGGGTGATCCCTTCTCAACATTTTCCATTGCCACCTCCAATGTGCTAGGTTTATTCAAACTGCCCATTGTAAGTTTACTGTCTTGAATTTCTTGTTTGCTTTTGACTGCTGTATTTGATTATAAATTGTTAAAACAAGTAAAATATTTGAAAAGTCTCTACTGATTTGCATGAGACACATAAGACATGTATTTTTCTTTATACTGTAGGTGAGTTATTTTGCCACATGTTCCTGCCTGAGTGATCGGCAACGGTTTCCATCCTTCTTTAGAACAATCCCAAGTGACGCTTTCCAGGTGAAACTCTGTTACAGAAATAAGACCTGCAAAATACTATATGTCTTAATTAAGGTATAACAAGCTTGAAAGTACGTTTTCCAATCAAACTAATTATTTGCGCATGGAAAATATTTGTTTTGTGCATCAATGAAACTATATAGATTTAAGAGAAAAAGCTTAATGGGATTAATGAACTCATAATTAAATTGTGAGACATGTATTGTAAAATTTACCCTAAAAGAATATTCCAGCCTATACACTAATCCCTCCACTCTATATTCAAATAGGTGCGTGCTATGATTCAGATTCTAAAACGGTTCAACTGGACCTGGGCAGGTCTGCTGGTCAGTGATGATGACTATGGACTCCATGTTGCCCGATCCTTCCAATCTGACCTGACTCAGTCTGGTGGAGGTTGTCTAGCCTATTTAGAGGTTTTGCCCTGGGGTAATGACCCAAAGGAATACAAAAGGATTGTGGATATGATGAAAAAATCCACAGCTCGAGTGGTCATTGTGTTTGCACATCAGATGCACATGATTCAACTCATGGAAGAGGTTAGGGGATTAACATAAATTGCTATTTATGAATATACAACAGGAAATGTATTTATTTTCCTCTTATTAATTGACCAACCAAGATTATGTGAATTGTCATCTAACCAAAATTGCATAAAAATAGTAATGTGAAGCATTTGGAATTGGTATTTGAAAACATGTGTGGCAAAACTACAAACTCTTACCCATAATAATCAGACACAACAGTTATGCTCATCCAGTCTTTGTACCTGTATTCTACATTTACTAATGCTATATGCTATCTAAGCTTTACTTCTATTCCTATAACTGATCTGTTTTTAAGAAAGACTGAAATATGCAACATCTGTGCTTCTCACTATCACTAAATGAATCAGATATACCAGAGAGTTCTTGTGTAGTTTTGTTGTAATTTAGTACATAATAGAAAGTAGACTGTAATTGTTTCACAGACGTCTGAAAAGAAAAGAAATCTATATAATGCATTGCACAGGTGGTGAAGCAGAATGTGATAGGCCTGCAATGGATTGCCAGTGAAGCCTGGACATTAGTTGATGGACTCCAGACGCCTGCCTTCATGCCGTACCTGGGTGGCACACTAGGAATAGCTATCCGTCATGGACAAATATCTGGGCTTCGGGATTTCCTGTTAAGAATTCATCCTGGCCAACACCACAACAGTGGCTATGAAAATAGCATGGTGAGAGTTTAAACTTACAACCCAATGAGAAATTGCAAGAATAATATATTGTCATTATTTCTTTTAAAAGGCATTTTTAATGCATTTCAGGTGAGGCAGTTTTGGCAACACACATTTCAGTGTCGATTTGCACCACCGCCAGCAGATTGGGTGGAAGCTGGGGGAGCACTATGCACTGGAAATGAGGACCTAGAGAATGTGGAGACTGAGTTTTTGGATGTATCCAACCTCAGACCTGAGTACAATATTTACAAGGCTGTGTATGCCCTGGCATATGCCCTTGATGACATGCTGCAGTGTGTGCCAGGCAGAGGGCCTTTTAGCGGGCACAGCTGTGCCACTTTACAAAGACTGGAGCCATGGCAGGTGTGATATCAATTTACACTCCACCTGTTTATGTTTTAAAACAGCTGCTACACCTTAAGGTACCTACTGAATGCATTTTTGTGAAAGTAGAATATATGAAAAAAAGACAATATGCACTATTGATATTGGTATGCTAGCTATTAATTTAATGTTTTTATTTTTATAAATTTTTTTTGTGAATATTAAAGAAAATACTTATTCCCAGAAATAGCAGGGAGAAATAAATGGTCTTTTTTGTATGTTTTGAAGGTGATAATTATCTTCTGGTAATAAACCGATCAAACAGAATAATCCAATTTAGAAACTAAATATTTTTATGCTGTTTTTCAGTAGGATGACTAAATCCAGCAAACCTTGCACACAGAACCTCTACCCAATCAAGAACACTGTACATTGTAAGAATGTTGTTCAATTTATCTCTCTCTTTTGTAGCTTATGTATTACTTGGAAAAGGTCAACTTCACCACATCATTTGGTGATCAAGTGTCATTTGATGAGAATGGTGATGCCTTACCAATCTATGATGTCATGAACTGGCTGTGGCTCCCTGATGGACGAACAAAAGTTCAAAGTGTGGGTGTGGTTAAGAAGTCAGCCTTCAAAGGTGAAGAGCTCACATTGGATGAAGACAGAATCTACTGGAACTTTGGGTCCAAACAGGTTACTTCTGTTTATTGTTGTTTCTGCCTTAGTACAGCATAGAATAACAGCATCAAATGGTGTAGAATAACAGTGATTTAACTCTTTTCTTTCCTTATAGCCACCCAGGTCAGTTTGCAGTGAGAGCTGCCCCCCAGGTACCCGCATGGCCAGAAAGAGAGGGCAGCCTGTGTGCTGTTTTGATTGCATCCCTTGTTCTGAGGGAAAGATCAGCAATAAAACTGGTTGGTATTCATTTTAACATTTTGTGATTTGATGTGGAATATTAATTTGTATTTAGGAATATAACCCCCAGTGGGTGCCCAGTTGGTGTTGAGGAAAAAGCACAGGCCGCAGAAACTCGGGTTACATCCCTGGCAGCAATGCCCAATTTCTGTGACACTGTTCCCAGGTGGGAGGGATCATGTCTTTGTTGCTGCATTAGCACCTCTAACTAGTTGAATGAAAAATTCTGAAAAACAATGAGATTCTTCCCATTTTTTCATTAGACTCCATGGAGTGTACCAGTTGTCCAGAGGATTTCTGGTCCAACCCCCAGCGTGACCACTGTGTTCCTAAGAAAACAGAGTTCCTCTCCTACCATGAGCCTCTGGGTATCTGTTTGACAACTGCATCGTTGTTGGGCACATTTATCTGTGCTTTTGTCCTGGGGATCTTCACCTATCATCGCAGCACACCCATGGTACGCGCCAACAATTCAGAACTGAGTTTCCTGCTCTTGGTGTCACTGAAGTTATGTTTCCTGTGTTCACTGTTGTTCATCGGCCGTCCCAGACTATGGACATGTCAACTGAGACATGCAGCTTTTGGGATCAGCTTTGTGCTGTGTGTCTCATGTATCCTGGTGAAAACCATGGTGGTTCTAGCTGTGTTCAAGGCCTCCAAACCAGGAGGTGGAACCAATCTCAAATGGTTTGGTGCTGTGCAGCAGAGAGGGACAGTTCTGGCTCTTACGTCCATCCAGGCAGCAATCTGCACTGCTTGGCTTGTCTCCTCCTCACCAGCTCCTCATAAAAACACTCAATACCACAATGACAAGATAGTTTATGAGTGTGTAGTTGGGTCCACAGTTGGTTTTGCAGTTTTACTTGGCTATATTGGCTTACTGGCAATCCTTAGCTTCATGTTAGCATTTCTGGCAAGGAATCTTCCAGACAACTTCAATGAGGCCAAATTCATCACTTTCAGCATGCTGATCTTCTGTGCTGTGTGGGTGGCCTTTGTCCCTGCTTATGTCAACTCCCCAGGCAAATACGCAGATGCAGTGGAGGTATTTGCCATCCTGGCCTCCAGTTTTGGCCTCTTGGTGGCACTGTTTGGACCCAAATGTTACATAATCCTGCTGAGACCAGAGAGAAACACAAAGAAAGCACTCATGGGTCGTGGTACCACCAAGACATAAGAAGTAACTCACAAATATTAATTAAATTCATCCAACTGTGATCTGCTCATGAAAAGACAGAAAAAAGTAACCTCCTTTTTTAATTTAAAACCTAATTTAGGTGGAAGAATAATGCCAGAAGAAATTAAGAGAAAGCAATCATGGGTCGAGGCACAAAGTGATAAAAATAGGTTACAATAAAATTTTCAACTAGTCAGAACCAATATGTGATCTGCCATCCTGTAAATAATAAAGCCACAAGAAACTAGAAGCAATAAAGAATTTTTTTTTTTTTTTGCTTGATCACATTCAAATAAAATAAATATCATTGCCATCAATACATTTGTGTTTTAAAAAAAAAGTTTAGGAACACAACAAAGTCTTAATAATGACTAAACACAAAACTTGAACCTAACTCTCTGCTGATGTGTTACCTGGATTGGTGAGTGTGCAAAGCTTAAGTTTAGCATCACTAACTACTGAAAAACTGCTGTAGTGTTTTTATATTTTTAGTGAAGTGGCACCAGCAGGGTTGGCACTGTAGTTTTTTGAATGGAGGGAGACAATGACAATCTTCCTAAGTAGGTAAAACAACAAAATACATTAGTACCAGCTTGGGATATTGACATTTTATCTTATACTGTAAACATTTAAATAATACAAAAATGTTGTGTAAAAATGAAATAAAAGTTTATGCACAATACAGAGAGTTTTAATTGTCCAGCTGTAGCCACACTAATTTCAGAGTCCATGAGTTTGCTCTGTATGTTTTTAATTCAGTCATTTTTAAGATAATACAGGTAGAACTTTTTTTCAGCAAGTAATGTTTGTAAGCATGGGTTTGAGGGTGACTATACAGACAATATACCAGAATTCAGTGAACAAGAACTTTGAGCTGCTAGTGACATGACATAAAAATATAACTGTATTTAAATATATATTTTAAGTGTATTTTTAGTAACACTTCCACAGAGAGAAAGTTTTTTTTTGTTTGTTTTTTTGCAGTTTTCTTCTGCTCACAATATTCTCAATCTACAAAACTTTTAACTCTATCGTCAGTAAAACATTCATATGTAAAGGGATACACCAAGTTGGTCACCTGCTGTATGTCATGAGCAGAGGGAGTCATATTAGACAGTGTGATGTTTGTTCAGACTGTAATGCAGTTCAGGGTAGGGTCTAGTCCCACCATGGACTAAATGGACTGCATTTATATAGCGCCTTTCTCGTCGACGCGTTGGGGTTCAGTATCTTGCCCAAGGACAGTTCGACATGCGGATTGATCACTGAATATCAAAACTTTATCAAAGTCCGCCATTCCTCTATGACATAGTTTTTCAGTGTGGCAATGGGGAGTTACAAACACAAAATTCATGTCTGGTCCCACTCACACAAGAGGTCACATAGTCATGGGGATTACCTTTAATGACATCACTGTCATGATGAGGTTGGATTTATTACATATATTATTAGGGAGAATATTACAGTTGATGCGATGTGGATGAAATTCTATAGACAATTCTGGTGGCTGATTCACACGCTCTCAAGCACCGCCGTCACTACTGTGGTGTTAGAGGTATATTATCACAGCTGTCACGGATGTGGAAACCCAGCTTGAGGTGTGGCAGGAGGCCATTGCGCTGGTTGATCTCTTTGATTGCAAAAGTCATGGTCTGCATCCAACACAAGGTAGAGGAGCTCAAACTGGAGAAGTGAAAATAAGTTAAATACACAGCAGGAGACATACACATTGAAATACTTTAAATACAAATATAGCAACAAAAAAAATGTATATGCTACACATGGCCACTATTATATAGTATGACCTTCATGTTGGTTTTGTTTTGTATGTCGGAAGAGAAGACACAGGACTGTAGTGCAGAAGGAATAATCCCCCCACAACTACATTTCCGTCTTAATACAGATTGTTACAGCAGCTGAGCCACATTTGCCCCCAAAGAGAAAAAGCAACATAAGAAGCTTGGCAGCCGGCAATGCCATGACTGGCCTAGGGCTTGAAGGAGAACTCCAGCTCAGTTTTGTTAAATATTTCAAAAGTTAAATATGAGAGAGTAGCCGGCCTTTCTGGTCACACACAAAGGATTATGATATTTCAGGACACAGCTGATTTAGTGAACACACAAATCTGAGGAGACCGCCCAGATACAGGAGTTATGACATGATTAAAGGTAACACCTTATGTTCCTGGGTTAGCGTGAACATACAGTAAATGAAAAGTCCTCATACAACAATCAGCATTTCAGGTGTTGATAAAATAGGTTGTTTTCTTACTGACATATTAATATCAAATTAAATAGCCATCAAGACCTGTTCTGAGACTGTGGCATTAGTAATAAGTAATATCTTCTTTTTTTTTGTCTCTGTCAAAATCATTCAACTTTAATCTGCGTATTGAAAGTAGAATATCAGCAGTAGTGTAGCTTCAGTCATATTTCAAGTATACACAGGATGTGGTGAGCCACAGTACTACTGTGTGGTCATTTGTGTTCTGGCAATGCTTACAGCCCAAAATCACTGTAGTTACACAAGCCCAAGGGAAGAAAATGGACTTTATGCCTTAAAAGATGCTTAAAGTTGGTTTCACCTAACAGTCATTTTGATTCACATGAAAATTAATGTCTGAGAACAAACCATTTAAGTTTTTTTTAAAAACTGTTTGAACAAAAACTAAATGTTATAACCCCCCTGAAGATTGTAACAAATTTGCAGGGTTTTAGTACCAGACTGAATTAGTTTCAGTTAGGTGTTCCTAATAAACTGGGAACTTTGGTTTTTACAAATATAATCATATTTTTTATGTATGGTACATCATTTATCTTTGTCATTTGGTCTCCAATAACCCACTTTAGTAAATAGGCGGGGCTGCTGGTTTAGCAAGGATTACAGGGGATACAGTACAGTATATAACTTGTCTCATGCCCTGCTCTCTCTCTCTATTTGGGGGGTGTTTAACAATATGACTCCACTTGCCTTATTTCCCTTGATTTACTCTGTCTGGGTCCTCTCTTTAATTTACACCCCAATTTCCAGCTTCAGCTCTCCATCCCCATCTGCAGCCAAAGTGTGCACTCTTCAAAACAGCTTTGAACCAGGCTTTGTGGCAGAGGGTGACTATGTTATCGGGGGAATTTTCCCCCTCCACTATATCCAGGAGATGCCAGACCTCAACTGCACCTACAGACCACCACCAGTGAAGTGCAATGGGTGAGTTTAATAGGTTTGGATTGGAAATCAGATTGGGGGTGTTTAACTTCATGTATTCAGTTGGATGCTATGTGATTTTGTGTCAAAAAACTGTTCTATCAAATGGATTATGCAGCATATCTTTATATTTACCAGAGTTTAGAATGCAGTAATAATTTAACCTGACACAAAATAAGATATTCTACACTGAATGCTTTACCTGACCTGCACTTTGAGTTTGAGTAAGATATTTAGATTATAGCAAAGAAAGTTCCAGAGAGAAAAGGCGTGTCTGTAATTCCCAGATCATTTCTAAATAATTTCCATAAGGTTTCCTGAAAATAAGTACAAGTGCTCCAAGAAACCAACCAAAGAGAAGAAAAAAGAAGAAAAAAAATTATTATTCAATGTTCATATACAAACATAATTTCTGAGAGACAGATTTCTGAGACAGTTATCAATCATTGGAGACTTTATTTATCTATGTTGAATTTGTATGTATGTAATTGTATATTTGTATACAAATTTTACATTTTGCACGTTCAGCTGGCCTGGTGGTGGAAATTGTTGGACAATGAGGAACCCAAAATATAAAGTGCTACCAAAGACATATCTTGCTTACAAAAAAGGATGAATAAGTAAAATATCTTATGCAGTCAGATGCAGAGAGATGACCAACTTAAAATCAAAACATCACTGCCTCTAACTTTACCTTTTCTCCACCTTTGCTTTGTTCAATGTGTGTATGGTGTGTGCATATGTGTGTCTGCTGAGGTACAGCTTTGATCCTAGGGCTTTCCGCTGGGCTCAGACTATGAGGCTGGCCGTGGAGGAGATAAACCAGAATATGGAGCTGTTGCCTAATTACACCCTTGGCTACAAAATATTTGATTCATGTGCACATCCACTGACCGGCCAGAGGGCTGCTCTGGCTGTGTTGAACAGTTTGAGTGAGGACCACTCTCCCATGTGCAGAGGTGCCTCTCCACTCCTCGCTGTGATCGGGGATTCTGGTTCTGCTCAGTCCATCGTGATATCAAGAATGCTGCAGCCGTTCAAAATCCCAATGGTTAGTTAGGATGATTATGTTCTGTTATAATATCCCAAAAACATGTGTCCTCTGCAAAATATTGCCCTTTAATCTGTTCTTTATTAACCCTTTTTTTTACCCAGATCAGCTATTTCTCAACATGTTCATGTTTCGCTGACAGAATAAAATTTCCCAACTTCTTCAGAGTAATCCCTAATGATGACTATCAGGTGAGGGTTTGGCTTTAGCATATAAGGGTTTTGATGATTTTTCAGTGCTGCATCAATGTAAAGACATTTTTGAAGACACCATATGTTTCTATGATGATGTCCAGTGCTGTACTGTGAAAACCTTGTGCCTCCTAAACTCAAGTTAAATCAACTCTTTACTAAGAACAATGCTGTGTTTTCATCTGAACTACAATGCATTAGAGTATATACAGTTGGTTTGAGAAGTTTTAGATGGCAAATAATTGTAAAATTGTTTCAACCAACAGATATGTAGATTATCACCAAAATAAGATTTACACATAGCTCTCACCTGGCAGTGATGATATATTAGATTACTTTGCAGTAAAAAAAAATGTACTGATATCAGTTTGCTTTTTTTTTGTTTTTTTTTTTTGTTTTTTTTTTCTGATCCTAGGTGAAGGCCATTGCCCAGCTGCTAGTACGGTTCAACTGGACTTGGGTGGGGCTGGTGCGATGGGACACTGACTATGGGCGCTTCGCTATGCAAGGTTTACTGAGAGAGCTACAGGGAACCAAAGTGTGTGTAGCATACCAAGAAATTATCCCTCTGCTCTACAATCGCCAGAGGGTTCTAGAAATTGTGCAGGTAGATACAAACACACATTGAATTTGAGTTTTATAACAGGTGTTGATGACAAATCAATCACATTTAAGCCCCTGTGTGACCCCTGTGTGATTATAGCACAAGTTATTTTGATAGTATAAGCTTTTGTTTGTAAAATGAGACAATCCTGGGTTAGGGTTAAGACTTAGTTTTAACCTGCTTTCTTTTGCTTCTTTTTCTTTTCTCTCTTCCTTGTGAAACTTTTTCCTTCATCATCTGTAAAGGTAATGCGTAGCTCTACGGCAAAAGTGGTGGTGCTATTTTCAAACGAGGGGGAGATGACGCCTTTCTTGAGGGACTACATGATGCAGAACATTACTGGAATCCAGTGGGTGGCTAGTGAGGCCTGGGTCACAGCATCTGTCTTTACAGGGAGCGAGTATTACCCCTACCTGGGGGGCACCATTGGGTTTGGCATCAGAAAAGGTCATATCTCCAGACTCAGTGACTACCTGCTGACAGTAAACCCTCAGATGTATCCCAATAATCCTCTGGTGCAGGAGCTGTGGGAGGCTCTGTATGGCTGCAGTCCTTCTCTGTCCTCTGGTTCCCAGTTGCCTCCCTGCTCGGGGCAGGAGTCCCTGTTGGATCAGCATTCAGCTTACATGAATACATCCAGTCCTAGAGTTGCCTATAATGTCTATAAGGCTGTATATGCGATTGCTCATTCCCTGCACAACCTACTTCTCTGTCAACCAGACCAAGGGCCTTTCCTCAACAACTCATGTGCACAAAGCAACAACATACAACCCTGGCAGGTGTTGTCTAGTATTTTTATTGATTATTGCACTGTAAATCTTGTTTGAGTATTTCATATTATTTATTGTTTTTCAAGCTCCAACACTACCTCCAGGAAGTGACGTTCAACATTGCTGGGGAGGAGGTGAACTTTGACCTGAAGGGTGACTCCATACCCTATTATGATATCATCAACTGGCAGAGGGGCACAGGCGGTAACATTGAGTTTGTCAATGTGGGGTTGTTTGATAGAACCAAGCCTGCTGGAGAGGAGCTGGTGATCCAGGAGGACAGGATAGTGTGGGCAGGTCATCAGAGTGAGGCAAGCTGCTCACACTGTATTTTTACCTTCATCAGATACCACCTGTTGAAGTTCTGTAGTTTGAGGTGGAGGCAAGTCAGGTCAACAGGGCTGGGCATGAGTTTGTTCGCATGTATAGTAGAGATGCAAACGTCCATCATATGACCTGTCTTGTATTTTAATGCGTACTGATGTATTCCTATGGCTAAATTTTACTGTGGATTAATCAAAAAATATTTTTGTATGGTCTATAAAAAGTCAAAAAATAGCTTCCTAGAATATAAAGCTTATTATGACCAAAATGCTGACATTCAATTTACAGAGAGGTAAAACAGAGAAAAGCAGCAAATCCTCACATTTTAGAAGGTGGAACAAGTAAATAATGATATTTTTCATGATAAATGGCTTGAACAATAATGTCTTGGGATTTTTTTCCTGTTGATGGACTAATCAAGTAAATGACTAATCATTTTGACACTTAATTTGACACTGCAGAGCTGAAAGACACTATTGTCTGTGTGCTCTTTAGGTGCCAGTGTCTGTATGCAGTGCCAGCTGCCTTCCAGGGTCCCGGAAGGCTGTCCGTCGTGGGGAGCCTGTCTGCTGCTATGACTGTGTACCATGTGACAGTGGCAAAACTAGCAATCAGACAAGTGAGCTTACAACCATGTAATAAAGATAACAATTAATATCTAATATATTTTATTGCAATCAGGTGCTATTTGATTGAATTGTTTTAAATAATCTATTCATTTGTTTGACCTTTTCTTACTCTTTAGATTCCATAGAGTGCACATTTTGTCCTATGGACTTCTGGTCAAACAAAGACAGAACAGCCTGCATCCCAAAGAAAGTGGAGTTCTTGGCCTATGATTCCTTGGGTATAGCCCTGACAGTGATCTCTGTTGTGGGTGCCTGTCTCACTATAGCGGTCCTTGCAGTCTTCTTCCATCACAGAAACACAGCCATAGTCCGTGTGAATAACTCTGAACTCAGCTTCTTTATCCTGTTTGCGCTGACTCTGTGTTTCCTGTGTTCTCTTGTGTTCATCGGAGAGCCAACAGCTTGGTCCTGCATGCTGCGCCACACGGCCTTCAGCATCACATTTTCACTTTGCATCTCCTGCATACTGGGGAAGACTCTGGTGGTGTTGGCTGCTTTCACTGCCACCAGGCCAGGAGACAACATTATGAAGTGGCTGGGGCCCAAACAGCAGAGGGCCATTATCTTTAGCTGCACTCTGATCCAGGTGGTAATTTGTGCTGCCTGGCTCATTGATGCACCCCCTTACCCATCCCGAAATACACAATATGAACGTTCAAAAATCATACTGGAGTGTAGTGTGGGCTCTAGCCTTGCATTCTGGTGCGTTCTGGGATATATTGGTCTGCAGGCTTGTCTGTGCTTCATTCTGGCCTTTCTAGCCCGAAAGTTGCCGGGAAACTTCAATGAGGCAAAGTTTATCACTTTCAGCATGCTGATCTTCTGTGCTGTGTGGCTGGCATTCATCCCTGCTTATATCAGCTCGCCTGGAAATTATGCAGATGCAGTGGAGTCATTTGCCATTCTGGCCTCCAGCTTTGGCTTGTTGTTCTGTCTGTTCGCTCCAAAGTGTTACATTATTTTACTGAAGCCTGAAAAGAATACAAAACAGCATCTGATGGGAAAGAAGTGATATGCCTTAAGTTAAGCTTTTAAAAATGCATTTCTATTCAATGTTGTTTAAAAATAAACGATTTAGTTCACATTTGTATGTATGGGACAGTGACAGTTGTATACAAGTGATATTGCAGCATTACAAATGTAGTGCAGCTGTAAAGGAAATAAAGTATATATGCACGGATCTTATCACTCTGATGTACTCATAGATATTTTAAAGAAATAAAGATATGAAGTGTTGAATATTCTGAGATTCTGAGATTCTGAGGCTCAGTTTGTTGGGAAAAGACTTTCTGCTGATCTTCTACCCTGCTACACCTGTGAGCTCCATTTTTTATCAATAGAAAATTAATGAGTTTAGAATTTTACACACTAGAGAAGAAAATCAGTAGTAATTTAATAATTACTGATTACATACTGTGAGCTATTTTATTGTAACATCTTCAGGCTCTTGTCCTGAAGGCACCTAAAACAAAGTAGTGATTTTGAGTAATTACATAATTGTTTGTGGAGAAACACCAGGTTGCAGTCATTACATAAATAAATTAATAAAGTTTTTCGATAATGATCTAGGGATGAAATGTAAGGGGAGGGTCAGGCATGGGGAATGGATATGAAAAAAATGTGGAATTGTGAACTAAAATGAGCATGATTGCAGCGAATAAATGATATACATACTGGATCCCAGTGAAACATTTTAATTAAAATACAATCAATCAATCAATCAATACTTTATTTTGCACAATCCGTACAGTGTAAGTAATTCAAAGTGCTTCACATAAAAACATCAAGAGAAAAAATGAAACACTAAAAACAATACAGAATTCATGAATAATAATAAAAACAAGCTGCAATATCATCTGCATACAATGTATTTGTGTGGCCTTTTGTTCCCAAATCGATACACTGAATATCATTGTGGGTTCTAGCTTATGTACTGTAAGTGAATAATTTGCATACAGCAAGCACTCTCTCTGTGTGGAAAATCTTTGAAGGTATTCCATTTACAACAACCCTCATCTTCGGTGCAGAGTAAATAGAATCCTCAAAAACACAAACTTGGTAAGCACTGCAAATGAGTATTTTCACTCAATACTATCAAATGGTTTTTCAGCTTGAAGAGAAATTACATTTTTGGATGGAGCATGTCTAGCTTGGTGTCATGATTAAGGGCCTCATAACTAGACCACCTTTGCTTAATAAAGCTTTGGTCTGTTAGGGTAAATATATTAAATATACTGTATATTGTCACAAACTGGCTCAAAGCATGTGACAACAAGGGGAGATATAAGTCATGGTAAAATGCCAATAAATGTGTCTTATTTTAAATTAAAAAAAAAACTATTTACAAAAGGATAAGGATTAGGGGTGGGGGATTAGTTGCATCAGTAGTGTAGGAAATGTATGGATGAGTTGGTTGTTGTGAGGCAAAATGTGTTTAGTAGTAATGAGTATTGAAATAAGCAGTAACTCTGTTAGCCCTCTTTTACTAATGGGAAAAATAACATCATGTCTTCAGAACAATCCTAAATAGTGTTATAAATCAATTTAAAATTAACAAAACATGTAGGCCTGCATTCCACATACAAATCATGAAAAAACAGGCCCTTGTTGAACCTAATTGATGACCTCTACCATATATATGAACCATAACATAGGTACAAGAATTACTTAAGTGTCAGAAGAACACCATTCCTGTCATAAGCATAGTTACCTACATGATCCACACCTGCAAGCATTGAATAGTGTTATCATGAAAACACAGCAATACTGTAACTGTAACTATATGGTATATGTAGGATGATCTTGTACTTAGATGGCATAAAAATAGTAAGTGATGGTAAAATAATCATGAAGTTATGAGCGACTACTATCTACTAACTAACTAATATGATGTATCACTTTACTTAAGGGTGAACAAAAGGAGTACCCACTGTTTAAGTAATCAGTAATTAGTAGTCATTACTAGTTTTGTGCCACTCAGTGTCTGTTTAGAGTAAATCAGGAATGACTCATGAAGAAAGTGGTCAGTATGTTAATTCACAGATATTTAGGAGCTATAATTACCTAATGATTTGTTTCTCATCGGTATCTACTATATAGTACTCAATTCTGGGTTATTAAGGAACTGCTTATCAACAATTCATCAATTATCAGGTCATTACTGATTTGTTCCTCACTCAATTCTTATAGTAACTACTCACAATTGTGTGTAACATGCTTGTAGTGTTACCACAAAAAGAAATGATGGGATAGATAGAAGGAAGATAAACACACAATTTTTCCAGTCTGTCCTAAAAGAATAGTCACGTGCCCAGATGAACATTGACACGTTTTTCCTGCTTCATTCCTTCTATCCTTTAAAGCAATCTGATATGGCTTATACTTGCTGAAACATTTGCTGATGTCGCAAAGATGTAGCATTTATAGTGAGTTTTATATGCTATTGTACAAAACTGATCAGGTAGCAGACCCAAATGAATATGAATCATATTCCTTTACTCAGTGGGTAAATTTGTAGTTATGGAGCCACCAACAGCCCTCCTCAGGTGTGGACAAGATAACTCCTGTCATGTGGACTCCTGGGATTATATAAACAGGTTTTATAGTTATAGTTTAGTTCAGATACCCACCTAAACCTATTCTACAGCTACAGTATATTTACACAATTAAATTGATATGTGTAATATGTCCTGCCCCCAAGGCCCATGCGCTGATGGGTGGCGTGTGGAAGATTAAACAATGATGAAACACATCCAAAAGGGATAACACAGTGCTGCATATAAAATTAAGCAACCTTGAATGAAGAATAGAAACAGGGGTGAAGGGAGGAAGACAGTTATGGGGGCTTTTCTTGACACACATTCGTTCTTGTGTATCTACTTGATCTTGATATTTTTCTCTTCCTCCTCTTTATTTTATGTGTTTTCTTCTCCTTCCCTTTCTTGTAAATTACGGAGACAGTTTCATCTTAATGGGATGCACAAGCCTGGTGATGTGGTTCTGGGTGGGCTGTTTGAAGTCCACTACACCTCTATCTTCCCTGAGTGGACATTTAGCTCAGAGCCACGTCAGCCCAGCTGCAAAGGGTAAGTCTCACACACATACAGCAGACAACATGGATCTGTGCAAATTATTCGGGTCTGCTCAAAGCATTCATAGTAAGGAAAAAAATGTCACTGTGCTGAAATCTTTATGAAATGTAAGTAATACGTTTTCATGCCGGTTATATTGATACTTTTAAAAGATTAAAATGAAGCTGTAAAATATATATCATTAAAGCTGTATAATGTGTTATTATCATCAGTTCTCACAGTGACATATTACTTTTTAGTGGTTAATAGTGACATTTTGTGTGTTAGCTTTGACACTTTAGGGTTCAGACATGCTCAGACCATGGCTTTTGCTATTGATGAGATCAACAGAAACTCCAACCTGCTACCTAATGTGACTCTGGGGTACAGTCTTTATGACAACTGTGGTGCACTTGTTATTGGATTCAGTGGTGCATTATCACTTGCCAGTGGCCGAGAAGAGCAGTTTCAGCTTCAGGAGAACTGTTTAGGGACCCCTCCAGTCCTGGGGATTGTGGGTGATTCCTTCTCAACATTTACTATTGCCATGTCCAATGTGCTAGGTTTATACAAAATGCCCATTGTAAGTTTCCTGTCTTTTATCTCTTTTGTTATTGTATTTTTAATGTTCTGTATTTGAATTAATTTATTTTTTGAATGAGCGTTGTTAAAATATACAAATATTTTGTCTGGGTCTGACTTGCACGAGATGAGTAACTTATGTGCATTCTGTATGTTTCTTTAAAGGTGAGTTATTTTGCCACATGTTCCTGCCTGAGTGATCGGCAAAGGTTTCCATCCTTCTTTAGAACGATTCCAAGTGATGCTTTTCAGGTGAAACCCTGTTAGAAAAATTGAGAACTACAAAATATGTTTCACAGGTAGTGCAGCAAGCTCGTAAAAACAAGTCCCTAGTAACAGAAATCTTTTTTCTCTGAATGAAATTAATAAACTGTGATTGCATTGTGAAATTCATATAATATTATAATGTATGTAAGTTGCAGTTGTATTTGTTATTTTAAAAGAATATACTAATGTGTGCACTAATCCCTCCTCTCAATGTATCCACTTAGGTGCGTTCTATGATTCAGATTCTAAAACGCTTCCGCTGGACTTGGGTGGGCCTGCTGGTCACCGATGATGACTATGGACTCCATGTTGCCCAGTCCTTCCAGTCTGACCTGGCTCAGTCTGGTGGAGGTTGTTTGGCCTACTTAGAGGTTTTGCCCTGGGACAGTGACCCAAGTGAACTTAGGAGGATTGTGCATTTGATAAAGACATCAACAGCTCGTGTTGTCATGGTGTTTGCACATGAGGGCCACATGATTCAACTGATGGAAGAGGTTGGAATTAAAATATAATCCATGATTTTAAGAAACATAACATGATGAATCATTATGCTTGTTTATTTGTTTGTCTAAACCAAAAGTGACCAAATCCTGACATTTATCATTATTTTGTATGAACTAAAATAATCTACAACATCAAGTTTCAAATCCAGTTGGATTGTCATTGGGTCAAATTTTTTGATGTTTGATAATGTTACCTGTATACAGTATATGTCAAAATTGTGACCTGTAGAGGATTCAGCCAAATGAAAAAATTACTTTAAATGTGTGAATACGTTTGTGGATTTCCATCAGTGTAGATATCAAAGGACTGTTTTCCAACAATGACAGGCATAATAAAATTGTTCTAATAATTAGATTAAACTGGTTGGTTATAAAATGAGCTTCACTTTTGCATTTTACTCACTTTATTGTAACTCCTCTTTTTTTAACATAAAATGCAGCATGCTTCGTTAAATCCTTTCTCTTAAAAATAAACTCATATCTGTGATTATATGACCAGACAATGGATTTGTGGTAGACAAATGATTTGTTTCAAGGTACACCATATTTTTTCCACAGCAGTCTGAAAATATATTTTATATAATGCATTGCACAGGTGGTGAGGCAGAATGTGACGGGCCGCCAGTGGATTGCCAGTGAAGCCTGGACAGCAGCTGCTGTGCTGCAGACCCCCCGACTCATGCCATACCTGGGTGGCACACTGGGTATTGCCATCCGTCGAGGAGAATTACCAGGCCTTAGGGATTTCCTATTAAGAATACGTCCTGGTCAACATAACAGCAATAATTATGAAAATAGCATGGTGAGAGTTTAAGCTTACAATTTCATCTGAAATTGCAAGAATAAAATGTTTTAATTTGTGTTTATACTGTGTTTTTAATACATTTCAGGTAAATCAGTTTTGGGAAGACACATTTCGGTGCAGATTTGCGCCACCTCCAGCAGGTTGGATGGAATCTGGGGGAGTACTATGCACAGGAGATGAAAACCTAGAGAATGTGGAGACTGAGTTTTTGGATCTTTCTAACCTCAGGCCTGAGTACAATGTGTACAAGGCTGTGTATGCTCTGGCGTACGCCCTCAATGACATGTTGCAGTGTGTGCCAGGCAGAGGGCCTTTCAGTGGGCACAGCTGTGCCACTTTGCAAAGACTGGATCCATGGAAGGTGTGATATCAATTTATACTTCACCTGTTTATGCTTTAAAACTGCTGCTTCACCTTGAGGTAGTTAATGTAGTTTTCTGAGCATAGAATATTAGCGAAAACAAGACATTATGTAATAATGACATTTGTACACTTAATATTAATTTCATGATTTTCTTACAAAAATCTTTTAAAGTAAGTTATTTTATTTAGTTAATAATTTAAACCCAGCAGTAGACAGATAATGTAATTCTGATTATGTTTTGTGACAGTGATAATGGTATTAAACCAGTTAGAAAGGACAGCATCCTGAATTTCAGGGTGTCTCAGTAGTTAAAACGTAGAAAGTTCAATATGAACAGTCGGATAGTAGGATTTTGTTGGAGTCTGTCCTACTCCTTATCTCCACATCTGTTTTTTTTTTTTTAAGCTTGTACATTATTTACAAAAGGTCAACTTCACCACATCATTTGGTGATCAAGTGTCATTTGATGAGAATGGTGATGCTTTACCAATTTATGATATAATGAACTGGCTGTGGCTCCCTGATGGAAGAACAAAAGTTCAGAATGTGGGTGAGGTTAAGAAGTCAGCCTTCAAAGGTGAAGAGCTCACACTGGATGAAGACAAAATCTTCTGGAACTTTGAACTCAAAGAGGTTAATTCTGCATTTTCAGATTCAGACTGTAGATCCGTTTTCAATTTTAGCAGTGTATAGTAGTATAGAATGACATTTATTTTTCATCATACAGCCACCCCGGTCAGTGTGCAGCGAGAGTTGTCCCCCAGGTACCCGCATTGCAAGAAAGAAGGGCCAACCTGAGTGCTGTTTTGACTGCATCCCTTGTTCTGAAGGAAAGATCAGCAATAAGACGGGTGGGTGTTCATTTGTCAGTATTTTGTTTTATGAATATGTATCTCAACACTTCACCTATTTTTGTTAGACTCCATGGAGTGCACGACTTGTCCAGAGGACTTCTGGTCCAGCCCACAGCGTGACCACTGTGTTCCTAAGAAAATTGAGTTCCTCTCCTACCATGAGCCTCTGGGTATCTGTTTGACAACCACGTCATTGCTGGGCACATTTATCTGTGCTGTTGTCCTGGGAATCTTCACCCATCATCACAGCACGCCCATGGTACGCGCCAATAATTCCGAACTGAGTTTCCTGCTCTTAATCTCACTCAAACTATGTTTCCTGTGCTCTCTTCTGTTCATTGGCCGTCCCAGACTATGGACATGCCAGCTGAGACATGCAGCATTTGGGATCAGCTTTGTGCTTTGTGTCTCATGCATCCTGGTGAAAACTATGGTCGTTCTGGCTGTGTTCAAGGCCTCCAAACCAGGAAGTGGAGCCAGTTTGAGGTGGTTTGGTGCTGTGCAGCAGAGAGGGACAGTTCTGGCTCTTACGTCCATCCAGGCAGCAATCTGCACTGCCTGGCTTGTCTCCTCCTCACCAGCTCCTCATAAAAACACTCAATACCACAATGACAAGATAGTTTATGAGTGTGTAGTTGGGTCAACTGTTGGGTTTGCAGTGTTGCTGGGTTATATTGGCATATTGGCTATCCTCAGCTTTCTACTAGCATTTCTGGCAAGGAATCTTCCAGACAACTTCAATGAGGCCAAACTCATCACTTTCAGCATGCTGATCTTCTGTGCTGTGTGGGTGGCCTTTGTCCCTGCTTATGTCAACTCCCCAGGCAAATATGCAGATGCAGTGGAGGTATTTGCCATCCTGGCCTCCAGTTTTGGCCTCTTGGTGGCACTGTTTGGACCCAAATGTTACATAATCCTGCTGCGACCGGAGAGAAACACAAAGAAAGCTATCATGGGTCGAGGTACAACCAAGTGATAAAAGTAACAGTTAAAAAAAATTCATTTAATTCAATTGAATTAATTCAGTAGTGATATGCCAACTCCCATATATAACAAATAATTAACTGTCTTTTTAACTTCAGAGTTGTCTGAATTGTAAATAATATAGCCAGAAGTGACTAGAAGCAATAAAAATGTTTGTATAAAAAGATTTATGTTATTACCTCTTTTTTTTTCTTGATCACATTCACTGGGTTATGAAAGACATTTTCCTCAGTTTCAATCTCATTAAACCACTTTTTATATGACTATTGTACTGTAGTTGTTCAAATGGGTTAACCAAAAAGGACTATTCCAATTTTGTGGAAGCTAAAACTTTGCTCAGTAAAAAATATCACATTTTTAGTTTTGAGAAAAACAGCAAAATATCATTTGCATATAATTTTTTAACTTTGTTCCCAAATTTATACACTCAATATTATTGTAAGTTCTAGTTTAATTAATAGGTCATTACTGATTTGTTCTTAACTTGCATCTTAGTAACTACTCACAATATTAAAATAAAATAAAAATGAAAAAAGAGAGAAAAAAATTAATTTGGCCACCTGAGAAAAGGGAACTAAAACATGAGACTCCTGATCAATGTTATGTATCTGATTGTAATTCCTGGGCATTATATGAATATATATAATATATATATGAACATTGCATTCCAACAATTTTCTGGCGGGCCCTGAAACAATCTTTGCAATAACTGACAAACTAAACATCATATCAACTATACATCATAGATCATCAAAAAAATCCACATTTCCTGCTAGAAATGTTATCAAAATGCATTTTAATGCCTAAGCTATCATAAAATATTGGATTTTCCACTGAGAATGAAAGGAATGTCAGCCATTTTGTTTGTTTTCACAGACAGAAACTTGACAGTCACATAAAGTGGACGCAGGCCAATAGAAAAGAATAGGCCAAAAAAAAACGCAGGCATCTCACAATTTTAGAGCCGTTATTTTGAAACTAATATGTTTTGTGCTAATAATCAACCAGCTCACAATCAATGACCCAACAGCTATGGTTATGGTAGTAACCATAGTCCTCTAACACATTAGACAGCCATTACTCACCATAACTTAAAGTTATGGACTAACATAGCTGTTGGGTCGTTGATTGTGAGCTGGTTGATTATTAGCAATAATGAATAATTATCAGAGATAATTATTAATCTGGGAGAGCTTCGGCTCCAGCCACGTGGGGTGACTGGCAACTCATATTACTAACAGTAAATGCGTGGTACACAGTGGCTCTAACAACTGTTGTGATTTAACTAATGCTGCATAAATGCACAGGTGAGAGGCGGACCTGTGGCTCACATGGTTGATTACTCAAACTGCAACCTATCTTGTCCTGACAGGACCCCAATGGTGACTCTAGCACCTTGGTGAGTAACAACCAGTTAGTGTTTTAATTACTCTACAACCTATCCTACTAGGATGTTAATGAGGTGGCTTCTGCACCTCTGGTGAGTAATGGCTGTCTAATGTGTTAGAGGACTAAACAATTAGCATACAAAATGCTAAACACTCTTGGCTAACACTACCACTAGTGCACACTGTACACAATACACCACTACACTGTATATATGCTTGGCAGAGCACTAGAGAAGTCAAAAATTTCAAAAATTGAATTTTTTAGAAAAATTATTAATAATTCAAAAATTAATTATTGATTATTGTGAATAAATATTGGAATAAGGCTGATATATTGAGAGAGCCTCACACGGGGCACCACTTGTTGGGTCATTGATTGTAAGCTGGTTGGTTATTAGCAATAATTAATAATTATCAGAAAAATTAAATTAAAAATTAAATTATTAATAGAATATTATTAATTTATATATTATTAATAGGGAGAAGTTCAGCTCGTCCAGCGAGGGTTGAATCTTCAGTCGATGGGGGAAAAAGGTCCACATGCACGGGCTTCCCTCCTTTAGTAAGCTGGCTCATGGAAAAAGCAAAGCTTCCTCCAGCGCTGTTACGGTGGAAAAGCGATGTTGAATTTGCGCAGCCGCTTCTTGGTGACGTCACAGCTGTGTTGCCATGACTCCCAGTGGTGTTGGTGGGTCTCTGCCAATCAGAGACCAGGGTTTGAGCTCCCTGCTGAGTTCTCACCTAGGTGTAAACTTGGCAAAGCATCACGGGAGGTGGAGTTTGTGAGCAGCATTTTGGTGCTACTCCTTTGTTTCAGGGGACAAAGGACAAAGGAAGCCTCATGGTCAGGCTTCAGGTTTTACATGTAGGCCTGTCTTTGTCTGACCCCATGGTTGAGGCCCAACATAGCTATTACATATTTTGATGTGAGACTGGGTTGGTTTGAGACAAAGCCATGGTTTTAGTATTTTGCTACATTTCAGGTGAGGCACAACAGAGTAAGATCAGAGTATATATGTGAATGTACTCAGCATAAATGTGGTGAGGTAAGCCAATAAGGCCCCTTTAGAGGGCTCTGTAGATAACTGCGATGAAGGCTTTTATGTGGCTTTTGCTTTTTTTAATGAATCTCTGTCAGATATCACATCACATCGCAAGGTCACATAGCCTCCTACGTCTTCACTGTATTACTGTATCACTGTATTATGTATATTATCATGTATATTTGACAAACATAAATAGAAAAACTATACCATTGCTCATTGGAAAGACAAAGATCATGTTTGTACACAACTGAACATATCTGCCAAGTTAATATATGCCTAATATCAGTCATAATAACCCTCAATCAAACTGGCGCAGAGGAGTAGTGAAAAATGGATGGAAATACAATATTTTTTCATCTAATATGTCTCTGTATGCTGCTACCCTCTAGTGGGCATTTTAGTAAACTCTGATTGCACAATAGTGGAGTCAATACACTAAGATCCGCTTGTGTCCCCACACAGATATGTGGTTATCATCACTACACAGTGGCTCTTCTGATACATACATGTATCAAACAAACTATATAGCTATACACTGAGTTGATTGTCATGCAACTTTTAGACATTACCGTTATCTACAACCTAATATGCGGTGGAACGGTTGCTGACATGGCTTTGGTGAAATGTTATTAAATGAGCACACATTAATTCTGCCTCAATACAAAATCAATCTGATATGAAATGCATCTTAGGCCCTGCCCCTACTTCTTCTCCTGTCCTAAGGGGTGTTGCGTAAAAGATTAAACTATACTGCAAGTCAATAAAAAGGGATGACATAGTGATAAAACTAAATGACTGGGCTCAGAAAAGGAGTTAACAGGAGGAAAGTCATGTGGACATTTTTCGACTTCTTCTTGCTCATGTACTTCATGTTGTTGTCTTCATATGTTTCCTCTGCTGTATCTTCCCCTCTTTATTCCTCCTCTTGCCGGTTACAGGGACAGTTTCATCTCAATGGGATGCACAAGTCTGGAGATGTGGTTCTGGGTGGGCTGTTTAAAGTCCACTTCTTTTCTGTCTTTCCTGACCTGTCTTTTACCTCAGAGCCACAAGAGACTATCTGCCACGGGTGAGTCTGTCAGAAAAGCAGCAAAAAGCAGAAGCTGGGGGAAATCAATCCCATTTTTGAATGTGTTCTTGATCATCAGATATTGTAAAATAATGACATTGTGTCTTTAACCCATTTTAAAGATTTTGGTTATTTGCAGTCTTTTTCAGTTTAAGTATAATAATTATTCCCATCTAACTGGCTTAACTGTTTACAAAAAATGCTACTTGTGCAATGTGTACCTCTTTTTACAGTTACTGTATCATATTGTATTTTTTAATATGAGTTGTGGTATTTTTTGTGTTAGTTTTGATGTTCTAGGATTCAGACATGCTCAGACCATGGCCTTTGCTGTTAATGAGATAAACAGAAACTCCAACCTGCTGCCTAATGTGACTCTGGGATACAGTCTATATGATAACTGCGTCAAACTAGGAATTGGATTCCGTGCAGCATTGTCATTAGTCAGCGGTCAAGGGGAGGAATTTATATTAGAAGAGAGCTGTGTAGGAGCCCCTCCAGTCCTGGGGATTGTGGGTGATTCTTCCTCTACACGTTCTATTGCCATCTCCACTGTCTTAGGTTTGTACAGAGTGCCTATGGTAAGTTTTCTGCCTTACAATCTAATAATTCTTTTGAATGATTTATTTCAATTGTAAACATGGAATAATCAACCTTAAAAAGTTAAAAGAGCCTGTTGAGTGTGTTTGGGATGTACAGTCTGTGTCTTTCACAGGTGAGTTATTTTGCCACATGTTCCTGTCTGAGTGATCGGCAAAAGTTTCCATCCTTCTTTAGGACGATCCCAAGTGATGCTTTCCAGGTGAACATCTGTCAGCAAAATGAAAATGGATAAAATATCTCATGTGCAGTTAGCATACCTGTATTTATAATTATTCCTCTTGTATATGAACAGCCACATTCTTTGTGTCATTAACAGCTGTGTATGGTCTCAGAGCTGAAAGGCAATAATTAAACATGGTCCATTGTGAAACCTGTTCAGCAGGTTTTCCACTAAAATGATATTACAGCCTATACACTAATCCCTCCACTCTCTATTCAAATAGGTGCGTGCTATGATTCAGATTCTTAAACGGTTTGGCTGGACTTGGGCAGGTCTGCTCGTCAGTGATGATGACTATGGACTCCATGCTGCCCAATCCTTCCAATCTGACCTGGCTCAGTCTGGTGGAGGTTGTTTGGCATATTTGGAGGTTTTGCCCTGGGGCAATGACCCAGCTGAGCTAAGGAGGATTGTGCGTATAATGAAGAAATCCACAGCTCGTGTGGTCATCGTATTTGCACATGAGAGTCAAATGATTTACCTCATGGAAGAGGTTGGTGGTTTAAGCCAAAGCATGACTCCATGACTCATGTAATTCAGAACACTAGACACATACAAGTATGAACTTATATATTTGGTATAATGCTTTGCACAGGTGGTGAAGCAGAATGTGACAGGCCGCCAGTGGATTGCCAGTGAAGCCTGGACAGCAGGTGCTGTGTTCCAGACCCCTGACCTCATGCCATACCTGGGTGGCACACTGGGCATTGCTGTCCGTCGAGGAGAAATACCAGGCCTCAAGGATTTCCTATTAAGAACACGTCCTGACCTACATCACAATAATAGCTATGGAAATAACATGGTGAGAGTTTAACCTTGTAATCTGATGTAATATTTGCAAGAGCAGTATTCTGTCACCGTGTATAACACATAATTTATATATATATTATATACATAATATATTTCAGATAAATCAGTTTTGGGAACATACATTTCGGTGCAGATTTGCACCACCTGCAGCAAGTTGGGTGGAATCCGGGAAGGCACTATGCACAGGAGATGAGGACCTAGAGAATGTGGAGACTGAGCTTTTGGATGTGTCTGACCTCAGACCTGAGTACAATATTTATAAGGCTGTGTATGCTCTGGCGTACGCCCTCAATGACATGCTGCAGTGTGTACCAGGCAAAGGGCCTTTCAACGGGCGCAGCTGTGCCACTTTGCAAAGATTAGAGCCATGGCAGGTGTGATATCAATTTACACTTGACCTGTTTATATTAATAAATCCTGTGCTTTAGTATTCTCCTGCAGAGTTTTCAGCACTGCTGGGTGATAGCAATGATAGTGTTACCAGTGAAAAAATGACATCTTGTGACTAAATATACATTATTATCAGTGTTGTGAATTCCATTTTTTTCACTTGTCCTCTTTGGTTTTCCTCTATCCCATATTCTGATTTACATAGCTTGTGTATTATTTACAAAAGGTCAACTTCACCACACCATTTGGTGATCAAGTGTCATTTGATGAGAATGGTGATGCTTTACCAATCTATGATATCATGAACTGGCAGTGGCTTCCTGATGGAAAAACAAAAGTTCAAAATGTGGGTGCGGTTAAGAAGTCAGCACTCAAAGGTGAAGAACTCACATTGGATGAGGACAAAATCTTCTGGAACTTTCAATCCAATGAGGTCACCCCTGCTCTTTGGCCCATGAATAATTCACTATAGTAGGGTTAAGTAGTCCAGAATGACAGATATTTTTCTTCCTACAGCCACCCCAGTCAGTGTGCAGCGAGAGTTGTCCTCCAGGTACCCGTATGGCCAGAAAGAAGAATCAACCTGAGTGCTGTTTTGACTGCATCCCTTGTTCAGAGGGAAAGATCAGCAATATGACTGGTTGGTGTTAATTTTTAAATATTGTAGTTTGGAGATATAATATAAATATGTATCTCAACACCTTCCCCTATTTTCATAGATTCTACAGAGTGCATCAGTTGTCCAGAGGACTTCTGGTCCAGCCCCCAACGTGACCACTGTGTTCCTAAAAAAACTGAGTTCCTCTCCTACCATGAGCCTCTGGGTATCTGCTTGACCACCACAACATTGTTGGGCACATTTATCTGTGTTGTTGTCCTGGGGATCTTTATCTATCATCGCAGCACACCCATGGTACGCGCCAACAATTCAGAACTGAGTTTCCTGCTCTTAATCTCACTTAAACTGTGTTTCCTGTGTTCCCTGCTGTTCATCGGCCGTCCCAGACTATGGACATGCCAGCTGAGACATGCAGCATTTGGGATCAGCTTTGTGTTGTGTGTCTCATGTATCCTGGTTAAAACCATGGTGGTTCTGGCTGTTTTCAAGGCCTCCAAACCAGGAGGTGGAGCCAGTCTGAAGTGGTTTGGTGCTGTGCAGCAGAGAGGGACAGTTCTGGTCCTTGCGTCTATCCAAGCAGCAATCTGCACTACGTGGCTTGTCACATCTTCACCAGCTCCTCATAAAAACACTCAATACCACAATGACAAGATAGTTTATGAATGTGTAGTAGGGTCCACAATTGGTTTTGCAGTGTTGCTAGGTTATATTGGCTTACTGGCTATCCTCAGCTTCCTGCTAGCATTTCTGGCAAGGAATCTTCCAGACAACTTCAATGAGGCCAAACTCATCACTTTCAGCATGCTGATCTTCTGTGCTGTGTGGGTGGCCTTTGTCCCTGCTTATGTCAACTCCCCAGGCAAATATGCAGATGCAGTGGAGGTATTTGCCATCCTGGCCTCCAGTTTTGGCCTCTTGGTGGCACTGTTTGGCCCCAAATGTTACATAATCCTGCTGAGACCAGAGAGAAACACAAAGAAAGCTATCATGGGTCGGGGCACAACCAAGTGATAAAAGTAACACTTTCAGTACAAAATGTATCAATCAATCAATCAATTTAATCCAGTTTATATTTTGCATTTAGCATTAGTCTTCACCAGAGGAAACTAGACACAATAAAGAAAGATTAGAAAAAGTGATTCTTGCAGTTTTTTTCTGATAATTTATTCTTGCATGTCCTTGGATTTGAAAAATGAAAAAAAAAAAAGAACTGTGTGAACAATTTGAGTGCAGTCTCACTAGCAATGGTAATGTTGTATACTTGTATTACTGTACACTTGACATAGACTTGGCTTCAGCATACAACTTTCCAACCTTAAATGACAGAAAGTGATAATCCCTAACCCAGTTACTGTTGTATGACTTCTTTGGTTTTGAGGAAGCTACTTACCAGTGGAACAGTTGGGACAGCATCAGCTTATACATTGTCAGTGGTAGCACAATGAGAAACACATCTACAAAAATCATCATCACATTGTGGATGAGCACAATAAATTTATGTTAATTCCAGTAGTTCATTGTTGGAAGTCACTCTAACATTAACTAAACATAATTAAGTGTTGGACCTCATCATATCAAAGCACATAGAGAAAAGTCTTCATTGAACAATTTACAGACACATTATGGAATGAAACCTAATTCATTATCTCAGCAACAACCACACTTAACATCTGAAATAAAATATAGCAAAGGACAGTTTTTTAGACTTGTACACAGCACACAAACTAAGCTTTAACATATAGAAGCTAGTGAAAATGCCTGCCAGGATGCCTTTCTTATAATTATTTTATTAAGTCTTCATTGAAATTAAGTTCAAAATTCAGACTGATTACAGTAAGTTTCTGCCTTGTGGTTCCACACGCTGGTTGACTAAATTGCATCATATTATCCATCTAAAAAATGTCAGAGTTTCCTGATTGTTTTGGAGTTTGATTTACAACATATTATCTAATGGCACCTGCTTCACAAAGTTTTAATTTAGGCATTAGTTTAGGAGATGTTACTTAGCTGAACTTGCAAGTTTTTTTTTTTTCTTTTCAAGAAATGCCACCTAAATAAGATATCTATGGGTTTTAGACAAAGCATGGTTTTAGTATTTTGCTACATTTCAGGCGAGGAGTAATAGAGTAAGGTTAGAGTATGTATATGAATGAACTCAGCATAAATGTGGTGAGGTAAACCAATAAGGCCCCTTTAGAGGGCTCAGCCTGTAATCATAGACAGTTACCATATTGTGCTTCATTACTTGAGCTATGTGTGAGGGTCTATATATGTATATTATTATGTATATTTGACAAACAAAATTAAAAACCCTATACCATTGCTCATTGGACAGACAAAGATCTAAGAGGGTGCACAACTGAACATATCTGATATCTGTCAAGTTAATATATGCTTAATACTAGTCAGATGCAATAACCCTCAATCAAACAGATGCAAAGGAGCAGTGAAAAATGGATGGGAAGACAATATACTGCTGCTACCCTCTAGTGGACATTTTAGTTAACTCTGCATAATAGTGGAGTCAATACACTAAAGGCTGATTTAAGCAATTTTCACCAAATTACTTTGGTGCGCTTGTTTCCCCACAAAGATATGTGGTTATCCTCACTACACAGTAGCTCTTCTGATACATACATGCATCTGCTCAGGTGTTTGCAAAGTGGCAGTTAAATGTGTGTTTTATTGGGAAGTGATGCAGTCAGATTAACCAGATTAATTTAATATACATATGGAAAAGTCTACTTAATGTGATATTTAACAAATTGTATAGCCATACCCTGAGTTGATTGTCATGCAACTTTCAGACATTACTGTCATCTACAACTTAATATGAGGTAGAACGGTTGCTGACATGGCTTTGGTGAAATGTTATTAAATGAGCACAAATTAATTCTGCCTCAATACAAAATCAATCTGAAATGAAATGCATCTTAGGCCCTGCCCCTACTTCTTCTCCTGCCCTAATGGGTGGTACGTACAAGATTAAACTATACTGCAAGTCAATAAAAAGGGATGACATAGTGATAAAACTAAATGACTGGGCTCAGAAAAGGAGTTAACAGGAGAAAAGTCATGTGGGCATTTCCAGATTTGCTCTTGCTCATGTATTTCATGTTATTGTCTTCATACATTTCCTCTGCTGTGTCTTCCCCTCTTTATTCCGCCTCTTGCCGGTTACAGGGACAGTTTCATCTCAATGGGATGCACAAGGCTGGAGATGTGGTTGTGGGTGGGCTGTTTCAAGTCCACTTCTTTTCTGTCTTTCCTGACCTGTCTTTTACCTCAGAGCCACAAGAGACTATCTGCCACGGGTGAGTCTGTCAGAAAAGCAGCAAAAAGAAGGAACTGGGGGTAAATCAATCCCATTTTTTGAATGTATTCTTGATCATCAGATATTGTAAAAAAATAATTACATTGTGTTTTTATACCCTTTTAAACATATTACTTTTTTCCAGTATTTTTTTCAGTTTAAGTATAATAATTATTACTATTTAACTGGCTTAATTGTTTGCAAAACATGCTACTTGTGCAACGTGTACCTCTTTGTATAGATACTATATCATATTGTATTTTTTAATATGAGTTGTATTTTTTGTGTTAGTTTTGATGTTCTAGGATTCAGGCAGACCCAGACCATGGCCTTTGCTGTTAATGAGATAAACAGAAACTCCAACCTGCTGCCTAATGTGACTCTGGGATACAGTCTATATGATAACTGCGTCAAACTAGGAATTGGATTCCGTGCAGCATTGTCATTAGTCAGCGGTCAAGGGGAGGAATTTATATTAGAAGAGAGCTGTGTAGGAGCCCCTCCAGTCCTGGGGATTGTGGGTGATTCTTCCTCTACACGTACTATTGCCATCTCTAATGTCTTAGGTTTGTACAGAGTGCCAATGGTAAGTTTTTCACCTTACTATCTAATAATTCTTTTTGATGATTTTGATTGAATTTCAAATTTTATTTCAGTTTTAAACATGTAATAATCAACCTTTAAAAGTTGAAAGAAAAATGTGTTGAGTGTGTTTAGGATGTACAGTCTGTGTCTTTCACAGGTGAGTTATTTTGCCACATGTTCCTGTCTGAGTGATCGGCAAAAGTTTCCATCCTTCTTTAGGACGATCCCAAGTGATGCTTTCCAGGTGAACATCTGTCAGCAAAATGAAAATGGATAAAATATCTCATGTGCAGTTAGCATACCTGTATTTATAATTATTCCTCTTGTATATGAACAGCCACATTCTTTGTGTCATTAACAGCTGTGTATGGTCTCAGAGCTGAAAGGCAATAATTAAACATGGTCCATTGTGAAACCTGTTCAGCAGGTTTTCCACTAAAATGATATTACAGCCTATACACTAATCCCTCCACTCTCTATTCAAATAGGTGCGTGCTATGATTCAGATTCTTAAACGGTTTGGCTGGACTTGGGCAGGTCTGCTCATCAGTGATGATGACTATGGACTCCATGCTGCCCGATCCTTCCAATCTGACCTGGCTCAGTCTGGTGGAGGATGTCTGGCCTATTTGGAGGTTTTGCCCTGGGGCAATGACCCAGCTGAGCTAAGCAGGATTGTGGAGATAATGAAGAAATCCACAGCTCGTGTGGTCATCGTATTTGCACATGAGAGTCACATGATTGGCCTTATGGAAGAGGTTTGAGGTTTAATTCAAAGCACAACTCCATGAAATCTTTTTTTTTTCCTCTTGGCTAATTTGAGCAACCAAGATCCTGTGAATTATCGTCTAAATAGATAATTAAAACTTTTTTTTTTTTAAATAAGTAAATAAATATAAATAATAAAAGCGCCAATATTTGGTCAACTTGAAAGTTTTAAGTTAAAATAAAATCTTTGCCTGACTGCAACAAATATGTCACACCTGTTATTATGTGTTAAAGGTGCTGTTTATAGGTTATAGTTTTTGAGTGAGATCACTAAATAAGACAAATTATACTAAACTATAGTTATGCATCACTCTGCTCACAATACTGTGTAATACACAAGATTCTGTGTATTAATAAGTAAGAAAAGAAACAAACTATGTAAACTGCTTATAATTCAGAAGACTAGACAATACTTTAGCGACATTGCAGTGTAAACTTATATATTTGGTATAATGCTTTGCACAGGTGGTGAGACAGAATGTGACTGGCCGCCAGTGGATTGCCAGTGAAGCCTGGACAGCAGCTGCTGTGCTGCAGACCCCTGACCTCATGCCGTACCTGGGTGGTACACTGGGCATTGCCATCCGTCGAGGAGAAATACCAGGCCTCAAGGATTTCCTATTAAGAATACGTCCTGACCTACATCACAATAACAGTTATGGAAATAACTTGGTGAGAGTTTAACCTTCTAATGTGGTATTTTCAAGAACAGCATATTATCCCTGTGTATAACACATAATTTTAAATATATTTCAGGTAAATCAGTTTTGGGAACACACATTTCAGTGCAAATTTGCACCACCTCCAGCAGGTTGGATGGAATCTGGGGGAGCACTATGCACTGGACATGAAGACCTAGAGAATATGGAGACCGAGTATTTGGATGTGTCTAACCTCAGGCCTGAGTACAATGTGTACAAGGCTGTGTATGCTCTGGCGTACGCCCTCGATGACATGTTGCAGTGTGTGCCAGGCAGAGGGCCTTTCAGCGGGCGCAGCTGTGCCACTTTGCAAAGATTAGAGCCATGGCAGGTGTGATATCAACTTACACATCACCTATTTATGCTTTAAAACAGCTGCTACACCTTGAGGAATTGAATGTAGTTTTGTGAGATAGAATATTAGGTAAAACAAGATATTATGTAATAATGACATTTGTCTATTAATTTCATGATGTTCTTACAAAAATGTTTCAAAGTAAGTTATTAAACTCAGCAGTAGATGGATAAGATGAATTCCTATTTTGTTTTGTGACAGTGATAATGGTATTAAACCAATTAGAAACAACAGCATCCTGAATTTCAGGGTGTCTCAATATAGTTAATAGTTACTACGAGTCTGTCACACTCCTTATCTCCATATCTGTTTTTAATTTTTTTTTTATTTCTCTCATCCATTTGAAGCTTGTACATTATTTACAAAAGGTCAACTTCACCACACCATTTGGTGATCAAGTATCATTTGATGAGAATGGTGACGCTCTACCAATCTATGATATCATGAACTGGCAGTGGCTCCCTGATGGAAAAACAAAAGTTCAGAATGTGGGTGCAGTTAAGAAGTCAGCATTCAAAGGTGAAGAACTCACAATTGATGAGGAAAAAATCTTCTGGAACTTTCAATCCAAAGAGGTCAATTCTGCTTTTTCAGAATTGTATATCTTTTGACAGTAGATTAGTTTTCAGTTTTAGCAGTATATAGTAGTGTAGAATGACAGATATATATTTTTCTTCCTACAGCCACCATGGTCAGTGTGCAGTGAGAGTTGTCCCCCAGGTACCCGCATGGCCAGAAAGAAGGGCCAACCTGAGTGCTGTTTTGACTGCATCCCTTGTTCTGAGGGAAAAATCAGCAATAAGACAGGTGGGTGTTCATTTTTCAATATTTTGTTTTATAAATATATATCTAAACACTTCCCCTATTTTCATAGACTCTACAGAGTGCATGAGTTGTCCAGAGGATTTCTGGTCCAACCCTGAGCGTGACCACTGTGTTCCTAAAAAAATTGAGTTCCTCTCCTACCATGAGCCTTTGGGTATCTGTTTGACAACCACGTCATTACTTGGCACATTTATCTGTGCTGTTGTCCTGGGGATCTTCACCTATCATCGCAGCACACCCATGGTACGCGCCAACAATTCAGAACTGAGTTTCCTGCTCTTGGTGTCACTTAAGCTATGTTTTTTATGCTCACTGTTGTTCATCGGCCGTCCCAGACTATGGACATGCCAGCTGAGACATGCAGCATTTGGGATCAGCTTTGTGCTTTGTGTCTCATGTATCCTGGTTAAAACCATGGTGGTTCTGGCTGTGTTCAAGGCCTCCAAACCAGGAGGTGGAGCCAGTCTGAAGTGGTTTGGTGCTGTGCAGCAAAGAGGGACAGTTCTGGCTCTTACGTCCATCCAGGCAGCAATCTGCACTGCTTGGCTTGTCTCTTCTTCACCAACTCCTCATAAAAACACTCAATACCACAATGACAAGATAGTTTATGAGTGTGTAGTTGGGTCCACTGTTGGTTTTGCAGTGTTGCTGGGTTATATTGGTTTACTGGCTATCCTTAGCTTTCTGCTAGCATTTCTGGCAAGGAATCTTCCAGACAACTTCAATGAGGCCAAACTCATCACTTTCAGCATGCTGATCTTCTGTGCTGTGTGGGTGGCCTTTGTCCCTGCTTATGTCAACTCCCCAGGCAAATACGCAGATGCAGTGGAGGTATTTGCCATCCTGGCCTCCAGTTTTGGCCTCTTGGTGGCACTGTTTGGACCCAAATGTTACATAATCCTGCTGAGACCAGAGAGAAACACAAAGAAAGCTATCATGGGTCGAGGCACAACCAAGTGATAAAAGTAACAATTACACAAAAATAATAATAATTGTCTGAACCAATATGTATTTTGCATTATTTCAGTAGTGATCTGCCAAATCCCATATATAACAAACAATTAACTGTCTTTTTAAATACAGACATGTCTGAAGTGTAAAGAATAAAGACAGAAGTTACTAGAAGCAATAAAGAAATGTTTGTATGAAAAAATATTACCATTATCATATTACCTCTTTTTTTTCTTGATCACATTCACTGGGATTTAAAACACTTTGAATTACATTTTCCCCAGTTTCCACTTCATTAAACCCTGTGGAAATCAAATCACCTTTTATATGACTATTGTACTGTAGTTGTTCAAATGGGTTACCCAAAAAGGACTATTCCATTTTTGTGAAAGCTAACACTTTGCACAGTCCTCAATAGAATGTATCACATTTTTAGCTTTGAGTAAAACAGCTAAATATCACCTGCGTATAATAAATTATGATGACTATTTGTTCCGAAATGTATACACAGAATATTATTGTGAGTTCTAGCTTATGTAAGCGGCTCATTTGCATACAACAAATACTCTCTCCATGTGGAAAATCTTTGAAGGCATTCCATTTACAACAACCCTCATCTTTAGTGCAGAGTAAATAGAGTCCTCTCAAACACAAACTAAGCACTGCAAGTAAGTGTTTTTACTTAATACTCAAATGGCTTTTCAGCATGAAGAGAAATGACATTTTTTGATGGAGCATGTCTAGCTTGGTGTCATATAATTAATGATCTACCAAGACAACCTTTGCTTAATGAAGCCCATTTGGACTAGCCTAACAAGTTCAAGAAAATATATTAAATATACTGTATATTGTCATAAACCAGCTCCAAGCATGTGACAACAAGGGGACACAAGTCAAGGTAAAGTGCCAACCAAGTTTTATTGACAAGGGTAACATTGTCACTGTAACTGTATAGTATATGTAGGATGATTCCTTACTTTACGTGCGCATAAAGGGTGCAATGGAAGGATAATCATGAAGTTATGAGGCACTTAGCATGATGTATCACTATGTATACTGTATACTATGTATACACATGTATACTAGAGGGTGTATGTTTATGTAATTAGTAGTCATTACTTTTGTGCCACCCAACATCTGTTCAGTTAATCAGGAATGACTCATGAAAAAGGTTGTCTGTATGTTAATAAAGTATTAAATTCTAGGTTATTCAGAAACTACTTATCAATAGTTCATCAATTATCAGGTCATTACTGATTTGCTTTTCATCTGTATCTTAGTAACTTCTCACAATAATAAAATAAAATAAAAATAAAAAAAAGACAGGATGGCACCAAATCCCTCGGAGCATGTTATTGCAATTTTACTATAAAGTACTGTATATTTACATTCCAATGTAGACATTTCCATTTCTGTATCTTTCCTTGACCACACACACATTCTCATACAGCTTTCACCCACTACTAAAAATTCCAGGTTACTGGACTTTACAACTATAGCTTAATCCATATTGAAAGAAATTCCTGGCTCCTGTGTTCTGACCGAACCCCCACAGAGACAGTCACACCTTCCTAACCAGCCACCTACCTAAACATATTCTACAGCTATATTAACACAATTAAAATGATATGTGTACTATGTCCTGCCCCCAAGGCCTATGTGCTGATTGGTGGTGCGAAAGATTAAACAATGACGAAAAGCCTCCAAAAGGGATGTCGCAGCTCTGCATATAAAATGAAGTAACCTTATATGAAGAATAGAAACAGGGGTGAAGGGAGGAAGACAGTTATGGGGGCTTTTCTTGACACACATTCATTCTTGTGTGTCTACTTGATCTTGATATTTTTCTCTTCCTCCTCTTTATTTTATGTGTTTTCTTCTCCTTCCCTATCTTGTAAATTACGGAGACAGTTTCATCTTAATGGGATGCACAAGCCTGGTGATGTGGTTCTGGGTGGGCTGTTTGAAGTCCACTACACCTCTATCTTCCCTGAGTGGACATTTAGCTCAGAGCCACGTCAGCCCAGCTGCAAAGGGTAAGTCTCACACACATACAGCAGACAACATGGATCTGTGCAAATTATTCTGTTCTGCTCAGAGTATTCACAGTAGGAAAAAAAAAGTCACAGTGCTGAAATTCTTATGAAATGTAAATAATATATGTTTTCATGACAGTCATTGTGATTTGTGAAAAGATAAAATACAGCTGTAAAAATATATCATTACAGCTGTATAATGTGTTATTAACATCAGTTCTCACAGTGACATATTACTTTTTAGTGGTTAATAGTGACATTTTGTGTTATAGATTTGACACTCTAGGGTTCAGACATGCTCAGACCATGGCTTTTGCTATTGATGAGATCAACAGAAACTCCAACCTGCTACCTAATGTGACTCTGGGGTACAGTCTTTATGACAACTGTGGTGCACTTGTTATTGGATTCAGTAGTGCATTATCACTTGCCAGTGGCCGAGAGGAGCAGTTTCAGCTTCAGGAGAACTGTTTAGGGACCCCTCCAGTCCTGGGGATTGTGGGTGATTCCTCCTCAACATTTACTATTGCCATGTCCAATGTGCTCAGTTTATACAAAATGCCCATTGTAAGTTTCATGTCTTTGTTATTGTATTTTTAATGTGATGTATTTGAATTAGTTTCTTTTTTAAATGAGACACATTGTTAAAATATACAAATATTTTGTCTGGGTCTGACTTGCATGAGATGAGTAACTTGTGTGCATTCTGTATGTTTCTTTATAGGTGAGTCATTTTGCCACATGTTCCTGCCTGAGTGATCGGCAAAGGTTTCCATCCTTCTTTAGAACGATCCCAAGTGATGCTTTTCAGGTGAAACCCTGTTAGCAAAATTGAGAACTACAATGTTTGGTAACATTTTCTATGACGCCCATGTCTATAATGCATTATAAACATACTTATAATGCGTTATAATCTGCAAATAGCACTGTATAATTATAGTTATAAACAGACATAAATATTCATAATTATTTATAACAACAATCATAACACATTAAAAAGCATTTTATAATGACTTATAAGGTCAAGTATCATAATACTTCATGATTGCTGGTCACTCACTGTCATTTTTTGTTTTACAAGGATCATAGTGTATTATAACTATCATAATTGTAATACATTATAATCCTTTTATAATGCATTAGAATCACTTATTACTTGCCAAGTTCTTTTAAGGATTCACTTTTGTTGATCAAACATTTACATAAAAGTAAAATATAGAGCTACAGGTAAAGCAGAAATTCTTTCAGTTATTATCTATAACTTGAGTTAATTGAGTCTTTAGAGTGAGTTTTTTGGGGAAATATTACATTAGTGAAATGTAAATGTCCATCATTCAGTTGTCCATCAAAACTTGTGTCAAACTGGAGTACTCAATTCATTGTCTGTTATGAACCGTTAAACAAATAATTAATTTTACAACGTTTTGTGTTGTTCTTGCATAGATTTAAAGATATTTTTCATTTTACTTAAAGCAAACAATGACCACTTATTGTGACTAACCAGCTTATAATGTATTATATCTGCCTATAGCTCATGAATTTCATTAATTCAATTAAAGCACCCAGTGACCACTTAGTGGAGCTTATAATCACATTATAATGTATTATGACAGTGATTATAATGCATTATAAAATCATTATAATGTGTTACAACAATGACAATTATAAAACACTATGATCCCTGCAAAAAACATGTCAGCAAGTGACCAGCAATTATGACGTATTATGATACTTGACCATATATAAGTAATTATAAAATGCTTCATAATGTGTTATGATTATTGTAATAAATCATTATGAATATTTATGAGTGCTTATAACTATAATTATAAAGTGCTAGAAGCAAAATATAACACATTATATGAATGTTTATAACGCATTATAGACATGGGCATCATAGAAAGTGTTACCAAATATTTTTCACAGGCAGTACACCAAGCTTGTAAAAAGAAGTCCCTAATAAAATTAATCTTTTCTTTTCTTTTAATGAAATAAATTAACTTTGATTGCATTGTGAAATGTATATGATAAAAATGTATGTAAGTTGCAATAACTGAAGTTGTGTTTGTTATTTTACTTATATACTAGTCTGTACACTAATCCCTCCTCTCAATATATCCACTTAGGTGCGTGCTATGATTCAGATTCTAAAACACTTCAGCTGGACCTGGGTGGGCCTGCTGGTCACCAATGATGACTATGGACTCCATGTTGCCCAGTCCTTCCAGTCTGACCTGGCTCAGTCTGGTGGAGGTTGTTTGGCCTACCTAGAAGTTTTGCCCTGGGACAATGACCCAAGTGAACTTAGGAGGATTGTACATCTGATTAAGACATCAACAGCTCGCGTTGTCATTGTGTTTGCACATGAGAGCCACATGATTCAACTGATGGAAGAGGTTGGAATTAAAATATAAACGTAACATGATGAATCATTATGCTTGTTTGTTTATTTGTTTGTCTAAACCAAAAATCACTGACGAAATCCTGACATTTATCATAATTTTCAATGAATTAAAATTATCTACAACATCAAGTTTCCGATCCAGTTGGATTGTCATTAACTCAAATTCTCTGAGAATATGTTACCTGTATACAGTATATGTCAAAATTTTAACCTGTAGAAGATTCAGCTAGATGAAAGAATTACTTTAAATGTTTGAATACATTTGTGGATTTCAGTCAGTGGGCAGACATCAAAGAACTATTTTCCAACAATGACTGGCATAATAGAATTGTTCTTATGATTAGACTGAATTGGTTAGGTTACAAAATGAGAACATCTTTTGTAAGTCTTGCATTTTACTCACTTTATTGTTACTGCTGTTTTTTTAACATAAAATGCAGCATGCAGACCCTACTTTAAACTGAGATCTCTTCTCTTAAAAATGAACTCATATCTGTGATTATAAAAAAGACTAAAAAAAGCCAGACAATGGATTTGCGGAAGACAAATCATTATTTGCTACAAGGTACACTATCTTTTCCACAGAAAATATATTTTATATAATGCATTGCACAGGTGGTGAGGCAGAATGCGACTGGCCTGCAGTGGATTGCCAGTGAAGCCTGGACAGCAGCTGCTTTGCTGCAGACCCCCCAACTCATGCCGTACCTGGATGGCACACTGGGTATTGCCATTCGTCGGGGAGAAATACCAGGCCTCAGGGATTTCCTATTAAGAATACGCCCTGGTCAACATGACAGCAATGATTATGAAAATAGCATGGTGAGAGTTTAAGCTTACAATTTCATCTGAAATTGCAAGAATAAAATGTTTTAATTTCTGTTAATACTGTCTTTTTAATACATTTCAGGTAAATCTATTTTGGGAAGACACATTTCGGTGCAGATTTGCGCCACCTCCAGCAGGTTGGATGGAATCTGGGGGAGTACTATGCACAGGAGATGAAAACCTAGAGAATGTGGAGACTGAGTTTTTGGATGTGTCTAACCTCAGGCCTGAGTACAATGTGTACAAGGCTGTGTATGCTCTGGCGTACGCCCTCGATGACATGTTGCAGTGTGTGCCAGGCAGAGGGCCTTTCAGTGGGCACAGCTGTGCCACTTTGCAAAGACTGGAGCCATGGCAGGTGTGATATCAATTTACATTTCACCTGTTTATGCTTTAAAACTGCTGCTTCACCTTGAGGTAGTTAATGTAGTTTTCTGAGCATAGAATATTAGTGAAAACAAGACATTATGTAATAATGACATTTGTACACTTGATGTTAATTTCATGATTTTCTTACAAAAATCATTTAAAATAAGTTATTTTATTTAGTTAATAATTTAAACCCAGCAGTAGACGGATAAAACTAATTCTGATTATGTTTTGTGACAGTGATAATGGTATTAAACCAGTAAGAAAGGACAGCATCCTGAATTTCAGGGTGTCTTAGTAGTGAAAATGTTGAACATTACTACGTTACTGCGAGTCTGTCACACTCTTTATCTCTGTATCTGTTTTTTAAATCTTTTTTATTTCTCTCATCCATTTGAAGCTTGTACATTATTTACAAAAGGTCAACTTCACCACACCATTCGGTGATCAAGTGTCATTTGATGAGAATGGTGATGCTTTGCCAATCTATGATATCATGAACTGGCAGTGGCTCCCTGATGGAAAAACAAAAATTCAAAATGTGGGTGAGGTTAAGAAGTCAGCCTTCAAAGGCGAAGAACTCACACTGGATGAAAACAAAATCATCTGGAAATTTCAATCCAAAGAGGTCAATTCTGCGTTTTCATATTCGGACAGCAGATCAGTTTTCAAATTTAGCAGTGTATAATAGTGTACAATGACAGATATATACTTTTCATCATACAGCCACCACGGTCAGTGTGCAGCGAGAGTTGTCCTCCAGGTACCCGCATTGCAAGAAAGAAGGGCCAACCTGAGTGCTGTTTTGACTGCATCCCTTGTTCTGAGGGAAAGATCAGCAATAATACGGGTGGGTGTTCATTTGTCAATATTTTATTTTTATAATATGTAGCTCAACACTTCCCCTATTTTTGTTAGACTCTATGGAGTGCACGAGTTGTCCAGAGGATTTCTGGTCCAGCCCCCAGCGCGACCACTGTGTTCCTAAAAAAATTGAGTTCCTCTCCTACCATGAGCCTCTGGGTATCTGCCTGACAACCACGTCATTGCTTGGCACATTTATCTGTGCTGTTGTCCTGGGAATCTTCACCCATCATCGCAGCACACCCATGGTACGCGCCAACAATTCAGAACTGAGTTTCCTGCTCTTAATCTCACTCAAACTATGTTTCCTGTGCTCTCTTCTGTTCATTGGCAGTCCTAGACTATGGACATGCCAGCTGAGACATGCAGCATTTGGGATCAGCTTTGTGCTTTGTGTCTCATGTATCCTGGTTAAAACCATGGTGGTTCTGGCTGTTTTCAAGGCCTCCAAACCAGGAGGTGGAGCCAGTCTGAAGTGGTTTGGTGCTGTGCAGCAAAGAGGGACAGTTCTGGCTCTTACGTCCATCCAGGCAGCAATCTGCACTGCCTGGCTTGTCTCTTCGTCACCAGCTCCTTATAAAAACATTCAATACCAAAATGACAAGATAGTTTATGAGTGTGTAGTTGGGTCAACTGTTGGTTTTGCAGTGTTGCTGGGTTATATTGGCATATTGGCTATCCTCAGCTTCCTGCTAGCATTTCTGGCAAGGAATCTTCCAGACAACTTCAATGAGGCCAAACTCATCACTTTCAGCATGCTGATCTTCTGTGCTGTGTGGGTGGCCTTTGTCCCTGCTTATGTCAACTCCCCAGGCAAATATGCAGATGCAGTGGAGGTATTTGCCATCCTGGCCTCCAGTTTTGGCCTCTTGGTGGCACTGTTTGGACCCAAATGTTACATAATCCTGCTGCGACCGGAGAGAAACACAAAGAAAGCTATCATGGGTCGAGGTACAACCAAGTGATAAAAGTAACAGTTAAAAAAAATTCATTTAATTCAATTGAATTAATTCAGTAGTGATATGCCAACTCCCATATATAACAAATAATTAACTGTCTTTTTAACTTCAGAGTTGTCTGAATTGTAAATAATATAGCCAGAAGTGACTAGAAGCAATAAAAATGTTTGTATAAAAAGATTTATGTTATTACCTCTATTTTTTTCTTGATCACATTCACTGGGTTATGAAAGATTTGAATGACATTTTCCTCAGTTTCAATCTCATTAAACCACTTTTTATATGACTATTGTACTGTAGTTGTTCAAATGGGTTAACCAAAAAGGACTATTCCAATGTTGTGGAAGCTAAAACTTTGCTCAGTAAAAAATATCACATTTTTAGTTTTGAGAAAAACAGCAAAATATCATTGCAATTTTTTAACTTTGTTCCCAAATTTATACACTCAATATTATTGTGAGTTCTAGTTTAATTAATAGGTCATTACTGATTTGTTCTTAACTTGCATCTTAGTAACTACTCACAATATTAAAATAAAATAAAAATGAAAAAAGAGAGAAAAAAATTAATTTGGCCACCTGAGAAAAGGGAACTAAAACATGAGACTCCTGATCAATGTTATGTATCTGATTGTAATTCCTGGGCATTATATGAATTTATTGACAGCCTTTAATAAACAGGCTTTGATTTTCCAATAGAAAAACAAAAGATAAATATTAAAGGATAGGTTCACAGTTTTTCAAGTCTGTCTTAAAACAATAGTCAGGTGCCCAAATGAACATTGACACATTTTTTTCTTGCTGTGATCATTCGTCCTATCCTTTAGTTATTTGATATGGCTTATATTTGCTTAAACTTTTGCTGATGTGACATAGACATAGTACTTATATTGAGCTTTATGATGTTGTAAAAAAAAGTGTCATCAGTTAGAAGGTCCAAATTAATATGAATTATATTCCTTTACTCAACAGGTGAGTTTGTATTTAGCTATTAATGTATGGAGCTAGAACAGTGACAATTAAATTTGGCATCGAAAATAAAATTTAGCATTGAAAACAAACCCTGAATTGAAAAAGGAAACATTGGCAGTAAAACACTTGTTAATAAAATAAAATGAAATTTAATATAAATTCATTAATAATTCTGTAATTAAAAGAAAATAGCAGAAAAACTTAAACGTAACGTAAAGCAAAGCGGACTGTTTTCGTCTCCATAGTAACGGTCGATGAGGTTCATGGGTAATGTAGCTCCTTCAGCTATCAATAACTGACAAAAAAACTTGATTTCTCAGAATCGAAGGTGAAATAATTATGGCCTCATCATATTGTTGGGTTATCAAGACACTTTTGTGTTTTTGTGTTGAGAAATGTTGAGGATATTAAAATTGACAGTGAGGAAAATGACCTACTTCCTGGCAGCGGGTCCTCCGGTCTGCCCACCAGAATGATGCGGTCTGTTGGAAATCCAAAGAAAAAGAAGCAATACGTCATCCCTTGGGCACTCTAAAATCTACTTTTTTTATTGAAAGTACATCATCAAACAGTTACATAAAATAACAGCTCAGATAATTACACAATGCAAAGACTGAAAAGCTACGCGTTTTAAGCGATAGCAGCGTCTATCCAACCACCATAGTAATGTTAAAAAAACATTGCATTCCAACAATTTTCTGGCGGGCCCTGAAACAATCTTTGCAATAACTGACAAACTAAACATCATATACAACTATACATCATAGGTCATCAAAAAAATCCACATTTCCTGCTAGAAATGTTATCAAAATGCATTTAAATGCCTAAGCTATCATAAAATATTGGATTTTCAACTGAGAATGAAAGGAATGTCAGCCATTTTGTTTGTTTTCGCAGACAGAAACTTGACAGTCACATAAAGTGGATGCAGGCCAATAGAAAAGAATAGGCCAAAAAAAACGCAGGCATCTCACAATTTTAGAGCTGTTATTTTGAAACTAATATGTTTTGTGCTAATAATCAACCAGCTCACAATCAACGACCCAACAGCTATGTTAGTTATGGACTAACATAGCTGTTGGGTCGTTGATTGTGAGCTGGTTCATTATTAGCAATAATGAATAATTATCAGAGATAATTATTAATCTGGGAGAGCTTCGGCTCCAGCCACGTGGGGTGACTGGCAACTCATATTACTAACAGTAAATGCGTGGTACACAGTGGCTCTAACAACTGTTGTGATTTAACTAATGCTGCATAAATGCACAGGTGAGAGGCGGACCTGTGGCTCACATGGTTGATTACTCAAACTACAACCTATCTTGTCCTTACAGGACCCCAATGGTGACTCTAGCACCTTGGTGAGTAACAACCAGTTAGTGTTTTAATTACTCTACAACCTATCCTACTAGGATGTTAATGAGGTGGCTTCTGCACCTCTGGTGAGTAATGGCTGTCTAATGTGTTAGAGGACTAAACAATTAGCATACAAAATGCTAAACACTCTTGGCTAACACTACCACTAGTGCACACTGTACACAATACACCACTATATACAGTGTATATATGCTTGGCAGAGCACTAGAGAAGTCAAAAATTTCAAAAATTGAATTTTTTAGAAAAATTATTAATAATTCAAAAATTAATTATTGATTATTGTGAATAAATACTGGAATAAGGCTGATATATTGAGAGAGCCTCACACGGGGCACCACTTGTTGGGTCATTGATTGTAAGCTGGTTGGTTATTAGCAATAATTAATAATTATCAGAAAAATTGTATTAAAAATTAAATTATTAATAGAATATTATTAATTTATATATTATTAATAGGGAGAAGTTCAGCTCATCCAGCGAGAGTTGAATCTTCAGTCGATGGGGGAAAAAGGTCCACATGCACGGGGTTCCCTCCTTTAGTAAGCTGGCTCATGGAAAAAGCCAAGCTTCCTCCAGTGCTGTTACGGTGGAAAAGCGATGTTGAATTTGCACAGCCGCTTCTTGGTGACGTCACAGCTGTGTTGCCATGACTCCCAGTGGTGTTGGTGGGTCTCTGCCAATCAGAGACCAGGGTTTGAGCTCCCTGCTGAGTTCTCACCTAGGTGTAAACTTGGCAAAGCATCACGGGAGGTGGAGTTTGTGAGCAGCATTTTGGTGCTACTCCTTTGTTTCAGGGGACAAAGGACAAAGGAAGCCTCATGGTCAGGCTTCAGGTTTTACATGTAGGCCTGTCTTTGTCTGACCCCATGGTTGAGGCCCAACATAGCTATTACATATTTTGATGTGAGACTGGGTTGGTTTGAGACAAAGCCATGGTTTTAGTATTTTGCTACATTTCAGGTGAGGCACAACAGAGTAAGATCAGAGTATATATGTGAATGTACTCAGCATAAATGTGGTGAGGTAAGCCAATAAGGCCCCTTTAGAGGGCTCTGTAGGTAACTGCGATGAAGGCTTTTATGTGGCTTTTGCTTTTTTTAATGAATCTCTGTCAGATATCACATCACATCGCAAGGTCACATAGCCTCCTACGTCTTCACTGTATTACTGTATCACTGTATTATGTATATTATCATGTATATTTGACAAACATAAATAGAAAAACTATACCATTGCTCATTGGAAAGACAAAGATCATGTTTGTACACAACTGAACATATCTGCCAAGTTAATATATGCCTAATATCAGTCATAATAACCCTCAATCAAACAGGTGCAGAGGAGTAGTTAAAAATGGATGGAAATACAATATTTTTTCATCTAATATGTCTCTGTATGCTGCTACCCTCTAGTGGGCATTTTAGTAAACTCTGATTGCACAATAGTGGAGTCAATACACTAAGATCTGCTTGTGTCCCCACACAGATATGTGGTTATCATCACTACACAGTGGCTCTTCTGATACATACATGTATCAAACAAACTATATAGCTATACACTGAGTTGATTGTCATGCAACTTTTAGACATTACCGTTATCTACAACCTAATATGCGGTGGAACGGTTGCTGACATGGCTTTGGTGAAATGTTATTAAATGAGCACACATTAATTCTGCCTCAATACAAAATCAATCTGATATGAAATGCATCTTAGGCCCTGCCCCTACTTCTTCTCCTGTCCTAAGGGGTGGTGCGTAAAAGATTAAACTATACTGCAAGTCAATAAAAAGGGATGACATAGTGATAAAACTAAATGACTGGGCTCAGAAAAGGAGTTAACAGGAGGAAAGTCATGTGGGCATTTTTAGACTTCTTCTTGCTCATGTACTTCATGTTGTTGTCTTCATATGTTTCCTCTGCTGTGTCTTCCCCTCTTTATTCCTCCTCTTGCCGGTTACAGGGACAGTTTCATCTCAATGGGATGCACAAGTCTGGAGATGTGGTTCTGGGTGGGCTGTTTAAAGTCCACTTCTTTTCTGTCTTTCCTGACCTGTCTTTTACCTCAGAGCCACAAGAGACTATCTGCCACGGGTGAGTCTGTCAGAAAAGCAGCAAAAAGCAGAAGCTGGGGGAAATCAATCCCATTTTTGAATGTGTTCTTGATCATCAGATATTGTAAAATAATGACATTGTGTCTTTAACCCATTTTAAAGATTTTGGTTATTTGCAGTCTTTTTCAGTTTAAGTATAATAATTATTCCCATCTAACTGGCTTAACTGTTTACAAAAAATGCTACTTGTGCAATGTGTACCTCTTTTTACAGTTACTGTATCATATTGTATTTTTTAATATGAGTTGTGGTATTTTTTGTGTTAGTTTTGATGTTCTAGGATTCAGACATGCTCAGACCATGGCCTTTGCTGTTAATGAGATAAACAGAAACTCCAACCTGCTGCCTAATGTGACTCTGGGATACAGTCTATATGATAACTGCGTCAAACTAGGAATTGGATTCCGTGCAGCATTGTCATTAGTCAGCGGTCAAGGGGAGGAATTTATATTAGAAGAGAGCTGTGTAGGAGCCCCTCCAGTCCTGGGGATTGTGGGTGATTCTTATTCTCAACCTACTATTGCTATCTCCACTGTCTTAGGTTTGTACAGAGTGCCAATGGTAAGTTTTAAGCCTTACCATCTAATAATTCTTTTGGATGATTTTGATTGAATTTCAAATTTCATCTCAATTGTAAACCTTAAAAAGTTAAAAGAGCCCATTGAGTGTGTTTAGGATGTACAGTCTGTGTCTTTCACAGGTGAGTTATTTTGCCACATGTTCCTGTCTGAGTGACCGGCAAAAGTTTCCATCCTTCTTTAGGACGATCCCAAGTGATGCTTTCCAGGTGAACATCTGTCAGCAAAATGAAAATGGAGAAAATATCTCATTTGCAGTTAGCATACCTGTATTTACAATTATTCCTCTTGTATATGAACAGCCACATTCTTTGTGTCATTAACAGATGTGTATGGTCTCAGAGCTGAAAGGCAATAATTAAACATGGTCCATTGTGAAACCTGTTCAGCAGGTTTTCCACTAAAATGATATTACAGCCTTTACACTAATCCCTCCACTCTCTATTCAAATAGGTGCGTGCTATGATTCAGATTCTTAAACGGTTTGGCTGGACTTGGGCAGGTCTGCTCGTCAGTGATGATGACTATGGACTCCATGCTGCCCGATCCTTCCAATCTGACCTGGCTCAGTCTGGTGGAGGTTGCTTGGCATATTTGGAGGTTTTGCCCTGGGGCAATGACCCAGCTGAGCTAAGGAGGATTGTGCGTATAATGAAGAAATCCACAGCTCGTGTGGTCATCGTATTTGCACATGAGAGTCACATGATTTACCTCATGGAAGAGGTTGGTGGTTTAAGCCAAAGCATGACTCCATGACTCATGTAAGTCAGAACACTAGACACATACAAGTATGAACTTATATATTTGGTATAATGCTTTGCACAGGTGGTGAAGCAGAATGTGACAGGCCGCCAGTGGATTGCCAGTGAAGCCTGGACAGCAGGTGCTGTGCTCCAGACCCCTGACCTCATGCCGTACCTGGGTGGCACGCTGGGCATTGCTATCCGTCGAGGAGAAATACCAGGCCTCAAGGATTTCCTATTAAGAACACGTCCTGACCTACATCACAACAATAGCTATGGAAATAACATGGTGAGAGTTTAACCTTGTAATCTGATGTAATATTTGCAAGAGCAGTATTCTGTCACCGTGTATAACACATAATTTATATATATATTATATACATAATATATTTCAGATAAATCAGTTTTGGGAACATACATTTCGGTGCAGATTTGCACCACCTGCAGCAAGTTGGGTGGAATCCGGGAAGGCACTATGCACAGGAGATGAGGACCTAGAGAATGTGGAGACTGAGCTTTTGGATGTGTCTAACCTCAGACCTGAGTACAATATTTATAAGGCTGTGTATGCTCTGGCGTACGCCCTCAATGACATGCTGCAGTGTGTACCAGGCAAAGGGCCTTTCAACGGGCGCAGCTGTGCCACTTTGCAAAGATTAGAGCCATGGCAGGTGTGATATCAATTTACACTTGACCTGTTTATATTAATAAATCCTGTGCTTTAGTATTCTCTTGCAGAGTTTTCCGCACTGCTGGGTGATAGCAATGGATAGTGTTACCAGTGAAAAAATGACATCTTGTGACTAAATATACATTATTATCAGTGTTGTGAATTCCATTTTTTTCACTTGTCCTCTTTGGTTTTCCTCTATCCCATATTCTGATTTACATAGCTTGTGTATTATTTACAAAAGGTCAACTTCACCACAACATTCGGTGATCAAGTGTCATTTGATGAGAATGGTGATGCTTTACCAATCTATGATATCATGAACTGGCAGTGGCTTCCTGATGGAAAAACAAAAGTTCAAAATGTGGGTGCGGTTAAGAAGTCAGCACTCAAAGGTGAAGAATTCACAATTGATGAGGACAAAATCTTCTGGAACTTTCAATCCAATGAGGTCACCCCTGCTCTTTGGCCCATGAATAATTCACTATAGTAGGGTTAAGTAGTCCAGAATGACAGATATTTTTCTTCCTACAGCCACCCCAGTCAGTGTGCAGCGAGAGTTGTCCTCCAGGTACCCGTATGGCCAGAAAGAAGAATCAACCTGAGTGCTGTTTTGACTGCATCCCTTGTTCAGAGGGAAAGATCAGCAATATGACTGGTTGGTGTTAATTTTTAAATATTGTAGTTTGGAGATATAATATAAATATGTATCTCAACACCTTCCCTATTTTCATAGATTCTACGGAGTGCATCAGTTGTCCAGAGGACTTCTGGTCCAGCCCCCAACGTGACCACTGTGTTCCTAAAAAAACTGAGTTCCTCTCTTACCATGAGCCTCTGGGTATCTGCTTGACCACCACATCATTGTTGGGCACATTTATCTGTGTTGTTGTCCTGGGGATCTTTATCTATCATCGCAGCACACCCATGGTACGCGCCAACAATTCAGAACTAAGTTTCCTGCTCTTAATCTCACTTAAACTGTGTTTCCTGTGTTCCCTGCTGTTCATCGGCCGTCCCAGACTATGGACATGCCAGCTGAGACATGCAGCATTTGGGATCAGCTTTGTGTTGTGTGTCTCATGTATCCTGGTTAAAACCATGGTGGTTCTGGCTGTTTTCAAGGCCTCCAAACCAGGAGGTGGAGCCAGTCTGAAGTGGTTTGGTGCTGTGCAGCAGAGAGGGACAGTTCTGGTCCTTGCGTCTATCCAAGCAGCAATCTGCACTACATGGCTTGTCACATCTTCACCAGCTCCTCATAAAAACACTCAATACCACAATGACAAGATAGTTTATGAATGTGTAGTTGGGTCCACAATTGGTTTTGCAGTGTTGCTAGGTTATATTGGCTTACTGGCTATCCTCAGCTTCCTGCTAGCATTTCTGGCAAGGAATCTTCCAGACAACTTCAATGAGGCCAAACTCATCACTTTCAGCATGCTGATCTTCTGTGCTGTGTGGGTGGCCTTTGTCCCTGCTTATGTCAACTCCCCAGGCAAATACGCAGATGCAGTGGAGGTATTTGCCATCCTGGCCTCCAGTTTTGGCCTCTTGGTGGCACTGTTTGGCCCCAAATGTTACATAATCCTGCTGAGACCAGAGAGAAACACAAAGAAAGCTATCATGGGTCGGGGCACAACCAAGTGATAAAAGTAACACTTTCAGTACAAAATGTATCAATCAATCAATCAATCAATTTAATCCAGTTTATATTTTGCATTTAGCATTAGTCTTCACCAGAGGAAACTAGACACAATAAAGAAAGATTAGAAAAAGTGATTCTTGCAGTTTTTTTTCTGATAATTTATTCTTGCATGTCCTTGGATTTGAAAAATGAAAAAAAAAGAACTGTGTGAACAATTTGAGTGCAGTCTCACTAGCAATGGTAATGTTGTATACTTGTATTACTGTACACTTGACATAGACTTGGCTTCAGCATACAACTTTCCAACCTTAAATGACAGAAAGTGATAATCCCTAACCCAGTTACTGTTGTATGACTTCTTTGGTTTTGAGGAAGCTACTTACCAGTGGAACAGTTGGGACAGCATCAGCTTATACATTCCCAGTGGTAGCACAATGAGAAACACATCTACAAAAATCATCATCACATTGTGGATGAGCACAATAAATTTATGTTAATTCCAGTAGTTCATTGTTGGAAGTCACTCTAACATTAACTAAACATAATTAAGTGTTGGACCTCATCATATCAAAGCACATAGAGAAAAGTCTTCATTGAACAATTTACAGACACATTATGGAATGAAACCTAATTCATTATCTCAGCAACAACCACACTTAACATCTGAAATAAAATATAGCAAAGGACAGTTTTTTAGACTTGTACACAGCACACAAACTAAGCTTTAACATATAGAAGCTAGTGAAAATGCCTGCCAGGATGCTTTTCTTATAATTATTTTATTAAGTCTTCATTGAAATTAAGTTCAAAATTCAGACTGATTACAGTAAGTTTCTGCCTTGTGGTTCCACACGCTGGTTGACTAAATTGCATCATATTATCCATCTAAAAAATGGGTTTTAGACAAAGCATGGTTTTAGTATTTTGCTACATTTCAGGCGAGGAGTAATAGAGTAAGATCAGAGTATGTATATGAATGAACTCAGCATAAATGTGGTGAGGTAAACCAATAAGGCCCCTTTAGAGGGCTCAGCCTGTAATCATAGACAGTTACCATATTGTGCTTCATTACTTGAGCTATGTGTGAGGGTCTATATATGTATATTATTATGTATATTTGACAAACAAAATTAAAAAACCTATACCATTGCTCATTGGACAGACAAAGATCTAAGAGGGTGCACAACTGAACATATCTGATATCTGTCAAGTTAATATATGCTTAATACCAGTCAGATGCAATAACCCTCAATCAAACAGATGCAAAGGAGCAGTGAAAAATGGATGGGAAGACAATATACTGCTGCTACCCTCTAGTGGACATTTTAGTTAACTCTGCATAATAGTGGAGTCAATACACTAAAGGCTGATTTAAGCAATTTTCACCAAATTACTTTGGTGCGCTTGTTTCCCCACAAAGATATGTGGTTATCCTCACTACACAGTAGCTCTTCTGATACATACATGCATCTGCTCAGGTGTTTGCAAAGTGGCAGTTAAATGTGTGTTTTATTGGGAAGTGATGCAGTCAGATTAACCAGATTAATTTAATATACATATGGAAAAGTCTACTTAATGTGATATTTAACAAATTGTATAGCCATACCCTGAGTTGATTGTCATGCAACTTTCAGACATTACTGTCATCTACAACTTAATATGAGGTAGAACGGTTGCTGACATGGCTTTGGTGAAATGTTATTAAATGAGCACACATTAATTCTGCCTCAATACAAAATCAATCTGAAATGAAATGCATCTTAGGCCCTGCCCTTACTTCTTCTCCTGCCCTAATGGGTGGTACGTACAAGATTAAACTATACTGCAAGTCAATAAAAAGGGATGACATAGTGATAAAACTAAATGACTGGGCTCAGAAAAGGAGTTAACAGGAGAAAAGTCATGTGGGCATTTCCAGATTTGCTCTTGCTCATGTATTTCATGTTATTGTCTTCATACATTTCCTCTGCTGTGTCTTCCCCTCTTTATTCTGCCTCCTGCCGGTTACAGGGACAGTTTCATCTCAATGGGATGCACAAGGCTGGAGATGTGGTTGTGGGTGGGCTGTTTGAAATCCACTTCTTTTCTGTCTTTCCTGACCTGTCTTTTACCTCAGAGCCACAAGAGCCTACCTGCCACAGGTGAGAAAAGCAGCAAAAAGAAAAAAATGGGGGAAATCAGTCCCATTTGTTGAATGTATTCCGATAATAAGATAGTATTCTAAAAGAATTACATTGTGTTTTCATCCCATTTTAGCCATATTACTTTTTTGCAGTCTTGATGTTTTTCTCAATTTGTGTATAATAATTATTTCTATTCAACTGTCTCAATTGTTTGACAATATACTTGTGCAACAAGTTTGGGTTTTTTAAACATAAACTGTGGTATTTTTTGTGTTAGTTTTGATGTTCTAGGATTCAGGCAGGCCCAGACCATGGCCTTTGCTATTAATGAAATCAACAGAAACTCCAACCTGCTGCCTAATGTGACTCTGGGATACAGTCTATATGATAACTGTGTCAAACTAGGAATTGGATTCCGTGCAGCATTGTCATTAGTCAGCGGTCAAGAGGAGGAATTTATATTAGAAGAGAGCTGTGTAGGAGCCCCTCCAGTCCTGGGGATTGTGGGTGATTCTTCCTCTACACGTTCTATTGCCATCTCCACTGTCTTAGGTTTGTACAGAGTGCCTATGGTAAGTTTTCCGCCTTACAATCTAATAATTCTTTTGAATGATTTATTTCAATTGTAAACATGGAATAATCAACCTTAAAAAGTTAAAAGAGCCCGTTGAGTGTGTTTAGGATGTACAGTCTGTGTCTTTCACAGGTGAGTTATTTTGCCACATGTTCCTGTCTGAGTGACCGGCAAAAGTTTCCATCCTTCTTTAGGACGATCCCAAGTGATGCTTTCCAGGTGAACATCTGTCAGCAAAATGAAAATGAATATATCATGTGCAGTTAGCATGGCTGTATTGCAATGACACAATTATTCCTCTTGTATATGACCAGCCACATTCTTTGCATTATTAATGGGGATGTATGGTCTCAGATAACAAAGCTGAAAGGCAGTGTCCATTGTGGAACCTGTTCAGCAGGTTTTCCACTTAAATGATATTACAGCCTGTACACTAATCCCTCCACTCTCTATTCAAATAGGTGCGTGCTATGATTCAGATTCTAAAAAGGTTCAGCTGGACTTGGGCAGGTCTGCTCGTCAGTGATGATGACTATGGACTCCATGCTGCCCGATCCTTCCAATCTGACCTGGCTCAGTCTGGTGGAGGTTGTTTGGCATATTTGGAGGTTTTGCCCTGGGGCAATGACCCAGCTGAGCTACGGAGGATTGTGGAGATAATGAAGAAATCCACAGGTCGTGTGGTCATCGTATTTGCACATGAGAGTCACATGATTTACCTCATGGAAGAGGTTGGTGGTTTAAGCAAAAGCATGACTCCATGTAATTCAGAACACTAGACACATACAAGTATGAACTTATATATTTGGTATAATGCTTTGCACAGGTGGTGAGACAGAATGTGACGGGCCGCCAGTGGATTGCCAGTGAAGCCTGGACAGCAGCTGCTGTGCTCCAGACCCCTGACCTCATGCCGTACCTGGGTGGCACACTGGGCATTGCTATCCGTCGAGGAGAAATACCAGGCCTCAAGGATTTCCTATTAAGAACACGTCCTGACCTACATCACAACAATAGTTATGGAAATAACATGGTGAGAGTTTAACCTTGCAATTTGATGTTGAATTTGCAAGAATAGTATACTGTCACTGTGTATAACACATAGTTATTAATATATTTCAGATAAATCAGTTCTGGGAACACACATTTCGGTGCAGATTTGCACCACCTCCAGCAGGTTGGGTGGAATCTGGGGAGGCACTATGCACAGGAGATGAGGACCTAGAGAATGTGGAGACTGAGTTTTTGGATCTTTCTAATCTCAGGCCTGAGTACAATGTTTACAAGGCTGTGTATGCTCTGGCGTACGCCCTCAATGACATGCTGCAGTGTGTACCAGGCAAAGGGCCTTTCAACGGGCGCAGCTGTGCCACTTTGCAAAGATTAGAGCCATGGCAGGTGTGATATTGACTTACACTTGACCTTTTTATATGATGCTGCAGAGCTTTCCCCACTGCTGGGTGATAGCAATGGATAGTGTTACCAGTGAAGAATGTTGTGACTAAATATACATTATTATCAGTGTTGTGAATTCCATTTTTTTCACTTGTCCTCTTTGGTTTTCCTCTATCCCATATTCTGATTTACATAGCTTGTGTATTATTTACAAAAGGTCAACTTCACCACACCATTTGGTGATCAAGTGTCATTTGATGAGAATGGTGATGCTTTACCAATCTATGATATCATGAACTGGCAGTGGCTTCCTGATGGAAAAACAAAAGTTCAGAATGTGGGTGCAGTTAAGAAGTCAGCCTTCAAAGGCGAAGAACTCACAATTGATGAGGACAAAATCTTCTGGAACTTTCAATCCAATGAGGTCAATTCTACATTTCATCCAACTTTCTTTTTTGGACAGTTGATGAATTTTCAAATTTAGCAGTGTACAACAGTGTAGAATGACAGATATTTATTTTTCATCTTACAGCCACCCCGGTCAGTGTGCAGCGAGAGCTGCCCTCCAGGTACCCGCATTGCAAGAAAGAAGGGCCAACCTGAGTGCTGTTTTGACTGCATCCCTTGTTCTGATGGAAAGATCAGCAATAATACCGGTGGGTGTTTATTTTTTCAATATTTTATTTTACAAATATAAATCTAAACACTTCCCCTATTTTCATAGACTCTATGGAGTGCATGAGTTGTCCAGAGGATTTCTGGTCCAACCCCCAGCGTGACCACTGTGTTCCTAAAAAAATTGAGTTCCTCTCCTACCATGAGCCTCTGGGTATCTGCTTGAAGACCACATCATTGCTGGGCACATCTATCTGTGCTATTATCCTGGGGATCTTCATATATCATCGCAGCACACCCATGGTACGCGCCAACAATTCAGAACTGAGTTTCTTGCTCTTGGTGTCACTTAAACTATGTTTTCTGTGCTCACTGCTGTTCATCGGCCGTCCCAGACTATGGACATGCCAGCTGAGACATGCAGCATTTGGGATCAGCTTTGTGTTGTGTGTCTCATGTATATTGGTGAAAACCATGGTGGTTCTGGCTGTGTTCAAGGCCTCCAAACCAGGAGGTGGAACCAGTCTGAAGTGGTTTGGTGCTGTGCAGCAGAGAGGGACAGTTCTGGTTCTCACATTTATCCAGGCAGCAATCTGCACTACGTGGCTTGTCTCTTCGTCACCAGCTCCTCATAAAAACACTCAATACCACAATGACAAGATAGTTTATGAGTGTGTAGTTGGGTCCACAATTGGTTTTGCAGTGTTGCTGGGTTATATTGGTTTACTGGCTATCCTTAGCTTTCTGCTAGCATTTCTGGCAAGGAATCTTCCAGACAACTTCAATGAGGCCAAACTCATCACTTTCAGCATGCTGATCTTCTGTGCTGTGTGGGTGGCCTTTGTCCCTGCTTACATCAGCTCCCCAGGGAAATATGCAGATGCAGTGGAGGTATTTGCCATCCTGGCCTCCAGTTTTGGCCTCTTGGTGGCACTGTTTGGACCCAAATGTTACATAATTCTGCTGAGACCAGAGAGAAACACAAAAAGAGCAATCATGGGTCGAATGCATTGAGTCATAAAAACTGCAATTTATTTCATAAGACAGAATGAATCCTGATTTCTATACAATAGTACAATACATAAATACATCAGTATTTATGTATTGCAGTAAAGCGGCAGTAAAGTTGTTTAATTGTAAAAGCAATGTTAAGTATCTAAAAAGCAGAGCTGATGCCAAAAATGTATTTAAATATGTAATATCTAACCATTTTTGGTTAAGAATGCTTAAACACTATGATTTATTCTATATTTATTTTGTTTTTGTTTTTTTGGAATATAGTTTCTGAGCAAAGCACCTTTGGTTTTTTCTTTGTGATGTCCCATGGTGTAGGATAACCTTACATTTGAATAAACATGCTATAATACATTCCCTGAATAATTTATGGAGACTGTTTGTGTTATGTGCATTTATTTTACAACAAAACAAAACTTGCCATAAGAAGTGGTCTAAATGCCTCTTATAACATAAGTTTAAAATTTTTCAAGTCTGTCTTAAAACAACAGTCAGGTGCCCATATGAACATTAAAACAGATTTTGCTTGCTGTAATCATTCCTCCTGGTCATACTGGTCATTAAAAGATCCCTTCCTTGTATGCTTTCAGTGTAAGTGATGGGGTACAAAATCCACAACCCCCCTTCTGTGCAAGAATGTATTTAAAAGTTTATCTGAAGCTAATATGAGGCTTTGGGTGTCAAATCAGTCAAATCAAGTACATGTCTTAGAAGACTGTCCGGGGAAACATAAAGAGGGAATTTTATGCTAAAAAGACTAACTGTGGAAGATTTCCCCATGGTTTGATTAACTTAGATTGTTGAAGCCTCATATTAGCTTCAGATAAATTTTCAAATACATTTTTTGCACAGAATAAGAAATATGGGCTTTGTTCTACATCAGTTACATTGTTAGTGCATTTGAAAGGGATTTTTTAATGGCATTTATGAACAGGAAGAATGGTTACAGCAGGGAAAATGTGTCATTGTTCATATAAGCACCTGACTAAAAACAGACCTGAAAATTTGCATGACTTTAACAACAAAGTAGGCTACAATTTTCATTAAGGACTCACTCAGTACAATCCAGAATAAAGCCAAGAACTGTGTTCAGCATTATAGTAAAGGGTGTGAACCGTTCAGAGAAGCTGACAGAGCTCAGAAAGTAAGAATGACTTGGGAGGGGTTGGTTGGATTTTGTGTATTTTAGTCTTACATGACACTGTACTAGATAACCTGCAAAGGAGTATGGGTAGCTTCCATACAATGTTTTTGTTGTTAGCAATGCTACGATAGCATGCAATCAGAAAAAAAATGTTAACCTTCAGTCAGTGTATGAGTTATAATTGTTATACAAGTGACATTAGAAATCGTCAGGATAGAACAGTTGGCTGTGATAATGGGGTTGGACCACAAGCATAGTTCAGCTAGTCTAGACGTGCTATCATTGGAGAGTCCATAGTCAAGCCGAGGTGACAACTAAATACAGACACTCATAGAGTTGCTAAGATTACTCGTCATGATTGTTGGAAAATGATAGAATGATTATAGTGTATTTTAGCTTTGACATTGTGATTACATGACTCAGATATCCTTGCAGACGTTTGCTATACACCTAGCTTTAGCCTTATTAGCCTCCCAATTCACATAACCCCATGTAACTCCATGAGCCAAAAACCATGGCAAAACCTCATGTTCAACAGGCCTGTTCACATCAGCAGTTTTTGATGCCCACTGGAAACTTCCAGTTTTTTCAATACATTTTTGGTCTTTGCAGTGTGATTCTGTATTTGGTTTTATGTGTTATCATATTGTTGAAGATGTTTTTTCTGTTTGCATGTGATTTCTTTTGTTGCATTGCGTTGAGTTCTCAGAGCCACTAGTATTTGTCTCCCTAATATTTTACACTGTCTTCACAACAACAATGTTGCAGGTATCAGGAAATGATAATGATACTTTTCATTCACAAGAACCTTGAATAAACATCAATGGCAAAATTTGTGATCTGAAAACCCAGTGCAAAAAACATTTAACAGACAACTGGAGCCTGCTTTTACTCTGTAATTTCTGAATGACTGACTGGTCTTTTTGCACAGACTACAACACAGAAAACAAATATGAGCAGTTTTTTTATGCTGCAAGATTTAATATCAGCAGTAATTACAGATAGGTAATGTCTAGAGGATACAGATAGATAAAAAACAAAAAAAAATTATGTTTTTTAATTTAATTATACAATACTGAATGAATAAACTAAATGCATGCAAACTGAAAAGACAACTAAAAGCACCTAAACAATATCAGTATAGTGACCATTGCTCAAATTTGATAAGCCAAAATATGTAATGTTAATATTATGTTTATCTGTGCTACCTGGACATCAACTGTTTCTTAGTGTTTTTCTCAGGCCTCAAAAGTATGATGAAACACTTTGGAGCAAAAATACAGAACAGTAAACTATAACTAGAGGCCAAGATTGCAAAGATCTCCACAGCAACAGTATATTTCCCAGGAGAGCTAACATAAGCAGGGACAAATGCCACCCAGACAGCACAGAAGATCAGCATGCTAAAGGTGATCAGTTTGGCCTCATTGAAGTTGTCGGGGAGTTTCCTTGCAAGAAAGGCCAAGATGAGACAGGTGCAGGCCAGCAGGCCAATGTAACCCAGAACCAGAGAGAAGCCCACCACAGAGCTCATGGCACACTCCAGAGTGACCTTTGACCCTTGGAAACCCAGATCACGTCGAGGCACAGGGGGACTGAGGGACAGCCATATGGCACAGATGATAACCTGGATAAAAATAAGTATTGTTAAAATATAATTAAATAAATGCATAACATGGAATACCAAAAATTAAGCAAATATTTTATCTAAAGTAAAGTGCATCTGTTGTACCTGTATACAAGTAAGTAGGCAGACACTTCCTCTTTGTTGGCCTGGACCAAACCACTTAATCAAGGCTTCGGCGCCAGGTCGAGCTGAGCGGAACGCTGCCAGAACCACTATGGTCTTGACTTGGAGGCAGGAAACACAAAGTACAAAACTGATCCCAAATGCTGCCTGCTGGAACCGACAAGACCAGACTGATGGACGACCAATGAACACCAGTGAGCACAGGAAGCAGAGTTCCAGCGACAGAAGAAGCAGGAAACTCAGTTCTGAATTGTTGGCTCGCACCTAGTCATATACAAAAAAGACAAGCCAAAAGTTCAGATTAACCTGATATTTTGTTCACTAATGTAAAACTTTTACCTTGTAACAAACTTGTAGAAAATGGACCTAACAATACACAACTACAACTACACATCAATGAGGATTTTGTACAGTGTATGCCTTTTTACATTACTCTGTGTTCTCACCACAGGTGTTTGGCGGTAACAAAGAAACACCACAAAGACAGCTGTTGTCACGATGACACCAGACACAGCTGCTGTAGTCAGAGTAATGCCCAAGGTTTCATTAAAGGAAAGAAAGTCCAGCTGGCGAGGGATGCAGGCAGTTCGTTTAGCATTGGACCAGAACTCAGGTGGACAACGCTCACAGTGATGGGAACCTGGGAAAGGAAAACAGACAGGACAGGACCGGACAGGACAGGAAAGGAAAGGAAAGGAAGGGGAAAAGGGGAACCGTGCAGATAAACTTAAAGCAGACAAGGTCATGAATCAGGGTCACTGCATTTGGGAAGCAAGGAGTTATGAGTTTCTCATTTTTTAAATTGTAAAAAACAGAGAGAGGCAAGGAAATTAAAACACAAAGGTGAAAATTAAAATTGCAAACATAAGTTTCTGTAATCTTATGGATTAATTTCCTCACCAGTTTTTTTACTAATCTCCCCTTCAGCACATGGGATACAGTCAAAGCAGCAGACTGGTTCCCCTTTCCTGTTGGCCTTTCGGGTACCTGGGGGGCAGCTCTCACTGCACACTGAAATGGGCACCTAAACAATAATTATTTTCAAGGACAAAATAAATGTCTTCTGACTAACAGCAACAATGCAATGAAAGGAAATGTTGCTATAGATCTGAGTCAATAATAGTTTCCTTTTTAACTACCTGACTGGATCCTGTGCTCCACTGAATAGCTGACTCATTAAGATGCAGATCAAACCCGTCCACGTGACCAATCAAAACTAGTTTTTGTGAGCCCTCGGGAGTGTTCTGCCAGTTGACAAGGTCATACTTTGCTGGAGTGTCAGCCCCTTGGAAAAAAAACCTTTCCCCTTGTGGAGTGGTGAAGTTCACATTGTTCAAGTGCTGCAACAGCTGTGAAATCATAAAGAATATGGAAACTGCTCATATCATAACTGACAAAGCCAACAGTAGAAGCATAGGTGGTAACACTTTACACTTAGCTACATTTCTTTTCTCAGGGAAATGATTATAATCCTGTTTACCTCTATGGGTTTGATGTGTTTTGGAGATGAGCAAGTGGATTTGTTTCTGAGAGGGCTGTCTGTGTCAGGGCAGGAGAGAAGGCTGTGAAGAGCGTGGGCTGCAGCATAAACAGCAAGGTAGACATTATACGTCACCCTCAGCTGGGAGATGTCAGTAAAAAGATTATGCACTCTCTCCATGGACTCTGTCCCACTGCAGAGTGGTAGAGAAGCTTTCTGAAGAGACGTTTTGGCAAAAGATGAAGTGGAAGTATTTGAAGGGTGGTTAGACTTTTGTCGAGGTGTTACAGATTTGGGTGGTGAAGAGTGAGAAGTGGCCCCAGGACTACATCCAAACTCCTGTTCCCAGAATTCTCTGAAGAACTCATTGTAAGGACGAAGAGAAGGGTTCAAACTTCTGAGATAATTTCCAAATCTTGGTATAGTTGAACTTCGAATGGCCACACCAAGAACACCACTTGCCACTTTATAGGTGGCAAGATTTTGGAGAAGATCGCCACTGGTGCTCCAAGCCTCACTGGCCAGAAACTGTTTGTCAGTCACCTTGTGACAGCAAAAGGACACACAAGATAATTATAATAAAAATCATAAAATTAAATAAACATAATAAAGGTTTTTAAAATAACAATAGCACATTTATTTCAGGTTCTCACATTTATCTCGGCCAGCCGCAAAAACAGTTCCCTCACGTCTGTATACCAGGTAAAGATCAGAATCACCCTTGCAGTCGAGGCCTGAATTGTGAGTGCTGCTCGTCTGGCATCACTCACAATGTTTTCCCTTTGCAGAGTCTCTACAAATGCCAGACACACCCCTGCCCCCTGAGTCTCCTCCTGAAATACCTAACATATACAGGTGACAGGAACATACAGATTACATGAATGAAATGTATTTATATTGTGTATTTATGAGCATATATTTTATGGATACTACAACGTTTTCTCGACAATAAACATTACAAATGGAATCACCTTTATTGCCACATGGCCATAATTATTGTTTGCTATCACTGCTCCAATCCAGGTCCAGTTGAAGCGAATGACAAGCTGTGCAATGGCTCGGGCTTGGTAAATATCACTGGGGATGGTCCTGAAAAAGTTTGGAAACTGGACCCTGTCACTCAAGCAGGGGCAGCTCGCCAGATAGCTGATCTAAAAGACACAAAAAAGTTACATCATTACTAATTTGGAGTTTTTTAAAGGAAGCAGATGTGTTTAAATTGATTTCCATCCACAATTTTTGTCTTCATCCCCAAATGTTTTTCAGTTGTTTTCTTGCAGTGTACAGTTAAGCAGGGACTGTAAATAGTGAAATGAAAAATGGCACCAACCCCTTTAAACTAAGGAGAGAAAATTAGAGCACAGTGTTTATGGTGTATTTGAAACTCACCAAAGGTACAGAGAGTGGCCCCAGGATTCTGGAGAGTATCTGGGCTGTTACGGATGAAGCACCACCAATGATCAAGGGAGCATGGTGTCCACCTGATGAGGGCATTAAAACATGTGTCATTAAATTAAGGGTTTGTGGCATGAAAAATACTGTTTGCTTCTGTTTTAAACACAGCAGTGCATTCATTTTGCAGTCATCATTCAACTGGACAGAGTTTCATATAGGTAAACACCAAGCTGCAGGTATAATTACCTCTCCTCTCTCCGCTTTCTTCTCTATAGCCTGCAGAATAATCCAGAGGAGCTGTCAAATTACACCTGGTGCTATCTCCTCCAACCAGTGACAATGCTGACTGAAGAGCCCATGGGGGACGTCCACAGCTATTACGTATATGGTAGCCCAATTTCACACCTGGTAGCAGGGTTGTACTATGATTGATTTCCTCCACCGCAAACACCATAACATATATATACTGTAATGGAACATGTTCTAAACTGAGACCAGGAGAGAAAGAATGAGAGATGTGTTGTTCAAACTGTTGAATTGACTATAAAGACTGTAAATACAAATATTGATTTTGAAGAGTTTTGGCATATCAAAAAGAAGAGATGCAATATGAAAAAAAGCTAATTATCAACAGCAGAGTTTTACCCAGTGCAAAGTTTGTAGTGCGGTAGCTGAGTGAAGTCATGGTCAATAGCTGGAGTTTGGTAACGAATATTAAAGAGCCCACCAATAACTACATCTCCATCCTGGAACAGACCCTGGTTACTCGGTGTACCCCACTGAGAACAAGTCAGTGTCTGAACCACCTGTAGTCCCACCTTGAGCCCCAGCTGTCTGCCCACAAGCCCCACAAGGAGCAGGGACAGGGCTGAAAAGGGCCACAGAGTGAAGAACCAGGAGAGCCAAGACATGGATGCAGCTGGACACTTAAAATATGTACAGTACAGTATACTCAGTTAGGTAACTCGTTTCCCAGTGGCAATAAATTCAGTATCTATAAAGAGATGTCATAGACAGAGTCAAATCTGATTGAATCCCTCCCAATACAGCAGGAAAAAATATTTTCCCTGTAAGACATCCACCTGTAAAGCAAAACAAGTTGCAGGTCAAAGTGAAAATTTTCATACAGAAGATATAACTTGCATTGGCAACTGACTGCGCTGACAACACTGTGACCTGCCCCCAACCCTCCCTCCTGTGAACAGTTAAACTGTTGGATATTTATAATAGATGTAAAGCCTTTTTTGCAAGTAAGTAAACACAATGGCACATGCACACAACCCCAAATCACTCCTCTCAAGAGTGACAGTAAAACAACAATAGCGTAATTGCCAGTGATTGGTGTTTGTGTAGGCAGGTGGTAGAAGTGGAGGATGTGTGTGGGTGTAAGCTAATGTACTATTAGTTGCTACTTTTCAAAGAGGCCTGTCTGGTGTACAACAGATCCCACTAACCTGTTTTAGCTGGGGTGTTTACTGTGATACAGACATGATAAGACAAGAATGAAGCACAAAAAGAGATTCTAAGCAAAACAAGCAAAAGCTGAGATGGGGCCCAGACCAGGTTTTTAAATAAAGATCATGCAGGTACTCCTTTTTGAAGAGGTGCATGTAAGGCTGGCATGAAACTGCCACAACTAGGCCATTAAAACTGAAATCAATTTGAATGTTAATATGGATATCAATAACTATTGTCATTAAATTACATTCATTTAAAAAAAACTGTCAATGCATAGCTGGAGCTGCTGCTAAGATCTCTGTCATGACAACACGACCCTAGCCAAGGGGAAAAAGATTTGCATCCTAAATTACAAATCATCAGTTTAATCAGACCATAGCCTTGTTAACAGTTCATTGAGGGAAACACCAAGACTGTTTGCTCTCTCTAGTTGTATTCACATTAGCATTGGAATAATTGGCAGAAGCTTGTACAATAAATCCACATATCTCCCCCATTACCATTAACATCACAAATCATACAATTTATGCTGATGATATGTTACATTTGTTTATTTAATATCAACACATTAGACTTTGGTCAACTTCTGTTCTTATGCCTCAACAAAAGACCTACTCAATCTGTGCCAATTCCCTCATGCCATGTTCAAATTGATGTTGCAGGTATTACTTTAAGATATAAAAAGTTTCATCTCTCCATCTCAGTAAGATCAGTTACTTTAATACTATTAACATGATTAAGCAGGATGTTGCCCTCTGGTTATACTTCCCTTCAAGCAAGACTCTTACTTAATTTCTTGGGTAAATATTCTTTTATTATTGTTTCTTGTCCCTCTTTCTTTGCAGAATGTTAAAAAGCTGAATTGATGATACAGAAACTTGATTTAGAGGGGTAAAAGGCCAAGCATCTGGATGTGCTCTACAATAATTGAGACGTCATGGTGGTATACTGCTTTAAAACTTTTCTATTTATATTTGAGGGCCTTTTAAATGAGACCACTGCAAATGTGGTAAGATCATTTAATTCAGATCCACTGGCAACTGATTGAAGAGGCTATGGTTTAACCAGTGCCGCTTCAAGACCTCAAAACCAGGTTTTCTTTCATCAGGCTCCATAACTATAAATTCAGTAGATATATGAAAACGATGTAATAATTATTTAGATACCAACCACTTATTACATTCCCTACAATATGATGTATTCCAATATGATCACCTCAAAAAGTCAGTTTTTCAAATTATTGTGAAGTCTAATCTGATATGACTCCCTCCCAGAACTTTTATTCTCTCAAAACTCAAGATCAAGGTTAATGACACAATCCGTAATCTCAGCAAAACAGTAGCATAACTTCAAAAATCAAAAATATAACCTTACTTGCTTTTATGTAAGTTTATTCATTCTTTTTTCTGATGGTACAGATCGTTTGTAACATTGGTAATGTTTGTAAATATTGAAGGAAAACAGGTGCATGTTATCAATTTTAATTAGTTGGAAAAATATATAAAATGCTGTTTTTTATACAGTATAACACAAACTATTCAGTTGTCTATGTGAATATACTTGACATTATATGGTCAAAAAACTATATGTACTGTATATACTATATATATGATATTAAAGGATATGTCACATTTTAAGAAATTCAGACAGAAAATTACTTTTTCTTAAGACACAGTACTGTAATGTAAATGTAAATGGAAGAAACTGGAAGGAAATGATAACTTAGATGGCCTTCAGTGGCTATTTAATTAACATCACTCTCATCAACCAAGTTACAGTATGCATTCTTGATTTATCTGTGCTACCTGGCCATCAAGTGTTTCTTAGTGTTTTTCTCAGGCCTCAAAAGAATGATGAAACATTTTGGAGCAAAGATACAGAACAGTAAACCATAGCTAGAGGCGAGAATTGCAAAAATCTCCACAGCAACTGCATATTTCCCAGGAGAGCTAACGTAAGCTGGAACAAAAGCCACCCAAACAGCACAGAAGATCAGCATGCTGAAGGTGATCAGTTTGGCCTCATTGAAGTTGTCAGGGAGTTTCCTCGCAAGGAAGGCCAAGAGGAGACTGGTGCAGGCCAGTAGGCCAATGTAACCTAAAACCAGAGAGAAGCCCACCACAGAGGCCATGGCACATTCCAGGGTAACCTTTAACCCTGGGACAGCCAAGTCCGGTCGAGGCACCGGTGGACTGAGGGAGAGCCAAATAATACAGATGAAAATCTGGATGAAAAAAAGCATTGCATAATGTCAGGTTAATGTAAAATGTTGTAATAATATTTTTATCATGAAAAAAGTGCATTTTCAACCCTGACCTGTATACAGGTAAAGAGGCAGACACTTCCTCTTTGTTGGCCTGGACCAAACCACTTAATCAAGGCTTCAGCACCAGGCCGAGCTGAGCGGAACGCTGCCAGAACCACTATGGTCTTGACTTGGAGGCAGGAAACACAAAGCACAAAACTGATCCCAAATGCTGCCTGCTGGAACCGACAAGACCAGACAGATGGACGACCAATGAACACCAGTGAGCACAGGAAGCAGAGTTTCAGCGACAGAAGAAGCAGGAAGCTCAGTTCTGAATTGTTGGCTCGAACCTTAAAATCAGAGAAAGGTTGTTAAAAAAAAGACAAACACATGAACAGTCAAATTTTTTTCCAGCCACGGTAACGGGGTGGCTCAAAGAATGGCAATGTCATTCTGTCTGTTAATTCTGTTGATTCAGATGGCTTGCCATGACTTTGCTGATTCTCTAACCAGTAAAACTTCACTTATCCTTTGAAATATTTCAACATCTACTTGATGGATGGGCAAAAAATGTGGTACACACATTCATGGTTCCCAGATGATGTATTCAAATAACTTTGGTGATCTTCAGACTTTTCCTCTAGCACCACCACAAGGTTGACCTTTGTGGTTTTGAGTGATATACTGTATCTCAACTACATCTATTTAGCGGATTTCCATTAAATTTCTAGTGCTATCATCAGGTCCAAATTTTAATTTGTCCAATATTTTGGTTTATGACCATTTACCTGCAAAACTGATGGCCATTAGCCTCAGCTATACTTTGTGTTTCCTACTGATTAGCAAATGTTAGCATGCTAACACACTAAACTAAGATGGTGAAAATGGTAAACATTATACTGGCTGAACATCAGCATGTTAGTATTATCATAGTGTGCATGTTCGCATGCTGACATCAGCGTTTAGCTAAAAGCACCACAGTGCCTAAGTTTAGCCTCACCATGCTGCTAGCAAGGCTGTAGACATTTAGACATGTTATTATACAGTAATGCAGAATTTAATTTGGCCTTGAAGAAAATAGAATAGTACATATATGGACCTAAACAACTACAAACCAAGAAGAATTTGTAGAAGGTGCAGATTTCTCTGGATTCTTACCAGAGGTGTTTGACGGTAGTAAAGAAAAACCACAAACACAGCTGTTGTCACCATGGTACCAGACACAGCTACTGTAGTGAGAGTAATGCCCAAGGTCTCATTAAAGGAAAGAAAGTCCAGCTGGCGAGGGATGCAGGCAGTTCGGTTAGCATTGGACCAGAAGTCAGGTGCACAACGCTCACAGTGGGGGGAACCTGAGAGATCAAGATAAACAAAAGAGGGAAGGAGGAAGAAATATAAATTGGAAAACTGTACATAAGCTGAAAGCATTACACAAAGTCAAGGTTACTGCATGTTGTGCTGCTATTGTAGTGCTGACTGAACATTATATGTGGTAATTTCCTCACCTGATTTATTGCTTATCTCCCCTTCAGCACATGGAATACAGTCAAAGCAGCAGACAGGTTCCCCTTTCCTGTTGGCCATTCGGGTACCTGCGGGGCAGCTCTCACTGCATATGGAAGTGGGCACCTAAAACAAGTCAAACCATATGCTCAAGTATATAATATCTTGTAAATCAAATCAAGCAAGTATTTAATTCAGTAGACATTTTGGCATGGACCGTCAATAAATATTCTTCCTTTTTAACCACCTGATTGGATCCTGTGCTCCACTGAATAGCTGACTCATTAAGGTGCAGATCGAACCCGTCCACACGACCAATCAAAACTAGTTTTAGTGGCCCCTCAGGAGTGTTCTGCCAGTTGACAAGGTCATACTTTGCTGGAATGTCGGCCCCTTGGAAATAAAACATTTCCCCTTGTGGAGTGGTGAAGTTCACATTGTCCAAGTGCTGCAACAGCTGTGAAATCATCAAAATGTTGAAATTGTAAATATTTTAAAAGTAAATTTGCAGTACCAGTACAAAAGTTTTTATGTGAAAAATGCAATGACATACATTTCATGGAAGTGTTGAAATAGACACAATTGTGTTTACCTCAATGGGTTTGATATATTTTGGAAAGGAGCAGGTGGAGCTGTTGTTTCTGGGATGGTTGTCTGTGTCAGGGCAGGAGAGAAGGCTGTGAAGAGCGTGGGCTGCAGCATAAACCGCAAGGTAGACATTATACGTCACCCTTAGCTGGGAGATGTCAGTAAAAAGATTCTGCACTCTCTCCAGGGACTCTGTCCCGCTGCAAAGTGGTAGAGAAGCCTTTTGAAGCAAACCATTTGCACGAAATGGTGGTGAAGAGACATATGAAGAAACAGCTGTGGCACCAGGACTACAACCAAACTCCTTTTCCCAGAACTCTCTTAAGTACTCATCGCCAGGACGGCGAGATGGATTCAAACTTCTGAGATAATTTCCAAATCTTGGTATAGTTGAACTTCGAATGGCCACACCAAGAACACCACTTGCTACTTGAGAGGTGGCAGGATTTTGGAGAAGATTACCGCTGGTGCTCCAAGCCTCACTGGCCAGAAACTGTCTGTCAGTCACCTTGTGACAGCAAAAGGACACAATCAAGATAAATGTTAATAATAAAGGATTTATTTTTCTCAAAAAATAAGTACAGTTATTATTTACTAGATTCAATGTACTATTTTTATTTCAGGTTCTCACATTTATCTTGACCAGTTGCAGAAACAGTTCCCTCACGTCTGTATACCAGGTAAAGATCAGAATCACCCTTGCAGTCGAGGCCTGAATTGTGAGTGCTGCTCGTCTGGCATCACTCACAATGTTTTCCCTTTGCAGAGTCTCTACAAATGCCAGACACACCCCTGCCCCCTCAGTCTCCTCCTGAAAAACCTAACAAACAGTTGAACAGAACAATAAGATTAGATAAAAGTATTTAAATGTAATGTTTATGTAGATTTTTTGTATCGATGCCATAACATTTCTTCTACTACTAATATGACAACTAATGGAAACACCTTTATTGCCACATGGCCATAATCATTGTTTGCTACCACTGCTCCAATCCAGGTCCAGTTGAAACGTATAGCAAGCTGTGCCATGGCACGGGCTTGGTAAATGTCACTGGGGATGGTCCTGAAGAAGTTCGGAAATTGTCGCCTGTCACTCAGACAGGGGCAGCTAGATTGGTAGCTCATCTAAAAGACAAAAAATGCACACACATATAATTATTTTGAAATCTCATACAAATAAAGATTATTGTAGTCTCATTTTGACCCAGGGTTTATTGTATATAAGAATACAGTGTTGGCTGCAGTTTACAATAAAGTCCATTAGAGTCCTTTTCAGAATATGCTTCTTGATAATAGAAAGTGAAAAAAGGGGAGAAAACATAAATGGGCCACTATTTATGCACCAACGTTTATCAAAGAGTATTTTACAAATTGAAAACAAGATTTTAACATTATAAGTGAAAATTTCTAAAAATAAGATTTTCATTTGGCTTTTCATATTACAGATGTTTTTAATTTCTCTTGATCAGTTTAAAGTTTCTTTTTATAAATTAAAAATCTACACCAATAAATTATTGGAGTTTAATATAACTCACTAAAGGTACAGAGAGTGGCCCCAGGGCTCTGGAGAGTATCTGAGCTGTTATGGATGAGGCACCACCAATGATCAAAGGAACAGGCCGATCACCTGATGACATATAAGATATAATGAAATAAAGTCATTTGTTACATTTAAATAGTTCTTGGTTCTGTTTCAAACACAACACTGCAGTGTTTATGCTGTAATCATTTCCTTCACTCGTTATTAATCAAGAAAGATGCCCATCAGGTGCATGTGAAGCAGGGTTTATTACCTCTCCTCTCTCTGATTTCCTCTCCATAGCCAGCAGAGTAGTCTGGAGGTGCTGATGAATTACAGCTGGTGCTGTCTCCGCCAACTAGTGACAGAGCTGCCTGTGTAGCCCAAGGGTGTAGGGCACAGCTATCACGAATATGGTAGCCGAGGCTCAGACCTGGTAGCAGGGTTGGACTTTGATTGATTTCCTCCACCGCAAACACCATAGCATATATATACTGTAATGGAATATGTTCTAAACTGAGACCAAAGGAGAGAAGGAATCAGAGAAACATCAGTCAAAATGTATTGATTCTAAAGCCACTAATCTGTAATAAGCTGTATATAATATAAATAGCTCATATAACAACATATTTTTAACAAGAAAATGAACCAGTAGTTAACTGCATATGGAATAGAGAAGATGTGTTTGTCAAATATACATATGCATATGTATTATACAGTATTCACGGTAAACAATGCAGATCAGAGTTTTACCCAGTGCAAGATTTGTAGTGTGGCAGCTGAGTGAAGTCATGGTCTATTGCTGGAGTTTGGTAATGAAGATTAAAGAGCCCACCAATAACTACATCTCCATCCTGGAACAGACCCTGGTTACTCGGTGTACCCCACTGAGAACAAGTCAGTGTCTGAACCACCTGTAGTCCCACCCTGAGCCCCAGCTGTCTGCCCAAAAGCCCCACAAGGAGCAGGGACAGGGCTGAAGAGGGCCAAAGAGTGAAGAGCCAGGAGAACCAAGACATGGATGCAGAGGTTCTGTTCACTTAAAAATATGTACAGTATAATCAGTTAGATAACTGGTTTCTCATTGGCAAAATATACATAAATCAGAAATACAATAAATCCAATAACTCTAGACTGTTCCTGCAATAAAAAAGTCAAATTAGATCAAATCCCTCTGAATGCAATAGGAGAAAGTTAATATTTCAGCCACATGATATTCACCTGTAAAACCAATAATTTTTAATATCAAATTGTATGTTACAACAGACACAACTTGCTTTTACAACTGACAAGGTACCTACACTATGACCTACCCCACCTCCTGCTCTGTACAACATAGATGTTGTTCTGGGTATTTATAACAGCTGTAACGCCCACGGAGGAATGACAGTAAACAGAGGCAAAACAATAAAAAAATGATTGGGTGCGATGAGTGTGTAATACAGGAACCCAAGTATTTACCTAAGGGGGTCAGTGACCACAAGGATCCCAATAGAGTTAGATTTTCATCTTTGACATTTAGTTGATAAATTAATCCACTGTGATTTACTAGAGAAGTAAATCAAACCTCTCTCAGCTCTCTCAGCCTCTCAGATATTGACCTCTAGACCACTGAAATAGAGGTGAATTAAATTTCCTTTCTAGCGTTCAAATGCATTTTGCAAAAACTCATCACTCACACTTTACAGAAAGTGTCCTGATCTCTGAGACCTCACCCCTTGTTCACCAGACTGAGAAGGGTACAAAGGGTACAGCTCAATAGATGATGTGGGACTCAGACCAGACCTTAAGCTTTGTTCATTAATCAATATGGATGCGGACAGCTGCAGAGTTACATGTAGACAGCAGATGTGCTTTTATACATTCCATAATCAGCGGTTTGTGTATGCAGATGGGTTCCATTCATGCACACTAGAAAATAAGATGGCATGGTCCACCTGTCTCAAATAAAGGCATATTTGAAACACTCCCTGATACGAGGCTCCCTACAGAGTGCTAACCACAGACTAGTCATAACTTGGCCCTCATGTGGGCCCAGACCCAAACCTTGAGCCCCTGAGAAAAAAACATGCAGTTCCATGGGCCTAGGACAACAGGTCCAGCCATATTCCAGCCAGCTCCCATTGGTGTCATCAAAAGAGTGATGCTGAGGACTCATACAAGGCCCAGAATGGCTCTGTATTGATCATCTGTTCTTGGACTGCCACAGTCATGTATTCCTGCGAGTTGGCATTCATCAACCACTGCAAGACAGACTTGGAGGGGGACACCAAGGTCCCAAGGTCTGATCCTTAGAAGGCAGTAGTCAACAACCTCCTCTCCTCTCCGGACTATGCACACATGTTAGCCATCTTCATAAACCTGACTAGCTAGGGGCGTCAGATTGTTTAACAAATCATTTTAAGCACCAGCTCTCACCCTAGTGATAATATGGTGATAGATGGTTGCCCTGCTCCTCTACTTTCATCATCACTTCTGTCTTTCTAATGGGATCAGTTGACCCTCTGTTCTGTTCAAACAGCCCTAATAAAAAAATAGACACACAATATGGCAACAAATAAGTATTGAAACATTTTGGCAACGTAATATCTCACACTTGGAGGAGATTCTTGGCCTCAACATCCCCCTCTCCCCACAGCTCTGTGTTCTTGGAGACCTGACAATAATAAAGACTACTACAGCTATAAAAAAGGTTCCTAATCTCTGTCACACTAGCAAAGAAGATCATTCTAATGAACTGGAAAAACAGGAAAAAACAGACTCCATTTCAATTACTTCTAGGCTCAGGTTACTAAATGACCATGTTTTATATAAACATATAACTGTGACTATGGAAGGTTGCAATAAACAAGTCTGGACACCATTTCTGACATATTGTATATCACAGAGTATGAATGATGTATTTATTCATTGGTATTTGTATGTACTTATTTGGTACTTCTTTTGTACTATTCTTTTCTGTTTCACATATATGATGCATCTGTGCAAAACTGCATAGATATTGTTGTTTATCTCATTTTAACTCTCTCTCTCTCTGTATTATTCTATGTTAATCTGCGTTAACACACCAAGGCACCATCCGTGCCATCTCAAAGGACTAAGTTGCATCACACTTAATTCTGGGTGGTTAAGGAAAGGAGGTGCTGATGAGCCACAGGTGTACAATTTCTTTACCTCATCATTTCACAAGCAATTATATCCTATTATACAGAGAGAGGTGGCACAGAGGGGAAATGGGAGGCTGTGTGCAAGTTTATATGTTGTTTTCAAGTTTTTGTATAACTACCATACTGACATAATAAAAAAAATAAATATACAGTAGATAAACTATTATAGTGTAGCTGCTGTATGCATTTCAAGTTTTTGGTACAGACTGAGTGTTGTGGTCACTCAAACGGGCTACGGAACTTGTCATTCCTCGTAAATTCCTGTCAATGTCATTCAATAAAAATCTTGTGTGTAATTGTCTTGTTTGTGGTCAGGAAACATGTCTAATATATACAGAGAGTATGGTTTGAAGCATGAGGATTTTATGGCAGCTAATTAAAATGACATGTAGCAAAGTGGATTTTGTTTAATCTTTGTACACCAAAACTTTCACAAGAATGGACAGAAACCTGTTCATGAGAAAGCAGGCAGCTCTTTAGAGACCCCTCTGCACTTGAAATGGTAAGGTAAAGGCCGCACTTACAAAAGAAATGACAAGAATCAACCAGACTATTATAGTTAAAGGCTACACTCAACACACCCTGACTGGCCTAATACACAAGTGAAGTAGACCAACAACTCTTACCCACACGCATTGACCTCCCTGATGGGAATAGGTGTGGGATCAGTGTAAAAGTGACTTGCATGGATGCAACCTATAAATGCTAGTCCTTTTACCTAAACAGTCATAAAGTGGAACTGCATTCAATTTACACATAAAGATTGGTTTATTCATAAAGAGAAGAACAGACTTTTAAAATTTCTTCTTGGGCTCTGAGGGAAATTTGTCAAGAGAATAACTGTGGTGATGCCATAAGGGGCATCTTTGCGTGGGCTTGGAGACAAAAAATGGGTTATAGCTTAGTGTTTAACACTATGGTGTTAAACACTGAGCTGTAGTCCACAAACAGCATCCTCACATAGGTGTCCCTCCTTTCCAGGTGGGAGAAGGTGGTGTGTAGGACATGGGTGATGGCGTACTCTGTGCTTGTGTTTGGATGGTATGCAAATTGCAGGGGGTCAAGGGTGGGGGGGGGCATGGGGCAGATGAGGGATTTAACCAGCCTCTCAAAGCACTTGCTGGCTATGGTGGTGAAGGCTATGGGGCACCAGTCATTGAGATTGGCCACTTTCTGCCATTTGGGGGTGGGGATGAAGGTGGTGGATTTGGTGGTGGACCAGGTTAAATATGTCCATGAATATCCTCGCCAGCTGGTGGGCATGAACCTTGAGGACATATCCAGGAATGTCATTAGGGCTGGTCACCTTGCATGGGTTGATCCACATGAATGATTATTATATGTATTGTATATATATATATATTGGATCAAAATGTTTTTATCACTTTCTTAACACTCTCCCCACATTTTCTTTTAAGTGACTATGTAATGGACAATTAATTACAGTTGCCAGTTTACAAATTGTTTAATGTAAACAGACAGGCTCACTTCACTGCATTTAGACAGAAATTGATGTCTTAATTTCAGACTACAGAATAGGTTAATCTTGCACAGCCAGTACTGAGTTACTATACAGTAATGATAGGGAAGTACTGTAAGTTAATGCAAATACATAAATTGGTAGCTGGGGAAAGATGTTGCACAGCTGCACAAGCTAAGTGCAGGCTTCAGATGTATATTTAGTCCAACAAGGAAGAAACCTTGTTGAGAGATGCAGAAAGATGTATCAGAGTATCATTAAATGGTATAATATGGCCATCTAGTGGTCTTCATTTGGAACATGCAGTTTATGCAAAACACTGCCCATACTGTCAGCCTCTGTAATCACCATCATCATCCCTTCTTTAAAGTGATGAGTATATTAACTACCAGTAGAATAATGTGTTGCTGATTTTTTAATTTCTCTCAGAAATGATTTTGATTTCTACATTAACTATTGTGATCAGTCATCCCGAAGCCCTGTTTGTTTAATAGCAGTTATACTTGTTTAAGTATGCAATAATTTCAACTATGTAAAACTGGGACATGTGACACATCTGACCCATTGTATAAAAAGTATAGAATCTTTATTATTTACTATGAATGCATGCATGTATATAATATAATAAAAACAGCATTGTATGGTACACATGCTACATAATCTTTCTTGAATGAATTAACAAAATTTAATTGTTACTTAAATAGCCTGCTTTAAGACAAACTGGAGGAGACTTTTATTGAGATGAGGTACAATATTTAACTTTAATGTTTAAACTGGATGCAAAGCAGTCACACTGCAAAATAGAACAACTGAGCACATTAATACACAATAAATCAATCACATTTTTAGTGAGCAGCACTAAAAAAGCCATAACTACAAGATGTGTGGCTGAGACATTTCTAACTTCAAGAGTCATATGCTCACATTCAAGCCAGAAGAGCTATCTGGCCATCAGGTGTTTCTTAGTGTTTTTTTCAGGCCTCTGGGTGGTTAAGGAAAGGAGGTGCTGATGAGCCACAGGTGTACAATGTCTTTATCTCATCATTTCACAAGCAATTATATCCTATTATACAGAGAGAGGTGGCACAGAGGGGAAATGGGAGGCTGTGTGCAAGTTTGTGTTTTGTTTTCAAGGTTTTGCAGATCATAACTACCATACTGCCATAATAACAAATAGATATACAGTAGAGAAATTATTATACTGTAGCTGCTGTATGCATTTGAAGCTCTTTCCGCCGCGGCTCTCTGAGGCCCGCCCCGTACGTGGGGGCCACGCCTGGGCCGCAGAGAGACGCCGCGGCTCTCTGAGGCCCGCCCCGTACGTGGGGGCCACGCCTGGGCCGCAGAGAGACGCCGCGGCTCTCTGAGGCCCGCCCCGTACGTGGGGGCCACGCCTGGGCCGCAGAGAGACGCCGCGGCTCTCTGAGGCCCGCCCCGTACGTGGGGGCCACGCCTGGGCCGCAGAGAGACGCCGCGGCTCTCTGAGGCCCGCCCCGTACGTGGGGGCCACGCCTGGGCCGCAGAGAGACGCCGCGGCTCTCTGAGGCCCGCCCCGTACGTGGGGGCCACGCCTGGGCCGCAGAGAGACGCCGCGGCTCTCTGAGGCCCGCCCCGTACGTGGGGGCCACGCCTGGGCCGCAGAGAGACGCCGCGGCTCTCTGAGGCCCGCCCCGTACGTGGGGGCCACGCCTGGGCCGCAGAGAGACGCCGCGGCTCTCTGAGGCCCGCCCCGTACGTGGGGGCCACGCCTGGGCCGCAGAGAGACGCCGCGGCTCTCTGAGGCCCGCCCCGTACGTGGGGGCCACGCCTGGGCCGCAGAGAGACGCCGCGGCTCTCTGAGGCCCGCCCCGTACGTGGGGGCCACGCCTGGGCCGCAGAGAGACGCCGCGGCTCTCTGAGGCCCGCCCCGTACGTGGGGGCCACGCCTGGGCCGCAGAGAGACGCCGCGGCTCTCTGAGGCCCGCCCCGTACGTGGGGGCCACGCCTGGGCCGCAGAGAGACGCCGCGGCTCTCTGAGGCCCGCCCCGTACGTGGGGGCCACGCCTGGGCCGCAGAGAGACGCCGCGGCTCTCTGAGGCCCGCCCCGTACGTGGGGGCCACGCCTGGGCCGCAGAGAGACGCCGCGGCTCTCTGAGGCCCGCCCCGTACGTGGGGGCCACGCCTGGGCCGCAGAGAGACGCCGCGGCTCTCTGAGGCCCGCCCCGTACGTGGGGGCCACGCCTGGGCCGCAGAGAGACGCCGCGGCTCTCTGAGGCCCGCCCCGTACGTGGGGGCCACGCCTGGGCCGCAGAGAGACGCCGCGGCTCTCTGAGGCCCGCCCCGTACGTGGGGGCCACGCCTGGGCCGCAGAGAGACGCCGCGGCTCTCTGAGGCCCGCCCCGTACGTGGGGGCCACGCCTGGGCCGCAGAGAGACGCCGCGGCTCTCTGAGGCCCGCCCCGTACGTGGGGGCCACGCCTGGGCCGCAGAGAGACGCCGCGGCTCTCTGAGGCCCGCCCCGTACGTGGGGGCCACGCCTGGGCCGCAGAGAGACGCCGCGGCTCTCTGAGGCCCGCCCCGTACGTGGGGGCCACGCCTGGGCCGCAGAGAGACGCCGCGGCTCTCTGAGGCCCGCCCCGTACGTGGGGGCCACGCCTGGGCCGCAGAGAGACGCCGCGGCTCTCTGAGGCCCGCCCCGTACGTGGGGGCCACGCCTGGGCCGCAGAGAGACGCCGCGGCTCTCTGAGGCCCGCCCCGTACGTGGGGGCCACGCCTGGGCCGCAGAGAGACGCCGCGTGTTGTTGTTGTTGTTGTTGTTGTTGTTGTTGTTGTTGTTGTTGTTGTTGTTGTTGTTGTTGTTGTTGTTGTTGTTGTTGTTGTTGTTGTTGTTGTTGTTGTTGTTGTTGTTGTTGTTGTTGTTGTTGTTGTTGTTGTTGTTGTTGTTGTTGTTGTTGTTGTTGTTGTTGTTGTTGTTGTTGTTGTTGTTGTTGTTGTTGTTGTTGTTGTTGTTGTTGTTGTTGTTGTTGTTGTTGTTGTTGTTGTTGTTGTTGTTGTTGTTGTTGTTGTTGTTGTTGTTGTTGTTGTTGTTGTTGTTGTTGTTGTTGTTGTTGTTGTTGTTGTTGTTGTTGTTGTTGTTGTTGTTCCAGGTTCCAGGTTCCAGGTTCCAGGTTCCAGGTTCCAGGTTCCAGGTTCCAGGTTCCAGGTTCCAGGTTCCCCCAAGTACTACTTACCAAATGCAAGGTTGCCATTGATTTACTACAAAATTCAAAGTCAAACCAATTAACAGTTTGGTGACAGCAGCATAAAACACCACAACAGTAACATCCTGGTAAGGATTGCATTGTTAACTAGCATACTTACATTTCCACTGTACACTGCAAAATATATGACACACTACTCGACGCAATATTGTCTAACTGGCTACTAACAGTGCGGACGACAGTTACTTGTGACTTGATATAAATTGCTCAGCACCTACAGTTAATAAACAGCCATTTCAATTGTGACTTCAAATGTTAAGACAAATTATACAACTTCAAGTCTAATCAAATCTGCTAGTATTTAAGCATAAAAAAACAACTGTTTCATCAGTTAAGTGGTACACGCTACTACGCAGACAGCAATTATCAAAATCATATTATCAAAATAAAATGAAGTCGTTGGAGATGTTGGCAATAAAACAAAGTAAAATTAAACTCACCGTGTTATTTGGAGCATCAGAATCAGTCCAGCTCCGCTCTCAGACATGTTGACCTGCCACTGAAACAAGACATTATTTTAGAAACAGTACAGATGTAGCTAGTTAGCAAGACTCAAAGCTTAATTCAAGTCCGATGTCTTACGCATTTCATCGAAATAAAATTCACTTCAGGAAAACAACTTGCGCAAAAAGTCAAAATCATCAAGATCGGTTAAGTCAAAAAGAATCTCAAAGAATAGATCACAGGCTTAATGACAAAATATATACTAGTAAAATAGCTTTCTTTGTTTGATGCTGTGATCAGACGGCATGGCACCAAATAATTATCACAACAAAAATAAGGACATATAGCACAATGCAAACTGACTGGAAATGTAATGTATTTAGCCTACCAGGCAAAGCAAAAAGCAACTCACCTGTTGATTTGCTGGATGAAACTCTGTCCAGGCAGAAATGTTCCAACTCTACTGTTGTAGAGAGATGCTGCTACAATAGTGTGATTGCTTGCAGTGATCACACTAATGATCAGCCTTCACCTTCAGTAGTACACGCACACGCCGACACACGCGGTTTAGACTCGGGGATGAAAGGATTGTTTTTAGTATAATCCCAAAAGTCCCACCCACAGCTGCATGTCACATCTGGAATAACAATCGCCGATACGCTTCTAGATTCTGGCTCTCAAATAAAATTAAAATTCTCATAAATTTGAACTCCGACAACGAGGATGTGAAGCCACAGACATACTTCTGTACCCCAAAAACCGGAAGGATTTTGGGTTGAAAAGACGATTGACGAGATAGGAAACGAGAAACATGAAACATTTCTGCAACACTTTCTGGCTTTTTACAATTATTTGCTGTTTTACTGTAATATAAAGTTTTACCTGTGAGGAAGCTTTGCCAGAGTGTGAAGGAAGGTGATAAGAAACAGACTCAGAGACAAATGACAACAATCACAATCAAACTTACCTTAACACAGCTACGCTGACATCCTCTTCTGTTTCTGCTCTTTCTCAAACCAACTCTCCCCTTAAATAGGCCCTCCAATCCATGTAGGCAGAACCATATTTCTATCAGGGGTGTCCTTTCCCTTATACCAGCAGCTGCTATATGACAATGTCACTTGTATCAGTTAACATTGTTTACACACACATCAACCACAGCAGAGTCCTCACCATAAACCAAAATAGGTATAAATAACAGAAATACTAAACCAAACATTTAACTAAATAAAATAAACACCCCCATACTTGGTCTAACCCATGACATTACTGATGATGTCAGCAAGATCTTAAAACCAGGAAGTGGCTCAGTGCCCCCCCCCTTTTGCCTCCTGGAAAGTGTGGTGAGTACATGCTAAGTTACAACCCAAGCTAATCTATAACTCAAGAAACTCAGTACTAAAATCAGAAACCAATAAATATTGAACTTAAATACTTTTCTGTCTCTATTAAACGGTAAATACAGATGTAAATGTAACAAATTAATGCTAAACGCAAACAAAGCCGAGGATAGTGTGTGACAGCTATGTGACCGGCTAAACAAACAAATGACAAGTCTGGCAAGACCACCATTTTGTCATTTGGGGACAAAATGGTGGTCTCACCTACTTTTTCACAGCCTCTACAAACAATTCAAATCAATCCTACAACTGCTTTCCTCCTCTGATCTTAAGATTTGATATATTTAAAGTGAAATAGTCAAAACTCAGTTTTTTAACCAGGAAAATTTCAGCTAAATAGTTTGGTTTTGTATATAAATAGCTTGACCGAAATAGTAAATATTGAACTGTGACACTTCCCTTGTGGGAGATAGCGAGGGGTGCGTTTCCTGTCAGACTGGCTTGCCGTGGAAAGCACGTAAGTAAGTTTCATGAATGTGACACTTTCCTAGTGGTTGATAGCATATATTTGTGGACCTTTCAACATAGACATGTTAAATCCTAATAAGCACAAAATGACTGATGAGTTCATTGATGTAATGTACAGTATGAGTTTATATTCAATGACCAGTACACAGAACAAAATAACATCACACTGTGCAGATAATATATTTACAAATATTATGGAAGACAACACAGTTAGTGGGCTATTACATAGTGACATCAGTGACCATTTGTCAGTTTTTGTGATCTATGACTGTGATTATGGATGAAGGATAACAATGCCAGTAAATTAAAATTCAGGAATAAGTATGGTGGAATACATAAGTGCATTTAGACATTAATCATTAACACAAAACTGGAAAAGAGTAGTCTATATGATGAAGAAGATACTGACAAAGCCTATGAAACATCGTTATATGACAAAAACTGTCCAATAAAACAATACATCAGAAAGCCAAATTATACAGATAGGCCGGGGATCACAGAGGGGATACAAAATACCTGCAAAAAAACCCTATACAGAGAGTTCATAAAATATAGAACTACAGAGCGCTGGAAGCAATATTTTTGTTTAACTTGGTTTGTAACTTGTATTAAAATGTGTTAAATTCCTGTAAACTGAGCTACTGGCTGAAACAGAACCTCCTCTCAACCGGCAGCAGAGGGAGGAGGAGGAGGGGGGGGGGTGAAGATACTGACTGATGTCTGTGTTCTTCATTCTTTCTAAACTTCACTCAGTATTTTAATGTCAGGAATATTATTTATTATAGTGACTTTGCTGATGGAAACATTACTGTTGCTGCTGTAGAAACAATATTTTGTTTTGTTTGGAAATAATAAAAAAACCCAATTGTTTAATAATGAAAAAGAACTGATAAGAATACTGATAAATACTTATTTATTTCTTCTGACGTTTCGTTCATTCCACTAATGCAGTCAACAAAGCAACATAACTCATCACTATAACCACCATCTCTACTGTTATCAGATCATCAAGTCTGACACAGCCTCATATCTAAAGACAATGTGTCACAGTTACTGAGCTTAAAGAGTTTCTATGAAACATAATGTTATTGGTACAACCAGAACATTGTAAGGAGGATGTAGGTTTTTATGTTAATCTTGGTCTGTTTTTATGTTGTTTGGATGTTTTAACAGTTTTAATATAGAATATAGTGTTATGTTTTATTGATTCTCTGCTTTTTGATGATCAGAGTTGGTTGATTAGGATGTGAGACTGTGATTTACATATTTTTATGGATGAATAAATTGAACCTTCGAGTCCTAAAATTATTGTTGGAAAATAAATGTTTAAAAGAATTTAAAATAATATAAAATTGACAAATTGTACTAAAATGACTTATAAAGAGTGATTTTATAAATGCCTTTTCTCTTTCTGCAGGCTTTATTTGCATTTGGAGACATTAGTCGTTCAGCATCACTGTTTTAATCTACAGGAGTAGATTTTTATTTCTATCTCCCACAGTAACATCTGGGGTTTTTTTCTTATCACAGTCATATATATATATGAAGTGTCAGTAGGATATAATGTTAACCGGGGTTTAACATTATATATAAAGTTCACAGCTTTTGATTGGCTTTTGATTGGCTGACAGTCACCTGCCCCCATAATTAAGGTTTTTTATCAAAAAAGCTGTTACCCTAACTGAGGTGACCTCTCTTTAGCTTAGTTTAGCTAGCGTTAGCTTAGTTTTGCTAGCGTTAGCTTAGCTAGAGCATGGTCGATAGAGTGAGTAAAGCAGGTATGAGTCCCTTCATATAAACAGTTCATGTTTACAAGTGTGTTAGGTGAATGTGTATATGTGCCCAGGAAAGTTGGTATTACGGTATGTCCGTGTACTGTGGAGTAATGAAGTTAATTACATGACGACGAATAAGCTAACCATGCTAAACTAATGTTATGCTAACCGCACTGTCATATTTGGAGTACATTGCACAAGTGTTGGGGGCGAAATCCTATGGCTGGCACTGTAGTTTGCAGACTATCCTGTAACTTGATTTATGTTTGCCGAAATGTCTGTGTTATTAATTCAGTGTGCTGTTAGTGTTGTAGGTTGTAAATTATGAGTTAGTGTTATCAGTACAATAGAAATGAGCGAAGTATTTTGTGAATTGCTGCATTTGGTTTCATCTGAATACGTTCATTTTTCCATGGTAATATTTCAGTATAGTCTATTAGTGTTTGTTACACTTTAATACTATAAATATTTAGGAGAGCTGTGTTGTGACATCTGTATTAGTATACAGTATATATTGATTGTACAGTGTTGCCCTACAACAAGGACCCTAGGCCAAAAAAATATTTTTCAATGCCAAAAATACCACCAAATATCCATTCATTCGTACATCAATAGCGTTTGGGAGCCTCTGTGCAGCGCTGAGTTAACCTCTGTGCTGTTGCCTAGGAAACTCTTGGTAACGTAGCGTAGCTGCGCACTGCATAGGGCAGTGTGTAATATGTGTGTGTAGCGGGTGAGTAAGTGGCAGAGTGAGACAGCGATCGGCAGAAAAGTGACCGTGAATGCAAGTGGAGCAGAGGAAAAGGTTAGCATTAAGTTGTCAGTCTGACAGTAAATGTACAGTATAGGCCACAGTGTGTCAGTCAATAAATGCTGCAGCTTGACAAGACCAAGAAAATTCACGTCTGTTGTTTGCTGGGTGCTGGAAAAGTGAAGGGGGTTCGCTCCAAAGTTAGCAACAATGGGTTAGCGTGCTCAGTCATTACAATACATGGCCGGAGGAAAGTTTGTGTCTGCACATCTGTCACACATATACTCCTTTTTCAGAGCTTTTACACTTTGACCCTTGACTTAATTTAGTCCAGTCCAATATGGCTTACTAGTAAGGAAAGGCAACTTTATTTGTATAGCATATTTATTTGTTTGGCACATTTCCTACACAGGCTGTACTGGTACACTTAAAAGACAAAAAGTCAATTGTAAAATAGGTCTGCAATAAATTAGTTAACAATCTTAGTAGAAGTAGTTGTAGTGGTGGTAATTTATTTATTCATTCAGTGTAGTGTGCTTCTGTCATTATACTTTTACATTTTGTAATCATAATTTTTTGCCATTTCAGTATTGACACAGCCAGAGAGGATGACTCCCTGGGGAGACTTGTCAACGATGACCATATAAGCCCAAACAGCAGAATGACGATCATCACTGTGGATGGACAGCCTCATCTCTGTTTATTTGCAATTAAGGACATCAGGCCGGGGGAAGAGATAACCTACAATTATGGAGATTCTGACTGGCCATGGAGATTAAAGGTACAGACAGAACTTGATTTTCATACAGAGCTAATGAGTTGCTCTGTGAATCTACCATAGTTTCACAGTATTTTCACAAAGAAACAAAACAAAAACAGGTGCACGATGTAGAGTGATATTGAATAGAGCTTTGTTCAGTCACCGAGTGTTAACTCACTACATATCAACAGGTACAGTCTTGTTGTGTCTTACTGGTTATTTAATGATATTTTTTTCCTTTTTCTACACAAGGTTTCAACTGCAGCAGATCCTCACCATGCGGCCGTGGTGTCTAACTACACCAAAGATGTTAAGTGTTTCATTGGTGTGTATGCCTAGATGATTTTTCACCCTCACTATCATCATTACACTACATTACCATCTCAACAATATCATCTGTTGTTTCTTCAATATATAATTGTATTGTTAGCTCTCAAGATATCAGTAAGTAGTCTTTTGTGCCTAAATGTATGTCACAGTGCTGTACTGACTGTTGATCTCTGTGAAAGGCTAAACAAATGTTTTTTATGTTTACATATAGAATACTTGAGGCCCTATCATTCTCCTGTAGAGATAATTGTGTTGTTAACTTACTACATATCAACAGGTGCAGTCTTGTTTTGCCTTACTGGTTATTTAATGATATTTCTTTCCTTTTTCTACACAAGGTTTCAACTGAAGCAGATCTTCACCATGCGGCCGTGGCGTCTGACTTCACCAAAGATGTTAAACAGGTGACTTAATTTCCATTAAATGTTGATATTGACCTGAGATTTTGTTTCAGTAGCTAGACACTCTGAGGACTGTGTATTTGGACACTTTTCCTCCGTAGTGACATTACTGAGAAATGGGTTTTCAGGGCTAAGTGTTATAGATACACTGTCATCAGTATGCATGTTCTGGTCAGGTATAGACACTGTGAGGACTGTGTATAACAAATTTAAATAAGCACTAACCTGTATATAGTACATGATCTACATTGAGCTATCCTATACATTCTACAGGAACGGAGAGAGCCTGGCAACCTGTTGAGGAACCTCCAGGGGCCGCAGATGGTATGACCCTCTATCCAAGTCCACCAGCATGCTCATTTATTGTTTGATTCATCGCATGTTGGCCAAGCAATGCCACGTAATGTTGTGGTTTTTTCTTAACTGGTTTTTAATATTCCATTCACAGATGACTCCGCACTAGAAGGGACTTCTAGAGGTATGATTAGTAATATCATTATTAAAGCAATTCTATGCTAATAACAACACCAATGTTTAAAACTAAAATTAGTGTCCAGAGTAGTAATACTGCTTCAAATATAAGCCCTGATACTGAATTAAAGAAGATCTGCTGGTGCCTGTCCCCAAACTAAACCCATCAGTCTGTGCTCTAATCTCATCTTAACCACTCGCCTTTTTCAATTTAAACTTACTAGTGCAGTTCCCGTTCAAACGTGCCTGTTTGGAATGGGCTGATTGCTTGGCGTCCAGTTGCTACTTCAACGTATAAAAAAAATTAATAGTTGATGTGATGTGTGAAGGAGTATTTACACCAACGACATGAAGAAAACTAACATTCTATTATACACATGTTATAAAAAATAAGTACTGTAATAGTAAATACATGTTCTTTTCTCATTTCAATTAAAATAAAGGCAGCATTTAAAAATAAAATAATGTACATCCTAAAATAAAATGCATAGATCATATTGGGCTCTTAGATCTTTCCTATTTTCTGTGCCTTCAGTTTTGATTTGAGTGGATGTTTGCTCCAAAGATTTGTGCTTTGTCTGTAGTAGTGCTTCACAGTCGCCATGGTCTCAGAGCATACAAAACAAACTGGTTTTGAACTACCAGTGGAAATTATGTCCTACGTTTTACGTTTGTAACTACAATCATTGTGTATTGGGCTCTGAGCGCTTCCAAAAACATGGGTGACCTACACTCAACACTAGACGGGTGCATTGTTCCCCAACAATGCACCCATCAAGTGTGGAGTTGATCGGAAGAACGGTTCAATAGATACGCGAAGGACATACAGACACAGAGATTTCTTGCTTTAGTAGATAGATATTTGGTCAAATAATTGTCCTTTACACACACATCAACTTGAAATTGCCATCAGTTTTCAGATCTCCCTTTCTGGATAACTTATATGTAGAATTTTCTGAAGCCATTGAAAATTCATTTACATTTCTTTGGAGTTGTTGATTTATAAGCTGTAAGTGGCATTACAGTTAAATATTAACACCAGAGTTTTGGTTGACACCGACATTGTTTTTGTTAACTTTTGTTTTTGCAGGGCAGAACAAGGGCAAAGAGCCGAGGAGGAAAACAAAACCACATGAACGCCATGGTAAATTAATGCAAACACACAAATAGAATACTGTACCACTGAATCACTTCTATACATGTCTGTAGAAAGCAATAAGGATGAAGAGGGTATCATAGATTGTTACATATGTTTGGTCTCCTTCACTATTTCCCACCCTTGCACTTTTGCTATCACCCACATTGAGAATTGTCAGATAAATACTGTATAAATATCAATATTTTATGACATTACTAGAAGATGTATGATCTCCTATTTTGTGATAAGTTTTGATGTCTTCCAGCAGGTAGTTACTAAAAAAAATCACTTAACATTAGGGATGCTACTGTCTCAATCTTTAGTGCCCTGACAGTTGGTGGTGTGGCATTGTCGTAGGTAACAGTACAGTCATATTCTGTTACTGAAATGACTTTATCTTAGCAGGTTGCTTCTTTGTTATTCTGCTCTGTTCATTTGCTCCAGTGAGCAAACATTGATATGTAAAGCTACTGCTGATGCTAATGAATTACTTTCTACTTATGCTTCACAAAAGAAGCAGTACAGTCTTAAGGCAGTGGTAAGGTTTTATTGTGAAATTAAAACTTTAGATAATTACATTTAAGTTACCTTACCAAAAAACGGACTATAGTCTTCCTAAAACTAGATTTTAACAAGCACCTTTTGTGTGTTTGTGTTTCAGGAAGCCATTTAGAAAAATTGTGACTGTAATGGATTTTACATGTCTCAAACAGTTTGACAATATTGAAGGGATCATTTAGCCAATACACAATAACAAAGCTTTTTTAATCGGCCAACTATTAGGCAAGGCAAGTTTATCAAGTTTATGCCAACAACAAGGCAATCCAAAGTGGTTTAAGTAAAGCATAAAAGGCATCAAGACAATATAAAAAGAACATAAGACAATGTAAAAAGACATTTAAATGCAATTAAAAGTGTTAAATTGGAAATAAAAAGAAGCTAAAATAGAATGAGATTTAAAAAAAACTACTTTTACTACTTTAACTACTTTAAAACCCCTAAAATGCTGTGGTAATATGCAAGAGGTATATATATATATATATATATTGCAGATATTGTCAGTTGGATAGCAGATTTGGTATCAGGAGAGGAAACTGTCGGATTAGTGCAGCCATATTTAACATGGTTTCAAATTTGTAATTAAAAATAAAATAAATTAAAAATATGAAGAAAATGAATTGTTGACCTACAGTTTGGGTTTCTATTTACAATCTGTTTTTTTTTTTTTTTGTTGTTTTCCCAGGGCATGATCCTAGGCAGAAACAAAAGCAGCAATGGTCTCCAGCTGTGGTTGCAGCAGTGATGAGACATTTCAAACATCTCATCTACAAGTGGGAACTAGTGACAATGATTCAGTGTCAACAGTACAAGACTGCTGAGCATCCTGCTCTAGCCAATCGCAACATTCAAAACATAATAGACTTTGTCAGAAATCATGGCATATCCCTAAAGAAGAAAAGTGGCAACTGAACAGCCACCATTTTTGTTTTCAATGGTGAAGTTCTTCGAGTGAAGGAGAAATGTTTTAATATAATAATACAAAAAACACGATTAAACTTCAGTCCTTGTTCACTTACTTCTGTGTCTGGTTTAATGTCCTCATCTATCATCTATCCATTACAAGGCTGTACCTGATGTAGATAACAGCCAGTACACATAAAAAGCATTATGTGTTTTAGTAACATGCCAGTGTTAGCCCTTTGTTATACAATGGCACCATAGATCAGGCATGTCTTTGCATTTCACAGTACTGTTGTGTAAAAAAATGTGTCCTCATATATTAGGTGAATCCTTTTAATGCACATTGCCTTCATTTTAGTGTTTGTGTTAAGCCATGTTTCATTAAGTCATGTTAGACCCTTCAAATCACTTCAGTGACATGTTTGTGTGTTGTATAATCACTGTCCTTATAAACAGAGTTAGTCCTTATAATTACTATTTTTGTAATAGGCGTGGCTTATGCACCTAATTAATACTGTCCTTACAATTAGGCATGTTGTCAGGTTGTTATATTTTCTGTAGTTTTTTGTGTAATCAATTTTTGAAGTGAGATTCTTGTAGTATTGCTCAAAATAGATTTTTTGATATTCAATTCATCTTTGTGGAGCAAGTGGAAAGGGGTGTCCATCTAATACAGCAAAAAACGGGTTTGGAGAGCAAGTGTCCTTATAATACAAAAGGCGTGTATGTATGTATGTGTGTGTGTGTGTGTGTGTGTGTATATGATGTAATGTCATCACTGTATGACATCACACTGGTTGTGATTCTGGAACCTGAAACATTGGAAAGCTTCAGGATCAGATTTCACACCAGAGATAACTGAACGTTGAGAGCTTCTGAAAACTCGCCAGAGAGTGAAAAGAATCGTACACAATGGACAAACAAGCAAGTGCAACATCAGATGCGCCAGAAACAACGCTTGAAAAAGAGCACAACTCTACGCTTGCCGTGGACCAAACAGAAAACCCTGATCCTCCTGCTTCTATGACCAAGGCAGTGAGTGAAGACCCGCTCCGGTTGTTGGTGGCTGTTCTGACTGTCAAAGTGTTGAACAAGTGCAACGCTCTCCAGAAGCAGAGCCCGGAGTGCATCGGCCATGTCAAGCATCTGGTGAACCAAGTTATGGAGACAATCACCATCACCAATGGCTTCTGCCCGGACGTAAAATACTCTAAAAAATTGTGCAAATCCATTGTGAAAGACCTGCAGAAGTTCTATGGAAAGCGCAAGCTGGAGACTGCGATAATGTCAAAGGATCCAGCTGTGGACAAAGTCATCGTTCAGTGTTTCCAGGCTCACATCAGAGAGCTCGCCGCTCGGCTTGAGAAGAAGGCAGCCTCCCCTGACACGTGGGGAGATGTGGTGAAACTCTTTGCTATCTCAGCAGCTACCATCGTCATCATGTTTGTACTGCTGCTGATCCTCTAAAGCTGCTTTAGAGCTGGCTGCAGCAACGTCCGCAGGCAGAAGTCAATAGAGGGCCGCACAGTGGCTCAGTGGTTAACACTGTGGCCTCACAGCAAGCAGAGTGGAAGCCGGCATGATCCTGACCAACACACCGTCTTCCACTCTAGTGGCTGTGTGGAGTTTCTCCCTGTGTAGGCGTGGGTTTTCTCCGGGAGCTCCGGTTTCCTCCCACACTTCCAATTTGGTCAATTAAAAAAATTGGACAATTTTACTTTTTGATTTCTGAAGCACTTCTTCCTCAATTAGGATGAACTTGAGTAGATTTGTGGTTCAGACAGGTGTAAAGACGGTTTGAATAAACAAGGTGTCAGAAAACAAAAGCATGTGAGGTGGTCTCTGTGTCTTTAAAAATGATAATAAATCCTATGTTTGAAATATTTCTAGATGTGATAAAAACATGATGGGACAGACTTGGTGGTATGATGCTCAACATTTAAATTACTACCAAACAAACACTTCTTGCAACAGACTCCATCTGTTCTGAGAGGAAACAGCAGATGGCAGAATGTGGATGAATGTGATGAGACCCAATGACAAGGATTTCAAGTTTACTAATCAGAGTTGAAAAACATTTTTGGACATCCACTTTCTTACATCAAATGGTAAATACTGTAGAGAAATCAGCATGCTGAAATCAGAGGGCTTAAAAGGAGCTGCAACTGAGTGTTTGTCTATTTGTCAGTGTTTATGAGGAGGTTTTAGGTTATGGGTGCTGGGTGCTTTTAGTATTTTGTTTGGAAGAGACTCTGTGTGAGTGTGTTCATTTATTGTACACAGAACAAAAACAAGCAGCAGACTCTGTTTTCTGAAATTAAATCTTGGTTATGACACACATACACATAGACAGTGAAAAGAGCTTTTAATCAAGAATGGACAGACTCTTACATGTTCATTCTTCCCACAGGCAGTTTAAAACCAGTATGTTTCATATGTTCTGAGACCGTGGCAATTGTGAAGCACCACCACGAGACAAAGCACAAATCTTTTGAGCAAACATACCCGCTCAAATCCAAACTGAGGGCACAGAAAATAAATGATATAATATGAATATGATCGATCCACCAGAATCCTAACACTTTTTAAAGTCCTGGCAGGACAAGCTAGAGCTCACTTCTGTCACCGAACAAGAGAAAGTGGTGATAAAATGTGTTGAGATTGTTAAGATGTGAAATGGAGTTAACAAAAAAGAAGAAAAAGGGAAACTCAAGCACTTTATTTTATGCACATTTTTCACAAGCTGTTATGTATTTAATTTGTAAATGAGGCCTTTATTTTACTTGAAATGAGGAAAGAACATTTATTTATTAGAGTATTTATTATTTATAATCCCTCCAGTTCAATGTGAAAACTGACAATAAATAGTGTTGAAATATTATTGAATTGTACTTTATTTGATTTGACAGTCAGTTGTTGACTATATACAGATATTGAAAAGTTAATTAAAAGTTTATAACAACTTCTGGATAACATAACATGAAAACAAAACAAAGGAAAAAAAACAACAAATACACATTTTAATCGCACCCCAGGTTGACAAAAATTAGAATTCATAAAAGCAGTTTTGAAAAAATAAAAATAACAATAAAATCACAGGAAAATATCCCCCCCCCCCCCCTCCCTAAAACAGCTCTTGTAGACTTACAGTACACCAGGAGTGTGTACACCTGATGTGAATGAAGTGTCACATCAAGGACTATCACACCTGATTTAAATGAACACTTTAAACCTGTTTCAACAGGGTCGAGTGTGAACACTTGAACCAATTTTGGATACAAATTCAAGCCAGCAAAAGTGGATTTGAAGATTTTGGGTGCAAAACCTCAGGTCCTCTCTTTACAGCAAAAGCCCAGCACCTGGAAAAAAGAGAAGAAAAAAAAGAGACACACACAAAACAAAGATCGTGGTTTTCTCATGAAGGAGCTGAGGTTTAATTCAACTCCATCTCTAACATTCCCCAATAATTAGACTATCTAGAAGCAAATCCCCTCTAATTCAGTTCGACATTTATTAACTCTACAAATTGAATACAAAAGGTTTAAGTGATTGGTAATATTACATATATATATAACGTTGGTAATATCGTACAAGCCTGTGATGTTTTAGGGAAAACAGCTCTGTGCTCAGTAGTTAGCTTTATTTCTCGGTGAAATGCATGACCTTAGTTTGTGGTTGAAAACAGCGAACAATCTCCCCACAGCCGAATAAGTTTATATACCTCATTATCCTCTTTTTTCATATATATATTTATTATATATAAAATACTGTTTAATTCATAAAAGCCTTACTTTGTACAATATCTGAATCGATGTGTGTCAGTGAGCAATGAAGTGAATGAATGAATGAGTTTGTGTGTGTGTGTGTGTGTGTGTGTGTGTGTGTGTGTGTGTGTGTGTGTGTGTTTGTGTGTGTGTGTGTGTGTGTGTGTTTTTATTATGGAGTCTTATGGCCTGAGGAACAAAGCTGTTCCTCAGTCTGCCAGTGCATGATTTTAGAGTCCTGTATCTCCTCCTTGAGGGCAGCAGGAAGAACAGGCTGTTGTGTGGGTGGGCTGGGTCCTTAATGACCCTCATGGACTTCCTGAGGCACCACTGGGTGTACAGCTCCTGCAGGCTGGACAGCTCACACCCAGTGACATGCTGGGCCGTGCGCACCACCCTCCCCAGCGTCTTGCGGTCTATGCTGGTACAGCTGCCGTAACAAGTGATGAAGCAGCCTGTCAGCAGGCTCTCTATGGTGCCCTGGTAGTCCCTGAGGATTTGGGGCCTCAAGCCAAATTTCTTTAGGTGCTTGATGCTGTACAGACACTGTTGGGCCTTTTTAACGACAGTGGTGATGTGGCTATGCCATGTCAGGTCCTTGTGAATGTTAACTCCCAGATATTTGAAACTGTCCACCCTCTCCACCACTGTGCCATTGATGGTGACTGGGGGGTGAGTGCCCCTCCTCCTCATGTAATCCACAATGACCTCCTTGGTGTTGGAGACATTCAGGGAGAGGTGGTTGTCCTGGCACCACTGTTCCAGGGCGGTCACCTCCTCCCTGTAGGCCATCTCGTCGCCACGGGACTGTTGCACAGCTGCACAAGGTAAGTGCAGACTTCAGATGCATGTTTAGTCCAACAAGGAAGAAACCTTGTTGAGAGATCTAGAAAGACGTATCAGAGTAGCATTAAATGGTATAATATGGCCATCTAGTGGTCTTCATTTAGAACGTGCAGTTTACGCAAAACACTGCCCATACTGTCAGCCTCTGTAATCACCATCATCATCCCTTCTTTAAAGTGATGAGTATATTAACTACCAGTAGAATAATGTGTTGCTGATTTTTTTAATTTTCTCTCAGAAATGATTTTGATTTCTACATTGACTATTGTGATCAGTCATCCCGAAGCCCTGTTTGTTTAATAGCAGTTATACTTGTTTAAGTATGCAATAATTTCAACTATGTAAAACTGGGACATGTGACACATCTGACCCATTGTGAAAGTATAGAATCTTTATTATTTACTATGAATGCATGCATGTATATAATATAATAAAAACATCATTGTATGGTAGACATGCTACATAATCTTTCATGAATGAATTAACAAAATGTAATTGTTACTTAAATAGCCTGCTTTCAGACAAACTGGAGGAGACTTTTATTAAGATGAGGTACAATATTTAACTTTAATGTTTAAACTGGATGCAAAGCAGTCACACTGCAAAATAGAACAACCGAGCACATTAATACACAATAAATGAATCACATTTTTAGTGAGCAGCACTTTATTTAAATGAATATTTTACTTCACTGGTTGATAAATAATGTTATATTTGTATTTAACAACATCTAGAACAGCAGAAACATTCTTAGTTATTCTGTTACCAATGAAAGCCATAACTACAAGATGTGTGGCTGAGACATTTCTCACATTCAAGCCAGAAACACTATCTGGCCATCAAGTGTTTCTTAGTGTTTTTTTCAGGCCTCAAAAGTATGATGAAACATTTTGGGGCAAAAATGCAGAATAATAAACCATAGCTTGAGGCCAGGATTGCAAAAACTTCCACAGCAACAACATATTTCCCAGGAGAGCTAACATAAGCAGGGACAAATGTCACCCAGACAGCACAGAAGATCAGCATGCTGAAGGTGATCAGTTTGGCCTCATTGAAGTTGTCGGGGAGTTTCCTTGCAAGAAAGGCCAAGATGAGACAGGTGCAGGCCAGCAGGCCAATGTAACCCAGAACCAGAGAGAAGCCCACCACAGAGCTCATGGCACACTCCAGAGTGACCTTTGACCCTTGGAAACCCAGATCACGTTGAGGCACAGGGGGACTGAGGGACAGCCATATGGCACAGATGATAACCTATATGAAAAAGAAACACATTCCAATGTTGTTATTTAATATCAAGTGTAGTTACCCATATATATATCAAAAATGTAATAATGTAATCGCTAATCAATATTGACACCTGTATACAGGTGAAGAGGCAGACACTTCCCCTCTGTTGACCTGGACCAAACCACTTCATCAAGCTTTCAGCGCCAGGCCGAGCTGAGCGGAAAACAGCCAGAACCACTATGGTCTTGACCAGGAGGCAGGAAACACAAAGTACAAAACTGATCCCAAATGCTGCCTGCTGGAACCGACAAGACCAGACTGATGGACGACCAATGAACACCAGTGAGCACAGGAAGCAGAGTTTCAGCGACAGAAGAAGCAGGAAGCTCAGTTCTGAATTGTTGGCTCGTACCTTGAGGTGAATTAGATTAACAGTGGCCATTTAAACTATACAATACTTTTTTTCCATTTTTCTAGACAAAATAATGAAAGAAAGAAATGTGAATGCATAAAACAAACTCTCTGTTACATTACTCTGGGTTATTACCATAGGTGTTTGACGGTAGGAAAGAAAAACAACAAAGACAGCTGTTGTCACGATGGCACCAGACACAGCTGCTGTAGTCAGAGTAATGCCCAAGGTTTCATTAAAGGAAAGAAAGTCCAGCTGGCGAGGGATGCAGGCAGTTCGGTTAGCATTGGACCAAAAGTCTGATGGACAACGCTCACAGTGAAGGGACCCTACGAGAGGAAGACAGAGCAGAGAGAGAAGGAAAATAAACAGAAAGGTGAAAATTCAAGTTGTAAGCATAAGATTTGGTTATCTTACGAAGTAATTTCCTCACCAGTTTTGTTACTTATCTCCCCTTCAGCACATGGGATACAGTCAAAGCAGCAGACTGGTTCCCCTTTCCTGTTGGCCTTTCGGGTACCTGGGGGGCAGCTCTCACTGCACACTGAAATAGGCACCTAAACAAAAAGCCAAATCATATTACCAAGGACAGAATCTTGTGATTTGACATTCATTTCAACTGCAAATTTGTTTTTAGCCTTAAGACAATTTGTTGATCTGACTACCTGACTGGATCCTGTGCTCCACTGAATAGTTGACTCGTTAAGGTGCAGATCAAACCCGTCCACACGACCAATCAAAACTAGTTTTAGTGGCCCCTCAGGAGTGTTCTGCCAGTTGACAAGGTCATACTTTGCTTGAATGTCGGCCCCTTGGAAATAAAACATTTCTCCCTGTGGAGTGGTGACGTTCACTTTGTTCAAGTGCTGTAACAGCTGTGAAATCATCAAAATGTTGAAGAAACTGTTGACATTTAAAAAACAAATCAGCATGTGGAAATTTCATTTACAATTTTCACAAACATCTAGAACTATCAGTCAGAGATAATCATGTTTACCTCTACGGGTTTAATGTGTTTTGGAGAGGAGCAGGTGGAGCTGTTGTTTCTGAGAGGGCTGTCTCTGTTGGGGCAGGAGAGAAGGCTGTGAAGGGCGTGGGCTGCAGCATAAACAGCAAGGTAGACATTATATGCCACTCGTAGCTGGGAGGTGTCAGTAAAGAGATGCTGCATCCCCTCCAGGGACTCTGTCCCATTGCAGGTCGGTAGTGAGGCTTTCTGAAGGGGCCTCTTTTCAGGAGATGAAGAGGAAACATTTGATGGATAGTCAAACCATGTTTTCAGTGGTGAAGAGGAATGTGAGGAGAAAGGTGTTGCATGTGACTGTGTAGCTCCAGGGCTGCATGCAAACTCTTTTTCCCAGAAATATCTTAAGAATTCATCATCAGGACGATGATTTGGATGCAAACGTTTGAGATAATTCTCAAATCCAGGTACAGTTGAACTTCGAATGGCCACACCAAGAACTCCATTTGCCACCTTAGAGATGGCAAGATCTTGGAGAATATCACCGCTGGTGCTCCAAGCCTCACTGGCCAGAAACTGTCTGTCAGTCACCTATAATAAGAGGACACTGACATAAATTACAACAAGAAAAACAGCTGGCATTTTGTTGTTACAAAATACATGGCTTTGTTTAATGATGAACCCCTTTGTCTGCACAAATTTCCATGCCAGTTGCTTACATTTCTCTCAGCCAGTTCCAGAAATAGTTTCTTTACATCTGTATACCAGCAAAAGATCAGAATCACTCTCGCAGTCGAAGCTTGAATTGTGATTGCTGCACGTCTGGCATCACTCACAATAGTTTCTCTGTGGACAGTCTCTATGAAGTCCAAACACACCCCTTTCCCTCGAATCTCTTCCTGAAATGTCTGAAATATGAAGGACAAAACAACAAATATGTACATGCATATATATTCTTTGTACTATATATGAAGGAGATACATGAGAGACTTTTTCAGGCGATTTACATATAACAACAAAAATATATACCTGTATTGCCAATTGACCATAATCATTGTTTACTAGCACTGCTCCAATCCAAGTCCACTTGAAGCGTATTGCCAGCCGTGCAATGGCCCGGGCTTGGTAAATATCACTGGGGATTGTTCTGAAGAAGTTAGGAAACTTGGGCCTGTCACTAAGACAGGGGCAGCTCGCCAAGTAGCTGATCTGAGGGAAAGACACAAAACTATTATTTTGACACTGCCTTTACCGTAATAAAACATTTTTTATGAAAATGTTATCAACCTCTTGATGCAGACTGTGTAAAAAAGGTTTATCAGAGATTTATTTCCTGAGGTACTGAAACTCACAACTGGTACAGAGAGAGGCCCCAGGATCCTAGACTCTATTATGGCTGTTGTAGATGTGGCAGCACCAATAAGCAACGGAACAGACTGACCACCTGATGATAATGTTAGATATAGAATTACATAATGACAATCTTTTTATATCTTTTATCATATCAGTTGTTGTTTGGACAAAGCAGATGTTAACTGTATACTAAATTACATTGGGTCATACCTGTTGTCTCTCCAGGTTGTTCAGAGGCTGCAGATTGAGGCATAGAGGCTGTTAAGTTGCAGCTGTTTGTGTCTCCTCCAACCAGTGACAGTGCAGCTTGCAGAGCCCAGGGGTATCGGCTACAGCTATCAAATATACGGTAGCCCAGTCTCACTCCTGGTAGCAGGGTGCTGTTACGATTGATTTCCTCCACCGCAAACGTCATAGCATACATATATTTTAATGACTCTAGATCCAAACTGAGACCACAGGAGAGGAAAGAAATTAATTACAATATCAATCAGTGAAAGATAAAAATAATTGTCATGGACAGATTATAAAATCAAACATGTCCAGACATTTCTTGCATGCAAACATAAATCTTTTGAAATAATTCTACCATAATTAAAATACTGTATGACTATCTCAAGTATACAGGATATTACTTTAACATTTTTTTATTAATAATGTGTTTCTTATAAAACACTACGAGTAACATTACATAACTTTCTAGCTCAACATTATGTAGAATCAAATTTTAAAAAATTCTGTATTTTAACAAAAATATACAAGCATGACAAAAGAGAAAATATAAAGAACACAGACATCTGCTGTCATAATATGAAGAACACAATAATAACCACCAAACATATTGTAACAACAATTCAAGTTATGATCAGGTTTTACCCAGTGCAAGGTTTATAATGTGGCAGCTTGGTGAAGACCTGCTCTACAGCTGAGGGTATGTAATACAGATTAAAGAGTCCGCCGATGATCACATCTCCATCCTGGGAGAGGCCCTTGTTGCTCGGTGTACCCCACCGAGAACACATTATCGCCTGAACCACCTCCAGCCCCATCTGTCTGCCCACTACACTGAGAAGCAGCAGGGAGGAGGACCACTGAGTGAGGAGCCAGTAGAACCAAGACATGGATGCAGCTGTTCTGAACATTTAACACATATATATTGTCTCAGTGTTAGAATATGCATCAACCAGAAGTGCATCAAATTCAGTTTGTGTAAAATATAATTCACATCCAACCTGCCTCATCAAACCTGCCAATGGCATGCAATAAGTTCAGAGAAAATGGTGCAGTACCTCATAGACAACATTCAACAGTTCCTGTTACCAAAGACAAAAGTCTCACTAAAGTGCCCAAATGTATCATCATAGTCTCAAGTCAGCTTCCTGCAGAGAAAAATCACATTATAAACAGATTCATGATTCACTTGGTTAAAAAGCACATATCACAAGGTAAATGTTAAGTCTGGTTGGTATCTTGACTATAACATACACCCTACTCTGCACAAGTGAAGTGTTGATGTGAGTATTTATAATTGTTGTAAAGCCTTTTGTTAGGAAGTAAAACTGATGACATAAGCGCACTACCTGAAATTATTCCTCTCTAGAGTGATGGTGGAAAAACAATCAAATGCTAGCAAGTGATTAACATGTATGAAGTTAGCAGTGATGTGTGTATGTGTTTACGGTATGTTTCTTATAAATACAATAGTGTTTTAAGTGGGTCACGTAAGATAAGATAAGCAAGTGGAGAATTTTGGGAAGCTGTTTAACTCTAAACTTAATGTGTCCCTTTCTCTTAGATTTCTGAGGATTTGTGTATTGTGATTGATCCATAAAACTTAACAAAGTGTGACAGTCTACCTGGAACTAGTATGGGGAATTGTATACCCAGAGCAACAGGTGTGCCATTTGTCAGCTCTATTACAGTCATTTCATGAGCAATTACCTCCCATTATGCATAAGGTGGCATATGGGGAAAGAGGAGGCTGTGTTTGTGACTTTCAATTAATAGATTTTGAGCATGATTCTTGATTGTATTCTTAATTAATTATCAGTTGCTATGTAATATTTTCAGTACAATGAGAAATAAACACTGAATTTGTTGAAATCAAATATTTCAATATTTTATTTAAACCCCAATTCTTTTTTTTTGCTTCATAGTCAATGTACGTAGTTTGGACAGTACATCACAGGGAGAAAGATAACAAGTATCTGTACAATCAGTCTAGGAAGCTATTTGGAGGGACTTGAAGTTCCCAAGTACATTTACACATTAAGCAAAATATAGACAATACACCGCCAGACTAGAAAGACCATTCATTATTGAACAGTGAACATTTCATAAAGGAAATTCATGCTGTCAGATACAACCATTATATGTTTGATTATATGTGATGTTCCACTTATCATACTATATATCATTATACTATATCTGTTTCTAGAAATAACCCAGAATAAGAAATAACCCAGACTGTTATAAGGGAAACCTAATGATTTGAGAACATAGGAACAAACAATGGCAAGTATTTATTTCCTTGATCTTCTGGTTTTTCAGAGGATAAGAAAATGAAATGCAAAAATAACCAAAAATATGTAGGTGGTACTATATCAAAACAAAGCAGTAGTCATAGAAAGTTGCATTGTTGCAAAACAGTAACATGTAATTAAAACATAATATCAACGCATTAGAAAACTTTAAGAAATTATTTAAATATGGTACAGATATAGCCAACCAATTTATCCAATCCTTGGTTAGGGCAGAGCTCATGTCTCAGAGATCAATGTGTCTTATATGGGCAAAAGGTATTCAATATAATTTGTTGTCATTCTTTAACTGTGATCAATAAAATGTTACATCAGTAGGCCTTTTTTCCACAGCAGACATTTTGACTTGTCACAATAGAAAAAGCACAGGTGTTACTAATAACATTAACGATGACTCCGCTCTACGGTATTCCAGGACCCTGAAACTGAAGCAGATAAATGGAATTCAGCCATCATTCATTTTATTGAGATTTTCCTACTGTGACGTGTCAAAATTTCATCTTTGAAAAGGGCCTTTTTTCAAATACAATAACCCTACTAAATGTAAAGATGATACAATTGAAATCTCATCTTTTCTACAACAGTTCTATTTGACTAAACTATGCAGGCTTGGCTAGATGTGACATGAAATACTCAACATCTCACCAAAAGGAACTAATTAGTCAAAGTAAAATTTGTAGGCAGTTGTAAAGCTGAGAATGCAGGATGCCAATCAGATAATATAGATAATATATATCTGTGCGCGTCTAACCATTGTCATCGACAACTCGTGTCTGTTCCTTGCAGCAATCAACTGGCAGACCGATGATTTCCACTTCAACAAACGGATCAATAATCTGAAGGAAGGGCAGTGAGATGATTTTGATGAACATTTTATTAAAACTCTGATGCACAACACACACTGTGGGTGTTGGGAAATGGTTGTCAGGAAACTGAAGCTTCTAAAAATAGCACAAGAGGCAAGCAGAGAAATTAAATATTAAGTAACACTGCAGATATTTAGTTTCCCATCACTTTATGTCTGTTTTGACATGCTTTAGATGAAACATCGCCCATTCATGAGGAAATAGGGCAGTCCCTGCAGAGTGGCCTGAGGAGGTGCTGCTTGTTTGTGCATTGTCTGTGTGTCCAGTGGGTGTGTTTGACCTGTGGGTGGTGCAGTAACTAGTCTTTATTTTCTCCCTCCGTGACTAATACCATGGCCTAGTTTTATCCCCCCCCTCTCCTCTCTTTCTTCTCTTCATCTGTTGTATTACTCTCTACTACTCTGCTGCATATGCATCTCTACACATTGCGTTGGGGCTGTACCTGCCACAGGTTCTTCTGCAGGCCCTGGTGCCTGGCTCAGAGCAGGGCTCTGATGCTGAAGCTGATGCAACTTTAACTGCTGCACCACCTGTGGGCAGTATGAAAAGGATTAGGGCCACATGAAAAATGTATTTGAGTTTAAAGTCAGAATTCTCAAGCAACAACATTACAATCCAATTAGTGAACTCATTACCCTAAACACAACAATACCATACCAATAGTAGGAATTTCCCAGCTACTTTGCTGTCTGATTCAAATGGTTATAGTTCTGTCAGAGCGACTGGTTACTTGCTAACACATTTACACCGTGCCTACACAGGAGGCATAGCAGAGCAACAGCAGCAGCGAAAGGCTCAGGTGGCATTCAGGCACAGTGTTGAGTGTAGGCCACCTGCATTTTGTCAGTGCTCAGAACTCAACTCACAGTCACTGAAGTAACGAATGTAAAACAGAGGAAAATGGACTTGAAGTAAAAATATGCTTCGGGTTGCAGTTAAGTGCATATAGCCCGAGTGATTAGTTTTCTGGCCTGTGTAAAAGCCTGCATTAATTAAAACTAGTGCAGTGCCCATTCAAAACGTGCCTGTTCAGAACAGGCTGATTGCTTGGCCTCCAGCCGCTAATTAAATGCATAGAAAAATTAATACAGTTGATGTGAGGTGTGAATGAGTATATACACCAACAACATGAAAGAAACTAACATTCTAATATACACAGATGTTATAAATAATATGTACTCTTTTAGTATACATGTTCTTTTCTCATTTTAAGTAAAAGTTCAGATTTGAGTGGGTATATTTGCTCCAAAGATTTGTGCTTTGTCTGTAGTGGCGCTTCACAATCACTATCTGCTAAATCTGCTAAACATGCTGCCATAATACCACGCTTTCTGTGTAGACAGGGGGTAAGAGTGTCCATTCTTGATTAAAAGCTCTGTTTTCGCTGTCTACTTTTCTCATTTTAGAGCACTTAAGTGCATGGTAAGAGGGTGCTACTTGTTTAGGTTACATAAATACCACATACAATGCAGATTTGTTCTTTCCAGGATTTCTGAATATTGACAAACTGTGTGCAGGTGCACTACTACCTGTCTCCTCTACAAGTAGCTAGATAACTAATATATTTCAATAAATGCTCTAAACATAGAGTTCCAGCAACATCTGCTGAAGACATTGAACTCCACATCAACAGCAAAGTGCAGTGGTGAAGACACTTTTTTTGCCTCAGTTTCTGTGACCTCTGAGAATGCCATTTAAGCAAAAATGGAATTTGTCATGGTTAATATCTGACAGGGACTGATAATCAAGAATTATTTAAGCACATAAAAGTTAGCTTCTTACTGCCACAACTTCCTTTAATTATGTCATTTAGTGGCATACTATCTGTGTTCTAATCCATAGTCCTTGCCCTCTAACAGTTTCACAACAAATGATAAATGTTCTAATTTACACAAGCTTTGCAATATGATTTCATATGCATGACTACTAGGAGTGGGCATTATGGCCCTAAAATAATATCACGATATTTAAGGGTATTTCAGTGATAACGATATTCTTGACGATATGACAAAATATTCCTCGCGGGATTTTTGATTTTTGATTGTGGATGTCTACGTTACAGAGAGTCAAAGTTCCAAAACTTGAAGTGAATGTATGTAAAATGCCGCCTTCGAGTTGAAAGCCAGGGATTTCAACCTGCTAAGCACGCTCCATTTGCAGAGTTACTTCTACGTTCCCATCAAGCTGATGTCAGAACTGATGTTTGTGCATGCCCATGAACAACCGTCCGCCCCATAGTATTTGTTGTTAAGGTTATTGCTAAGGTTGTTCCATGGGCTGTTCACATTGTTCACTCGCATATTTCAATTGGATTTCGGCTTGTGCATGTACGGATGTATTTGAGAAGTTTATATTTCAAATAGTTTAGGGGATGTTATTTAGCTCAACTTGCAAGTTGTTTTTTCTTATCAAGAAATGACACCTAAATAAGATACCTAAGTGTTATAGGCCAAGCCATGGTTTTAGTATTTTGCTTCAGTTGAGGCACAATAGAGTAAGATCAGAGTATGTATATGAATGCACTCAGCATAAATGTGGTGAGGTAAACCAATAAGGCCCCTTTAGAGGGCTCAGTCTGTAATAGACAGTTACCATATTGTGCTTCATTACTTGAGCTATGTGTGAGGGTCTATATATGTATATTATTATTTATATTTGACAAACAAAATTAGAAAATCTATACCATTGCTCATTGGACAGACAAAGATCTAAGAGGGTGCACAACTAAACATATCTGATATGTCAAGTTAATATATACTTAATACCAGTCAGATGCAATAACCCTCAATCAAACAGATGCAGAGGAGCAGTGAAAAATGTATGGGAAGACAATATACGGCTGCTACCCTCTAGTGGACATTTTAGTTAACTCTACACATTAGTGGAGTCCATACATTAAAGGCTGATTTAAGCAATTTTTAAACTTACTTTGGTGCGCTTGTGTCCCCACACAAATATGTGGTTATCCTCACTACACAGAAGCTCCTTTCACGCATACATGTATCTGCTCAGGTGTTTGCAAAGTGGCAGTTAAATGTGTGTTTTATTGGGAAGTGATGCAGTCAAATTAATCAGATTAATTTAATATACAAATGGAAAAGTCTATTATAATGTGATATTTAACAAATTTTATAGCCATTCACTGAGTTGATTGTCATGCAACTTTCAGACATTACTGTTGCTGTTGAACGGTTGCTGACATGGCTTTGGTGAAATGTTATTAAATGAGCACACATTAATTCTGCCTCAATACAAAATCGATGAAATGAAATGCAGGATTAAACTATACGGCAAGTCAATAAAAAGGGATGACATAGTGACAAAACTAAATGACTGGGCTCAGAAAAAGAGTTAATAGGAGAAAAGTCATGTGGGCATTTCCAGATTTGCTCTTGCTCATGTATTTCATGTTATTGTCTTCATAAATTTCCTCTCCTGTGTCTTCCCCTCTTTATTCTGCCTCCTGCCGGTTACAGGAACAGTTTCATCTCAATGGGGTGCACAAGACAGGAGATGTGGTTGTGGGTGGGCTATTTGAAATCCATTTCTTTTCTGTCTTTCCTGACCTGTCTTTTACCTCAGAGTCACAAGAGCCTACCTGCCACAGGTGAAAAGAAGCAGCAAAAAGAAGGAACTGGGGTAAATCAGTCCCATTTGTTGAATATATTCTGATAATAAAATTGTATTCTAAAAAAATTACATTGTGTTTTCATCCCATCTTGAACATATTACATTTTTGCTATCTTGATTTTTTTTTTTCAATTTATGTATAATAATTATTTTATATTCAACTGGCTTAATTTTTTGACAATATACAAGTTTGGGTTTTTTATACATAAATTGTGGTATTTTTTGTGTTAGTTTTGATGTTCTAGGATTCAGGCAGGCCCAGACCATGGCCTTTGCTATTAATGAAATCAACAGAAACTCCAACCTGCTGCCTAATGTGACTCTGGGATACAGTCTATATGATAACTGCATCAAACTAGGAATTGGATTCCATGCAGCATTGTCATTAGTCAACAGTCAAGGGGAGGCATTTATATTAAAAGAGAGCTGTGTAGGAGCCCCTCCAGTCCTGGGGATTGTGGGTGATTCTTCCTCTGTTCTATGTTCTATTGCCATTTCCACTGTCTTAGAAGTTAAAAGAGCCCATTGAGTGGTTTTAGGATGTGCAGGAATAATGCATTGCACAGATGGTGAAGCAGAATGTGACGGGCCGCCAGTGGATTGCCAGTGAAGCCTGGACAGCAACTGCTGTGCTCCAGACCCCTGACCTCATGCCATACCTGGGTGGCACACTGGGCATTGCCATCCGTCAAGGAGAAATACCAGGCCTCAAGGATTTCCTATTAAGTATATATATCAGTGTTGTGAATTCCATTTTTTTCACCTGTCCTCTTTGGTTTTCATAAAAACACTCACTACTGTAGGAGAACCAGTTGGTCTTTGGGTCTCATGCAATCTCTACAAGAGCCCAGAGAAAGTCTGGGTTCAATCAACAGCAACCTCTAACCTCCAAGACATGGATGTATATTCAACTTCGCCTGGAAATGCCTTCAGGTGAACTGAGTATCCTCCCATCACATTAAAGTGTCAGTTTTGACGCTTCACAGAACCATCTCCTCACTTCCAAACTCTTCATAAACTGTTGGGGACGATCCCAAGTGAAGTTTCCAACACTAAGGAACTGCCACACTCCTATCAACTCAAGGTCAGAGTACTGATCAAAGGATCAATTTTTGGACAAATGCAGAGAGAATGTTATCATAGTGAAACCTCATCAATTTGTTTGATGAGTTGGGACCACTCTAACTATGTTCTCTACCCACCTTCTAATGTCATACATGCACCCACACTCACATTCCAAAGCACATCCCCCTGTTGCTCTCATCCTGGTTTCCCTGGATTCCAGATAAGGATAGCCAGACCGGTGCCATAAATCAAGCTGAGCCTCAGCGTGAATTTCTGGGTTAATTTCTGTGACAGAAGTTAAATTTAATGCTTCATAAGTTTAGAACCATCTTGTAGTTCATACTTTATTAGCCACCGAGTAATGCCTGTTAAACTAGTCCAACTCTGAACTTTCTACAACAAATTGTAGGTGAGATACAGATATATAGGTTTAATTATTAAATATTAATGGAACCACAGCACCACCCAGTGAACAACTTTCTTCCACTGAAAATCTGATGTTTTCCTATTGTGATGTGTTTAAATTGATATTAAACTCTATATGTATAACTCAGTAGGAATTTGATAGGTATGCAGAGTTACTTAAAGAGTTACTCAAGTAACTCTTTTGTGATAAATGTGTGCCTCTGAACATTTGAGAAACATATCATGTATATGCAATTCATGCTTAAATGTGGATGATTAATGGTGAAATGTTTAGTTGCCAATTTATCAGCCCAGAGAAGATCACGCATTTATCTGAGACAACAGATTTTTCCATCTCGTGCGGAAAACATCTATCTCCACCGACACACGCCCACTCAGAGATAGCCGGAATAAAAGCAGCGCACTGGCGATGCTCTTCTCTCTTTGTTTGTTCTCTCTTTTTTATGGTTCTCTCTTTTTTTTGGCTCTCTCTTCCTTTTTCGCTTTTTGTCATTTTTCCACTTTTGTCTTTTGATTGCTCTCGCTTTGTGATCGCCTAAATAAATTTTCTTTTCTTTAAGCTACGTACAGTAATAAAAACTTCAGTAAAATGAACTTTATGTTAAAATCCTTTCACGCTTAGTACCTTGAAGTATAGTTTTGTCTGGCCGGCGAGTTATTTAGTAAGACAGGAAGACAGTCAGAGACTTCAATTTAAACGACCCGCTCTCTACAGATCAAGACCAGCTCATCCCTCTTTGTGACAGTGAATTCCGGTGATGATTTGTGAAATCATCTGAAGAAACCTGCATCAAAATAAACTGTTGCTCGACATTCCCTCAACGCTCAAGAAGTTACGCTGGGGAATTCCCTGATCGCCCGTTCAGGGAATCCCCTCTACAGACGACCACTGAGTCATCTCAGGACAGTCGGGAACCCACTGAGTCATCTCAGGACAACGCTGCACACAGCTCCCACAGCACTCACGAGCAGAAAACATCCGCTGGGAGGCGACACCAGAATTGGAAAGATTTCTCATCGCCCTGACGCAGCAGACAGCCCGCTGAGTCACCCGTTCACCTCCAGACAACGCACAGTAAGCTGAACAACACTACTCCTGTTTCCCACATCTGATTAAGAGTTGGTGTCAGTTAAATTGAACTCTCTAGTCAATTTCTTAGAGAAGTGATTAGTTAGATTATATCAACCGTAACAAATACTCCGTGATTACGTTATCATTGACATTTCACCATCATTCATTCATAGCTCCTAACATAAAACACTCATTCTGGTTGATTATTCATGTCTAGTTTACACTAACGTCTCATTTATTCACTGCTCAATATTTAGCTCAATAAATATATATTATCAGCACGTCGTTGTCTGTGGCTTCAATTTAAAGCAGAGAATTAGATCACTGCATCGTAACACATTACTTCACATGGAGATTGATAAAGTTGTCTCTGTGTTTCTTCCCGGCACAGTTAAAATTAGACTAAACAATGGGAAGTGGTGCCCCTAACTAAACGAGGATTTCATATTAATAAAAGGTGATGTTCCTACAATGGTGCCCCGTGTGAGGCGATACACATCACAAATTCTCTGCAGTAAATGGATGTTTATTGACAAACTGGCTGTATAACGACCCATATAGCGAGTGAATACTGTTACTGTACGCTGAAGAGATCCAATATTTCTGCCTGATTTTCTGTGCTTACGAGTTGGGTATGAGCAGTGAAACTTTTGGCTGCGCTATAAATTGTGAATTACGCTGAGTAACTCAGGCAAAGCTTGAGTCCAGTAATGTTAAAGTTGACTAGTCATTAATCGAATTAGACACGCTGTGTGTCCATGTTTCCAGCCACCGTGCTGAGTTTGTTTGCATGCATAGTGTCGCTGTGATTTGAAAGGGCCCTGGTGAGGCTTGACGGCTGCGCTGTGCCAGCGTCAAATAACTCGTCCTGAGTATTACTTACCTCTGCTGCAAAGTTCCAGAGAGAGTTTCATTTACTCAGACCCTCTTGCGTTTTCTGGTTAGATTAGCTACCTAACCAAAAACAGCTGTGTGAACAGTGAAAGAGGTTTATTTCTCTGTTGTTGAAATTGGTTGATATAGTAATAGATTTAAAGCGCTGACTTGTGAAGAGAGATAGAAAACCTTAGTAGCCGAAATTGTAAAAGTTGAAAGTGTTATTCGTATTTTCACAAGCTATTTGTGTTGCAAAAGGCCGTCGTGTCTGAAGCTTTCTGCTGTGTGAAAAGTGAACTTGACTGCTGTGGATTTGTGCTTGTGATCTGTGTCTGCTGAGTTAACTCAGTGTTACTATCAGAATAACACTGAGTTATTAAGACCAAGAATTAAGAATTAAGACCAATCCAGCCTGAACAGGTAGTGCCTATCAGGGGGACGGAGCCAAAAACGCCATCTCCCCTCCTGTGTCGCCCCTCCTCTGCATTGGTAGAGTTTAATAATTCCTATGTTTAGTAGGACACAATAGCTTTCACTTAATATGGTATGAGCAAGATAGTATAACAACTTACAGTAATATAATTACCTCAGTTAAGCATAAGTGTGGTTGGGCTCTGTCTCAAATTACAAGCTCTCTAAAACTCAAAATAGTTACAAATCAGATTCAATTAACCAAGTCAACCGCCAGAGGGTGATGTAGGTTTATTTTACTCTACCAATGCAGAGGAGGGGCAAATTGAAAGTTTCACAATAGACTTAAGATAATTTGGTTTAATAACATTCAATTAATGTGGTAAAGCAAAAGCCAAAGTTATTGAGTAATAAGGTAAAACTTTCAATTTGGTTTTCCCTGACTCTCTCTTCCAGCACGACTGTTGACCGGGTGTCTGATAATTTCTTCCGTAATCCCTCCAGCCTTGATACTACAGGGGCACTTGCCAAATGGAGGTTCCAATTTGGGCATTTGCGATATACATTTCTGTTCAACTGTGAGTTCTACCCTGAGTTGAACACCTTGACCAGTGACAGCTAACAGGGGGTTGCACTTATGGCGTTCACAGAGCGTAGATCGTTATCTGTCCCACTTTGTGTTCTACCATTTTGGGAGCTGACCACCTTTCATTGCTGTGGTTACGAATGTGGACAGGCATTACAGGACTGTACAGCTGTGACTGTATTTTCAGGGTTTACTTCTTTGGAGCTATCACAGTGAGGTGGTAAGACTCCTTGTGTTCTCCGTCTGCATTGCTTTCTGCTTTGATACTATAGGGACATGGGTTCTAACTGTCCATCTTTGAGTTTTACTCCTTTGAGGACCAAATTCCCTAGAGTTACTCACTGCAGTGGCTTGCTAATCGTGACACAGGATATCACCGGACTGTACGTCTCAGGATAAAATAAATTAATGTATTCTAGCAATACTTCAGCAAAAGACTAAAACCAGTCTCCTGTTAATCAATTTAAAACCGTCTTGCTAATTAAACAATTTCTCAATTCTAACAAAAAATTCTTTAAAAAGAAATTTATACTTTAAATTATTTACTCACACATTATTTCTATCCCTTCTTCTTCTCTATATTCAAAAGAAAATAGAGAATTGTAAATACTATATAACATCCACAGATTAAGCTGAATCACCCACATTTACTATCAGGCTCTCTTTTGAATTAAAAGACTTGTTTACTCATTTTGATCTTTATATAAACTCGAGTTCGTTAACCAAGTCAACTATATCCTCAATAGCGACAAACCAAACATGGAAGGTGCAGCTGTATCTACCCCTTCAAATCTGGGAAATCCTTGTGAGAATCTTGACTCAGCATTATTGGATTTGACCCACAAGTTAACACCTGGATATGCAACGCAAATTCAAGGACTTAGTCCTACTGATCTTCAAGGTATAATGGCAGAGTTTATCTGTAAAAGCATTACGGAAAACCTGAAAGACAAAGCTCAAGCCAAGATGCTAGGTAACATGGCCATTGTGATGTTGGCACAACTCAAACATGTCAATGAAGCAGTTGAGAAACTAAAAGCCCACTAACTGGAAAATAAAGTCCTTAAATAACAACTTGATAAGACTAAGCAGTCTTTAGCTATATCAGAAGAATGTGTTGAGGAATTAGAAATTCAGTTAAAAACACCAGGTGAGAATGAGGAGGAGTCCTCAGAGGATGATGACGAGACTGAATTGCAGAGAAAGAATAAAGAACTAGAACAAACCCTGCAAAACTGTGAGCAGGAACTAGCTAGAACAGGAACTCATCTTACAGAGGTAAATGAACAGCTCAACAGCTCCAACAAACAAAAGAAATAGGATATGCAACAAAAACTAGCAGAAGCTGATGACATGGTTAAAGAATCCTGTCACCAACAGGCAAAGACAGAGTTAGAACTGGAAGATGTTAAAAAGGAGCTAGGATACTTAATGGTCAAACAAGGGAGACAAGAATCTCCTCAGCAATATTACCAGCGACTTCGTCAAGCTTACTTTGGTTCTACAAATGAACCAGGAATGGAAGAGGATCCCCAGGCCAAACCAACCTATCCCAGTGTCTTGAGTGTCAACACCAAATCCTTGACCCTGGAGTTGGAAGGAGCCACAAACACGCGGCCCCTCAAGACCTTCCTCTCCATCTTATTGACACCCCAAGAACTAGAACCACTACCCATTTCAGGTAACCATAACCAAGGACGTGGGTATCCATAACCACCCTAGCCTGGGAGAGGCAAAGGACAGAATCGATCGAGGTTTGAGGCAAACAGACCCTATTCAGATTCCCACTGACGTAAGTATCACCCAAACCACTGGGAGAGCCACCAAATGCGGGATAACAGAGAATACAATTGACAGGAGTTCCGAAACTCTCCCTCAAGAGGTAGACAACCTCAAAATTCAGCTCATCAGGTTCCATCCGATGAAGAAACGAATGATAACAACCAACAGACCAGCGAAAGAAGGAACAACAACACCGATGGTAAGTCTAAGCAACCCGGCATGAGTGAGGACGATCTTAACGCTATTAGGCTATTGGTCAAAAGCATGCACAACAAGGAGAAAGAGAAAGTCGACCTCTTCTCGATAGCTTCCATATTAGCACCTCCTTCAACCACTGATCCCCCTCCAGAAACGTCACCCAGCCAGTCTCATGAAGTGGGGGAAGATCTGTACTTGGGCCCCAGCGAACCTGGGGCCACTACCACAATGACAGGATAGTATATTAATGTGTAGTTGGGTCCACAGTTGGTTTTGCAGTGTTGCTGAGTTATATTGGCTTACTGGCTATCCTCAGCTTCCTGCTAATATCTCTGGCAAGGAATCTTCTAGACAACCTTATTGAGGCCAAACTCCGCAAATATGCAAATGCGGTGGAGGTATTTGCCATCCTGGCCTCCAGTTTTTTCCTCTCGGTGGCACTGTTTGGACCCAAACATAATGTTACATAATTCTGCTGAGACCAGAGAGATACACAAAGAGAGCAATCATGGGTTGATTGCATTGAGTCATAAAAACTGCACTTTACACAAGCAAGAGACAGAATGAATTGTTGGTTTTTCTATACAATACTACAATATATAAATACAAGCAGTAAAATAGTTTAATCATAAAAGCAATGTTAAGTATCTGAAAAGCAGAGCTGAATTTATAAAATTTTTATTTTGTCTTTGTTTTTTTTTGGAATGCAGTTTAAGTGCAAAGCACCTTTTGTTTTTTTCTTTGTGATTTTCCATGGTGTGTATAAAAATGCTATAATACATTCCACACATACTGTGTGTTACGTGTATTTATTTTACACATTGCACCCAAAGGTACTCCCAAATTGAAGAAAACAGAACTCCTCTTAGTTACTGAGTCAAAAAACATCAACAGCAACATATTGTCTTTACAGTAAAATAAGCAATTTTCTATTACTTTTCTTGAGTACAAAGGAATTTCAGCCAACATTGATCAAATTAAATATACCTAATACAAGTATCTGAGCTGAAAGCTGACTGTGAGCCAAAAGTGTTTTAAAATTCCACAGATTGGGGAGATCTTTTTCCAAAAGAAGATATTGTATCATCTATAGTTATTAATCATCATCATCAACCTTCCATAAATAACATCAGTGTGGGCATTTTGTGTGGTAGTAAAGTAAACATATAGGCGGTGGGAAACACAGAAACAAGTGTAACAAAAGTTGTACAAATTAACTGTAATTCTATGAGAATGATTAGAGCTTCCAGGTTTGCCAACAATGCCTGTGAAGGAACAATGGCTACAGTAATAAGGGTGGAGTTGCCCTACCAGATGTTGTACCATAATGCTGCCTCAGTGCTGCCTGAGCCATGGTTGAACCAAAACTCAACATAACTGAAAGGTAGTGATTTGGAGCAGTCTGAGTGTGCTATTATTAAGCCATCAAAACTTGCCATAGGAGTTGGTCTAAATGCCTCTTTTAACATCCTTAAAAGGATAAGTTCACAATTTTTCAAGTCTGTGAACTGAATTAACAACAAAACCCAGTGCAAAAACCATTTAACAGACACCTGGAGCATGTTTTTACTCTATAATTTCTGAATGACTGACTGGTCTTTTTGCACAGACTACGACACAAAAAAAAAATATGAGGAGTTTCTTTTATGCTGCAAGGTTTAATATCAGCAGTAATTATAGATAGGTAATGTCTAGAGGATACAGATACATCAATAACAATAAACTACTATGTCATTAATACAATATTTTATGTTTCAAAAACAATTATGTGTTTTAATTAAATTATACAATAATGAATGAATAAAATAAATGCATGCAAACTGAAAGACTAAATAATGTCAGTATAGTGAACATTGCTCAAATTTGATAAGCCAAAATATGTAATGTTAATATTATGTTTGTCTGTGCTACCTGGACATCAACTGTTTCTTAGTGTTTTTCTCAGGCCTCAAAAGTATGATGAAACACTTTGGAGCAAAAATACAGAACAGTAAACTATAACTAGAGGCCAAGATTGCAAAGATCTCCACAGCAACAGTATATTTCCCAGGAGAGCTAACATAAGCAGGGACAAATGCCACCCAGACAGCACAGAAGATCAGCATGCTGAAGGTGATCAGTTTGGCCTCATTGAAGTTGTCGGGGAGTTTCCTTGCAAGAAAGGCCAAGATGAGACAGGTGCAGGCCAGCAGGCCAATGTAACCCAGAACCAGAGAGAAGCCCACTACAGAGCTCATGGCACACTCCACGGTGACCTTTGACCCTTGGAAACCCAGATTACGTCGAGGCACAGGGGGACTGAGAGACAGCCATATGACACAGATGATAACCTGGATAAAAATAAGTATTGTTAAAATATAATTAAATCAATGTATAATATGGAATACCAAAAATTAAGCAAATATTTTATCTAAAGTAAAGTGCATCTGTTGTACCTGTATACAAGTAAGTAGGCAGACACTTCCTCTTTGTTGGCCTGGACCAAACCACTTAATCAAGGCTTCGGCGCCAGGTCGAGCTGAGCGGAACGCTGCCAGAACCACTATGGTCTTGACTTGGAGGCAGGAAACACAAAGCACAAAACTGATCCCAAATGCTGCCTGCTGGAACCGACAAGACCAGACTGATGGACGACCAATGAACACCAGTGAGCACAGGAAGCAGAGTTTCAGTGACAGAAGAAGCAGGAAACTCAGTTCTGAATTGTTGGCTCGCACCTAAAAGTGAGAAGTCATATACAAAAAAGACAAGCCAAAAGTTCACATTAACCTGATATTTTGTTCACTAATGTAAAACCTTTACCTTGTAACAAACTTGTAGAAAATGGACCTAACAATACACAACTACAACTACACATCAATGAGGATTTTGTACAGTGTATGCCTTTTTACATTACTCTGTGTTCTCACCACAGGTGTTTGTCGGTAACAAAGAAACACCACAAAGACAGCTGTTGTCACAATGACACCAGACACAGCTGCTGTAGTCAGAGTAATGCCCAAGGTTTCATTAAAGGAAAGAAAGTCCAGCTGGCGAGGGATGCAGGCAGTTCGTTTAGCATTGGACCAGAACTCAGGTGGACAACGTTCACAGTGATGGGAACCTGGGAAAGGAAAGGAAAGGAACGGGAAAGGAAGGGGTAAAGGGGAACCGTGCAGATAAACTTAATGCAGACAGCGTCATGAATCAGGTTCACTGCATTTGGGAAGCAAGGAGTTATGAGTTTCTCATTTTTTAAATTGTAAAAAACAGAGAGAGGCAAGGAAAATAAAACACAAAGGTGAAAATTAATAGCAAACATACATTTCTGTTATATTATGGATTCATTTCCTCACCAGTTTTGTTACTAATCTCCCCTTCAGCACATGGGATACAGTCAAAGCAGCAGAGTGGTTCCCCTTTCCTGTTGGCCTTTCGGGTACCTGGGGGGCAGCTCTCACTGCACACTGAAGTGGGCACCTAAACGATAATTATTTTCAAGGACAAAATACATGTCCTCTGACTAACTGGTAATGCAATGAAAAAATTTTTTGTTATAGACATGAGTCAATAATATTTTTTTTAAACTACCTGACTGGATCCTGTGCTCCACTGAATAGCTGACTCATTAAGGTGCAGATCAAACCCGTCCACGTGACCAATCAAAACTAGTTTTTGTGAGCCCTCGGGAGTGTTCTGCCAGCTGACAAGGTCATACTTTGCTGGAATGTCAGCCCCTTGGAAAAAAAACCTTTCCCCTTGTGGAGTGGTGAAGTTCGCGCTGTTCAAGTGCTGCAACAGCTGTGAAATCATAAAGAATATGGAAACTGCTCATACTGTAACTGACAAAGCCTGTTTAAAGTAGAATATATTACAGTAGAAGCATAGGTGGTAACACTTTACACTTAGGTTGTTAAAAGCTACATTTCTTTTCTCAGGGAAAGGCTTATAATCCTGTTTACCTCTATGGGTTTGATGTGTTTTGGAGATGAGCAAGTGGATTTGTTTCTGAGAGGACTGTCTGTGTCAGGGCAGGAGAGAAGGCTGTGAAGAGCGTGGGCTGCAGCATAAACAGCAAGGTAGACATTATACGTCACCCTCAGCTGGGAGATGTCAGTAAAAAGATTATGCACTCTCTCCAGGGACTCTGTCCCACTGCAGAGTGGTAGAGAAGTTTTCTGAAGAGATGTTTTGGCAAAAGATGAAGTAGAAGTATTTGAAGGGTGGTTAGACTTTTGTCGAGGTGTTACAGATTTGAGTGGTGAAGAGTGAGAAGTGGCCCCAGGACTACATCCAAACTCCTGTTCCCAGAATTCTCTGAAGAGTTCATCATCAGGACGTTGAGATGGGTTCAGACTTCTGAGATAATTTCCAAATCCTGGTATAGTTGAACTTCGAATGGCCACACCAAGAACACCACTTGCCACTTTAGAGGTGGCAAGATTTTGGAGAAGGTCACCGCTGGTGCTCCAACCCTCACTGGCCAGAAACTGTTTGTCAGTCACCTTGTGACAGCAAAAGGACACACAAGATAATTATAATAAAAATCATAAAATTAAATAAACATAATAAGGGTTTTTAAAATAGCAATTGCACATTTATTTCAGGTTCTCACATTTATCTCGGCCAGTTGCAGAATCAGTTCCCTCACGTCTGTATACCAGGCAAAGATCACAATCACCCTTGCAGTCGAGGCCTGAATTGTGAGTGCTGCTCGTCTGGCATCACTCACAATGTTTTCCCTTTGCAGAGTCTCTACAAATGTCATACACACCCCTGCCCCCTGAGTCTCCTCCTGAAATACCTAACATATACAGGTTAAAGGAACATACAGATTACATGAATGAAATGTATATTGTGTATTTATGAGTATATATTTTAAGGATATTGTGAAATTTTTCTTGAAATTCTTGAAAATAAACATTACAAATGGAATCACCTTCATTGCCGCATGGCCATAATTATTGTTTGCTATCACTGCTCCAATCCAGGTCCAGTTGAAGCGAATGACAAGCTGTGCAATGGCTCGGGCTTGGTAAATATCACTGGGGATGGTCCTGAAGAAGTTTGGAAACTGGACCCTGTCACTCAAGCAGGGGCAGCTCGCCAGGTAGCTGATCTAAAAGACACAAAAAAGTTGCATCATTACTAATTTTGAGTTTTTTTAAAGGAAGCAGATGTGTTTAAATTGATTTCCATCCACAGTTTTTGTCTTCATTCCCCAATTGTTTTTCAGTTGTTTTCTTGCAGTGTACAGTTAAGCAGGGACTGTAAATAGTGAAATGAAAAATGGCACCAACCCCTTTAAACTAAGGAGAGAAAATTAGAGCACAGTGTTTATGGTGTATTCGAAACTCACCAAAGGTACAGAGAGTGGCCCCAGGATTCTGGAGAGTATCTGGGCTGTTACGGATGAAGCACCACCAATGATCAAGGGAGCATGGTGTCTACCTGATGAGGGCATTAAAACATGTGTCATTAAATTAAGGGTCTGTGGCATGAAAAATACTGTTTGCTTCTGTTTTAAACACAGCAGTGCATTCATTTTGCAGTCATCATTCAATTGGACAGAGTTTCATATAGGTAAACACCAAGCTGCAGGTATAATTACCTCTCCTCTCTCCGCTTTCTTCTCCATAGCCTGCAGAATAATCCAGAGGAGCTGTCAAATTACACCTGGTGCTATCTCCACCAACCAGTGACAATGCTGACTGAAGAGCCCATGGGGGAAGTCCACAGCTATTATGTATATGGTAGCCCAATTTCACACCTGGTAGCAGGGTTGTACTATGATTGATTTCCTCCACCGCAAACACCATAACATATATATACTGTAATGGAACATGTTCTAAACTGAGACCAGGAGAGAAAGAATGAGAGATGTGTTGTTCAAACTGTTGAATTGACTATAAAGACTGTAAATACAAATATCGATTTTGAAAAGTTTTGGCATATCAAAAAGATGCAATATGAAAAAAGCTAATTATCAACAACAGAGTTTTACCCAGCGCAAGGTTTGTAGTGCGGTAGCTGAGTGAAGTCATGGTCAATAGCTGGAGTTTGGTAACGAAAATTAAAGAGCCCACCAATAACTACATCTCCATCCTGGAACAGACCCTGGTTACTCGGTGTACCCCACTGAGAACAAGTCAGTGTCTGAACCACCTGTAGTCCCACCCTGAGCCCCAGCTGTCTGCCCACAAGCCCCACAAGGAGCAGGGACAGGGCTGAAAAGGGCCACAGAGTGAAGAACCAGGAGAGCCAAGACATGGATGCAGCTGGACACTTAAAATATGTACAGTACAGTATACTCAGTTAGGTAACTCGTTTCCCAGTGGCAATAAATTCAATATCTATAAAGTGTTCATTCATAGACAGAGTCAAATCTGATTGAATCCCAATACAGTAGGAAAAAAATAATATTTTCCCTGTAAGACATCCACCTGTAAAGCAAAACAAGTTGCAGGTCAAAGTGAAAATTTTCATACAGAAGATATAACTTGCATTGGCAACTGACTGCGCTGACAACACTGTGACCTGCCCCCAACCCTCCCTCCTGTGAACAGTTAAACTGTTGGATATTTATAATAGATGTAAAGCATTTTTGCAAGCAAGTAAACACAATGGCACATGCACACAACCCCAAATCACTCCTCTCAAGAGTGACAGTAAAACAACAATAGCATAATTGCCTGCCTACACAAACACCAATCTTGTTTGTGTAGGCAGGTGGTAGAAGTGGAGGATGTGTGTGGGTGCAAGCTAATGTACTATTAGTTCTTACTTTTCAAAGAGGCCTGTCTGATGTACAACAGTTCCCACTAACCTGTTTTAGCTGGGGTGTGCTGAAGCACAAAAAGAGATTCTAAGCAAAACAAGCAAAAGCTGAGATGGGACCCAGACCAGGTTTTTAAATAAAGATCATGCAGGTACTCCTTTTTGAAGAGGTGCATGTAAGGCTGGCATGAAACTGCCACAACTAGGCCATTAAAACTGAAATCAATTTGAATGAAAGTTATTAATATGGATATTAATAACTATTGTCATTAAATTACATTTATTAAAAAAATTGACAATGCATAGCTGGAGCTGCTGCTAAGATCTATGTCATGACAACACGACATTAGCCAAGGGGAAAAGACTACAGACCATACCCTTGTTAGCAGTTCATAGTAGGAAACACCATGGCTGTTTGCTCTCTCTAGTTGTATTCACATTAGCATTAGAATAATTTGCATGAGCTTGTACAATAAATACACATATCTCCCCCATTACCATTAACATCACAAATCATATGATTCATGCTGATGATATGTTACATTTGTTTATCTAATATCAACATATTAGACCTTGGTCAACATTTGTTTTTATGACTCAACAAAACAGCCACTCAATCTGTGCCAATTCCCTCATGCCATATTCAAATTGATGTTGTATGTGCTGCAACAGCTGTGAAAGCATCAAAATGTTGAAACTGTAAATACTTTGCTTAAAAGTAAATTTACAGTACCAGTACAACAGTTTTTATGTGACAAATGCAATGGCTTAATGTCCCCATTAAAGATATCAATCATGATGGGAAAGTGTAAAATACATCTCATGGAAGTGTTGAAATAGCCATAATTCTGTTTACCTCAATGGGTTTGATATGTTTGAGAAAGAAGCAGATGGAGCTGTTGTTTCTGGGCCCCTCTGTCTGTGTTTGGACAGGAGAGAAAGCTGTGAAGAGCACGGCCTGCAGTATAAACAGCAAGGTAGACATTATACGAGATGCCAGTAAAAATATTCTGCACTCTCTCCAGGGACTCTGTCCTGCTGCACAATGGTAGAGAAGCCTTTTGAAGCAAACCATTTACATGAGATGGTGGTGAAGAGACATATGAAGAAAAAGGTGTGGCCCCAGGACTACAACCCAGGACTCTCTTAAGAACTCATCATCAGGGCGGTAAGATGGGTTCAAACTTCTAGGATAATTTCCAAATCTTGGTATAGCTGAACTTCAAATGGCCACACCAAGAACACCACTTGCCACTTGAGAGGTGGCAAGATTTTGGAGAAGATTACCACTGGTGCTCCAACCCTCACTGGCCAGAGACTGTAAAGATTTATTTTTCTCAAAAAATAAGCACAGTTATTATTTACTAAATTCAATATACGTTTTTATTTCAGGTTATCACATTTATCTTGACCAGTTGCAGAAACAGTTCCCTCACGTCTGTATACCAGGTAAAGATCAGAATCACCCTTGCAGTCGAGGCCTGAATTGTGAGTGCTGCTCGTCTGGCATCACTCGTACGTGGGGGCCACGCCTGGGCCGCAGAGAGACGCCGCGGCTCTCTGAGGCCCGCCCCGTACGTGGGGGCCACGCCTGGGGCCGCAGAGAGACGCCGCGGCTCTCTGAGGCCCGCCCCGTACGTGGGGGCCACGCCTGGGCCGCAGAGAGACGCCGCGGCTCTCTGAGGCCCGCCCCGTACGTGGGGGCCACGCCTGGGCCGCAGAGAGACGCCGCGGCTCTCTGAGGCCCGCCCCGTACGTGGGGGCCACGCCTGGGCCGCAGAGAGACGCCGCGGCTCTCTGAGGCCCGCCCCGTACGTGGGGGCCACGCCTGGGCCGCAGAGAGACGCCGCGGCTCTCTGAGGCCCGCCCCGTACGTGGGGGCCACGCCTGGGCCGCAGAGAGACGCCGCGGCTCTCTGAGGCCCGCCCCGTACGTGGGGGCCACGCCTGGGCCCGCAGAGAGACGCCGCGGCTCTCTGAGGCCCGCCCCGTACGTGGGGGCCACGCCTGGGCCGCAGAGAGACGCCGCGGCTCTCTGAGGCCCGCCCCGTACGTGGGGGCCACGCCTGGGCCGCAGAGAGACGCCGCGGCTCTCTGAGGCCCGCCCCGTACGTGGGGGCCACGCCTGGGCCGCAGAGAGACGCCGCGGCTCTCTGAGGCCCGCCCCGTACGTGGGGGCCACGCCTGGGCCGCAGAGAGACGCCGCGGCTCTCTGAGGCCCGCCCCGTACGTGGGGGCCACGCCTGGGCCGCAGAGAGACGCCGCGGCTCTCTGAGGCCCGCCCCGTACGTGGGGGCCACGCCTGGGCCGCAGAGAGACGCCGCGGCTCTCTGAGGCCCGCCCCGTACGTGGGGGCCACGCCTGGGCCGCAGAGAGACGCCGCGGCTCTCTGAGGCCCGCCCCGTACGTGGGGGCCACGCCTGGGCCGCAGAGAGACGCCGCGGCTCTCTGAGGCCCGCCCCGTACGTGGGGGCCACGCCTGGGCCGCAGAGAGACGCCGCGGCTCTCTGAGGCCCGCCCCGTACGTGGGGGCCACGCCTGGGCCGCAGAGAGACGCCGCGGCTCTCTGAGGCCCGCCCCGTACGTGGGGGCCACGCCTGGGCCGCAGAGAGACGCCGCGGCTCTCTGAGGCCCGCCCCGTACGTGGGGGCCACGCCTGGGCCGCAGAGAGACGCCGCGGCTCTCTGAGGCCCGCCCCGTACGTGGGGGCCACGCCTGGGCCGCAGAGAGACGCCGCGGCTCTCTGAGGCCCGCCCCGTACGTGGGGGCCACGCCTGGGCCGCAGAGAGACGCCGCGGCTCTCTGAGGCCCGCCCCGTACGTGGGGGCCACGCCTGGGCCGCAGAGAGACGCCGCGGCTCTCTGAGGCCCGCCCCGTACGTGGGGGCCACGCCTGGGCCGCAGAGAGACGCCGCGGCTCTCTGAGGCCCGCCCCGTACGTGGGGGCCACGCCTGGGCCGCAGAGAGACGCCGCGGCTCTCTGAGGCCCGCCCCGTACGTGGGGGCCACGCCTGGGCCGCAGAGAGACGCCGCGGCTCTCTGAGGCCCGCCCCGTACGTGGGGGCCACGCCTGGGCCGCAGAGAGACGCCGCGGCTCTCTGAGGCCCGCCCCGTACGTGGGGGCCACGCCTGGGCCGCAGAGAGACGCCGCGGCTCTCTGAGGCCCGCCCCGTACGTGGGGGCCACGCCTGGGCCGCAGAGAGACGCCGCGGCTCTCTGAGGCCCGCCCCGTACGTGGGGGCCACGCCTGGGCCGCAGAGAGACGCCGCGGCTCTCTGAGGCCCGCCCCGTACGTGGGGGCCACGCCTGGGCCGCAGAGAGACGCCGCGGCTCTCTGAGGCCCGCCCCGTACGTGGGGGCCACGCCTGGGCCGCAGAGAGACGCCGCGGCTCTCTGAGGCCCGCCCCGTACGTGGGGGCCACGCCTGGGCCGCAGAGAGACGCCGCGGCTCTCTGAGGCCCGCCCCGTACGTGGGGGCCACGCCTGGGCCGCAGAGAGACGCCGCGGCTCTCTGAGGCCCGCCCCGTACGTGGGGGCCACGCCTGGGCCGCAGAGAGACGCCGCGGCTCTCTGAGGCCCGCCCCGTACGTGGGGGCCACGCCTGGGCCGCAGAGAGACGCCGCGGCTCTCTGAGGCCCGCCCCGTACGTGGGGGCCACGCCTGGGCCGCAGAGAGACGCCGCGGCTCTCTGAGGCCCGCCCCGTACGTGGGGGCCACGCCTGGGCCGCAGAGAGACGCCGCGGCTCTCTGAGGCCCGCCCCGTACGTGGGGGCCACGCCTGGGCCGCAGAGAGACGCCGCGGCTCTCTGAGGCCCGCCCCGTACGTGGGGGCCACGCCTGGGCCGCAGAGAGACGCCGCGGCTCTCTGAGGCCCGCCCCGTACGTGGGGGCCACGCCTGGGCCGCAGAGAGACGCCGCGGCTCTCTGAGGCCCGCCCCGTACGTGGGGGCCACGCCTGGGCCGCAGAGAGACGCCGCGGCTCTCTGAGGCCCGCCCCGTACGTGGGGGCCACGCCTGGGCCGCAGAGAGACGCCGCGGCTCTCTGAGGCCCGCCCCGTACGTGGGGGCCACGCCTGGGCCGCAGAGAGACGCCGCGGCTCTCTGAGGCCCGCCCCGTACGTGGGGGCCACGCCTGGGCCGCAGAGAGACGCCGCGGCTCTCTGAGGCCCGCCCCGTACGTGGGGGCCACGCCTGGGCCGCAGAGAGACGCCGCGGCTCTCTGAGGCCCGCCCCGTACGTGGGGGCCACGCCTGGGCCGCAGAGAGACGCCGCGGCTCTCTGAGGCCCGCCCCGTACGTGGGGGCCACGCCTGGGCCGCAGAGAGACGCCGCGGCTCTCTGAGGCCCGCCCCGTACGTGGGGGCCACGCCTGGGCCGCAGAGAGACGCCGCGGCTCTCTGAGGCCCGCCCCGTACGTGGGGGCCACGCCTGGGCCGCAGAGAGACGCCGCGGCTCTCTGAGGCCCGCCCCGTACGTGGGGGCCACGCCTGGGCCGCAGAGAGACGCCGCGGCTCTCTGAGGCCCGCCCCGTACGTGGGGGCCACGCCTGGGCCGCAGAGAGACGCCGCGGCTCTCTGAGGCCCGCCCCGTACGTGGGGGCCACGCCTGGGCCGCAGAGAGACGCCGCGGCTCTCTGAGGCCCGCCCCGTACGTGGGGGCCACGCCTGGGCCGCAGAGAGACGCCGCGGCTCTCTGAGGCCCGCCCCGTACGTGGGGGCCACGCCTGGGCCGCAGAGAGACGCCGCGGCTCTCTGAGGCCCGCCCCGTACGTGGGGGCCACGCCTGGGCCGCAGAGAGACGCCGCGGCTCTCTGAGGCCCGCCCCGTACGTGGGGGCCACGCCTGGGCCGCAGAGAGACGCCGCGGCTCTCTGAGGCCCGCCCCGTACGTGGGGGCCACGCCTGGGCCGCAGAGAGACGCCGCGGCTCTCTGAGGCCCGCCCCGTACGTGGGGGCCACGCCTGGGCCGCAGAGAGACGCCGCGGCTCTCTGAGGCCCGCCCCGTACGTGGGGGCCACGCCTGGGCCGCAGAGAGACGCCGCGGCTCTCTGAGGCCCGCCCCGTACGTGGGGGCCACGCCTGGGCCGCAGAGAGACGCCGCGGCTCTCTGAGGCCCGCCCCGTACGTGGGGGCCACGCCTGGGCCGCAGAGAGACGCCGCGGCTCTCTGAGGCCCGCCCCGTACGTGGGGGCCACGCCTGGGCCGCAGAGAGACGCCGCGGCTCTCTGAGGCCCGCCCCGTACGTGGGGGCCACGCCTGGGCCGCAGAGAGACGCCGCGGCTCTCTGAGGCCCGCCCCGTACGTGGGGGCCACGCCTGGGCCGCAGAGAGACGCCGCGGCTCTCTGAGGCCCGCCCCGTACGTGGGGGCCACGCCTGGGCCGCAGAGAGACGCCGCGGCTCTCTGAGGCCCGCCCCGTACGTGGGGGCCACGCCTGGGCCGCAGAGAGACGCCGCGGCTCTCTGAGGCCCGCCCCGTACGTGGGGGCCACGCCTGGGCCGCAGAGAGACGCCGCGGCTCTCTGAGGCCCGCCCCGTACGTGGGGGCCACGCCTGGGCCGCAGAGAGACGCCGCGGCTCTCTGAGGCCCGCCCCGTACGTGGGGGCCACGCCTGGGCCGCAGAGAGACGCCGCGGCTCTCTGAGGCCCGCCCCGTACGTGGGGGCCACGCCTGGGCCGCAGAGAGACGCCGCGGCTCTCTGAGGCCCGCCCCGTACGTGGGGGCCACGCCTGGGCCGCAGAGAGACGCCGCGGCTCTCTGAGGCCCGCCCCGTACGTGGGGGCCACGCCTGGGCCGCAGAGAGACGCCGCGGCTCTCTGAGGCCCGCCCCGTACGTGGGGGCCACGCCTGGGCCGCAGAGAGACGCCGCGGCTCTCTGAGGCCCGCCCCGTACGTGGGGGCCACGCCTGGGCCGCAGAGAGACGCCGCGGCTCTCTGAGGCCCGCCCCGTACGTGGGGGCCACGCCTGGGCCGCAGAGAGACGCCGCGGCTCTCTGAGGCCCGCCCCGTACGTGGGGGCCACGCCTGGGCCGCAGAGAGACGCCGCGGCTCTCTGAGGCCCGCCCCGTACGTGGGGGCCACGCCTGGGCCGCAGAGAGACGCCGCGGCTCTCTGAGGCCCGCCCCGTACGTGGGGGCCACGCCTGGGCCGCAGAGAGACGCCGCGGCTCTCTGAGGCCCGCCCCGTACGTGGGGGCCACGCCTGGGCCGCAGAGAGACGCCGCGGCTCTCTGAGGCCCGCCCCGTACGTGGGGGCCACGCCTGGGCCGCAGAGAGACGCCGCGGCTCTCTGAGGCCCGCCCCGTACGTGGGGGCCACGCCTGGGCCGCAGAGAGACGCCGCGGCTCTCTGAGGCCCGCCCCGTACGTGGGGGCCACGCCTGGGCCGCAGAGAGACGCCGCGGCTCTCTGAGGCCCGCCCCGTACGTGGGGGCCACGCCTGGGCCGCAGAGAGACGCCGCGGCTCTCTGAGGCCCGCCCCGTACGTGGGGGCCACGCCTGGGCCGCAGAGAGACGCCGCGGCTCTCTGAGGCCCGCCCCGTACGTGGGGGCCACGCCTGGGCCGCAGAGAGACGCCGCGGCTCTCTGAGGCCCGCCCCGTACGTGGGGGCCACGCCTGGGCCGCAGAGAGACGCCGCGGCTCTCTGAGGCCCGCCCCGTACGTGGGGGCCACGCCTGGGCCGCAGAGAGACGCCGCGGCTCTCTGAGGCCCGCCCCGTACGTGGGGGCCACGCCTGGGCCGCAGAGAGACGCCGCGGCTCTCTGAGGCCCGCCCCGTACGTGGGGGCCACGCCTGGGCCGCAGAGAGACGCCGCGGCTCTCTGAGGCCCGCCCCGTACGTGGGGGCCACGCCTGGGCCGCAGAGAGACGCCGCGGCTCTCTGAGGCCCGCCCCGTACGTGGGGGCCACGCCTGGGCCGCAGAGAGACGCCGCGGCTCTCTGAGGCCCGCCCCGTACGTGGGGGCCACGCCTGGGCCGCAGAGAGACGCCGCGGCTCTCTGAGGCCCGCCCCGTACGTGGGGGCCACGCCTGGGCCGCAGAGAGACGCCGCGGCTCTCTGAGGCCCGCCCCGTACGTGGGGGCCACGCCTGGGCCGCAGAGAGACGCCGCGGCTCTCTGAGGCCCGCCCCGTACGTGGGGGCCACGCCTGGGCCGCAGAGAGACGCCGCGGCTCTCTGAGGCCCGCCCCGTACGTGGGGGCCACGCCTGGGCCGCAGAGAGACGCCGCGGCTCTCTGAGGCCCGCCCCGTACGTGGGGGCCACGCCTGGGCCGCAGAGAGACGCCGCGGCTCTCTGAGGCCCGCCCCGTACGTGGGGGCCACGCCTGGGCCGCAGAGAGACGCCGCGGCTCTCTGAGGCCCGCCCCGTACGTGGGGGCCACGCCTGGGCCGCAGAGAGACGCCGCGGCTCTCTGAGGCCCGCCCCGTACGTGGGGGCCACGCCTGGGCCGCAGAGAGACGCCGCGGCTCTCTGAGGCCCGCCCCGTACGTGGGGGCCACGCCTGGGCCGCAGAGAGACGCCGCGGCTCTCTGAGGCCCGCCCCGTACGTGGGGGCCACGCCTGGGCCGCAGAGAGACGCCGCGGCTCTCTGAGGCCCGCCCCGTACGTGGGGGCCACGCCTGGGCCGCAGAGAGACGCCGCGGCTCTCTGAGGCCCGCCCCGTACGTGGGGGCCACGCCTGGGCCGCAGAGAGACGCCGCTCCCCCGCGTTGTTGTTGTTGTTGTTGTTGTTGTTGTTGTTGTTGTTGTTGTTGTTGTTGTTGTTGTTGTTGTTGTTGTTGTTGTTGTTGTTGTTGTTGTTGTTGTTGTTGTTGTTGTTGTTGTTGTTGTTGTTGTTGTTGTTGTTGTTGTTGTTGTTGTTGTTGTTGTTGTTGTTGTTGTTGTTGTTGTTGTTGTTGTTGTTGTTGTTGTTGTTGTTGTTGTTGTTGTTGTTGTTGTTGTTGTTGTTGTTGTTGTTGTTGTTGTTGTTGTTGTTGTTGTTGTTGTTGTTGTTGTTGTTGTTGTTGTTGTTGTTGTTGTTGTTGTTGTTGTTGTTGTTGTTGTTGTTGTTGTTGTTGTTGTTGTTGTTGTTGTTGTTGTTGTTGTTGTTGTTGTTGTTGTTGTTGTTGTTGTTGTTGTTGTTGTTGTTGTTGTTGTTGTTGTTGTTGTTGTTGTTGTTGTTGTTGTTGTTGTTGTTGTTGTTGTTGTTGTTCCAGGTTCCAGGTTCCAGGTTCCAGGTTCCAGGTTCCAGGTTCCAGGTTCCAGGTTCCAGGTTCCAGGTTCCAGGTTCCAGGTTCCCCCAAGTACTACTTACCAAATGCAAGGTTGCCATTGATTTACTACAAAATTCAAAGTCAAACCAATTAACAGTTTGGTGACAGCAGCATAAAACACCACAACAGTAACATCCTGGTAAGGATTGCATTGTTAACTAGCATACTTACATTTCCACTGTACACTGCAAAATATATGACACACTACTCGACGCAATATTGTCTAACTGGCTACTAACAGTGCGGACGACAGTTACTTGTGACTTGATATAAATTGCTCAGCACCTACAGTTAATAAACAGCCATTTCAATTGTGACTTCAAATGTTAAGACAAATTATACAACTTCAAGTCTAATCAAATCTGCTAGTATTTAAGCATAAAAAAACAACTGTTTCATCAGTTAAGTGGTACACGCTACTACGCAGACAGCAATTATCAAAATCATATTATCAAAATAAAATGAAGTCGTTGGAGATGTTGGCAATAAAACAAAGTAAAATTAAACTCACCGTGTTATTTGGAGCATCAGAATCAGTCCAGCTCCGCTCTCAGACATGTTGACCTGCCACTGAAACAAGACATTATTTTAGAAACAGTACAGATGTAGCTAGTTAGCAAGACTCAAAGCTTAATTCAAGTCCGATGTCTTACGCATTTCATCGAAATAAAATTCACTTCAGGAAAACAACTTGCGCAAAAAGTCAAAATCATCAAGATCGGTTAAGTCAAAAAGAATCTCAAAGAATAGATCACAGGCTTAATGACAAAATATATACTAGTAAAATAGCTTTCTTTGTTTGATGCTGTGATCAGACGGCATGGCACCAAATAATTATCACAACAAAAATAAGGACATATAGCACAATGCAAACTGACTGGAAATGTAATGTATTTAGCCTACCAGGCAAAGCAAAAAGCAACTCACCTGTTGATTTGCTGGATGAAACTCTGTCCAGGCAGAAATGTTCCAACTCTACTGTTGTAGAGAGATGCTGCTACAATAGTGTGATTGCTTGCAGTGATCACACTAATGATCAGCCTTCACCTTCAGTAGTACACGCACACGCCGACACACGCGGTTTAGACTCGGGGATGAAAGGATTGTTTTTAGTATAATCCCAAAAGTCCCACCCACAGCTGCATGTCACATCTGGAATAACAATCGCCGATACGCTTCTAGATTCTGGCTCTCAAATAAAATTAAAATTCTCATAAATTTGAACTCCGACAACGAGGATGTGAAGCCACAGACATACTTCTGTACCCCAAAAACCGGAAGGATTTTGGGTTGAAAAGACGATTGACGAGATAGGAAACGAGAAACATGAAACATTTCTGCAACACTTTCTGGCTTTTTACAATTATTTGCTGTTTTACTGTAATATAAAGTTTTACCTGTGAGGAAGCTTTGCCAGAGTGTGAAGGAAGGTGATAAGAAACAGACTCAGAGACAAATGACAACAATCACAATCAAACTTACCTTAACACAACTACGCTGACATCCTCTTCTGTTTCTGCTCTTTCTCAAACCAACTCTCCCCTTAAATAGGCCCTCCAATCCATGTAGGCAGAACCATATTTCTATCAGGGGTGTCCTTTCCCTTATACCAGCAGCTGCTATATGACAATGTCACTTGTATCAGTTAACATTGTTTACACACACATCAACCACAGCAGAGTCCTCACCATAAACCAAAATAGGTATAAATAACAGAAATACTAAACCAAACATTTAACTAAATAAAATAAACACCCCCATACTTGGTCTAACCCATGACATTACTGATGATGTCAGCAAGATCTTAAAACCAGGAAGTGGCTCAGTGCCCCCCCCCTTTTGCCTCCTGGAAAGTGTGGTGAGTACATGCTAAGTTACAACCCAAGCTAATCTATAACTCAAGAAACTCAGTACTAAAATCAGGAAACAATAAATATTGAACTTAAATACTTTTCTGTCTCTATTAAACGGTAAATACAGATGTAAATGTAACAAATTAATGCTAAACGCAAACAAAGCCGAGGATAGTGTGTGACAGCAATGTGACCGGCTAAACAAACAAATGACAAGTCTGGCAAGACCACCATTTTGTCATTTGGGGACAAAATGGTGGTCTCACCTACTTTTTCACAGCCTCTACAAACAATTCAAATCAATCCTACAACTGCTTTCCTCCTCTGATCTTAAGATTTGATATATTTAAAGTGAAATAGTCAAAACTCAGTTTTTTAACCAGGAAAATTTCAGCTAAATAGTTTGGTTTTGTATATAAATAGCTTGACCGAAATAGTAAATATTGAACTGTGACACTTCCCTTGTGGGAGATAGCGAGGGGTGCGTTTCCTGGCAGACTGGCTTGCCGTGGAAAGCACGTAAGTAAGTTTCATGAATGTGACACTTTCCTAGTGGTTGATAGCATATATTTGTGGACCTTTCAACATAGACATGTTAAATCCTAATAAGCACAAAATGACTGATGAGTTCATTGATGTAATGTACAGTATGAGTTTATATTCAATGACCAGTACACAGAACAAAATAACATCACACTGTGCAGATAATATATTTACAAATATTATGGAAGACAACACAGTTAGTGGGCTATTACATAGTGACATCAGTGACCATTTGTCAGTTTTTGTGATCTATGACTGTGATTATGGATGAAGGATAACAATGCCAGTAAATTAAAATTCAGGAATAAGTATGGTGGAATACATAAGTGCATTTAGACATTAATCATTAACACAAAACTGGAAAAGAGTAGTCTATATGATGAAGAAGATACTGACAAAGCCTATGAAACATCGTTATATGACAAAAACTGTCCAATAAAACAATACATCAGAAAGCCAAATTATACAGATAGGCCGGGGATCACAGAGGGGATACAAAATACCTGCAAAAAAACCCTATACAGAGAGTTCATAAAATATAGAACTACAGAGCGATGGAAGCAATATTTTTGTTTAACTTGGTTTGTAACTTGTATTAAAATGTGTTAAATTCCTGTAAACTGAGCTACTGGCTGAAACAGAACCTCCTCTCAACCGGCAGCAGAGGGAGGAGGAGGAGGGGGGGATGAAGATACTGACTGATGTCTGTGTTCTTCATTCTTTCTAAACTTCACTCAGTATTTTAATGTCAGGAATATTATTTATTATAGTGACTTTGCTGATGGAAACATTACTGTTGCTGCTGTAGAAACAATATTTTGTTTTGTTTGGAAATAATAAAAAAACCCAATTGTTTAATAATGAAAAAGAACTGATAAGAATACTGATAAATACTTATTTTTTTCTTCTGACGTTTCGTTCATTCCACTAATGCAGTCAACAAAGCAACATAACTCATCACTATAACCACCATCTCTACTGTTATCAGATCATCAAGTCTGACACAGCCTCATATCTAAAGACAATGTGTCACAGTTACTGAGCTTAAAGAGTTTCTATGAAACATAATGTTATTGGTACAACCAGAACATTGTAAGGAGGATGTAGGTTTTTATGTTAATCTTGGTCTGTTTTTATGTTGTTTGGATGTTTTAACAGTTTTAATATAGAATATAGTGTTATGTTTTATTGATTCTCTGCTTTTTGATGATCAGAGTTGGTTGATTAGGATGTGAGACTGTGATTTACATATTTTTATGGATGAATAAATTGAACCTTCGAGTCCTAAAATTATTGTTGGAAAATAAATGTTTAAAAGAATTTAAAATAATATAAAATTGACAAATTGTACTAAAATGACTTATAAAGAGTGATTTTATAAATGCCTTTTCTCTTTCTGCAGGCTTTATTTGCATTTGGAGACATTAGTCGTTCAGCATCACTGTTTTAATCTACAGGAGTAGATTTTTATTTCTATCTCCCACAGTAACATCTGGGTTTTTTTTCTTATCACAGTCATATATATATATGAAGTGTCAGTAGGATATAATGTTAACCGGGGTTTAACATTATATATAAAGTTCACAGCTTTTGATTGGCTTCTGATTGGCTGACAGTCACCTGCCCCCATAATTAAGGTTTTTTATCAAAAAAGCTGTTACCCTAACTGAGGTGACCTCTCTTTAGCTTAGTTTTGCTAGCGTTAGCTTAGCTAGAGCATGGTCGATAGAGTGAGTAAAGCAGGTATGAGTCCCTTCATATAAACAGTTCATGTTCACAAGTGTGTTAGGTGAATGTGTATATGTGCCCAGGAAAGTTGGTATTACGATATGTCCGTGTATTGTGGAGTAATGAAGTTAATTACATGACGAATATTTTTCAATGCCAAAAATACCACCAAATATCCATTCATTCGTACATCAATAGCGTTTGGGAGCCTCTGTGCAGCGCTGAGTTAACCTCTGTGCTGTTGCCTAGGAAACTCTTGGTAACGTAGCGTAGCTGCGCACTGCATAGTGCAGTGTGTAATATGTGTGTGTAGCGGGTGAGTAAGTGGCAGAGTGAGACAGCGATCGGCAGAAAAGTGACGGTGAATGCAAGTGGAGCAGAGGAAAAGGTTAGCATTAAGTTGTCAGTCTGACAGTAAATGTACAGTATAGGCCACAGTGTGTCAGTCAATAAATGCTGCAGCTTGACAAGACCAAGAAAATTCACGTCTGTTGTTTGCTGGGTGCTGGAAAAGTGAAGGGGGTTCGCTCCAAAGTTAGCAACAATGGGTTAGCGTGCTCAGTCATTACACTACATGGCCGGAGGAAAGTTTGTGTCTGCACATCTGTCACACATATACTCCTTTTTCAGAGCTTTTACACTTTGACCCTTGACTTAATTTAGTCCAGGTTCAAAACTGTGTGCTTGTTCACTAATATGGCTTACTAGTAAGGAAAGGCAACTTTATTTGTATAGCATATTTATTTGTTTGGCACATTTCCTACACAGGCTGTACTGGTACACTTAAAAGACAAAAAGTCAATTGTAAAATAGGTCTGCAATAAATTAGTTAACAATGTTAGTAGTAGTAGTTGTAGTGGTGGTAAGCGTGGTGTGCTTCTGTCATTATACTTTTACATTTTGTAATCATAATTTTTTGCCATTTCAGTATTGACACAGCCAGAGAGGATGACTCCCTGGGGAGACTTGTCAACGATGACCATATAAGCCCAAACAGCAGAATGACGATCATCACTGTGGATGGACAGCCTCATCTCTGTTTATTTACAATTAAGGACATCAGGCCGGGGGAAGAGATAACCTACAACTATGGAGATTCTGACTGGCCATGGAGATTAAAGGTACAGACAGAACTTGATTTTCATACAGAGCTAATGAGTTGCTCTGTGAATCTACCATAGTTTCACAGTATTTTCACAAAGAAACAAAACAAAAACAGGTGCACGATGTAGAGTGATATTGAATAGAGCTTTGTTCAGTCACCGAGTGTTAACTCACTACATATCAACAGGTACAGTCTTGTTGTGTCTTACTGGTTATTTAATGATATTTCTTTCCTTTTTCTACACAAGGTTTCAACTGAAGCAGATCTTCACCATGCGGCCGTGGTGTCTGACTACACCAAAGATGTTAAACAGGTGACTTAATTTCCATTAAATGTTGATATTGACCTGAGATTTTGTTTCAGTAGCAAAAGAGTTTTGACTGGATGTTCTGGTCAGGTATAGACACTTTGAGGACTGTGTCTAGATACTGTTAAGTGTTTCATTGGTGTGTATGCCTAGATGATTTTTCACCCTCACTATCATCATTACACTACATTATCATCTCAACAATATCATCTGTTGTTTCTTCAATATATAATTGTATTGTTAGCTCTCAAGATATCAGTAAGTAGTCTTTTGTGCCTAAATGTATATAGTACATGATCTACATTGAGCTATGCTATACATTCTACAGGAACGGAGAGAGCCTGGCAACCTGTTGAGGAACCTCCAGGGGCCGCAGATGGTATGACCCTCTATCCAAGTCCACCAGCATGCTCATTTATTGTTTGATTCATCGCATGTTGGCCAAGCAATGCCACGTAATGTTGTGGTTTTTTCTTAACTGGTTTTTAATATTCCATTCACAGATGACTCCGCCCTAGAAGGGACTTCTAGAGGTATGATTAGTAATATCATTATTAAAGCAATTCTATGCTAATAACAACACCAATGTTTAAAACTAAAATTAGTGTCCAGAGTAGTAATACTGCTTCAAATATAAGCCCTGATACTGAATTAAAGAAGATCTGCTGGTGCCTGTCCCCAAACTAAACCCATCAGTCTGTGCTCTAATCTCATCTTAACCACTCGCCTTTTTCAATTTAAACTTACTAGTGCAGTTCCCGTTCAAACGTGCCTGTTTGGAATGGGCTGATTGCTTGGCGTCCAGTTGCTACTTCAACGTATAAAAAAAATTAATAGTTGATGTGATGTGTGAAGGAGTATTTACACCAACGACATGAAGAAAACTAACATTCTATTATACACATGTTATAAAAAATAAGTACTGTAATAGTAAATACATGTTCTTTTCTCATTTCAATTAAAATAAAGGCAGCATTTAAAAATAAAATAATGTACATCCTAAAATAAAATGCATAGATCATATTGGGCTCTTAGATCTTTCCTATTTTCTGTGCCTTCAGTTTTGATTTGAGTGGATGTTTGCTCCAAAGATTTGTGCTTTGTCTGTAGTAGTGCTTCACAGTCGCCATGGTCTCAGAGCATACAAAACAAACTGGTTTTGAACTACCAGTGGAAATTATGTCCTACGTTTTACGTTTGTAACTACAATCATTGTGTATTGGGCTCTGAGCGCTTCCAAAAACATGGGTGACCTACACTCAACACTAGACGGGTGCATTGTTCCCCAACAATGCACCCATCAAGTGTGGAGTTGATTGGAAGAACGGTTCAATAGATACGCGAAGGACATACAGACGCATAGAGATTTCTTGCTTTAGTAGATAGATATTTGGTCAAATAATTGTCCTTTACACACACATCAACTTGAAATTGCCATCAGTTTTCAGATCTCCCTTTCTGGATAACTTATAGCCACTTGCTGTAGAATTTTCTGAAGCCATTGAAAATTCATTTACATTTCTTTGGAGTTGTTGATTTATAAGCTGTAAGTGGCATTACAGTTAAATATTAACACCAGAGTTTTGGTTGACACCGACATTGTTTTTGTTAACTTTTGTTTTTGCAGGGCAGAACAAGGGCAAAGAGCCGAGGAGGAAAACAAAACCACATGAACGCCATGGTAAATTATGCAAACACACAAATAGAATACTGTACCACTGAATCACTTCTATACATGTCTGTAGAAAGCAATAAGGATGAAGAGGGTATCATAGATTGTTACATATGTTTGGTCTCCTTCACTATTTCCCACCCTTGCACTTTTGCTATCACCCACATTGAGAATTGTCAGATAAATACTGTATAAATATCAATATTTTATGACATTACTAGAAGATGTATGATCTCCTATTTTGTGATAAGTTTTGATGTCTTCCAGCAGGTAGTTACTAAAAAAAATCACTTAACATTAGGGATGCTACTGTCTCAATCTTTAGTGCCCTGACAATTGGTGGTGTGGCATTGTCGTAGGTAACAGTACAGTCATATTCTGTTACTGAAATGACTTTATCTTAGCAGGTTGCTTCTTTGTTATTCTGCTCTGTTCATTTGCTCCAGTGAGCAAACATTGATATGTAAAGCTACTGCTGATGCTAATAAATTACTTTCTACTTATGCTTCACAAAAGAAGCAGTACAGTCTTAAGGCAGTGGTAAGGTTTTATCGTGAAATTAAAACTTTAGATAATTACATTTAAGTTACCTTACCAAAAAACGGACTATAGTCTTCCTAAAACTAGATTTTAACAAGCACCTTTTGTGTGTTTGTGTTTCAGGAAGCCATTTAGAAAAATTGTGACTGTAATGGATTTTACATGTCTCAAACAGTTTGACAATATTGAAGGGATCATTTAGCCAATACACAATAACAAAGCTTTTTTAATCGGCCAACTATTAGGCAAGGCAAGTTTATCAAGTTTATGCCAACAACAAGGCAATCCAAAGTGGTTTAAGTAAAGCATAAAAGGCATCAAGACAATATAAAAAGAACATAAGACAATGTAAAAAGACATTTAAATGCAATTAAAAGTGTTAAATTGGAAATAAAAAGAAGCTAAAATAGAATGAGATTAAAAAAAAACTACTTTTACTACTTTAACTACTTTAAAACCCCTAAAATGCTGTGGTAATATGCAAGAGGTATATATATATATATATATATTGCAGATATTGTCAGTTGGATAGCAGATTTGGTATCAGGAGAGGAAACTGTCGGATTAGTGCAGCCATATTTAACATGGTTTCAAATTTGTAATTAAAAATAAAATAAATTAAAAATATGAAGAAAATGAATTGTTGACCTACAGTTTGGGTTTCTATTTACAATCTGTTATTTTTTTTTTGTTGTTTTCCCAGGGCATGATCCTAGGCAGAAACAAAAGCAGCAATGGTCTCCAGCTGTGGTTGCAGCAGTGATGAGACATTTCAAACATCTCATCTACAAGTGGGAACTAGTGACAATGATTCAGTGTCAACAGTACAAGACTGCTGAGCATCCTGCTCTAGCCAATCGCAACATTCAAAACATAATAGACTTTGTCAGAAATCATGGCATATCCCTAAAGAAGAAAACTGGCAACTGAACAGCCACCATTTTTGTTTTCAATGGTGAAGTTCTTCGAGTGAAGGAGAAATGTTTTAATATAATAATACAAAAAACACGATTAAACTTCAGTCCTTGTTCACTTACTTCTGTGTCTGGTTTAATGTCCTCATCTATCATCTATCCATTACAAGGCTGTACCTGATGTAGATAACAGCCAGTACACATAAAAAGCATTATGTGTTTTAGTAACATGCCAGTGTTAGCCCTTTGTTATACAATGGCACCATAGATCAGGCATGTCTTTGCATTTCACAGTACTGTTGTGTAAAAAAATGTGTCCTCATATATTAGGTGAATCCTTTTAATGCACATTGCCTTTATTTTAGTGTTTGTGTTAAGTATCGTACACAATGGACAAACAAGCAAGTGCAACATCAGATGCGCCAGAAACAACGCTTGAAAAAGAGCACAACTCTACGCTCGCCATGGACCAACCAGAAAACCCTGATCCTCCTGCTTCTATGACCAAGGCAGTGAGTGAAGACCCGCTCCGGTTGTTGGTGGCTGTTCTGACTGTCAAAGTGTTGAACAAGTGCAACGCTCTCCAGAAGCAAAGCCCGGAGTGCATTGGCCATGCCAAGCATCTGGTGAACCAAGTTATGGAGACAATCACCATCACCAATGGCTTCTGCCCGGACGTAAAATACTCTAAAAAATTGTGCAAATCCATTGTGAAAGACCTGCAGAAGTTCTATGGAAAGCGCAAGCTGGAGACTGCGATAATGTCAAAGGATCCAGCTGTGGACAAAGTCATCGTTCAGTGTTTCCAGGCTCACATCACAGAGCTCGCCGCTCGGCTTGAGAAGAAGGCAGCCTCCCCTGACACGTGGGGAGATGTGGTGAAACTCTTTGCTATCTCAGCAGCTACCATCGTCATCATGTTTGTACTGCTGCTGATCCTCTAAAGCTGCTTTAGAGCTGGCTGCAGCAACGTCCGCAGGCAGAAGTCAATAGAGGGCCGCACAGTGGCTCAGTGGTTAACACTGTGGCCTCACAGCAAGCAGAGTGGAAGCCGGCATGATCCTGACCAACACACCGTCTTCCACTCTAGTGGCTGTGTGGAGTTTCTCCCTGTGTAGGCGTGGGTTTTCTCCGGGAGCTCCGGTTTCCTCCCACACTTCCAATTTGGTCAATTAAAAAAATTGGACAATTTTACTTTTTGATTTCTGAAGCACTTCTTCCTCAATTAGAATGAACTTGAGTAGATTTGTGGTTCAGACAGGTGTAAAGACGGTTTGAATAAACAAGGTGTCAGAAAACAAAAGCATGTGAGGTGGTCTCTGTGTCTTTAAAAATGATAATAAATCCTATGTTTGAAATATTTCTAGATGTGATAAAAACATGATGGGACAGACTTGGTGGTATGATGCTCAATATTTAAATTACTACCAAACAAACACTTCTTGCAACAGACTCCATCTGTTCTGAGAGGAAACAGCAGATGGCAGAATGTGGATGAATGTGATGAGACCCAATGACAAGGATTTCAAGTTTACTAATCAGAGTTGAAAAACATTTTTGGACATCCACTTTCTTACATCAAATGGTAAATACTGTAGAGAAATCAGCATGCTGAAATCAGAGGGCTTAAAAGGAGCTGCAACTGAGTGTTTGTCTATTTGTCAGTCTTTATGAGGAGGTTTTAGGTTATGGGTGCTGGGTGCTTTTAGTATTTTGTTTGGAAGAGACTCTGTGTGAGTGTGTTCATTTATTGTACACAGAACAAAAACAAGCAGCAGACTCTGTTTTCTGAAATTAAATCTTGGTTATGACACACATACACATAGACAGTGAAAAGAGCTTTTAATCAAGAATGGACAGACTCTTACATGTTCATTCTTCCCACAGGCAGTTTAAAACCAGTATGTTTCATATGTTCTGAGACCGTGGCAATTGTGAAGCACCACCACGAGACAAAGCACAAATCTTTTGAGCAAACATACCCGCTCAAATCCAAACTGAGGGCACAGAAAATAAATGATATAATATGAATATGATCGATCCACCAGAATCCTAACACTTTTTAAAGTCCTGGCAGGACAAGCTAGAGCTCACTTCTGTCACCGAACAAGAGAAAGTGGTGATAAAATGTGTTGAGATTGTTAAGATGTGAAATGGAGTTAACAAAAAAGAAGAAAAAGGGAAACTCAAGCACTTTATTTTATGCACATTTTTCACAAGCTGTTATGTATTTAATTTGTAAATGAGGCCTTTATTTTACTTGAAATGAGGAAAGAACATTTATTTATTAGAGTATTTATTATTTATAATCCCTCCAGTTCAATGTGAAAACTGACAATAAATAGTGTTGAAATATTATTGAATTGTACTTTATTTGATTTGACAGTCAGTTGTTGACTATATACAGATATTGAAAAGTTAATTAAAAGTTTATAACAACTTCTGGATAACATAACATGAAAACAAAACAAAGGAAAAAAAACAACAAATACACATTTTAATCGCACCCCAGGTTGACAAAAATTAGAATTCATAAAAGCAGTTTTGAAAAAATAAAAATAACAATAAAATCACAGGAAAATATCCCCCCCCCCTCCCTAAAACAGCTCTTGTAGACTTACAGTACACCAGGAGTGTGTACACCTGATGTGAATGAAGTGTCACATCAAGGACTATCACACCTGATTTAAATGAACACTTTAAACCTGTTTCAACAGGGTCGAGTGTGAACACTTGAACCAATTTTGGATACAAATTCAAGCCAGCAAAAGTGGATTTGAAGATTTTGGGTGCAAAACCTCAGGTCCTCTCTTTACAGCAAAAGCCCAGCACCTGGAAAAAAGAGAAGAAAAAAAGAAGACACACACAAAACAAAGATCGTGGTTTTCTCATGAAGGAGCTGAGGTTTAATTCAACTCCATCTCTAACATTCCCCAATAATTAGACTATCTAGAAGCAAATCCCCTCTAATTCAGTTCGACATTTATTAACTCTACAAATTGAATACAAAAGGTTTAAGTGATTGGCGTTGGTAATATCGTACAAGCCTGTGATGTTTTAGGGAAAACAGCTCTGTGCTCAGTAGTTAGCTTTATTTCTCGGTGAAATGCATGACCTTAGTTTGTGGTTGAAAACAGCGAACAATCTCCCCACAGCCGAATAAGTTTATATACCTCATTATCCTCTTTTTTCATATATATATTTATTATATATAAAATACTGTTTCATTCATAAAAGCCTTACTTTGTACAATATCTGAGTCGATGTGTGTCAGTGAGCAATGAAGTGAATGAATGAATGAGTTTGTGTGTGTGTGTGTGTGTGTGTGTGTGTGTGTGTTTTTATTATGGAGTCTTATGGCCTGAGGAACAAAGCTGTTCCTCAGTCTGCCAGTGCATGATTTTAGAGTCCTGTATCTCCTCCTTGAGGGCAGCAGGAAGAACAGGCTGTTGTGTGGGTGGGCTGGGTCCTTAATGACCCTCATGGACTTCCTGAGGCACCACTGGGTGTACAGCTCCTGCAGGCTGGACAGCTCACACCCAGTGACATGCTGGGCCGTGCGCACCACCCTCCCCAGCGCCTTGCGGTCTATGCTATGAAGCAGCCTGTCAGCAGGCTCTCTATGGTGCCCTGGTAGTCCCTGAGGATTTGGGGCCTCAAGCCAAATTTCTTTAGGTGCTTGATGCTGTACAGACACTGTTGGGCCTTTTTAACGACAGTGGTGATGTGGCTATGCCATGTCAGGTCCTTGTGAATGTTAACTCCCAGATATTTGAAACTGTCCACCCTCTCCACCACTGTGCCATCGATGGTGAGTGGGGGGTGAATGCCCCTCCTCCTCATGTAATCCACAATGACCTCCTTGGTGTTGGAGACATTCAGGGAGAGGTGGTTGTCCTGGCACCACTGTTCCAGGGCGGTCACCTCCTCCCTGTAGGCCATCTCGTCGCCACGGGACTGTTGCACAGCTGCACAAGGTAAGTGCAGACTTCAGATGCATGTTTAGTCCAACAAGGAAGAAACCTTGTTGAGAGATCTAGAAAGACGTATCAGAGTAGCATTAAATGGTATAATATGGCCATCTAGTGGTCTTCATTTAGAACGTGCAGTTTACGCAAAACACTGCCCATACTGTCAGCCTCTGTAATCACCATCATCATCCCTTCTTTAAAGTGATGAGTATATTAACTACCAGTAGAATAATGTGTTGCTGATTTTTTTAATTTTCTCTCAGAAATGATTTTGATTTCTACATTGACTATTGTGATCAGTCATCCCGAAGCCCTGTTTGTTTAATAGCAGTTATACTTGTTTAAGTATGCAATAATTTCAACTATGTAAAACTGGGACATGTGACACATCTGACCCATTGTGAAAGTATAGAATCTTTATTATTTACTATGAATGCATGCATGTATATAATATAATAAAAACAGCATTGTATGGTACACATGCTACATAATCTTTCATGAATGAATTAACAAAATTTAATTGTTACTTAAATAGCCTGCTTTCAGACAAACTGGAGGAGACTTTTATTAAGATGAGGGACAATATTTAACTTTAATGTTTAAACTGGATGCAAAGCAGTCACACTGCAAAATAGAACAACCGAGCACATTAATACACAATAAATGAATCACATTTTTAGTGAGCAGCACTTTATTTAAATGAATATTTTACTTCACTGGTTGATAAATAATGTTATATTTGTATTTAACAACATCTAGAACAGCAGAAACATTCTTAGTTATTCTGTTACCAATGAAAGCCATAACTACAAGATGTGTGGCTGAGACATTTCTCACATTCAAGCCAGAAACACTATCTGGCCATCAAGTGTTTCTTAGTGTTTTTTTCAGGCCTCAAAAGTATGATGAAACATTTTGGGGCAAAAATGCAGAATAATAAACCATAGCTTGAGGCCAGGATTGCAAAAACTTCCACAGCAACAACATATTTCCCAGGAGAGCTAACATAAGCAGGGACAAATGTCACCCAGACAGCACAGAAGATCAGCATGCTGAAGGTGATCAGTTTGGCCTCATTGAAGTTGTCGGGGAGTTTCCTTGCAAGAAAGGCCAAGATGAGACAGGTGCAGGCCAGCAGGCCAATGTAACCCAGAACCAGAGAGAAGCCCACCACAGAGCTCATGGCACACTCCAGAGTGACCTTTGACCCTTGGAAACCCAGATCACGTTGAGGCACAGGGGGACTGAGGGACAGCCATATGGCACAGATGATAACCTATATGAAAAAGAAACACATTCTAATGTTGTTATTTAATATCAAGTGTAGTTACCCATATATATATCAAAAATGTAATAATGTAATCGCTAATCAATATTGACACCTGTATACAGGTGAAGAGGCAGACACTTCCCCTCTGTTGACCTGGACCAAACCACTTCATCAAGCTTTCAGCGCCAGGCCGAGCTGAGCGGAAAACAGCCAGAACCACTATGGTCTTGACCAGGAGGCAGGAAACACAAAGTACAAAACTGATCCCAAATGCTGCCTGCTGGAACCGACAAGACCAGACTGATGGACGACCAATGAACACCAGTGAGCACAGGAAGCAGAGTTTCAGCGACAGAAGAAGCAGGAAGCTCAGTTCTGAATTGTTGGCTCGTACCTTGAGGTGAATTAGATTAACAGTGGCCATTTAAACTATACAATACTTTTTTTCCATTTTTCTAGACAAAATAATGAAAGAAAGAAATGTGAATGCATAAAACAAACTCTCTGTTACATTACTCTGGGTTATTACCATAGGTGTTTGACGGTAGGAAAGAAAAACCACAAAGACAGCTGTTGTCACGATGGCACCAGACACAGCTGCTGTAGTCAGAGTAATGCCCAAGGTTTCATTAAAGGAAAGAAAGTCCAGCTGGCGAGGGATGCAGGCAGTTCGGTTAGCATTGGACCAAAAGTCTGATGGACAACGCTCACAGTGAAGGGACCCTACGAGAGGAAGACAGAGCAGAGAGAGAAGGAAAATAAACAGAAAGGTGAAAATTCAAGTTGTAAGCATAAGATTTGGTTATCTTACGAAGTAATTTCCTCACCAGTTTTGTTACTTATCTCCCCTTCAGCACATGGGATACAATCAAAGCAGCAGACTGGTTCCCCTTTCCTGTTGGCCTTTCGGGTACCTGGGGGGCAGCTCTCACTGCACACTGAAATAGGCACCTAAACAAAAAGCCAAATCATATTGTCAAGGACAGAATCTTGTGATTTGACATTCATTTCAACTGCAAATTTGTTTTTAGCCTTAAGACAATTTGTTGATCTGACTACCTGACTGGATCCTGTGCTCCACTGAATAGTTGACTCGTTAAGGTGCAGATCAAACCCGTCCACACGACCAATCAAAACTAGTTTTAGTGGCCCCTCAGGAGTGTTCTGCCAGTTGACAAGGTCATACTTTGCTTGAATGTCGGCCCCTTGGAAATAAAACATTTCTCCCTGTGGAGTGGTGACGTTCACTTTGTTCAAGTGCTGTAACAGCTGTGAAATCATCAAAATGTTGAAGAAACTGTTGACATTTAAAAAACAAATCAGCATGTGGAAATTTCATTTACAATTTTCACAAACATCTAGAACTATCAGTCAGAGATAATCATGTTTACCTCTACGGGTTTAATGTGTTTTGGAGAGGAGCAGGTGGAGCTGTTGTTTCTGAGAGGGCTGTCTCTGTTGGGGCAGGAGAGAACGCTGTGAAGGGCGTGGGCTGCAGCATAAACAGCAAGGTAGACATTATATGCCACTCGTAGCTGGGAGGTGTCAGTAAAGAGATGCTGCATCCCCTCCAGGGACTCTGTCCCATTGCAGGTCGGTAGTGAGGCTTTCTGAAGGGGCCTCTTTTCAGGAGATGAAGAGGAAACATTTGATGGATAGTCAAACCATGTTTTCAGTGGTGAAGAGGAATGTGAGGAGAAAGGTGTTGCATGTGACTGTGTAGCTCCAGGGCTGCATGCAAACTCTTTTTCCCAGAAATATCTTAAGAATTCATCATCAGGACGATGATTTGGATGCAAACGTTTGAGATAATTCTCAAATCCAGGTACAGTTGAACTTCGAATGGCCACACCAAGAACTCCATTTGCCACCTTAGAGATGGCAAGATCTTGGAGAATATCACCGCTGGTGCTCCAAGCCTCACTGGCCAGAAACTGTCTGTCAGTCACCTATAATAAGAGGACACTGACATAAATTACAACAAGAAAAACAGCTGGCATTTTGTTGTTACAAAATACATGGCTTTGTTTAATGATGAACCCCTTTGTCTGCACAAATGTCCATGCCAGTTGCTTACATTTCTCTCAGCCAGTTCCAGAAATAGTTTCTTTACATCTGTATACCAGCAAAAGATCAGAATCACTCTCGCAGTCGAAGCTTGAATTGTGATTGCTGCACGTCTGGCATCACTCACAATAGTTTCTCTGTGGACAGTCTCTATGAAGTCCAAACACACCCCTTTCCCTCGAATCTCTTCCTGAAATGTCTGAAATATGAAGGACAAAACAACAAATATGTACATGCATATATATTCTTTGTACTATATATGAAGGAGATACATGAGAGACTTTTTCAGGCGATTTACATATAACAACAAAAATATATACCTGTATTGCCAATTGACCATAATCATTGTTTACTAGCACTGCTCCAATCCAAGTCCACTTGAAGCGTATTGCCAGCCGTGCAATGGCCCGGGCTTGGTAAATATCACTGGGGATTGTTCTGAAGAAGTTAGGAAACTTGGGCCTGTCACTAAGACAGGGGCAGCTCGCCAAGTAGCTGATCTGAGGGAAAGACACAAAACTATTATTTTGACACTGCCTTTACCGTAATAAAACATTTTTTATGAAAATGTTATCAACCTCTTGATGCAGACTGTGTAAAAAAGGTTTATCAGAGATTTATTTCCTGAGGTACTGAAACTCACAACTGGTACAGAGAGAGGCCCCAGGATCCTAGACTCTATTATGGCTGTTGTAGATGTGGCAGCACCAATAAGCAACGGAACAGACTGACCACCTGATGATAATGTTAGATATAGAATTACATAATGACAATCTTTTTATATCTTTTATCATATCAGTTGTTGTTTGGACAAAGCAGATGTTAACTGTATACTAAATTACATTGGGTCATACCTGTTGTCTCTCCAGGTTGTTCAGAGGCTGCAGATTGAGGCATAGAGGCTGTTAAGTTGCAGCTGTTTGTGTCTCCTCCAACCAGTGACAGTGCAGCTTGCAGAGCCCAGGGGTATCGGCTACAGCTATCAAGTATACGGTAGCCCAGTCTCACTCCTGGTAGCAGGGTGCTGTTACGATTGATTTCCTCCACCGCAAACGTCATAGCATACATATATTTTAATGACTCTAGATCTAAACTGAGACCACAGGAGAGGAAAGAAATTAATTACAATATCAATCAGTGAAAGATAAAAATAATTGTCATGGACAGATTATAAAATCAAACATGTCCAGACATTTCTTGCATGCAAACATAAATCTTTTGAAATAATTCTACCATAATTAAAATACTGTATGACTATCTCAGGTATACAGGATATTACTTTAACATTTTTTTATTAATAATGTGTTTCTTATAAAACACTACGAGTAACATTACATAACTTTCTAGCTCAACATTATGTAGAATCAAATTTTAAAAAATTCTGTATTTTAACAAAAATATACAAGCATGACAAAAGAGAAAATATAAAGAACACAGACATCTGCTGTCATAATATGAAGAACACAATAATAACCACCAAACATATTGTAACAACAATTCAAGTTGTGATCAGGTTTTACCCAGTGCAAGGTTTATAATGTGGCAGCTTGGTGAAGACCTGCTCTACAGCTGAGGGTATGTAATACAGATTAAAGAGTCCGCCGATGATCACATCTCCATCCTGGGAGAGGCCCTTGTTGCTCGGTGTACCCCACCGAGAACACATTATCGCCTGAACCACCTCCAGCCCCATCTGTCTGCCCACTACACTGAGAAGCAGCAGGGAGGAGGACCACTGAGTGAGGAGCCAGTAGAACCAAGACATGGATGCAGCTGTTCTGAACATTTAACACATATATATTGTCTCAGTGTTAGAATATGCATCAACCAGAAGTGCATCAAATTCAGTTTGTGTAAAATATAATTCACATCCAACCTGCCTCATCAAACCTGCCAATGGCATGCAATAAGTTCAGAGAAAATGGTGCAGTACCTCATAGACAACATTCAACAGTTTCTGTTACCAAAGACAAAAGTCTCACTAAAGTGCCCAAATGTATCATCATAGTCTCAAGTCAGCTTCCTGCAGAGAAAAATCACATTATAAACAGATTCATGATTCACTTGGTTAAAAAGCACATATCACAAGGTAAATGTTAAGTCTGGTTGGTATCTTGACTATAACATACACCCTACTCTGCACAAGTGAAGTGTTGATGTGAGTATTTATAATTGTTGTAAAGCCTTTTGTTAGGAAGTAAAACTGATGACATAAGCGCACTACCTGAAATTATTCCTCTCTAGAGTGATGGTGGAAAAACAATCAAATGCTAGCAAGTGATTAACATGTATGAAGTTAGCAGTGATGTGTGTATGTGTTTACGGTATGTTTCTTATAAATACAATAGTGTTTTAAGTGGGTCACGTAAGATAAGATAAGCAAGTGGAGAATTTTGGGAAGCTGTTTAACTCTAAACTTAATGTGTCCCTTTCTCTTAGATTTCTGAGGATTTGTGTATTGTGATTGATCCATAAAACTTAACAAAGTGTGACAGTCTACCTGGAACTAGTATGGGGAATTGTATACCCAGAGCAACAGGTGTGCCATTTGTCAGCTCTATTACAGTCATTTCATGAGCAATTACCTCCCATTATGCATAAGGTGGCATATGGGGAAAGAGGAGGCTGTGTTTGTGACTTTCAATTAATAGATTTTGAGCATGATTCTTGATTGTATTCTTAATTAATTATCAGTTGCTATGTAATATTTTCAGTACAATGAGAAATAAACACTGAATTTGTTGAAATCAAATATTTCAATATTTTATTTAAACCCCAATTCTTTTTTTTTTGCTTCATAGTCAATGTACGTAGTTTGGACAGTACATCACAGGGAGAAAGATAACAAGTATCTGTACAATCAGTCTAGGAAGCTATTTGGAGGGACTTGAAGTTCCCAAGTACATTTACACATTAAGCAAAATATAGACAATACACCGCCAGACTAGAAAGACCATTCATTATTGAACAGTGAACATTTCATAAAGGAAATTCATGCTGTCAGATACAACCATTATATGTTTGATTATATGTGATGTTCCACTTATCATACTATATATCATTATACTATATCTGTTTCTAGAAATAACCCAGAATAAGAAATAACCCAGACTGTTATAAGGGAAACCTAATGATTTGAGAACATAGGAACAAACAATGGCAAGTATTTATTTCCTTGATCTTCTGGTTTTTCAGAGGATAAGAAAATGAAATGCAAAAATAACCAAAAATATGTAGGTGGTACTATATCAAAACAAAGCAGTAGTCATAGAAAGTTGCATTGTTGCAAAACAGTAACATGTAATTAAAACATAATATCAACGCATTAGAAAACTTTAAGAAATTATTTAAATATGGTACAGATATAGCCAACCAATTTATCCAATCCTTGGTTAGGGCAGAGCTCATGTCTCAGAGATCAATGTGTCTTATATGGGCAAAAGGTATTCAATATAATTTGTTGTCATTCTTTAACTGTGATCAATAAAATGTTACATCAGTAGGCCTTTTTTCCACAGCAGACATTTTGACTTGTCACAATAGAAAAAGCACAGGTGTTACTAATAACATTAACGATGACTCCGCTCTACGGTATTCCAGGACCCTGAAACTGAAGCAGATAAATGGAATTCAGCCATCATTCATTTTATTGAGATTTTCCTACTGTGACGTGTCAAAATTTCATCTTTGAAAAGGGCCTTTTTTCAAATACAATAACCCTACTAAATGTAAAGATGATACAATTGAAATCTCATCTTTTCTACAACAGTTCTATTTGACTAAACTATGCAGGCTTGGCTAGATGTGACATGAAATACTCAACATCTCACCAAAAGGAACTAATTAGTCAAAGTAAAATTTGTAGGCAGTTGTAAAGCTGAGAATGCAGGATGCCAATCAGATAATATAGATAATATATATCTGTGCGCGTCTAACCATTGTCATCGACAACTCGTGTCTGTTCCTTGCAGCAATCAACTGGCAGACCGATGATTTCCACTTCAACAAACGGATCAATAATCTGAAGGAAGGGCAGTGAGATGATTTTGATGAACATTTTATTAAAACTCTGATGCACAACACACACTGTGGGTGTTGGGAAATGGTTGTCAGGAAACTGAAGCTTCTAAAAATAGCACAAGAGGCAAGCAGAGAAATTAAATATTAAGTAACACTGCAGACATTTAGTTTCCCATCACTTTATGTCTGTTTTGACATGCTTTAGATGAAACATCGCCCATTCATGAGGAAATAGGGCAGTCCCTGCAGAGTGGCCTGAGGAGGTGCTGCTTGTTTGTGCATTGTCTGTGTGTCCAGTGGGTGTGTTTGACCTGTGGGTGGTGCAGTAACTAGTCTTTATTTTCTCCCTCCGTGACTAATACCATGGCCTAGTTTTATCCCCCCCCTCTCCTCTCTTTCTTCTCTTCATCTGTTGTATTACTCTCTACTACTCTGCTGCATATGCATCTCTACACATTGCGTTGGGGCTGTACCTGCCACAGGTTCTTCTGCAGGCCCTGGTGCCTGGCTCAGAGCAGGGCTCTGATGCTGAAGCTGATGCAACTTTAACTGCTGCACCACCTGTGGGCAGTATGAAAAGGATTAGGGCCACATGAAAAATGTATTTGAGTTTAAAGTCAGAATTCTCAAGCAACAACATTACAATCCAATTAGTGAACTCATTACCCTAAACACAACAATACCATACCAATAGTAGGAATTTCCCAGCTACTTTGCTGTCTGATTCAAATGGTTATAGTTCTGTCAGAGCGACTGGTTACTTGCTAACACATTTACACCGTGCCTACACAGGAGGCATAGCAGAGCAACAGCAGCAGCGAAAGGCTCAGGTGGCATTCAGGCACAGTGTTGAGTGTAGGCCACCTGCATTTTGTCAGTGCTCAGAACTCAACTCACAGTCACTGAAGTAACGAATGTAAAACAGAGGAAAATGGACTTGAAGTAAAAATATGCTTCGGGTTGCAGTTAAGTGCATATAGCCCGAGTGATTAGTTTTCTGGCCTGTGTAAAAGCCTGCATTAATTAAAACTAGTGCAGTGCCCATTCAAAACGTGCCTGTTCAGAACAGGCTGATTGCTTGGCCTCCAGCCGCTAATTAAATGCATAGAAAAATTAATACAGTTGATGTGAGGTGTGAATGAGTATATACACCAACAACATGAAAGAAACTAACATTCTAATATACACAGATGTTATAAATAATATGTACTCTTTTAGTATACATGTTCTTTTCTCATTTTAAGTAAAAGTTCAGATTTGAGTGGGTATATTTGCTCCAAAGATTTGTGCTTTGTCTGTAGTGGCGCTTCACAATCACTATCTGCTAAATCTGCTAAACATGCTGCCATAATACCACGCTTTCTGTGTAGACAGGGGGTAAGAGTGTCCATTCTTGATTAAAAGCTCTGTTTTCGCTGTCTACTTTTCTCATTTTAGAGCACTTAAGTGCATGGTAAGAGGGTGCTACTTGTTTAGGTTACATAAATACCACATACAATGCAGATTTGTTCTTTCAAGGATTTCTGAATATTGACAAACTGTGTGCAGGTGCACTACTACTTGTCTCCACTACAAGTAGCTAGATAACTAATATATTTCAATAAATGCCCTAAACATAGAGTTCCAGCAACATCTGCTGAAGACATTGAACTCCACATCAACAGCAAAGTGCAGTGGTGAAGACAGTTTTTTTGCCTCAGTTTCTGTGACCTCTGAGAATGCCATTTAAGCAAAAATGGAATTTGTCATGGTTAATATCTGACAGGGACTGATAACCAAGAATTATTTAAGCACATAAAAGTTAGCTTCTTACTGCCACAACTTCCTTTAATTATGTCATTTAGTGGCATACTATCTGTGTTCTAATCCATAGTCCTTGCCCTCTAACAGTTTCACAACAAATGATAAATGTTCTAATTTGCACAAGCTTTGCAATATGATTTCATATGCATGACTACTAGGGGTGGGCATTATGGCCCTAAAATAATATCACGATATTTAAGGGTATTTCAGTGATAACGATATTCTTGACGATATGACAAAATATTCCTCGCGGGATTTTTGATTTTTGATTGTGGATGTCTACGTTACAGAGAGTCAAAGTTCCAAAACTTGAAGTGAATGTATGTAAAATGCCGCCTTCAAGTTGAAAGCCAGGGATTTCAACCTGCTAAGCACGCTCCATTTGCAGAGTTACTTCTACGTTCCCATCAAGCTGATGTCAGAACTGATGTTTGTGCATGCCCATGAACAACCGTCCACCCCATAGTATTTGTTGTTAAGGTTATTGCTAAGGTTGTTCCATGGGCTGTTCACATTGTTCACTCGCATATTTCAATTGGATTTCGGCTTGTGCATGTACGGATGTATTTGAGAAGTTTATATTTCAAATAGTTTAGGGGATGTTATTTAGCTCAACTTGCAAGTTGTTTTTTCTTATCAAGAAATGCCACCTAAATAAGATACCTAAGTGTTTTAGGCCAAGCCATGGTTTTAGTATTTTGCTTCAGTTGAGGCACAATAGAGTAAGATCAGAGTATGTATATGAATGCACTCAGCATAAATGTGGTGAGGTAAACCAATAAGGCCCCTTTAGAGGGCTCAGTCTGTAATAGACAGTTACCATATTGTGCTTCATTACTTGAGCTATGTGTGAGGGTCTATATATGTATATTATTATTTATATTTGACAAACAAAATTAGAAAACCTATACCATTGCTCATTGGACAGACAAAGATCTAAGAGGGTGCACAACTAAACATATCTGATATGTCAAGTTAATATATACTTAATACCAGTCAGATGCAATAACCCTCAATCAAACAGATGCAGAGGAGCAGTGAAAAATGTATGGGAAGACAATATACGGCTGCTACCCTCTAGTGGACATTTTAGTTAACTCTACACATTAGTGGAGTCAATACATTAAAGGCTGATTTAAGCAATTTTTAAACTTACTTTGGTGCGCTTGTGTCCCCACACAAATATGTGGTTATCCTCACTACACAGAAGCTCCTTTCACGCATACATGTATCTGCTCAGGTGTTTGCAAAGTGGCAGTTAAATGTGTGTTTTATTGGGAAGTGATGCAGTCAAATTAATCAGATTAATTTAATATACAAATGGAAAAGTCTATTTTAATGTGATATTTAACAAATTTTATAGCCATTCACTGAGTTGATTGTCATGCAACTTTCAGACATTACTGTTGCTGTTGAACGGTTGCTGACATGGCTTTGGTGAAATGTTATTAAATGAGCACACATTAATTCTGCCTCAATACAAAATCGATGAAATGAAATGCAGGATTAAACTATACGGCAAGTCAATAAAAAGGGATGACATAGTGACAAAACTAAATGACTGGGCTCAGAAAAAGAGTTAATAGGAGAAAAGTCATGTGGGCATTTCCAGATTTGCTCTTGCTCATGTATTTCATGGTATTGTCTTCATAAATTTCCTCTCCTGTGTCTTCCCCTCTTTATTCCGCCTCCTGCCGGTTACAGGAACAGTTTCATCTCAATGGGGTGCACAAGACAGGAGATGTGGTTGTGGGTGGGCTATTTGAAATCCATTTCTTTTCTGTCTTTCCTGACCTGTCTTTTACCTCAGAGTCACAAGAGACTACCTGCCACAGGTGAAAAGAAGCAGCAAAAAGAAGGAACTGGGGTAAATCAGTCCCATTTGTTGAATATATTCTGATAATAAAATTGTATTCTAAAAAAATTACATTGTGTTTTCATCCCATCTTGAACATATTACATTTTTGCTATCTTGATTTTTTTTTTCAATTCATGTATAATAATTATTTCTATTCAACTGGCTTAATTTTTTGACAATATACAAGTTTGGGTTTTTTATACATAAATTGTGGTATTTTTTGTGTTAGTTTTGATGTTCTAGGATTCAGGCAGGCCCAGACCATGGCCTTTGCTATTAATGAAATCAACAGAAACTCCAACCTGCTGCCTAATGTGACTCTGGGATACAGTCTATATGATAACTGCATCAAACTAGGAATTGGATTCCGTGCAGCATTGTCATTAGTCAACAGTCAAGGGGAGGCATTTATATTAAAAGAGAGCTGTGTAGGAGCCCCTCCAGTCCTGGGGATTGTGGGTGATTCTTCCTCTGTTCTGTGTTCTATTGCCATTTCCACTGTCTTAGAAGTTAAAAGAGCCCATTGAGTGGTTTTAGGATGTGCAGGAATAATGCATTGCACAGATGGTGAAGCAGAATGTGACGGGCCGCCAGTGGATTGCCAGTGAAGCCTGGACAGCAACTGCTGTGCTCCAGACCCCTGACCTCATGCCATACCTGGGTGGCACACTGGGCATTGCCATCCGTCAAGGAGAAATACCAGGCCTCAAGGATTTCCTATTAAGTATATATATCAGTGTTGTGAATTCCATTTTTTTCACCTGTCCTCTTTGGTTTTCATAAAAACACTCACTACTGTAGGAGAACCAGTTGGTCTTTGGGTCTCATGCAATCTCTACAAGAGCCCAGAGAAAGTCTGGGTTCAATCAACAGCAACCTCTAACCTCCAAGACATGGATGTATATTCAACTTCGCCTGGAAATGCCTTCAGGTGAACTGAGTATCCTCCCATCACATTAAAGTGTCAGTTTTGACGCTTCACAGAACCATCTCCTCACTTCCAAACTCTTCATAAACTGTTGGGGACGATCCCAAGTGAAGTTTCCAACACTAAGGAACTGCCACACTCCTATCAACTCAAGGTCAGAGTACTGATCAAAGGATCAATTTTTGCACAAATGCAGAGAGAATGTTATCATAGTGAAACCTCATCAATTTGTTTGATGAGTTGGGACCACTCTAACTATGTTCTCTACCCACCTTCTAATGTCATACATGCACCCACACTCACATTCCAAAGCACATCCCCCTGTTGCTCTCATCCTGGTTTCCCTGGATTCCAGATAAGGATAGCCAGACCGGTGCCATAAATCAAGCTGAGCCTCAGCGTGAATTTCTGGGTTAATTTCTGTGACAGAAGTTAAATTCAATGCTTCATAAGTTTAGAACCATCTTGTAGTTCATACTTTATTAGCCACCGAGTAATGCCGGTTAAACTAGTCCAACTCTGAACTTTCTACAACAAATTGTAGGTGAGATACAGATATATAGGTTTAATTATTAAATATTAATGGAACCACAGCACCACCCAGTGAACAACTTTCTTCCACTGAAAATCTGATGTTTTCCTATTGTGATGTGTTTAAATTGATATTAAACTCTATATGTATAACTCAGTAGGAATTTGATAGGTATGCAGAGTTACTTAAAGAGTTACTCAAGTAACTCTTTTGTGATAAATGTGTGCCTCTGAACATTTGAGAAACATATCATGTATATGCAATTCATGCTTAAATGTGGATGATTAATGGTGAAATGTTTAGTTGCCAATTTATCAGCCCAGAGAAGATCACGCATTTATCTGAGACAACAGATTTTTCCATCTCGTGCGGAAAACATCTATCTCCACCGACACACGCCCACTCAGAGATAGCCGGAATAAAAGCAGTGCACTGGCGATGCTCTTCTCTCTTTGTTTGTTCTCTCTTTTTTTTGGTTCTCTCTTTTTTTTGGCTCTCTCTTCCTTTTTCGCTTTTTGTCATTTTTCCACTTTTGTCTTTTGATTGCTCTCGCTTTGTGATCGCCTAAATACATTTTCTTTTCTGTAAGCTACGTACAGTAATAAAAACTTCAGTAAAATGAACTTTATGTTAAAATCCTTTCACGCTTAGTACCTTGAAGTATAGTTTTGTCTGGCCGGCGAGATTATTTCTTTGAGTTATTTAGTAAGACAGGAAGTCAGTCAGAGACTTCAATTTAAACGACCCACTCTCTACAGATCAAGACCAGCTCATCCCTCTTTGTGACAGTGAATTCCGGTGATGATTTGTGAAATCATCTGAAGAAACCTGCATCAAAATAAACTGTTGCTCGACATTCCCTCAACGCTCAAGAAGTTACGCTGGGGAATCCCCGGGAAACCCGCCGCTGAACAGCTGATTGCCCGTTCAGGGGATCCCCTCTACAGACGACCACTGAGTCATCTCAGGACAGTCGGGAACCCACTGAGTCATCTCAGGACAACGCTGCACACAGCTCCCACAGCACTCACGAGCAGAAAACATCCGCTGGGAGGCGACACCAGAATTGGAAAGATTTCTCATCGCCCTGACGCAGCAGACAGCCCGCTGAGTCACCCGTTCACCTCCAGACAACGCACAGTAAGCTGAACAACACTACTCCTGTTTCCCACATCTGATTAAGAGTTGGTGTCAGTTAAACTGAACTCTCTAGTCAATTTCTTAGAGAAGTGATTAGTTAGATTATATCAACCGTAACAAATACTCCGTGATTACGTTATCATTGACATTTCACCATCATTCATTCATAGCTCCTAACATAAAACACTCATTCTGGTTGATTATTCATGTCTGGTTTACACTAACGTCTCATTTATTCACTGCTCAATATTTAGCTCAATAAATATATATTATCAGCACGTCGTTGTCTGTGGCTTCAATTTAAAGCAGAGAATTAGATCACTGCATCGTAACACATTACTTCACATGGAGATTGATAAAGTTGTCTCTGTGTTTCTTCCCGGCACAGTTAAAATTAGACTAAACAATGGGAAGTGGTGCCCCTAACTAAACGAGGATTTCATATTAATAAAAGGTGATGTTCCTACAATGGTGCCCCGTGTGAGGCGATACACATCACAAATTCTCTGCAGTAAATGGATGTTTATTGACAAACTGGCTGTATAACGACCCATATAGCGAGTGAATACTGTTACTGTACGCTGAAGAGATCCAATATTTCTGCCTGATTTTCTGTGCTTATGAGTTGGGTATGAGCAGTGAAACTTTTGGCTGCGCTATAAATTGTGAATTACGCTGAGTAACTCAGGCAAAGCTTGAGTCCAGTAATGTTAAAGTTGACTAGTCATTAATCGAATTAGACACGCTGTGTGTCCATGTTTCCAGCCATCGTGCTGAGTTTGTTTGCATGCATAGTGTCGCTGTGATTTGAAAGGGCCCTGGTGAGGCTTGACGGCTGCGCTGTGCCAGCGTCAAATAACTCGTCCTGAGTATTACTTACCTCTGCTGCAAAGTTCCAGAGAGAGTTTCATTTACTCAGACCCTCTTGCGTTTTCTGGTTAGATTAGCTACCTAACCAAAAACAGCTGTGTGAACAGTGAAAGAGGTTTATTTCTCTGTTGTTGAAATTGGTTGATATAGTAATAGATTTAAAGCGCTGACTTGTGAAGAGAGATAGAAAACCTTAGTAGCCGAAATTGTAAAAGTTGAAAGTGTTATTCGTATTTTCACAAGCTATTTGTGTTGCAAAAGGCTGTGGTGTCTGAAGCTTTCTGCTGTGTGAAAAGTGAACTTGACTGCTGTGGATTTGTGCTTGTGATCTGTGTCTGCTGAGTTAACTCAGTGTTACTATCAGAATAACACTGAGTTATTAAAACCAAGAATTAAGAATTAAGACCAATCCAGCCTGAACAGGTAGTGCCTATCAGGGGGGCGGAGCCAAAAACGCCATCTCCCCTCCTGTGTCGCCCCTCCTCTGCATTGGTAGAGTTTAATAATTCCTATGTTTAGTAGGACACAATAGCTTTCACTTAATATGGTATGAGCAAGATAGTATAACAACTTACAGTAATATAATTACCTCAGTTAAGCATAAGTGTGGTTGGGCTCTGTCTCAAATTACAAGCTCTCTAAAACTCAAAATAGTTACAAATCAGATTCAATTAACCAAGTCAACCGCCAGAGGGTGATGTCGGTTTATTTTACTCTACCAATGCAGAGGAGGGGCAAATTGAAAGTTTCACAATAGACTTAAGATAATTTGGTTTAATAACATTCAATTAATGTGGTAAAGCAAAAGCCAAAGTTACTGAGTAATAAGGTAAAACTTTCAATTTGGTTTTCCCTGACTCTCTCTTCCAGCACGACTGTTGACCGGGTGTCTGATAATTTCTTCCGTAATCCCTCCAGCCTTGATACTACAGGGGCACTTGCCAAATGGAGGTTCCAATTTGGGCATTTGCGATATACATTTCTGTTTAACTGTGAGTTCTACCCTGAGTTGAACACCTTGACCAGTGACAGCTAACAGGGGGTTGCACTTATGGCGTTCACAGAGCGTAGATCGTTATCTGTCCCACTTTGTGTTCTACCATTTTGGGAGCTGACCACCTTTCATTGCTGTGGTTACGAATGTGGACAGGCATTACAGGACTGTACAGCTGTGACTGTATTTTCAGGGTTTACTCTTTGGAGCTATCACAGTGAGGTGGTAAGACTCCTTGTGTTCTCCGTCTGCATTGCTTTCTGCTTTGATACTATAGGGACATGGGTTCTAACTGTCCATCTTTGAGTTTTACTCCTTTGAGGACCAAATTCCCTAGAGTTACTCACTGCAGTGGCTTGCTAATTGTGACACAGGATATCACCGGACTGTACGTCTCAGGATAAAATAAATTAATGTATTCTAGCAATACTTCAGCAAAAGACTAAAACCAGTCTCCTGTTAATCAATTTAAAACTGTCTTGCTAATTAAACAATTTCTCAATTCTAACAAAAAATTCTTTAAAAAGAAATTTATACTTTAAATTATTTACTCACACATTATTTCTATCCCTTCTTCTTCTCTATATTCAAAAGAAAATAGAGAATTGTAAATACTATATAACATCCACAGATTAAGCTGACAGATTAACATGGCCATTGTGATGTTGGCACAACTCAAACATGTCAATGAAGCAGTTGAGAAACTAAAAGCCCACTAACTGGAAAATAAAGTCCTTAAATAACAACTTGATAAGACTAAGCAGTCTTTAGCTATATCAGAAGAATGTGTTGAGGAATTAGAAATTCAGTTAAAAACACCAGGTGAGAATGAGGAGGAGTCCTCAGAGGATGATGACGAGACTGAATTGCAGAGAAAGAATAAAGAACTAGAACAAACCCTGCAAAACTGTGAGCAGGAACTAGCTAGAACAGGAACTCATCTTACAGAGGTAAATGAACAGCTCAACAGCTCCAACAAACAAAAGAAATAGGATATGCAACAAAAACTAGCAGAAGCTGATGACATGGTTAAAGAATCCTGTCACCAACAGGCAAAGACAGAGTTAGAACTGGAAGATGTTAAAAAGGAGCTAGGATACTTAATGGTCAAACAAGGGAGACAAGAATCTCCTCAGCAATATTACCCGCGACTTCGTCAAGCTTACTTTGGTTCTACAAATGAACCAGGAATGGAAGAGGATCCCCAGGCCAAACCAACCTATCCCAGTGTCTTGAGTGTCAACACCAAATCCTTGACCCTGGAGTTGGAAGGAGCCACAAACACGCGGCCCCTCAAGACCTTCCTCTCCATCTTATTGACACCCCAAGAACTAGAACCACTACCCATTTCAGGTAACCATAACCAAGGACGTGGGTATCCATAACCACCCTAGCCTGGGAGAGGCAAAGGACAGAATCGATCGAGGTTTGAGGCAAACAGACCCTATTCAGATTCCCACTGACGTAAGTATCACCCAAACCACTGGGAGAGCCACCAAATGCGGGATAACAGAGAATACAATTGACAGGAGTTCCGAAACTCTCCCTCAAGAGGTAGACAACCTCAAAATTCAGCTCATCAGGTTCAACAACCAACAGACCAGCGAAAGAAGGAACAACAACACCGATGGTAAGTCTAAGCAACCCGGCATGAGTGAGGACGATCTTAACGCTATTAGGCTATTGGTCAAAAGCATGCACAACAAGGAGAAAGAGAAAGTCGACCTCTTCTCGATAGCTTCCATATTAGCACCTCCTTCAACCACTGATCCCCCTCCAGAAACGTCACCCAGCCAGTCTCATGAAGTGGGGGAAGATCTGTACTTGGGCCCCAGCGAACCTGGGGCCACTACCACAATGACAGGATAGTATATTAATGTGTAGTTGGGTCCACAGTTGGTTTTGCAGTGTTGCTGAGTTATATTGGCTTACTGGCTATCCTCAGCTTCCTGCTAATATCTCTGGCAAGGAATCTTCCAGACAACCTTATTGAGGCCAAACTCCGCAAATATGCAAATGCGGTGGAGGTATTTGCCATCCTGGCCTCCAGTTTTTTCCTCTCGGTGGCACTGTTTGGACCCAAACATAATGTTACATAATTCTGCTGAGACCAGAGAGAAACACAAAGAGAGCAATCATGGGTTGATTGCATTGAGTCATAAAAACTGCACTTTACACAAGCAAGAGACAGAATGAATTGTTGGTTTTTCTATACAATACTACAATATATAAATACAAGCAGTAAAATAGTTTAATCATAAAAGCAATGTTAAGTATCTGAAAAGCAGAGCTGAATTTATAAAATTTTTATTTTGTCTTTGTTTTTTTTTTGGAATGCAGTTTAAGTGCAAAGCACCTTTTGTTTTTTTCTTTGTGATTTTCCATGGTGTGTATAAAAATGCTATAATACATTCCACACATACTGTGTGTTACGTGTATTTATTTTACACATTGCACCCAAAGGTACTCCCAAATTGAAGAAAACAAAACTCCTCTTAGCTCCTGAGTCAAAAAACATCAACAGCAACATATTGTCTTTACAGTAAAATAAGCAATTTTCTATTACTTTTCTTGAGTACAAAGGAATTTTAGCCAACATTGATCAAATTAAATATACCTAATACAAGTATCTGAGCTGAAAGCTGACTGTGAGCCAAAAGTGTTTTAAAATTCCACAGATTGGGGAGATCTTTTTCCAAAAGAAGATATTGTATCATCTATAGTTATTAATCATCATCATCAACCTTCCATAAATAACATCAGTGTGGGCATTTTGTGTGGTAGTAAAGTAAACATATAGGCGGTGGGAAACACAGAAACAAGTGTAACAAAAGTTGTACAAATTAACTGTAATTCTATGAGAATGATTAGAGCTTCCAGGTTTGCCAACAATGCCTGTGAAGGAACAATGGCTACAGTAATAAGGGTGGAGTTGCCCTACCAGATGTTGTACCATAATGCTGCCTCAGTGCTGCCTGAGCCATGGTTGAACCAAAACTCAACATAACTGAAAGGTAGTGATTTGGAGCAGTCTGAGTGTGCTATTATTAAGCCATCAAAACTTGCCATAGGAGTTGGTCTAAACGCCTCTTTTAACATCCTTAAAAGGATAAGTTCACAATTTTTCAAGTCTGTGAACTGAATTAACAACAAAACCCAGTGCAAAAACCATTTAACAGACACCTGGAGCATGTTTTTACTCTATAATTTCTGAATGACTGACTGGTCTTTTTGCACAGACTACGACACAAAAAAAAAATATGAGGAGTTTCTTTTATGCTGCAAGGTTTAATATCAGCAGTAATTATAGATAGGTAATGTCTAGAGGATACAGATACATCAATAACAATAAACTACTATGTCATTAATACAATATTTTATGTTTCAAAAACAATTATGTGTTTTAAATTATACAATAATGAATGAATAAAATAAATGCATGCAAACTGAAAGACTAAATAATGTCAGTATAGTGAACATTGCTCAAATTTGATAAGCCAAAATATGTAATGTTAATATTATATTTGTCTGTGCTACCTGGACATCAACTGTTTCTTAGTGTTTTTCTCAGGCCTCAAAAGTATGATGAAACACTTTGGAGCAAAAATACAGAACAGTAAACTATAACTAGAGGCCAAGATTGCAAAGATCTCCACAGCAACAGTATATTTTCCAGGAGAGCTAACATAAGCAGGGACAAATGCCACCCAGACAGCACAGAAGATCAGCATGCTGAAGGTGATCAGTTTGGCCTCATTGAAGTTGTCGGGGAGTTTCCTTGCAAGAAAGGCCAAGATGAGACAGGTGCAGGCCAGCAGGCCAATGTAACCCAGAACCAGAGAGAAGCCCACTACAGAGCTCATGGCACACTCTACGGTGACCTTTGACCCTTGGAAACCCAGATTACGTCGAGGCACAGGGGGACTGAGAGACAGCCATATGACACAGATGATAACCTGGATAAAAATAAGTATTGTTAAAATATAATTAAATCAATGTATAATATGGAATACCAAAAATTAAGCAAATATTTTATCTAAAGTAAAGTGCATCTGTTGTACCTGTATACAAGTAAGTAGGCAGACACTTCCTCTTTGTTGGCCTGGACCAAACCACTTAATCAAGGCTTCGGCGCCAGGTCGAGCTGAGCGGAACGCTGCCAGAACCACTATGGTCTTGACTTGGAGGCAGGAAACACAAAGCACAAAACTGATCCCAAATGCTGCCTGCTGGAACCGACAAGACCAGACTGAAGGACGACCAATGAACACCAGTGAGCACAGGAAGCAGAGTTTCAGTGACAGAAGAAGCAGGAAACTCAGTTCTGAATTGTTGGCTCGCACCTAAAAGTGAGAAGTCATATACAAAAAAGACAAGCCAAAAGTTCACATTAACCTGATATTTTGTTCACTAATGTAAAAGTTTTACCTTGTAACAAACTTGTAGAAAATGGACCTAACAATACACAACCACAACTACACATCAATGAGGATTTTGTACAGTGTATGCCTTTTTACATTACTCTGTGTTCTCACCACAGGTGTTTGTCGGTAACAAAGAAACACCACAAAGACAGCTGTTGTCACAATGACACCAGACACAGCTGCTGTAGTCAGAGTAATGCCCAAGGTTTCATTAAAGGAAAGAAAGTCCAGCTGGCGAGGGATGCAGGCAGTTCGTTTAGCATTGGACCAGAACTCAGGTGGACAACGTTCACAGTGATGGGAACCTGGGAAAGGAAAGGAAAGGAACGGGAAAGGAAGGGGTAAAGGGGAACCGTGCAGATAAACTTAATGCAGACAGCGTCATGAATCAGGTTCACTGCATTTGGGAAGCAAGGAGTTATGAGTTTCTCATTTTTTAAATTGTAAAAAACAGAGAGAGGCAAGGAAAATAAAACACAAAGGTGAAAATTAATAGCAAACATACATTTCTGTTATATTATGGATTCATTTCCTCACCAGTTTTGTTACTAATCTCCCCTTCAGCACATGGGATACAGTCAAAGCAGCAGAGTGGTTCCCCTTTCCTGTTGGCCTTTCGGGTACCTGGGGGGCAGCTCTCACTGCACACTGAAGTGGGCACCTAAACGATAATTATTTTCAAGGACAAAATACATGTCCTCTGACTAACTGGTAATGCAATGAAAAAAGTTTTTGTTATACACGAGTCAATAATATTTTTTTTTAACTACCTGACTGGATCCTGTGCTCCACTGAATAGCTGACTCATTAAGGTGCAGATCAAACTCGTCCACGTGACCAATCAAAACTAGTTTTTGTGAGCCCTCGGGAGTGTTCTGCCAGCTGACAAGGTCATACTTTGCTGGAGTGTCAGCCCCTTGGAAAAAAAACCTTTCCCCTTGTGGAGTGGTGAAGTTCACACTGTTCAAGTGCTGCAACAGCTGTGAAATCATAAAGAATATGGAAACTGCTCATATTGTAACTGACAAAGCCTGTTTAAAGTAGAATATATTACAGTAGAAGCATAGGTGGTAACACTTTACACTTAGGTTGTTAAAAGCTACATTTCTTTTCTCAGGGAAAGGCTTATAATCCTGTTTACCTCTATGGGTTTGATGTGTTTTGGAGATGAGCAAGTGGATTTGTTTCTGAGAGGGCTCTCTGTGTCAGGGCAGGAGAGAAGGCTGTGAAGAGCGTGGGCTGCAGCATAAACAGCAAGGTAGACATTATACGTCACCCTCAGCTGGGAGATGTCAGTAAAAAGATTATGCACTCTCTCCAGGGACTCTGTCCCACTGCAGAGTGGTAGAGAAGTTTTCTGAAGAGATGTTTTGGCAAAAGATGAAGTAGAAGTATTTGAAGGGTGGTTAGACTTTTGTCGAGGTGTTACAGATTTGAGTGGTGAAGAGTGAGAAGTGGCCCCAGGACTACATCCAAACTCCTGTTCCCAGAATTCTCTGAAGAGTTCATCATCAGGACGTTGAGATGGGTTCAGACTTCTGAGATAATTTCCAAATCCTGGTATAGTTGAACTTCGAATGGCCACACCAAGAACACCACTTGCCACTTTAGAGGTGGCAAGATTTTGGAGAAGGTCACCGCTGGTGCTCCAACCCTCACTGGCCAGAAACTGTTTGTCAGTCACCTTGTGACAGCAGAAGGACACACAAGATAATTATAATAAAAATCATAAAATTAAATAAACATAATAAGGGTTTTTAAAATAACAATAGCACATTTATTTCAGGTTCTCACATTTATCTCGGCCAGTTGCAGAATCAGTTCCCTCACGTCTGTATACCAGGCAAAGATCACAATCACCCTTGCAGTCGAGGCCTGAATTGTGAGTGCTGCTCGTCTGGCATCACTCACAATGTTTTCCCTTTGCAGAGTCTCTACAAATGCCATACACACCCCTGCCCCCTGAGTCTCCTCCTGAAATACCTAACATATACAGGTTAAAGGAACATACAGATTACATGAATGAAATGTATATTGTGTATTTATGAGTATATATTTTAAGGATATTATGAAATTTTTCTTGAAATTCTTGAAAATAAACATTACAAATGGAATCACCTTCATTGCCGCATGGCCATAATTATTGTTTGCTATCACTGCTCCAATCCAGGTCCAGTTGAAGCGAATGACAAGCTGTGCAATGGCTCGGGCTTGGTAAATATCACTGGGGATGGTCCTGAAGAAGTTTGGAAACTGGACCCTGTCACTCAAGCAGGGGCAGCTCGCCAGGTAGCTGATCTTAAAGACACAAAAAAGTTGCATCATTACTAATTTTGACTTTTTTTAAAGGAAGCAGATGTGTTTAAATTGATTTCCATCCACAGTTTTTGTCTTCATCCCCAAATGTTTTTCAGTTGTTTTCTTGCAGTGTACAGTTAAGCAGGGACTGTAAATAGTGAAATGAAAAATGGCACCAACCCCTTTAAACTAAGGAGAGAAAATTAGAGCACAGTGTTTATGGTGTATTCGAAACTCACCAAAGGTACAGAGAGTGGCCCCAGGATTCTGGAGAGTATCTGGGCTGTTACGGATGAAGCACCACCAATGATCAAGGGAGCATGGTGTCTACCTGATGAGGGCATTAAAATATGTATCATTAAATTAAGGGTCTGTGGCATGAAAAATACTGTTTGCTTCTGTTTTAAACACAGCAGTGCATTCATTTTGCAGTCATCATTCAACTGGACAGAGTTTCATATAGGTAAACACCAAGCTGCAGGTATAATTACCTCTCCTCTCTCCGCTTTCTTCTCCATAGCCTGCAGAATAATCCAGAGGAGCTGTCAAATTACACCTGGTGCTATCTCCACCAACCAGTGACAATGCTGACTGAAGAGCCCATGGGGGAAGTCCACAGCTATTATGTATATGGTAGCCCAATTTCACACCTGGTAGCAGGGTTGTACTATGATTGATTTCCTCCACCGCAAACACCATAACATATATATACTGTAATGGAACATGTTCTAAACTGAGACCAGGAGAGAAAGAATGAGAGATGTGTTGTTCAAACTGTTGAATTGACTATAAAGACTGCAAATACAAATATCGATTTTGAAAAGTTTTGGCATATCAAAAAGATGCAATATGAAAAAAGCTAATTATCAACAACAGAGTTTTACCCAGCGCAAGGTTTGTAGTGCGGTAGCTGAGTGAAGTCATGGTCAATAGCTGGAGTTTGGTAACGAAAATTAAAGAGCCCACCAATAACTACATCTCCATCCTGGAACAGACCCTGGTTACTCGGTGTACCCCACTGAGAACAAGTCAGTGTCTGAACCACCTGTAGTCCCACCCTGAGCCCCAGCTGTCTGCCCACAAGCCCCACAAGGAGCAGGGACAGGGCTGAAAAGGGCCACAGAGTGAAGAACCAGGAGAGCCAAGACATGGATGCAGCTGGACACTTAAAATATGTACAGTACAGTATACTCAGTTAGGTAACTCGTTTCCCAGTGGCAATAAATTCAATATCTATAAAGTGTTCATTCATAGACAGAGTCAAATCTGATTGAATCCCAATACAGTAGGAAAAAAATAATATTTTCCCTGTAAGACATCCACCTGTAAAGCAAAACAAGTTGCAGGTCAAAGTGAAAATTTTCATACAGAAGATATAACTTGCATTGGCAACTGACTGCGCTGACAACACTGTGACCTGCCCCCAACCCTCCCTCCTGTGAACAGTTAAACTGTTGGATATTTATAATAGATGTAAAGCCTTTTTGCAAGCAAGTAAACTCAATGGCACATGCACACAACCCCAAATCACTCCTCTCAAGAGTGACAGTAAAACAACAATAGCATAATTGCCTGCCTACACAAACACCAATCTTGTTTGTGTAGGCAGGTGGTAGAAGTGGAGGATGTGTGTGGGTGCAAGCTAATGTACTATTAGTTCTTACTTTTCAAAGAGGCCTGTCTGATGTACAACAGTTCCCACTAACCTGTTTTAGCTGGGGTGTGCTGAAGCACAAAAAGAGATTCTAAGCAAAACAAGCAAAAGCTGAGATGGGACCCAGACCAGGTTTTTAAATAAAGATCATGCAGGTACTCCTTTTTGAAGAGGTGCATGTAAGGCTGGCATGAAACTGCCACAACTAGGCCATTAAAACTGAAATCAATTTGAATGAAAGTTATTAATATGGATATTAATAACTATTGTCATTAAATTACATTTATTTAAAAAATTGACAATGCATAGCTGGAGCTGCTGCTAAGATCTATGTCATGACAACACGACATTAGCCAAGGGGAAAAGACTACAGACCATACCCTTGTTAGCAGTTCATAGTAGGAAACACCATGGCTGTTTGCTCTCTCTAGTTGTATTCACATTAGCATTAGAATAATTTGCATAAGCTTGTACAATAAATACACATATCTCCCCCATTACCATTAACATCACAAATCATATGATTTATGCTGATGAATTCCCTCATGCCATATTCAAATTGATGTTGTATGTGCTGCAACAGCTGTGAAAGCATCAAAATGTTGAAACTGTAAATACTTTGCTTAAAAGTAAATTTACAGTACCAGTACAACAGTTTTTATGTGACAAATGCAATGGCTTAATGTCCCCATTAAAGATATCAATCATGATGGGAAAGTGTAAAATACATCTCATGGAAGTGTTGAAATAGCCATAATTGTGTTTTCCTCAATGGGTTTGATATGTTTGAGAAAGAAGCAGATGGAGCTGTTGTTTCTGGGCCCCTCTGTCTGTGTTTGGACAGGAGAGAAAGCTGCGAAGAGCACGGGCTGCAGTATAAACAGCAAGGTAGACATTATACGAGATGTCAGTAAAAATATTCTGCACTCTCTCCAGGGACTCTGTCCTGCTGCACAATGGTAGAGAAGCCTTTTGAAGCAAACCATTTACATGAGATGGTGGTGAAGAGACATATGAAGAAAAAGGTGTGGCCCCAGGACTACAACCCAGGACTCTCTTAAGAACTCATCATCAGGGCGGTGAGATGAGAACTTCAAATGGCCACACCAAGAACACCACTTGCTACTTGAGAGGTGGCAAGATTTTGGAGAAGATTACCACTGGTGCTCCAACCCTCACTGGCCAGAGACTGTAAAGATTTATTTTTCTCAAAAAATAAGCACAGTTATTATTTACTAAATTCAATATACGTTTTTATTTCAGGTTATCACATTTATCTTGACCAGTTGCAGAAACAGTTCCCTCACGTCTGTATACCAGGTAAAGATCAGAATCACCCTTGCAGTCGAGGCCTGAATTGTGAGTGCTGCTCGTCTGGCATCACTCGCAATGTTTTCCCTTCACAGAATCTCTACAAATGCCAGACACACCCCTGCCCCCTCAGTCTCCTCCTGAAAAACCTAACAAACAGTTGAACAGAACAAAAAGATTAGATACAAGTATTTAAATTTAATGTTTATGTAGATTTTTTGTATTGATGCCATAACATTTCTTCTACTACTAATATGACAACTGATGGAAACACCTTTATTGCCACATGGCCATGATCATTGTTTGCTGGTGTAGGGCATAGCTATCCAGGCTAAGACCTGGTACCAGGGTTGGACTTTAAATGATTTGATATATTCTAAACTGAGACCAAAGGAGAGAAGGAATCAGAGAAACATCAGTCAAAATGTTGTACTGATTCTGAAGCCACTAATCTGTAGTAAGCTGTATATACTATAGGTAATCATTTTGTGTCATTATTGGATAAGCCTTTATAACAACATATTTTTAACAAGAAAATGAACCAGTAGTTAGCTGCGTATGGAATAGAGAAGATACAGCTAATTGTTCCTCATGTGTTTGTCAAATATACATATGCATATGTATTATACTGTATTCACGGTAAACAATGCAGATCAGAGTTTTGCCCAGTGCAAGATTTGTAGTGTGGCAGCTGAGTGAAGTTGTGGTCTATTGCTGGAATTTGGAAATGAAAATTAAAGAGCCCACCAATAACTACATTTCCATCCTGGAACAGACCCTGGTTACTCGGTGTACCCCACCGAAAACAAGTCAGTGTCTGAACCACCTGTAGTCCCACCCTGAGCCCCAGCTGTCTGCCCACAAGCCCCACAAGGAGCAGGGACAGGGCTGAAGAGGGCCAAAGAGTGAAGAGCCAGGAGAACCAAGACATGGATGCAGAGGTTGTGAACCTCTGTACCTGTATCTAGCCAGTGATATAGTTATGGTCTCTCAGATCTCTCTCAGATCTCTCAGATATTGGCCTCCAGACCACTAAAATAGAGGTGAATTAAATTTCCTTTCTAGCGTTCAAATGCATTTTGCAAAAACTCATCAGTGACATCACTTTACAGAAAGTGTCCTGATCTCTGAGACCTCACCCCTTGTTCACCACACTGAGAAGGGTAGAAAGGGTACAGCTCAATAGATTGGCTGATGTGGGACTCAGACAAGACCTTAAGCTTTGTTCATTGATCAATGCGGATGCGGACAGCTGCAGAGTTACATGTAGACAGCAGAAACTAGAAAATAAGATGGCATTGTCCACCTGTCTCAAATAACGGCATATTTGAAACACTCCCTGATATGAGGCTCCCTACAGAGTGCTAACCACAGACTACTCATAACTTGGCCCTCACAGGGGCCCAGACCCAATCCATGAGCCCCTGAGAAAAAACATGCAGTCCAATGGGCCTAGATCAACAGATCCAGCCATATTCCAGCCAGCTCCCATCGGTGTCATCAAAAGAGGGGTCCAATTGCTGAAAACCTGGCCCAATCTGTGGCCAACTGGGGCCACCAAGATGAGGTTCACTTCTTCCGCCTGGACCCTCTGTGGGGTGGGGTGCAGAACAGTGAAGGGAGGGAAGGGGAAGGCGTAGCTCTACTGTGCCATTCGGTGTCCAAATGGACCCTAAGGTCATCTGAAATCATCTGTGGCGCCCCAGCCTGTGGAGCTGTTCATGGCTTTGCCGGAGCACCTCCACCATCACCAGAGCTTCAGCATCATATTTGCATCTGGCCCAAACATGGCAGATGGCAACACAGGCAGCCTTAGCAAACATGCCTGGTCTTTCCCCTGTACCTGTGATTGGGACAGCCAGATGTGATGCCTCACCATCCAGATGAAGGCTGTGGCCTTGCCAGTTGCCACATATGCTGTTTCATCAGCTTAGCTAGAAGCAAAGAAATCTGTGTCTCAGCAACTAGGTCTGAGACTTCCCTACCCAACCATTTCACCAGCTATCACTCCTACAAGGCCCAGAATGGCTCTGTATTGATCATCTGTTCTTGGACTGCCACAGTCATGTATTCCTGCGAGCTGGCATTCATCAACCACTTCCAAAACAGACTTGGAGGGGGGACACCAAGGCTCACAAGGTCTGATCCCTTAGAAGGCAGTAGTCAACAACCTCCTCTCCTCTCCGACTTAGCACACATGCTAGCTGTCTTAATAAACCTAACTAGCTATGGGCATCAGATAGTTTAACAAATCATTTTAAGCACCAGCTCTCACCCTAGTGATAATATGGTGATAGATGGTTGCCCTGCTCCTCTACTTTCATCATCACTTCTGTCTTTCTAATGGGATCAGTTGACCCTCTGTTCTATTCAAACTGACCTAATAAGAAGTAGACAACTATCTACACACAATATGGCAACGGAAATAAGTATTGAAACATTTTGACAATGTAATATACTCACACTTGGAGGGAGATTCTTGGCGTCAACATCCCCCCTCTCCCCACAGCTCCTTGTTCTAGGAGACCTGACAACAATAAAGACTACTACAGCATTAAAAAACAAAAAAAGTTCCGAATCTCTGTCACACTAGCAAAGAAGATCATTCTGAGGAACTGGAAAAAGAGAAAAAACACACTCCATTTCAATTACTTCCAGGCTCAGGTTACTAAATGACCATGTTTAATATAAACATATAATTGTGACTATGGAAGGTTGCAATAAACAAGTCTGGTCATCATTTCTGACTTACTGTATATGACAGAGGACAAATACAGCTAAAGATATATTTATTCATTGGTATTTCTTTTGTGCTATTCTTTTCTGTTTCACATATATGATGCATCTATGCAAAACTCCATAAACTAGATCCTTATTGCCAATATACAACATGAAGGACAAACACTGTTATCTTTGTGTCGTATGTATTGTATGTATTGTTTATCTCATTTTAACTCTCTCTCTCTCTCTCTGTATTATTCTATGTTAATCTGCGTTAACACACCAAGGCGCCATCCGTGCCATCTCAAAGGACTAAGTTGCATCACACTTAATTCTGGGTGGTTAAGGAAAGGAGGTGCTGATGAGCCACAGGTGTACGAATTTCTTTATCTCATCATTTCACAAGCAATTATATCCTATTATACAGAGAGAGGTGGCACAGAGGGGAAATGGGGAGGCTGTGTGCAAGTTTATATGTTGTTTTCAAGGTTTTGCAGATCATCATGTATGCATTTGAAGCTCTTTCCGCCGCGGCTCTCTGAGGCCCGCCCCGTAACGTGGGGGCCCACGCCTGGGCCGCAGAGAGACGCCGCGGCTCTCTGAGGGCCCGCCCCGGTACGTGGGGGCCACGCCTGGGCCGCAGAGAGACGCCGCGGCTTCTCTGAGGCCCGCCCCGTACGTGGGGGCCACGCCTGGGGCCGCAGAGAGACGCGCGCGGCTCTCTGAGGCCCGCCCCCGTACGTGGGGGCCACGCCTGGGCCGCAGAGAGACGCCGCGGCTCTCTGAGGCCCGCCCGTACGTGGGGGCCACGCCTGGGCCGCAGAGAGACGCCGCGGCTCTCTGAGGCCCGCCCCGTACGTGGGGGCCACGCCTGGGCCGCAGAGAGACGCCGCGGCTCTCTGAGGCCCGCCCCGTACGTGGGGGCCACGCCTGGGCCGCAGAGAGAGCCCGCGGCTCTCTGAGGCCCGCCCCGTACGTGGGGGCCACGCCTGGGCCGCAGAGAGACGCCGCGGGCTCTCTGAGGCCCGCCCCGTACGTGGGGGCCACGCCTGGGCCGCAGAGAGACGCCGCGGCTCTCTGAGGGCCCCGCCCCGTACGTGGGGGCCACGCCTGGGCCGCAGAGAGACGCCGCGGCTCTCTGAGGCCCGCCCCGTACGTGGGGGGCCACGCCTGGGCCGCAGAGAGACGCCGCGGCTCTCTGAGTGCCCGCCCCGTACGTGGGGGGCCACGCCTGGGCCGCAGAGAGACGCCGCGGCTCTCTGAGGCCCGCCCCCGTACGTGGGGGGCCACGCCTGGGCCGCAGAGAGACGCCGCGGGCTCTCTGAGGGCCCGCCCCGTACGTGGGGGGCCACGCCTGGGCCGCAGAGAGACGCCGCGGCTCTCTGAGGCCCCGCCCCGTACGTGGGGGGCCGACGCCCTGGGCCGCAGAGAGACGCCGCGGCTCTCTGAGGCCCGCCCCGTACGTGGGGGGCCACGCCTGGGCCGCAGAGAGACGCCGCGGCTCTCTGAGGCCCCGCCCCGTACGTGGGGGGCCACGCCTGGGCCGCAGAGGAGACGCCGCGGCTCTCTGGAGGCCCGCCCCGTACGTGGGGGCCACGCCTGGGCCGCAGAGAGACGCCGCGGCTCTCTGAGGCCCGCCCCGTACGTGGGGGCCACGCCTGGGCCGCAGAGAGACGCCGCGGCTCTCTGAGGCCCGCCCCGTACGTGGGGGCCACGCCTTGGGCCGCAGAGAGACGCCGCGGCTCTCTGAGGCCCGCCCCGTACGTGGGGGCCACGCCTGGGCCGCAGAGAGACGCCGCGGCTCTCTGAGGCCCGCCCCGTACGTGGGGGCCACGCCTGGGCCGCAGAGAGACGCCGCGGCTCTCTGAGGCCCGCCCCGTACGTGGGGGGCCACGCCTGGGCCGCAGAGAGACGCCGCGGCTCTCTGAGGCCCGCCCCGTACGTGGGGGGCCACGCCTGGGCCGCAGAGAGACGCCGCGGCTCTCTGAGGCCCGCCCCGTACGTGGGGGGCCACGCCTGGGGCCGCAGAGAGACGCCGCGGCTCTCTGAGGCCCGCCCCGTACGTGGGGGCCACGCCTGGGCCGCAGGAGAGACGCCGCGGCTCTCTGAGGCCCGCGCCCGTACGTGGGGGCCACGCCTGGGCCGCAGAGAGACGCCGCGGCTCTCTGAGGCCCGCCCCGTACGTGGGGGCCACGCCTGGGCCGCAGAGAGACGCCGCGGCTCTCTGAGGCCCGCCCCGTACGTGGGGGCCACGCCTGGGCCGCAGAGAGACGCCGCGGCTCTCTGAGGCCCGCCCCGTACGTGGGGGGCCACGCCTGGGCCGCAGAGAGACGCCGCGGCTCTCTGAGGCCCGCCCCGTACGTGGGGGGCCACGCCTGGGCCGCAGAGAGACGCCGCGGCTCTCTGAGGCCCGCCCCCGTACGTGGGGGCCACGCCTGGGCCGCAGAGAGACGCCGCGGCTCTCTGAGGCCCGCCCCGTACGTGGGGGGCCACGCCTGGGCCGCAGAGAGACGCCGCGGCTCTCTGAGGCCCGCCCCCGTACGTGGGGGCCACGCCTGGGCCGCAGAGAGACGCCGCGGCTCTCTGAGGCCCGCCCCGTACGTGGGGGGCCACGCCTGGGCCGCAGAGAGACGCCGCGGCTCTCTGAGGCCCGCCCCGTACGTGGGGGCCACGCCTGGGCCGCAGAGAGACGCCGCGGCTCTCTGAGGCCCGCCCCGTACGTGGGGGCCACGCCTGGGCCGCAGAGAGACGCCGCGGCTCTCTGAGGCCCGCCCCGTACGTGGGGGCCACGCCTGGGCCGCAGAGAGACGCCGCGGCTCTCTGAGGCCCGCCCCGTACGTGGGGGCCACGCCTGGGCCGCAGAGAGACGCCGCGGCTCTCTGAGGCCCGCCCCGTACGTGGGGGCCACGCCTGGGCCGCAGAGAGACGCCGCGGCTCTCTGAGGCCCGCCCCGTACGTGGGGGCCACGCCTGGGCCGCAGAGAGACGCCGCGGCTCTCTGAGGCCCGCCCCGTACGTGGGGGCCACGCCTGGGCCGCAGAGAGACGCCGCGGCTCTCTGAGGCCCGCCCCGTACGTGGGGGCCACGCCTGGGCCGCAGAGAGACGCCGCGGCTCTCTGAGGCCCGCCCCGTACGTGGGGGCCACGCCTGGGCCGCAGAGAGACGCCGCGGCTCTCTGAGGCCCGCCCCGTACGTGGGGGGCCACGCCTGGGCCGCAGAGAGACGCCGCGGCTCTCTGAGGCCCGCCCCGTACGTGGGGGCCACGCCTGGGCCGCAGAGAGACGCCGCGGCTCTCTGAGGCCCGCCCCGTACGTGGGGGCCACGCCTGGGCCGCAGAGAGACGCCGCTCCCCCGTGTTGTTGTTGTTGTTGTTGTTGTTGTTGTTGTTGTTGTTGTTGTTGTTGTTGTTGTTGTTGTTGTTGTTGTTGTTGTTGTTGTTGTTGTTGTTGTTGTTGTTGTTGTTGTTGTTGTTGTTGTTGTTGTTGTTGTTGTTGTTGTTGTTGTTGTTGTTGTTGTTGTTGTTGTTGTTGTTGTTGTTGTTGTTGTTGTTGTTGTTGTTGTTGTTGTTGTTGTTGTTGTTGTTGTTGTTGTTGTTGTTGTTGTTGTTGTTGTTGTTGTTGTTGTTGTTGTTGTTGTTGTTGTTGTTGTTGTTGTTGTTGTTGTTGTTGTTGTTGTTGTTGTTGTTGTTGTTGTTGTTGTTGTTGTTGTTGTTGTTGTTGTTGTTGTTGTTGTTGTTGTTGTTGTTGTTGTTGTTGTTGTTGTTGTTGTTGTTGTTGTTGTTGTTGTTGTTGTTGTTGTTGTTGTTGTTGTTGTTGTTGTTGTTGTTGTTGTTGTTGTTGTTGTTGTTGTTGTTGTTGTTGTTGTTGTTGTTGTTCCAGGTTCCAGGTTCCAGGTTCCAGGTTCCAGGTTCCAGGTTCCAGGTTCCAGGTTCCAGGTTCCAGGTTCCAGGTTCCCCCAAGTACTACTTACCAAATGCAACGTTGCCATTGATTTACTACAAAATTCAAAGTCAAACCAATTAACAGTTTGGTGATAGCAGCATAAAACACTACAACAGTAACATCCTGGTAAGGATTGCATTGTTAACTAGCATACTTACATTTCCACTGTACACTGCAAAATATATGACACACTACTCGACGCAATATTGTCTAACTGGCTACTAACAGTGCGGACTACAGTTACTTGTGACTTGACATAAATTGCTCAGCACCTACAGTTAATAAACAGCCATTTCAATTGTGACTTCAAATGTTAAGACAAATTATACAACTTCAAGTCTAATCAAATCTACTAATATTTAAGCATAAAAAAACAACTGTTTCATCAGTTAAGTGGTACACGCTACTACGCAGACAGCAATTATCAAAATCATATTATCATAATAAAATGAAGTCGTTGGAGATGTTGGCAATAAAACAAAGTAAAATTAAACTCACCGTGTTATTTGGAGCATCAGAATCAGTCCAGCTCCGCTCTCAGACATGTTGACCTGCCACTGAAACAAGACATTATTTTAGAAACAGTACAGATGTAGCTAGTTAGCAAGACTCAAAGCTTAATTCAAGTCCGATGTCTTACGCATTTCATCGAAATAAAATTCACTTCAGGAAAACAACTTGCGCAAAAAGTCAAAATCATCAAGATCGGTTAAGTCAAAAAGAATCTCAAAGAATAGATCACAGGCTTAATGACAAAATATATACTAGTAACATAGCTTTCTTTGTTTGATGCTGTGATCAGACGGCATGGTACCAAATAATTATCACAACAAAAATAAGGACATATAGCACAATGCAAACTGACTGGAAATGTAATGTATTTAGCCTACCAGGCAAAGCAAAAAGCAACTCACCTGTTGATTTGCTGGATGAAACTCTGTCCAGGCAGAAATGTTCCAACTCTACTGTTGTAGAGAGATGCTGCTACAATAGTGTGATTGCTTGCAGTGATCACACTAATGATCAGCCTTCACCTTCAGTAGTACACGCACACGCCGACACACGCGGTTTAGACTCGGGGATGAAACGATTGTTTTTAGTATAATCCCAAAAGTCCCACCCACAGCTGCATGTCACATCTGGAATAACAATCGCCGATACGCTTCTAGATTCTGGCTCTCAAATAACATTAAAATTCTCATAAATTTGAACTCCGACAACGAGGATGTGAAGCCACAGACATACTTCTGTACCCCAAAAACCGGAAGGATTTTGGGTTGAAAAGACGATTGACGAGATAGGAAACGAGAAACATGAAACATTTCTGCAACACTTTCTGGCTTTTTACAATTATTTGCTGTTTTACTGTAATATAAAGTTTTACCAGTGAGGAAGCTTTGCCAGAGTGTGAAGGAAGGTGATAAGAAACAGACTCAGAGACAAATGACAACAATCACAATCAAACTTACCTTAACACAGCTACGCTGACATCCTCTTCTGTTTCTGCTCTTTCTCAAACCAACTCTCCCCTTAAATAGGCCCTCCAATCCATGTAGGCAGAACCATATTTCTATCAGGGGTGTCCTTTCCCTTATACCAGCAGCTGCTATATGACAATGTCACTTGTATCAGTTAACATTGTTTACACACACATCAACCACAGCAGAGTCCTCACCATAAACCAAAATAGGTATAAATAACAGAAATACTAAACCAAACATTTAACTAAATAAAATAAACACCCCCATACTTGGTCTAACCCATGACATTACTGATGATGTCAGCAAGATCTTAAAACCAGGAAGTGGCTCAGTGCCCCCCCCCTTTTGCCTCCTGGAAAGTGTGGTGAGTACATGCTAAGTTACAACCCAAGCTAATCTATAACTCAAGAAACTCAGTACTAAAATCAGAAACCAATAAATATTGAACTTAAATACTTTTCTGTCTCTATTAAACGGTAAATACAGATGTAAATGTAACAAATTAATGCTAAACGCAAACAAAGCCGAGGATAGTGTGTGACAGCTATGTGACCGGCTAAACAAACAAATGACAAGTCTGGCAAGACCACCATTTTGTCATTTGGGGACAAAATGGTGGTCTCACCTACTTTTTCACAGCCTCTACAAACAATTCAAATCAATCCTACAACTGCTTTCCTCCTCTGATCTTAAGATTTGATATATTTAAAGTGAAATAGTCAAAACTCAGTTTTTTAACCAGGAAAATTTCAGCTAAATAGTTTGGTTTTGTATATAAATAGCTTGACCGAAATAGTAAATATTGAACTGTGACACTTCCCTTGTGGGAGATAGCGAGGGGTGCGTTTCCTGTCAGACTGGCTTGCCGTGGAAAGCACGTAAGTAAGTTTCATGAATGTGACACTTTCCTAGTGGTTGATAGCATATATTTGTGGACCTTTCAACATAGACATGTTAAATCCTAATAAGCACAAAATGACTGATGAGTTCATTGATGTAATGTACAGTATGAGTTTATATTCAATGACCAGTACACAGAACAAAATAACATCACACTGTGCAGATAATATATTTACAAATATTATGGAAGACAACACAGTTAGTGGGCTATTACATAGTGACATCAGTGACCATTTGTCAGTTTTTGTGATCTATGACTGTGATTATGGATGAAGGATAACAATGCCAGTAAATTAAAATTCAGGAATAAGTATGGTGGAATACATAAGTGCATTTAGACATTAATCATTAACACAAAACTGGAAAAGAGTAGTCTATATGATGAAGAAGATACTGACAAAGCCTATGAAACATCGTTATATGACAAAAACTGTCCAATAAAACAATACATCAGAAAGCCAAATTATACAGATAGGCCGGGGATCACAGAGGGGATACAAAATACCTGCAAAAAAACCCTATACAGAGAGTTCATAAAATATAGAACTACAGAGCGCTGGAAGCAATATTTTTGTTTAACTTGGTTTGTAACTTGTATTAAAATGTGTTAAATTCCTGTAAACTGAGCTACTGGCTGAAACAGAACCTCCTCTCAACCGGCAGCAGAGGGAGGAGGAGGAGGGGGGGGGGTGAAGATACTGACTGATGTCTGTGTTCTTCATTCTTTCTAAACTTCACTCAGTATTTTAATGTCAGGAATATTATTTATTATAGTGACTTTGCTGATGGAAACATTACTGTTGCTGCTGTAGAAACAATATTTTGTTTTGTTTGGAAATAATAAAAAAACCCAATTGTTTAATAATGAAAAAGAACTGATAAGAATACTGATAAATACTTATTTATTTCTTCTGACGTTTCGTTCATTCCACTAATGCAGTCAACAAAGCAACATAACTCATCACTATAACCACCATCTCTACTGTTATCAGATCATCAAGTCTGACACAGCCTCATATCTAAAGACAATGTGTCACAGTTACTGAGCTTAAAGAGTTTCTATGAAACATAATGTTATTGGTACAACCAGAACATTGTAAGGAGGATGTAGGTTTTTATGTTAATCTTGGTCTGTTTTTATGTTGTTTGGATGTTTTAACAGTTTTAATATAGAATATAGTGTTATGTTTTTATATGGTTTATTTTGTGGGTATTGATTCTCTGCTTTTTGATGATCAGAGTTGGTGGATTAGGATGTGAGACTGTGATTTACATATTTTTATGGATGAATAAATTGAACCTTCGAGTCCTAAAATTATTGTTGGAAAATAAATGTTTAAAAGAATTTAAAATAATATAAAATTGACAAATTGTACTAAAATGACTTATAAAGAGTGATTTTATAAATGCCTTTTCTCTTTCTGCAGGCTTTATTTGCATTTGGAGACATTAGTCGTTCAGCATCACTGTTTTAATCTACAGGAGTAGATTTTTATTTCTATCTCCCACAGTAACATCTGGGTTTTTTTTTCTTATCACAGTCATATATATATATGAAGTGTCAGTAGGATATAATGTTAACCGGGGTTTAACATTATATATAAAGTTCACAGCTTTTGATTGGCTTTTGATTGGCTGACAGTCACCTGCCCCCATAATTAAGGTTTTTTATCAAAAAAGCTGTGTTACCTTAACTGAGGTGACCTCTCTTTAGCTTAGTTTAGCTAGCGTTAGCTTAGTTTTGCTAGCGTTAGCTTAGCTAGAGCATGGTCGATAGAGTGAGTAAAGCAGGTATGAGTCCCTTCATATAAACAGTTCATGTTCACAAGTGTGTTAGGTGAATGTGTATATGTGCCCAGGAAAGTTGGTATTACGGTATGTCCGTGTATTGTGGAGTAATGAAGTTAATTACATGACGACGAATAAGCTAACCATGCTAAACTAATGTTATGCTAACCGCACTGTCATATTTGGAGTACATTGCACAAGTGTTGGGGGCGAAATCATATGGCTGGCACTGTAGTTTGCAGACTATCCTGTAACTTGATTTATGTTTGCCGAAATGTCTGTGTTATTAATTCAGTGTGCTGTTAGTGTTGTAGGTTGTAAATTATGAGTTAGTGTTATCAGTACAATAGAAATGAGCGAAGTTATTAGTTTATTTTGTGAATTGCTGCATTTGGTTTCATCTGAATACGTTCATTTTTCCATGGTAATATTTCAGTATAGTCTATTAGTGTTTGTTACACTTTAATACTATAAATATTTAGGAGAGCTGTGTTGTGACATCTGTATTAGTATACAGTATATATTGATTGTACAGTGTTGCCCTACAACAAGGACCCCCGCTAGGCCAAAAAAATATTTTTCAATGCCAAAAATACCACCAAATATCCATTCATTCGTACATCAATAGCGTTTGGGAGCCTCTGTGCAGCGCTGAGTTAACCTCTGTGCTGTTGCCTAGGAAACTCTTGGTAACGTAGCGTAGCTGCGCACTGCATAGGGCAGTGTGTAATATGTGTGTGTAGCGGGTGAGTAAGTGGCAGAGTGAGACAGCGATCGGCAGAAAAGTGACCGTGAATGCAAGTAGAGCAGAGGAAAAGGTTAGCATTAAGTTGTCAGTCTGACAGTAAATGTACAGTATAGGCCACAGTGTGTCAGTCAATAAATGCTGCAGCTTGACAAGACCAAGAAAATTCACGTCTGTTGTTTGCTGGTTGCTGGAAAAGTGAAGGGGGTTCGCTCCAAAGTTAGCAACAATGGGTTAGCGTGCTTATTACAATCATGGCGGAGGAAAGTTTGTGTCTGCACATCTGTCACACATATACTCCTTTTTCAGAGCTTTTACACTTTGACCCTTGACTTAATTTAGTCCAGGTTCAAAACTGTGTGCTTGTTCACTAATATGGCTTACTAGTAAGGAAAGGCAAGTTTATTTGTATAGCATATTTATTTGTTTGGCACATTTCCTACACAGGCTGTACTGGTACACTTAAAAGACAAAAAGTCAATTGTAAAATAGGTCTGCAATAAATTAGTTAACAATGTTAGTAGTAGTAGTTGTAGTGGTGGTAAGCGTAGTGTGCTTCTGTCATTATACTTTTACATTTTGTAATCATAATTTTTTGCCATTTCAGTATTGACACAGCCAGAGAGGATGACTCCCTGGGGAGACTTGTCAACGATGACCATATAAGCCCAAACAGCAGAATGACGATCATCACTGTGGATGGACAGCCTCATCTCTGTTTATTTACAATTAAGGACATCAGGCCGGGGGAAGAGATAACCTACAACTATGGAGATTCTGACTGGCCATGGAGATTAAAGGTACAGACAGAACTTGATTTTCATACAGAGCTAATGAGTTGCTCTGTGAATCTACCATAGTTTCACAGTATTTTCACAAAGAAACAAAACAAAAACAGGTGCACGATGTAGAGTGATATTGAATAGGGCTTTGTTCAGTCACCGAGTGTTAACTGACTACATATCAACAGGTACAGTCTTGTTGTGTCTTACTGGTTATTTAATGATATTTCTTTCCTTTTTCTACACAAGGTTTCGACTGAAGCAGATCTTCACCATCGGCCGTGGTGTCTGACTGCACCAAAGATGTTAAACAGGTGACTTTATTTCCATTAAATGTTGATATTGACCTGAGATTTTGTTTCAGTAGCAAAACAGTTTTGACTGGATGTCACTATTGGAGGGTATAGATACACAGTCCTCAGTGTGTCTACAACGGTCAGGTATAGACACTCTGAGGACTGTGTATTTGGACACTTTCCCTCCGTAGTGACATTACTGAGAAATGGGTTTTCAGGGCGTTAGTGTTATAGATACACTGTCATCAGTATGCATGTTCTGGTCAGGTATAGACACTGTGAGGACTGTGTATAACAAATTTAAATAAGCACTAACCTGCATATAGTACATGATCTACATTGAGCTATGCTATACATTCTACAGGAACGGAGAGAGCCTGGCAACCTGTTGAGGAACCTCCAGGGGCCGCAGATGGTATGACCCTCTATCCAAGTCCACCAGCATGCTCATTTATTGTTTGATTCATCGCATGTTGGCCAAGCAATGCCACGTAATGTTGTGGTTTTTTCTTAACTGGTTTTTAATATTCCATTCACAGATGACTCCGCCCTAGAAGGGACTTCTAGAGGTATGATTAGTAATATCATTATTAAAGCAATTCTTTGCTAATAACAACACCAATGTTTAAAACTAAAATTAGTGTCCAGAGTAGTAATACTGCTTCAAATATAAGCCCTGATACTGAATTAAAGAAGATCTGCTGGTGCCTGTCCCCAAACTAAACCCATCAGTCTGTGCTCTAATCTCATTTTAACCACTCGCCTTTTTCAATTTAAACTTACTAGTGCAGTTCCCGTTCAAACGTGCCTGTTTGGAATGGGCTGATTGCTTGGCGTCCAGTTGCTACTTCAACGCATAAAAACATTAATAGTTGATGTGATGTGTGAAGGAGTATTTACACCAACAACATGAAGAAAACTAACATTCTATTATACACATGTTATAAAAAATAAGTACTGTAATAGTAAATACATGTTCTTTTCTCATTTCAATTAAAATAAAGGCAGCATTTAAAAATAAAATAATGTACATCCTAAAATAAAATGCATAGATCATATTGGGCTCTTAGATCTTTCCTATTTTCTGTGCCTTCAGTTTTGATTTGAGTGGATGTTTGCTCCAAAGATTTGTGCTTTGTCTGTAGTAGTGCTTCACAGTCGCCATGGTCTCAGAGCATACAAAACAAACTGGTTTTGAACTACCAGTGGAAATTATGTCCTACGTTTTACGTTTGTAACTACAATCATTGTGTATTGGGCTCTGAGCGCTTCCAAAAACATGGGTGACCTACACTCAACACTAGACGGGTGCATTGTTCCCCAACAATGCACCCATCAAGTGTGGAGTTGATTGGAAGAACGGTTCAATAGATACGCGAAGGACATACAGACACAGAGATTTCTTGCTTTAGTAGATAGATATTTGGTCAAATAATTGTCCTTTACACACACATCAACTTGAAATTGCCATCAGTTTTCAGATCTCCCTTTCTGGATAACTTATAGCCACTTGCTGTAGAATTTTCTGAAGCCATTGAAAATTCATTTACATTTCTTTGGAGTTGTTGATTTATAAGCTGTAAGTGGCATTACAGTTAAATATTAACACCAGAGTTTTGGTTGACACCGACATTGTTTTTGTTAACTTTTGTTTTTGCAGGGCAGAACAAGGGCAAAGAGCCGAGGAGGAAAACAAAACCACATGAACGCCATGGTAAATTAATGCAAACACACAAATAGAATACTGTACCACTGAATCACTTCTATACATGTCTGTAGAAAGCAATAAGGATGAAGAGGGTATCATAGATTGTTACATATGTTTGGTCTCCTTCACTATTTCCCGCCCTGGCATGGCATTGTCGTAGGTAACAGTACAGTCATATTCTGTTACTGAAATGACTTTATCTTAGCAGGTTGCTTCTTTGTTATTCTGCTCTGTTCATTTGCTCCAGTGAGCAAACATTGATATGTAAAGCTACTGCTGATGCTAATGAATTACTTTCTACTTATGCTTCACAAAAGAAGCAGTACAGTGTTAAGGCAGTGGTAAGGTTTTGAAAACTTGAATGAAAACTTTAGATAATTACATTTAAGTTACCTTACCAAAAAACGGACTATAGTCTTCCTAAAACTAGATTTTAACAAGCACCTTTTGTGTGTTTGTTTCAGGAAGCCATTTAGAAAAATTGTGGCTGTAATGGATTTTACATGTCTCAAACAGTTTGACAAAAGGAGAACAGGAGGACAAACATTACATCGCATTAACAAACTTTTAGCAGCTGATTTAAAAATGGTTTCCCCCCCTGCCAATATTGAAGGAATCATTAAGCCAATAAACAATAACAAAGCTTTTTTAATCGGCCAACTATTAGGCAAGGCAAGTTTATCAAGTTTATGCCAACAACAAGGCAATCCAAAGTGGTTTAAGTAAAGCATAAAAGGCATCAAGACAATATAAAAAGAACATAAGACAATGTAAAAAGACATTTAAATGCAATTAAAAGTGTTAAATTGGAAATAAAAAGAAGCTAAAATAGAATGAGATTAAAAAAAAACTACTTTTACTACTTTAAAACCCCTAAAATGCTGTGGTAATATGCAAGAGGTATATATATATATATATATATATTGCAGATATTGTGAGTTGGATAGCAGATTTGGTATCAGGAGAGGAAACTGTCGGATTAGTGCAGCCATATTTAACATGGTTTCAAATTTGTAATTAAAAATAAAATAAATTAAATAAATTAAAAATATGAAGAAAATGAATTGTTGACCTACAGTTTGGGTTTCTATTTACAATCTGTTTTTTTTTTTTTGTTGTTTTCCCAGGGCATGATCCAAGGCAGAAACAAAAGCAGCAATGGTCTCCAGCTGTGGTTGCAGCAGTGTTGAGACATTTCAAACATCTCATCTACAAGTGGGAACTAGTGACAATGATTCAGTGTCAACAGTACAAGACTGCTGAGCATCCTGCTCTAGCCAATCGCAACATTCAAAACATAATAGACTTTGTCAGAAATCATGGCATATCCCTAAGGAAGAAAAGTGGCAACTGAACAGCCACCATTTTTGTTTTCAATGGTGAAGTTCTTCGAGTGAAGGAGAAATGTTTTAATATAATAATACAAAAAACACGATTAAACTTCAGTCCTTGTTCACTTACTTCTGTGTCTGGTTTAATGTCCTCATCTATCATCTATCCATTACAAGGCTGTACCTGATGTAGATAACAGCCAGTACACATAAAAAGCATTATGTGTTTTAGTAACATGCCAGTGTTAGCCCTTTGTTATAAAATGGCACCATAGATCAGGCATGTCTTTGCATTTCACAGTACTGTTGTGTAAAAAAATGTGTCCTCATATATTAGGTGAATCCTTTTAATGCACATTGCCTTCATTTTAGTGTTTGTGTTAAGCCATGTTTCATTAAGTCATGTTAGACCCTTCAAATCACTTCAGTGACATGTTTGTGTGTTGTATAATCACTGTCCTTATAAACAGAGTTAGTCCTTATAATTACTATTTTTGTAATAGGCGTGGCTTATGCACCTAATTAATACTGTCCTTACAATTAGGCATGTTGTCAGGTTGTTATATTTTCTGTAGTTTTTTGTGTAATCAATTTTTGAAGTGAGATTCTTGTAGTATTGCTCAAAATAGATTTTTTGATATTCAATTCATCTTTGTGGAGCAAGTGGAAAGGGGTGTCCATCTAATACAGCAAAAAACGGGTTTGGAGAGCAAGTGTCCTTATAATACAAAAGGCGCGTATGTATGTATGTGTGTGTGTGTGTGTGTGTGTGTGTGTGTATATGATGTAATGTCATCACTGTATGACATCACACTGGTTGTGATTCTGGAACCTGAAACATTGGAAAGCTTCAGGATCAGATTTCACACCAGAGATAACTGAACGTTGAGAGCTTCTGAAAACTCGCCAGAGAGTGAAAAGAATCGTACACAATGGACAAACAAGCAAGTGCAACATCAGATGCGCCAGAAACAACGCTTGAAAAAGAGCACAACTCTACGCTTGCCGTGGACCAAACAGAAAGCCCTGATCCTCCTGCTTCTATGACCAAGGCAGTGAGTGAAGACCCGCTCCGGTTGTTGGTGGCTGTTCTGACTGTCAAAGTGTTGAACAAGTGCAACGCTCTCCAGAAGCAGAGCCCGGAGTGCATCGGCCATGCCAAGCATCTGGTGAACCAAGTTATGGAGACAATCACCATCACCAATGGCTTCTGCCCGGACGTAAAATACTCTAAAAAATTGTGCAAATCCATTGTGAAAGACCTGCAGAAGTTCTATGGAAAGCGCAAGCTGGAGACTGCGATAATGTCAAAGGATCCAGCTGTGGACAAAGTCATCGTTCAGTGTTTCCAGGCTCACATCAGAGAGCTCGCCGCTCGGCTTGAGAAGAAGGCAGCCTCCCCTGACACGTGGGGAGATGTGGTGAAACTCTTTGCTATCTCAGCAGCTACCATCGTCATCATGTTTGTACTGCTGCTGATCCTCTAAAGCTGCTTTAGAGCTGGCTGCAGCAACGTCCGCAGGCAGAAGTCAATAGAGGGCCGCACAGTGGCTCAGTGGTTAACACTGTGGCCTCACAGCAAGTAGAGTGGAAGCCGGCATGATCCTGACCAACACACCGTCTTCCACTCTAGTGGCTGTGTGGAGTTTCTCCCTGTGTAGGCGTGGGTTTTCTCCGGGAGCTCCGGTTTCCTCCCACACTTCCAATTTGGTCAATTAAAAAAATTGGACAATTTTACTTTTTGATTTCTGAAGCACTTCTTCCTCAATTAGAATGAACATGAGTAGATTTGTGGTTCAGACAGGTGTAAAGACGGTTTGAATAAACAAGGTGTCAGAAAACAAAAGCATGTGAGGTGGTCTCTGTGTCTTTAAAAATTATAATGATATTTATTAGAGTATTTATTATTTGTAATCCCTCCAGTTCAATGTGAAAACTGACAATAAATAGTGTTGAAATATTATTGAATTGTACTTTCTTTATTTGATTTGACAGTCAGTTGTTGACTATATACAGATATTGAAAAGTTAATTAAAAGTTTATAACAACTTCTGGATAACATAATATCAAAACAAAACAAAAGAAAAAAAAAAACAAATACACATTTTAATCGCACCCCAGGTTGACAAAAATTAGAATTCATAAAAGCAGTTTTGAAAAAATAAAAATAACAATAAAATCACAGGAAAATATCCCCCCCCCTCCCTAAAACAGCTCTTGTAGACTTACAGTACACCAGGAGTGTGTACACCTGATGTGAATGAAGTGTCACATCAAGGACTATCACACCTGATTTAAATGAACACTTTAAACCTGTTTCAACAGGGTCGAGTGTGAACACTTGAACCAATTTTGGATACAAATTCAAGCCAGCAAAAGTGGATTTGAAGATTTTGGGTGCAAAACCTCAGGTCCTCTCTTTACAGCAAAAGCCCAGCACCTGGAAAAAAGAGAAGAAAAAAAAGAGACACACACAAAACAAAGATCGTGGTTTTCTCATGAAGGAGCTGAGGTTTAATTCAACTCCATCTCTAACATTCCCCAATCATTATACTATCTAGAAGCAAATCCCCTCTAATTCAGTTCGACATTTATTAACTCTACAAATTGAATACAAAAGGTTTAAGTGATTGGCGTTGGTAATATCGTACAAGCCTGTGATGTTTTAGGGAAAACAGCTCTGTGCTCAGTAGTTAGCTTTATTTCTCGGTGAAATGCATGACCTTAGTTTGTGGTTGAAAACAGCGAACAATCTCCCCACAGCCGAATAGGTTTATATACCTCATTATCCTCTTTTTTCATATATATATTTATTATATATAAAATACTGTTTAATTCATAAAAGCCTTACTTTGTACAATATCTGAGTCGATGTGTGTCAGTGAGCAATGAAGTGAATGAATGAATGAGTTTGTGTTTGTGTGTGTGTGTGTGTGTGTGTGTGTGTGTGTGTTTGTGTTTGTGTGTGTGTGTGTGTGTGTTTGTGTGTGTGTGTGTGTGTGTGTGTGTGTGTGTGTGTGTGTGTGTGTGTGTGTGTGTGTGTGTTTTTTTATTATGGAGTCTTATGGCCTGAGGAACAAAGCTGTTCCTCAGTCTGCCAGTGCATGATTTTAGAGTCCTGTATCTCCTCCTTGAGGGCAGCAGGAAGAACAGGCTGTTGTGTGGGTGAGCTGGGTCCTTAATGACCCTCATGGACTTCCTGAGGCACCACTGGGTGTACAGCTCCTGCAGGCTGGACAGCTCACACCCAGTGACATGCTGGGCCGTGCGCACCACCCTCCCCAGCGCCTTGCGGTCTATGCTGGTACAGCTGCCGTAACAAGTGATGAAGCAGCCTGTCAGCAGGCTCTCTATGGTGCCCTGGTAGAAGTCCCTGAGGATTTGGGGCCTCAAGCCAAATTTCTTTAGGTGCTTGATGCTGTACAGACACTGTTGGGCCTTTTTAACGACAGTGGTGATGTGGCTATGCCATGTCAGGTCCTTGTGAATGTTAACTCCCAGATATTTGAAACTGTCCACCCTCTCCACCACTGTGCCATTGATGGTGACTGGGGGGTGAGTGCCCCTCCTCCTCATGTAATCCACAATGACCTCCTTGGTCTTGGAGACATTCAGGGAGAGGTGGTTGTCCTGGCACCACTGTTCCAGGGCGGTCACCTCCTCCCTGTAGGCCATCTCGTCGCCACGGGACTGTTGCACAGCTGCACAAGGTAAGTGCAGACTTCAGATGCAGGTTTAGTCCAACAAGGAAGAAACCTTGTTGAGAGATCTAGAAAGACGTATCAGAGTAGCATTAAATGGTATAATATGGCCATCTAGTGGTCTTCATTTAGAACGTGCAGTTTACGCAAAACACTGCCTCTGTAATCACCATCATCATCCCTTCTTTAAAGTGATGAGTATATTAACTACCAGTAGAATAATGTGTTGCTGATTTTTTAATTTCTCTCAGAAATGATTTTGATTTCTACATTAACTATTGTGATCAGTCATCCCGAAGCCCTGTTTGTTTAATAGCAGTTATACTTGTTTAAGTATGCAATAATTTCAACTATGTAAAACTGGGACATGTGACACATCTGACCCATTGTATAAAAAGTATAGAATCTTTATCACTTACTATGAATGCATGCATGTATATAATATAATAAAAACATCATTGTATGGTACACATGCTACATAATCTTTCATGAATGAATTAACAAAATTTAATTGTTACTTAAATAGCCTGCTTTCAGACAAACTGGAGGAGACTTTTATTAAGATGAGGTACAATATTTAACTTTAATGTTTAAACTGGATGCAAAGCAGTCACACTGCAAAATAGAACAACCGAGCACATTAATAACAGCACAATAATATCAATCACATTTTTAGTGAGTTTTTTATTTAAATGTATATTTTACTTCGGTGGTTGATAAATAACGTTATATTTGCATTTAACATCTTATTCTGTTACCAATGGAAGCCAACTACAATATGTGTGACTGAGACATTTTTAACTTCATACAGCTAAGGACATTAACAATTAGTGTTATTTAGATGAAAGGAATTGATATAACAAATACACATGTGCCTGTCTAGGGCAACTTAGATCTTGTCCTATTCTCCACCAAATGACTACACATGAGGGGTAGTGGGGAGGGGCATTGTCTCCACCAGACAAATATCATTAAGAATCATATGTTTACATTCAAGCCAGAAACACTATCTGGCCATCAGGTGTTTCTTAGTGTTTTTTTCAGGCCTCAAAAGTATGATGAAACATTTTGGGGCAAAAATGCAGAACAATAAACCATAACTTGAGGCCAGGATTGCAAAAATTTCCACAGCGACAACATATTTCCCAGGAGAGCTAACATAAGCAGGGACAAATGTCACCCAGACAGCACAGAAGATCAGCATGCTAAAGGTGATCAGTTTGGCCTCATTGAAGTTGTCGGGGAGTTTCCTTGCAAGAAAGGCCAAGATGAGACAGGTGCAGGCCAGCAGGCCAATGTAACCCAGAACCAGAGAGAAGCCCACCACAGAGCTCATGGCACACTCCAGAGTGACCTTTGACCCTTGGAAACCCAGATCACGTTGAGGCACAGGGGGACTGAGGGACAGCCATATGGCACAGATGATAACCTATATGAAAAAGAAACACATTCCAATGTTGTTATTTAATATCAAGTGTAGTTACCCATATATATCAAAAAATTTAATAATGTAATCGCTAATCAATATTGACACCTGTATACAGGTGAAGAGGCAGACACTTCCCCTCTGTTGACCTGGACCAAACCACTTCATCAAGCTTTCAGCGCCAGGCCGAGCTGAGCGGAAAACAGCCAGAACCACTATGGTCTTGACCAGGAGGCAGGAAACACAAAGTACAAAACTGATCCCAAATGCTGCCTGCTGGAACCGACAAGACCAGACTGATGGACGACCAATGAACACCAGTGAGCACAGGAAGCAGAGTTTCAGCGACAGAAGAAGCAGGAAGCTCAGTTCTGAATTGTTGGCTCGTACCTTGAGGTGAATTAGATTAACAGTGGCCATTTAAACTATACAATACTTTCCCATTTTTTTAGACAAAATAATGAAAGAAAGAAATGTGAAAAAATGCATAAAACAAACTCTCTGTTACATTACTCTGGGTTATTACCATAGGTGTTTGACGGTAGGAAAGAAACACCACAAAGACAGCTGTTGTCACGATGGCACCAGACACAGCTGCTGTAGTCAGAGTAATGCCCAAGGTTTCATTAAAGGAAAGAAAGTCCAGCTGGCGAGGGATGCAGGCAGTTAGGTTAGCATTGGACCAAAAGTCTGATGGACAACGCTCACAGTGAAGGGAACCTACGAGAGGAAGACAGAGAAGAGAGAGAAGGAAAATAAAACAGAAAGGTGAAAATTCAAGTTGCAAGCATAAGTTTTTGTTATCTTACAAAGTAATTTCCTCACCAGTTTTGTTACTTATCTCCCCTTCAGCACATGGGATACAGTCAAAGCAGCAGACTGGTTCCCCTTTCCTGTTGGCCTTTCGGGTACCTGGGGGGCAGCTCTCACTGCACACTGAAATAGGCACCTAAACAAAAAGCCAAATCATATTGTCAAGGACAGAATCTTGTGATTTGACATTCATTTCAACTGCAAATTTGTTTTTAGCCTTAAGACAATTTGTTGATCTGACTACCTGATTGGATCCTGTGCTCCACTGAATAGTTGACTCGTTAAGGTGCAGATCAAACCCGTCCACACGACCAATCAAAACTAGTTTTAGTGGCCCCTCAGGAGTGTTCTGCCAGTTGACAAGGTCATACTTTGCTTGAATGTCGGCCCCTTGGAAATAAAACATTTCTCCCTGTGGAGTGGTGACGTTCACTTTGTTCAAGTGCTGTAACAGCTGTGAAATCATCAAAATGTTGAAGAAACTGTTGACATTTAAAAAACAAATCAGCATGTGGAAATTTCATTTACAATTTTCACAAACATCTAGAACTATCAGTCAGAGATAATCATGTTTACCTCTACGGGTTTAATGTGTTTTGGAGAGGAGCAGGTGGAGCTGTTGTTTCTGAGAGGGCTGTCTCTGTTGGGGCAGGAGAGAAGGCTGTGAAGGGCGTGGGCTGCAGCATAAACAGCAAGGTAGACATTATATGCCACTCGTAGCTGGGAGGTGTCAGTAAAGAGATGCTGCATCCCCTCCAGGGACTCTGTCCCATTGCAGGTCGGTAGTGAGGCTTTCTGAAGGGGCCTCTTTTCAGGAGATGAAGAGGAAACATTTGATGGATAGTCAAACCATGTTTTCAGTGGTGAAGAGGAATGTGAGGAGAAAGGTGTTGCATGTGACTGTGTAGCTCCAGGGCTGCATGCAAACTCTTTTTCCCAGAAATATCTTAAGAATTCATCATCAGGACGATGATTTGGATGCAAACGTTTGAGATAATTCTCAAAACCGGGTACAGTTGAACTTCGAATGGCCACACCAAGAACACCATTTGCCACCTTAGAGATGGCAAGATCTTGGAGAATATCACTGCTGGTGCTCCAAGCCTCACTGGCCAGAAACTGTCTGTCAGTCACCTATAATAAGAGGACACTGACATAAATTACAACAAGAAAAACAGCTGGCATTTTGTTGTTACAAAATACATGGCTTTGTTTAATGATGAACCCCTTTGTCTGCACAAATTTCCATGCCAGTTGCTTACATTTCTCTTGGCCAGTTCCAGAAATAGTTTCTTTACATCTGTATACCAGCAAAAGATCAGAATCACTCTCGCAGTCGAAGCTTGAATTGTGATTGCTGCACGTCTGGCATCACTCACAATAGTTTCTCTGCGGACAGTCTCTATGAAGTCCAAACACACCCCTTTCCCTCGAATCTCTTCCTGAAATGTCTGAAATATGAAGGACAAAACAACAAATATGTACATGCATATATATTCTTTGTACTATATATGAAGGAGATACATGAGAGACTTTTTCAGGCGATTTACATATAACAACAAAAATATATACCTGTATTGCCAATTGACCATAATCATTGTTTACTAGCACTGCTCCAATCCAAGTCCACTTGAAGCGTATTGCCAGCCGTGCAATGGCCCGGGCTTGGTAAATATCACTGGGGATTGTTCTGAAGAAGTTAGGAAACTTGGGCCTGTCACTAAGACAGGGGCAGCTCGCCAAGTAGCTGATCTGAGGGAAAGACACAAAACTATTATTTTGACACTGCCTTTACCGTAATAAAACATTTTTTATGAAAATGTTATCAACCTCTTGATGCAGACTGTGTAAAAAAGGTTTATCAGAGATTTATTTCCTGAGGTACTGAAACTCACAACTGGTACAGAGAGAGGCCCCAGGATATTAGACTGCATTATGGCTGTTGTAGATGTGGCAGCACCAATAAGCAACGGAACAGACTGACCACCTGATGATAATGTTAGATATAGAATTACATAATGACAATCTTTTTATACCATAATCACATCAGTTGTTTGGACAAAGCATGTTAACTGTATACTAAATTACATTGAGTCATACCTGTTGTCTCTCCAGGTTGCTCAGAGGCTGCAGATTGAGGCATAGAGGCTGTTAAGTTGCAGCTGTTTGTGTCTCCTCCAACCAGTGACAGTGCAGCTTGCAGAGCCCAGGGGTATCGGCTACAGCTATCAAGTATACGGTAGCCCAGTTTCACTCCTGGTAGCAGGGTGCTGTTACGATTGATTTCCTCCACCGCAAACGTCATAGCATATATATATTGTAATGACTCTAGATCTAAACTGAGACCACAGGAGAGGAAAGAAATTAATTACAATATCAATCAGTGATAGATAAAAATAATCGTCATGGACAGATTATAAAATCAAACATGTCCAGACATTTCTTGCATGCAAACATAAATCTTTTGAAATAATTCTACAATAATTAAAATACTGTATGACTATCTCAGATATACAGGATATAACTTTTTGATGAATAATGTGCTTCTTATAAAACACTACGAGTAACATTACATAACTTTCTAGCTCAATATTATGTAGAATCAATTTTTTTTTGTATTTTAACAAAAATATACAAGCATGACAAAAGAGAAAATATAAAGAACACAGACATCTGCTGTCATAATATGAAGAACACAATAATAACCACCAAACATATTGTAACAACAATTCAAGTTATGATCAGGTTTTACCCAGTGCAAGGTTTATAATGTGGCAGCTTGGTGAAGACCTGCTCTACAGCTGAGGGTATGTAATACAGATTAAAGAGTCCGCCGATGATCACATCTCCATCCTGGGAGAGGCCCTTGTTGCTCGGTGTACCCCACCGAGAACACATTATCGCCTGAACCACCTCCAGCCCCATCTGTCTGCCCACTACACTGAGAAGCAGCAGGGAGGAGGACCACTGAGTGAGGAGCCAGTAGAACCAAGACATGGATGCAGCTGTTCTGAACATTTAACACATATATATTGTCTCAGTGTTAGAATATGCATCAACCAGAAGTGCATCAAATTCAGTTTGTGTAAAATATAATTCACATCCAACCTGCCTCATCAAACCTGCCAATGGCATGCAATATGTTCAGAGAAAATGGTGCAGTACCTCATAGACAACATTCAACAGTTCCTGTTACCAAAGACAAAAGTCCCATTAAAGTGCCCAAATGTAACATCATAGTCTCAAGTCAGCTTCCTGCAGAGAAAAATCACATTATAAACAGAATCATGATTCACTTGGTTAAAAAGCACATATCACAAGGTAAATGTTAAGTCTGGTTGGTATCTTGACTATAACATACACCCTACTCTGAACAAGTGAAGTGTTGATGTGAGTATTTAAAATATGGAATGCTAGGAAGTAAAACTGATGACATAAGCGCACTACCTGAAATTATTCCTCTCTAGAGTGATGGTGGAAAAACAATCAAATGCTAGCAAGTGATTAGCGTGTATGAAGTTAGCAGTGATGTGTGTGTATGTGTTTACGGTATGTTTCCTATAAATACAATAGTGTTTTAAGTAATTCGAATGGCCCAAGGTCACGTAAGATAAGATAAGCAAGGGGAGAATTTTGGGAAGCTGTTTAACTCTAATCTTAATGTGTCCCTTTCTCTTAGATTTCTGAGGATTCGTGTAATGTGATTGACTGATAGACAGTCTACCTGGAACTAGTATGGGGAATTGTATACCCAGAGCAACAGGTGTGCCATTTGTCAGCTCTATTACAGTCATTTCATGAGCAATTACCTCCCATTATGCATAAGGTGGCATATGGGGAAAGAGGAGGCTGTGTTTGTGACTTTCAATTAATAGATTTTGAGCATGATTCTTGATTGCATTCTTGATTAATTATCAGTTGCTATGTAACATTTTCAGTACAACAAGAAATAAACATAGAATTTGTTGAAATCAAATATTTCAATATTTTATTGCATTGGTAGGAAAATGCTCACACTCCTCCGATGAGCAACAATAGAAAGAAAAAAGGATGGTGTAACACTAAAACAATAAAAAAAAACTGTAGCTTTGCCACCCTCCCTTCCTCAGCCTGGCCCTGTATAATTGTCACTCTGTTTTTTTTGTTCCATTAAGTTATACAAAATAAAATAACCAGAACCAACAAGAGATTATTTTTGCAATCTGTATCAAAGCAATTATAAAAATAAAAAGCTTTTAATTCCAAATCTTTAAATTTGCAATCAATTTTTCAAAGTCTACAAATCATAGAGAGCAACAAGTCCAAGCACAGAAGTTTATATTCTGTATTGCACCCAATACAAGCCTACATCCTCTGTTGTTTCCAATGCAACTACCGTATTTGTTCTGTGCAAATGTTGTTGGGCGATGCAACATCTACTGTATAAATTGGTGCATAGTCATGCTTGACATGTTCACAGGTAACATGCACGAAAACAAATGTACAGTTAGAATTGGTTTTCAATTAAAACCCATCTCAGATTAAAAACAATGACAGGAATATTTACACACGACACAAATAAAGAAATACCACTGAAAAGAGAAGGAAGACTTACATTTGACTTCTGAAAAGTTGAACCCCATCTAATTAAATTAGCTGTTTAATTATTCTACACATTCAAATGATACAAAGAAAGACATTCCCTCTCTGCTTAAACTCCAATTCTTTTTTTTTGCTTCATAGTCAATGTACGTAGTTTAGACAGTACATCACAGGGACAAAGATAACAAGTATCTGTACAATCAGTCTAGGAAGCCATTTCGAGGGAATCAAAGTTCCCAAGTACATTTACACATTAAGCAGATTATAGACAATACACCGCCAGACTAGAAAGACCATTCACTATTGAATAGTGGACATTTCATAAAGGAAATTCATGCTGTCAGATCCAACCATTATATGTTTGATTATATGTGATGTTCCACTTTGCATACAGACTATATCTGTTTCTAGAAATAACCCAGAATAAGATTTATTTGACTGTTATAAGGGAAACCTAATGATCTGAGAACATGGAACAAACAATGGCAAGTATTTATTTCCTTGATCTTCTGGCTTTTGGTGTAATTGAACATCATAAAAATCATATATGATCCTTAATCTCATTTTAGGTTATGGTCAGGGCTATAGTCTGAGCAGAAAGTAGACCTCAGGCTCTGATGCAAAGTGGGAGGAGTCTGCAGGTGGAAGAGAGTCATCTGTATAGTAGCGATCTCCATAATGGTCCCCATTTCCATAACGTAATGATGTACAAGCTCCTTCGGGAAGTCCCCTGTCCTCCAGCTGGCCAATATAGCCTGCTATGTAAGAGCCAGTAGAGTGTCTGTTAGCTGGTGGATTCTGTGAGGCTGATTTATTCCTCAATACAACCCCACCAATGCTGGCGGCACTACTGACTACTACACCCGCCCGAGGCTTTAGAGCCTCTTGCTGTCTTTCGCGGGCACGGCTGTTGATGTGACGCACTCGGCTTTGGCTCCGAGAGGATAGGCGACGGGTAAGGAGTGGAGGGGAATCATCTATATCCCTGTGAGCAGAGGGTGCTATGCTTGTTGCCTGTGGGTGTGCCAGTGTTTCCTGATGCAACTGAGGAGGCTGGGGCCTAACTTTGTCACTGTCATCCCCCTCCAGACTGACCAGTTTACGTAGCTGTTCTGTAAGTGGATCACAAGACTGCGACTGAAAAGTAACTTCCCCAATGGTGCCCATCTTCTTTTGTTTCCTCATATGTGGAGTGATGAAACTGCGACTAATAATATGGTATTTGCTCTGGAAATTGCATGATATATCCTCAGAGGTCAGGTCTCCCAGGGACTTGGACTTACATGGGCTGGGGGCTGCGGAATCTATGGTATCAGACTGGGGACGAGTTGATAAAGGCCCTAAATTTGAGTGTAGTGAAACTTTGGTTTCAGGCTTTGACTGGTGCCCAGTATCGATGTGGGAAACCTTTTGGTTCCAAGACTGCTGCAGGTTTGTGGTGTATGATTGTGTTTGACTTTGGCTGTGTGGTTGGGTGTTTTGAGGAGCTGTAGACTCTGATGAGGGCATAATGCAGTCATAGTCCAGGTGGCTGTACACTACATCAAAGTCTGAAGAAGGGGAATATAGGTCTCTGCCTCTACTGACAGATTGGCCAGGGAGACTTTCAGAAGAGGAGAAACCATTGTGGAAGCACCTTTCTTGCTCCCTCTCCATCTGTCTATACCCTTGCCTATCTTGATGAGATCTGTTCAGGATCTGGCTACCGCTATAGCTCCTCTGTTGTGTGTAGGACATGTTGAAGTCTCTGTTGTTATAAGCCTCAGGATTGCTTTGAGGGATGGGGTAGCTGTTCTGACGCAGAGGACTAGGGTTGGAGGATCTAGAGTCAAAGGGTCTGTGAAAGGGAGAAAGCTGGTAGTTGGACTGATGATGGTTGGACAGCTGATAGGAAGGTTGATTAATTGGGGAGGGACACTGTGAAAACGGTACACTGGATGCATGTGATGGGTAATGTTGAGGATGATGGTATGACAAAGGCTGTTTTTGTTGTGAGTATTTTGGAGTGGACTCATTGGCTTGGTAAATAGCATGCCGTTTAGTTGGACTTGTGAGCCCCTCCCATGGGCGACCATGTCTTGGCGAGGTCAGCATCATCTCCAAAGGATCCTCATCAACATTTATCTCCACTTCTGCCAAAGCATTCCCAGCTGAGTCATGGAAAAACTGTAAACAGTCAATGTTTACAGAGGAGCTCATGTGACTTTTAGAAGTACCCCGCTCCAGCTCCGGTATTGGTGCTGGTGGATCATACACCTCCTCATACACACTCTCCTCTGCCTCCTCAACTTCTTCACTTCCACCCCTCTTTCTGTGCACACCATCCCAGCCCACATTGTGTCCTTTCCCTAAACCCTGCACTGCCTTTGCTGGAGAGGAGCCCAAGCTGTTTGAGAGGGGGCTCTCCATAGTGTCTGCCTGAACATGGACTGTCTGTTTCTTCAGGTTGTACACTGATACAGGCAACAGCACCTCCTCATCCAGAATGGTGTACACCTCCTCAAGCTCAGTGGTTTCTGGGCTGGAGAGGAGGGCAGAAGCAGGCAGGTCTGCCTGGGAAATCTTGTGTGGTGAACGGATTTCATGGTTTACATTATTTGTTTTTTGAGCTACCATTTGGGGACTTATCAGGTGTTTCTTGTTAGCAGATGTTATGTTGGTCTTGAGAGGAGACCTCGAATCTTGCAGCGCTTTAGGGGTGGTAGCCCTGAAGTTTGAGTGACGAGAAGGGATATGATCATGGGATAATGTAAAATCATTTTGGTCAACAGTGCTTTCAAACTGACCAATCAGAGCAGAAATAGAGCCACGTGTGTCCTGCTCATTGCCTAAGGACACAGCATCAATGAGTCTGGAGATGGTGCTGTCGTGCAAAGAGCTGGGACTCTTCAGATCACAGTCCACACTGACAGGGGCCTCAGAGGGTGGGGCAGAAGAGGAGGATGAGGACACTGAAGGTGCAACTGTGAATGTTGTGCTGCTTGATGATGTTTCTGGTTTATCTGATCTTATCTGTTTGTTTGTGGAAGGTGAGCTAAAACTATTTTTCTCTGTCTCTGTGAAGACGATCTTTGATTTGTTGACTCTATTGTCTTCTGACTGGTAATTGACATAGTCTTCTTCACTTCTTAATTCTCCCCCACCAATGACCATATAAGAAGCCTCCTCTGATTGGTCAAGTTCTTTATTTTTGTTGATGTACGTCTTAGAAGGGGAAGAGATGCTTTTTTCAATAGATGCTGATGATTTGATGAGAAGGTCCACAGAGGAAGACCTGGGCCTGTCGAAGGGGAACATTCCTATGGACACAGATTATTGAACATACAGATTAATAAAGATAGGCTTATAAAAATACAATTTGATGTAGAACAACAAGCCAACCAACAATTAAATGACAACAATTAACACTCCAGCCAATACAAGGCAATAGCAATACACAGACAAATGGATCACCAAGTACAACTGTGAAGGGGAAGCTGGAAAATGAGGCTATGGAGGTTTTTGAAAAAAAAAGGAAAAATCCATGTTTATGAACATCAGAATAGGAAAGAGATGGTCAAATGGGATTGGTTTGGTCAGATGGGATCAAATGACACAGCAGTATATTTCTCAGACCACTTTCGAACAAAATACACTGGGTGGACGTAATACTGGTATGTTTTTGAACGATGCAACCTTCAGACAATAGGTATTTTAGATTACCTGCAGGAATATCCTAGTCAGTTCTCTACTATAAAGAAGCACAACAAATGAAGATGGGACAGAAAAGGCATGTTAAGGTATCATGGAGAGTAGGTTGTAGTCTGTCAGTTTACATGGTTACTGCACATGAGTTTTTTAGATAGTTGTAGCAGAACAAGTAAGCAAAGGAGTGAAATTAGAGAAGGAAACATCTAACATCAATCAACATGAAAAGCAATTCAAGTCAAAATCCTGCTTTAAGAAATGTGAACTCCATTCATTTTATCGAAAAAACAGTGGCACTTTTGTAATACAATTTAAAGAAATTACATGGATAGCAACTCATTGTTATCATTAATGTCACATATTACTCTGGCTTGTTTTGTTTTATTACTAGATAATGAATCACAAATCTTACAAAGTTCTAATGCGAATTAAACTGGAATGGATGTAATTTGGGTGTAATTTGCATAATTCCAATGTGTGTGTATATATATATATATATATATATATATTTCTTTAACTAGGATGTCAGTAAAATACCCACCAATGACAGTGTCTGCACCCGTATCATGCTGTTCCTTGTCTGTGGAGCAGAGGGATAGCTGCCCTTGCAGAAGCCTGTCTAAAGGCATGGAGATAGGTCTGTGGGTGAGGGGGGCTCGGGGTTGGTAACGCTTTTCCACCCCTCTTTCCTTCCCTGACATGCCCTCTCCTGCTGCCCCTACACCTGTGCCGTTCTTGTGGTCTGATATCGAAGCCACTGACTCTGATAGTGCCATCTTGGTCTTCTTCCGACCCTTTGCTGGGGCACTGGCTGTGCGCCGCAGGAGGTGATCACTGATGGAGCGTTTCCGAAGGCCACCGGAGGTTGTATCCACAGAGGACTTGGAAGAACGGTTAAACAAACCCCGGATACCTCGCAGCTGATTACCCTGAGGGCAGGAGGAGCAGAACAGCAAGGAAACAAGAAGTGAAAAAAGATATCAGCAAAGACAGTGAACTTCTAACATAGACTGAATATAATTTTTCACACATTAAAGTTTGAAGTTAAAGTGTTGATTTTTATTGAAACAATGAAAAAGATATGCCATCTATTGAACTCAGTTTACAAGTGTTACAATTGCATGCTTTTACATGTATTGCCTATAGATGGCACCCTTACCCCATTAATTATCACAACAAACAATATGTAGGTAGCCATTGTGGATTATGTAGGCATGCTTGCATTGCAAATTATTCCATCTTTGTTGACAATGATACCACAACAATTGAAAAAAAATCATTCTCAATAAAAATGACCTCATAAGTAAACTGCATGACTCAGTGGTTTAATGTCACACACAAACAAGTCAGTGGAAATACGACTGAACATAAACTGCACTTTTGCACTCATGCATTACTGTTTCATGCAGAACCACACAGAACCTAGGCCACCAGGATACCTTGTTAGCTCCTAGAAAGTGCATTATGGTAAAGCTGGGGTTCAGGACTAGAGGGCTCCACTAGAAAGACAAAGGATTGAAGAAGCATAGCTTCAACGGATTGATATGTTGAGAAAAACATGTTTTTTTCTGTTTACCTCCAAAATATAATCTCATTTTACAAAAGAGGTTCACAGGGAGATTGCTACAGTGAACACCAGGAATATATAGTACTCACCTTCCCATAGACATCATGCACTGACACATGCACAAAGATAGAAGCCTCTGTCAGTCCATCCAAGTAAACATGTCTGTAACCTGTTGTTATAGATGAAGGGAAAAGACATGTAAGCGAGAGAGTGAGTGGTAGAAGAAAGATAACAACTGTCATCAGGCTGGTGATTGTGTAGTAGGTGCCTGAGGAGAGGGCATCAGGGGTTCAGGGACAGCTCTGATGGATGTGGACAACAAAAATAACCTGCAAAGCCACAGGTCTTGTACTTTACAAATCAAACAAATCATGGTTCACTAGACAAAAGATAATGTGCCCCATAGCCATAGCACTGATAAAGCCATCAGGGAAATTATGTGTTTAAAAATGAGTGTGTGTTGGTGAGTCTGTCCTTCCATTTGTGTTAAATAGCAGAACTATAAAGAGTCTAACTGGCAGTGACAAACTGTGTCCTCTGTTAAGTTCATTACATTCATACAAAAATTTTTTGGTTTTTTTTCAGATATAGCTGAAACCACTGAAGAAATTCTGCACAGACCAGGCATAAGGCTGCTGAAGGCAACAGTCCGTTGACCAATAAAGTCCCGTCCAATAGGGTCATGGTCCCAGACAAGGAAGCGCACCAAAGCCACCTCAGCCATGTGAAGCGTAAAGGACAAGGTCTCCTCCCATACTGGATTAAAACCTGAGAAAAATATACACATATAGTATATAAGAATGCATGTGAATGTAAATCTGGCAAATTGTAAAATATGTCTGTAGTATTGGTGTGTCAAATGATGTATTTCATGGATCAATACCCTGCACAGTAATCTTATAATACTGTTGAGCTCCCAGGGCTCCATAACCTTTCCCAGGGGAGGCTTTTCCCCTCCCCCTGCCGGGTGCCCTCATCTATGGAGACATGTTAGCAAACCCCTCTGTTCTGCTTCCTTCTTGCCTCTAATTAATTAATATGACTTTTGATCCCAGCAGTGCTCCACAGCCAAAAGTGTGCAGCATCTGTGGCTAAGGATTGATGGCAATAATTATTAGAACTTAAGTTGCTTTTGTTTGTATGCCATACATACCGTATGATATGTACTATAGTACTGTATGTATAGTGTCATATATACATAGTATGTACAATATGTTGCATTTTTCAAAACACTTTTCAGAGGATAAGAAAATGAAATGCAAAAATAACCAAAAATATGTAAGTGGTACTGTATCAAAACAAAGCAGTAGTCATACAAAACAGTAATAAAAACATAATATCAAGGTATTATAAAACTTTAAGAAATTATATATATAAATATGGTAAAGATATGGGCAACCCATTTATCCAATCCTTGGTTAGGGCAGAGCTCATGTCTCAGAGATCAATGTGTCTTATATGGGCAAAAGGTCTTCAATATAATTTGTTGTCATTCTTTAACTGTGATCAATATAATGTTACATCAGTAGGCATTTTTTCCACAGCAGACATTTTGACTTGTCACAATAGGAAAAGCACAGGTGTTATTAATAACATTAACAATGACTCCGCTCTACGGTATTCCAGGACCCTGAAACTGAAGCAGATAAATGGAATTCAGCCATCATTCATTTTACAGCTTTTCCTACGTGTCAAAATTTCATCCTTGAAAAGGGCCTATTTTTCAAATACAATAACAGTGCTTAATGTAAAGATGATACAATTGAAGAAATCTGATCTTTTCCACAACAGTTCTATTTGACTAAACTATGCAGGCCTGGCTAGATGTGACATGAAATATTCAACATCTCACCAAAAGGAACTAATTAGTCAAAGTAAAATTTGTAGGCAGTTGTGAAGCTGAGAAGGCAGGACGCCAATCAGATAATATACTTCTAGGAATTTAGAGTGATTTCTGGCCATTTTCTGTTGTGCAAGATGACATGTTAAAACATTCAGTAGTTCAGTGTGTGTACAGTATTGTGGTATTGTTCAAGTTGATCTGTGCATGTCTAACCATTGTCATCGACAACTCGTGTCTGTTCCTTGCAGCAATCAACTGGCAGACCGATGATCTCCACTTCAACAAACGGATCAATAATCTGATAGAGAAGGAAGGGCAGTGAGATGATAAAATGGCGATACAGTTCTGTCATATTACATTTCATTAAATTCATTTGGCAGACATTATTGTTGTTTTTTTTGTTGTAGTTGTTTTTAGAAATGAGACAACAAGTAAGTGTCATAACATTTAAATATATATAACATTTATATGTCATGCTGCTGAATATATCTCTGCTGAAGAGCAAGTTGAACATATCTGAGTAGTCAAGTGTAAGAGCGCATGTTGTGGTTGTGTGTGTCAGAGCGACACAGAGTTCAGTGTGTTTGTACCTCTCCACGGTCCCCCAGCATGGAATCTGGTGGTTTGGGCAACTGCTGTCCACTAATGATCTTGAGAATGAGCTGTTTCTTGGGGTAAGCTGGAAGTGGGTCATCACTGAAGGGGTTGAAGGAGCCTGGAGGGAATGAAAGACAGCAGAGCAAGAACTTTGATTTATGTCATTACTTAATCCAAAAAATCCAAGCCCACACTGATCGCTGTGTTTGTTCCGGTTTCCAAATATTTATGCACAGAATGTGCATGGGAAAAAAATAACATAAACTCTCATTTTTGCAACTGATAAGACTATATGGACTTGGACTAAATTTCCATTCAAATCTATTACTGAATACACATTTTGTGTGCTCCTGGTGAGCATTGCATCATGAAAAACTGCATGTGAAGCCTGTCTGTGAAAAAAATGCATCCATCCTGCTGCTTAACTAAACAGTTCTGCTTTTATATTTTATTTTACTTATTAAACTACATAACAATATCACATGGTACATTCTGTACTGATCCAGTATATTTCATTTCATGGTAAAAATCAAATGTAAGACCATCTAATTATTTGATGTAACTTTTACATTAAAAAAAATCCCCTTATCCCATATATATATTTTTCCAGTATAGTTGTATTCCTACACATGACCAGAGCTATCCCTGATATCCCTTATAACTTGCTATTGTTTCATAGATCCAATCACAACAAATAAACACTGATTGCTCATCAGTATTTATTTGTATAAACAAGCACTTGTTTGCATGCACGTATTTGTGCTTGTTTGTATGCATGCAGTATATTTGTTGTAGTACCTTTACACATGGGAGGGGGCTTGAGCACATAGCCAATACCTCCGTTCACCATGAACTTGGCTCTGTTGAGCTGCATCATTCTGCCCTCCGTCTGGTAGTTCAGGGCCACTAAAAGAGAAAAAAAAAAGCTTAATTACTAAATGTCACTTAACCTCTACCCAGATAATACATTCAAATTCAAATGAGCTTTATTGGCATGATAGATCAGAAACCTATATTGCCGAAGCAGTACAGAAAATTATTAACATTGACAGATGATTAGCAATAAATATACAATAATATGCAAATATCAGCAACAAATACAATATAATAAAGGCATTTTTTGCAGATGTAATCACTCAGAAACATTTAATACAGAGCTTGTTTCTCTTAGAGTATGACAATATTTAACATATTCTGCAGCTATTACTGCACATTGACTTTCTCCCCACATAGATAGGGCAGTTTCTCGAGGAGATGGATAAACTCGGGATATATATTATTTATTTTTTCAAAGAAAACCTCTCTCAAATCCTTATATTTCTCACAGTATAATAGGAAGTGAGATTCTGTCTCAGCCTCTCTTTTATGACAAAGTGAACACAGCCTAGCCTCCCTGGGTAGCCTGTGTCCATTCACTAATTTAATTATCATCTAGATATTGGCGCAGTACAAAGAAACTAAAAATGAGACTGATTCTTCACTCTACTAGTCATCTTTTTTTGCATTTATAAAATATTCCTCTTTGGTTTGTTCATTCAAGGAGGAAGGAAGAAGCCTATGTATCTATACAATCTTGAAACCTTAAAATAAATTAGCAAGGAAGTAAGTAAAAAGAAAATGGAAAGAAAAAAGAAATAATCACAAACATCTTCAAATGTAATCCAGCTCAGAGTTTAGTGTTTGTTTATCTTTTTATTTATTTTTGCATACCTACTGTGGTAATTTCCTAAAAATGTTAAGAGACCAATATATCTAAATTTAAGTGAAACTAAATTGAATTGGTTGGGACAGGCAGGGATTCCTTGGATCTTGGATTGCTCAACTCTGTTCAGTTCCAGTTTGGTTGAAAATATTTAGTTCCAACCCTTTTTCTACTCACCCATCTTATTTTTATTTATTTATGTACTTCTGCTTAATCCTCACAAATTCCTGTTCCAACTATAACCCTACAAATACACTCACAGACACACAATCGCAATCACACACATGCAATGCCGCATAACTGAGTTCACACTCTTACCCGTTAGGCCCTGCACAGATGACTAAATCAGGAAACTAGCAAACCACAGAATGTGACCACACAGGTCAAAAGCTTTGAGCGACAGACAGCGGTCTTACCCAACTGACAGCCCACATTCCAGTAAAACTGGGGGTTGAAATTGGACGAGTCAATGCGATAGGCTGAGGGATAAATCCGTGACAGCTGCCTCTGGTTGAACGCCAGGAACTCTTCAGCTCTGTGATTGACCAGAGATTGGGCTCTGGTTTCGCTAAATGACAGAACATCACCTGGAGTACCTGAAGAGAAACATGGGTTAAATGTCTTCAAAGGACATACTGCAATACGCCTATTTGCTTGTGTGTGCGCAGTCAGAGCTTAATGTTTCACCTTCATTCAGACACTCCTGTGAGGCAACAGAGTTGGTGAACACCACCAGGTTTGACAGATCTCTACTCAGTTTCATCGTCTTCCTCTTCCTTCCACCCCTAAAACAATTGCCAGATGACAGAGGACAATTGCAAGAAAGGACAGAGGAGAGTGAGTGAGATCATGTATGCATACATGAGACAAGTAAAGTAAGGCGGATATGAAGTAAGCCATGCACACACTCATATACCCATTCAAGCATTTACAAAAGCATAGCAGGCGAGAGAGGAATGTCCATCAGCGAGGCAGCTTGCAAACAGCAGGAAAGAGCATCAAAGGAAAGCTTAATAGGGACCAGAGCACATGCAGTGCAGCAAGACAAGCTCACATACAACTACACATACACACAGTCATGCACACGCAATCTTGCGCAGGAACAGCCAGTCACACAGACGCATGCTTGCAGGAATCTGTATTGTGACAGTTCTCAAGGATACGCATATATGAATATGCAACCAGGAATAGATAGAGAGACAAAGGCCTGATACACAGAAACCGACTAAAAAGGGGGGGGGGGGGGGGGGGGGCAACTTGAATTTCCATACTTCTTGCCCAATGCTCACACACAAAGAAAAAGGAAAAAGAAGACAGAGCTGCTTAAAGAATGTGTGTGACAGAGAATTGGACTGTGTTCAAGTTGCTATGGCCTCAATTTGATTATCTTTCCTTCATTTGTGAATGAATGTATTTTAAAACCACAGTATGAACAGAAAAAAGCACTTTAAATGCAGTCCTAAATTTGACGAATGTCTAATTTGTGGCAATGTAACGTCTATCTAAACACTGATATCGGAACTCATGTGGCATTTATGTCGTTCCAGTGAAATATTTGTCATAGTTCCACGCTGGCGTACTGGAGGAAAGATGGAAGACAACTACAAAGGTTTTCAGCAGAGGAACAGTGAAGTGGAACATTTGAGATGCATGGAATCAAAACTCAAAGTGACATGGGAAGTGATGGAAAGTACATTTACTCAAGTACAGTACTTGCATACAATTTTAAGGTACTTTACTTGAGTATCTACATTTCATGCTACTTTATATTTAAACCTTTTTGTACTTTTAACTCCACTGCATTTATGTCACGGCTAGAGATACATTTCCAATTAAGATTTTACATACAAAACATATGATAAGTTCATAAAATATGATACATTGTTGTAGATTAAACTACCTATATATAAAATTAGCTCCACTTTGACCAATTACAACATTAAAGTGCCACTTACATGTTAATACATCAATAATAATGATGCAATAATATAATAACTCTGACAGGAGCCATTCTGTATAATTCACTTTTGCTGTTTTTATTTTATTCTGTTGCCAATACCTCTGTACTATTACTTAATATAATTTTGAATGAAGGAGTTTTGACTGTAGTATTATTTATAATGCTGTATTGCTACTTTTGCTAAATCTGTTATTTGAATATTTTTTCCACCACTGTTCATAAGAAAATGTCTTTAGCACCAAAACAAAGACTTAAAACTACCTTTAAAGAATGTAAATCTTTAACAAAAGAAGCAATAATGTACTTTTCGGACATATTGTATACAATACATCAAGCTACGAGCTAGTGGAGCTGCGTGACGATGCCATATGCGATGCCTCTAGTCATGGCCTCAATTTCACTCATCACAGGTGTTCTGTCTTTGGTCTTTGCACTTATGAGTCAGTTCAGTAAATTGATTTGCTACATTAAAAAATATTATGTGAACGGTCGGAAAAAAAATTAAAATTGAGCATGAGGTAATAATTGCGTGATCGTAGCCTAGGAAAAGTATAGAAGTGATGATTGTAGACTTTTCTGACGTCCTTCGTCTGACAGATTATAGATTTTACATGAAAGGAGAAGAAGTCAAGTTTCTCCTCCTTCGCTGTAAGCGGTAGCTACGGGCTTGAAGTCCAGAAGTCTTTTCCTCACTCAAACATTAATGATTTCTGAGCAAGCATTAGCAGTTTGCACAGCACTACTGATGCCTTGAATTGTTTAATACTCCCAGCAGTCAGCAACTATCAAACCCCTCATTTGTCAGCAAGCGTCAGTGTTGTGAGGTAGGTCAAAGGTCACCTGTTGAACTGTCCTCCAGCCTCCCTCCCAGACCTCTCCTGACCATCCTCCTCCTTGTCCACGCTTTGGCATGTCAGCCTGGATTTGGAGTGCCTCTGGACAATGAACAGACACATACACAACTGTATTAACAAACACAGAAGTAGCACTGCAAAGGTTTGCTTTACTATTTCATTCTATTTTTCTATTTTTGACACGTTGAAAAACAGAAAAATAGTGTCTATATTCTTGTTGCAAGTTACTCTCAAGTTAAATCCTGATAAATCATAGATCATACATGATACCGCCCACACACAAACTTGCAGTATATGGGTTCTTTAGTGGGCAGAGTTTGCTGATAGTGTGTCTTTCACAAATTGTATGTGAGACACAACACAGAGAGTGTTGTTATTGTAGTAGCAGTTTATGAGTTTGTGTGTGTCGGTGGGTGTTTTAGGTATAGCTTATGTAATTATAGCGAGTGTGTATTTGGTGAAGTTTATTCTTTTGTGAGAGAAGCAACATCTCTATTAGAGCTAAAGTGGAGTTGAGAAGAGGATGAGGGTCGCAGTAATTACAGGGTTTAGGCTGCTTGCCAACAGATTACATGCACCCATGCATGCACGCATATATACACACACACACATGTGGGAGGATGCATAATATGCAAAGACGGAGGCATAAAAGAATGAAGAGGAGATGTAAGCGGGTAAACAGAGGAGGGGACAGAGTGCACAATGGAAGGTGAAAAAAGAAGCAAATGGATAGAGGAAGAAAGTGGAGAGTGGGGAATAACCAGACTGAGAAATGAGAGAATCTAGAGAGAAAACAAAACCAAATAACCACTCATACAACACTGATGCACAAACCCATATTTTACCAAATTAAAAAAAAAAAAACCTAGAATGAATAATATATTGGCTCAATGCTAAGTGTACCAGAAAAGAGAACCTGAAGGACTAGAAACCATCTTAATCAGTTGCACTAGAAGCATTTCTCTTTGGGCCTACACCATTAGCAGGTTTCTGGAGGACAAACATATACCTCAGAGGAGATCTAAATCAAGACAACACATGCTTTTGATCCACATGTGTAACTCACAGAATGTGCATAACACATGCATTCACTGTATTGATCAGCTGTGTGGAATTGCAAGATAAGTATAGCAGTCTTAATTATGACCCTGCTTCCTACCACAGACTGAAGATAACACTACAAAGGGTGCAATATATTTAAATGTTCTATGTGTGACTTCATGGAAACAGGTTTCTGTTTCACTTCCCATAAGTGACTCAAGTGAAATCACTCTCTTAATCTTACAAAGATATCACACCCTTGTCTCTATTATTTGAACAATATACTTAATGGGCAGTTTATTAGGTACGCCTTGCTGTACAGTGGGCTTTTAAGCCTGACACACTAAATGAACATCGGGCATCATTGAGAAATGAGAAATATTGTCTAATAAAAAATCTCTGAAGAAGGAAATTTCCTCAAGGTCTGTTATCCCTGTGGTTTGAAATATCAAAGTGTTTCATTACCAACCAATCTGAAGCTGAACACAAATTTCCCATTTGAGAACCCACAAATAGATCAAAAATCAGGCAAAAAATAGCATCCTCTCTTTCGATGCGCCTCACCTTCTGTTTGAGCGTCGTGATGAAGGATCTGCTCTGGGATTTCTTTAGTACCCCTTTGGAGCTCTAGATACAAGGAGAACACACTCATAGATTCATTACATGTGTATTTGTGTGCGCTTGTTTACACTCGTGTGTGTGGAGCATTTGGTGTGAATCTGTGAATCTAATAACAACCACATTAGCACCAAGTGAGTCACTTAAACCCGAAAGCTCAGTAACTGGAGGGGCTGCAACAGACATCAGCCAATAAACCACAGCACAGCTGAAGAGGAGAGTGGGGGAGACTTGAGAAAAAGAGAGACAAATTAGACAACTTATAGTAAGGAAGAGAGTCACAGAAAAAGCTCTGGAGACAGAATGAGTTAAAGGGAATCACCAGCAAAGCAGGAGTAGAATAATCAGAATAGGAAACCCCGATGCACAACACACACTGTGGGTGTTGGGAAATGGCTGTCAGGAAACTGAAGCTTCTAAAAATAGCACAAGAGGCAAGCAGAGAAATTAAATATTAAGTAACACTGCAGACATTTAGTTTCCCATCACTTTATGTCTGTTTTGACATGCTTTAGATGAAACACCGCCCATGCATGAGGAAATAGGGCAGTCCCTGCAGAGTGGCCTGAGGAGGTGCTGCTTGTCTGTGCATTGTCTGTGTGTCCAGTGGGTGTGTTTGACCTGTGGGTGGTGCAGTAACTAGTCTTTATTTTCTCCCTCCGTGACTAATACCATGGCCTAGTTTTACCCCCCCCCCCCTCTCCTCTCTTTCTTCTCTTCATCTGTTGACGTGTATTACTCTGCTGCATATGCATCTCTAGACATTGCCTTGGGGCTGTACCTGCCGCAGGTTCTTCTGCAGACCCTGGTGCGTGGCTCGGAGCAGGGCTCTGATGCTGAAGCTGTCTGTATCTTCCTTGTCTCCAATGCGAGACTCCTTCAGCAGAGAGTCCAGTTTCTTTCTGATGTGAGTCTCCACCTGGTGATGACCATTGCCCTGTGTGAAAGCAGAGCAGAGGAGAGTTAGCAGGAAAGAGAGAGAGAGAAAGGCAAGGAAGCGAGAGACACAAGGAGGTCTTCAATAAAGGTGCAAGGACACATTTATGGACAGGAGATGACGGAGAGTATTGCTATCTTGGAACAAGGACACACAGTCTCAGTGATGCAAAACCCCTGAAACCAGGCCCAGTCAATATTAACGAATTGCAGAGTCACAGCACCAGCAGTCAGACCTGCAGTGTCAGCTGAAAAAGCACAAGAAAACTAACACCAGCAGGCAAGGGGAGTAACAGCCGATGCAACTTTGACTGCTGCACCACCTGTGGGCAACTTCAATGTAAGTGTAAAAACTTCAGGATTTTTTTATGGCATGTGAGAGAAAGCTTGCATGTTTAATATTTTAAATGTTATATTTTAAAGCTGCAAAATGACTGAGTACAGAGTTTACACTGCTCTGAGTCTGAGTGCTCAAAAACTTAATTTTATGCCTTCTTTACAGACAACGTTTTAGACAACGATGTATATTCATTTAAAATACAAAATGTGCAATATGTATATATATCATATAATCCATCACTGTCAAATATATATTTAATCAGGCTGTATATACTGTACATAACCACCTTGTGTATGTATATAAAGCAACTCAATACATTATCCATACAATATTTACTTCAGCACTCCTCGCATTGATATTAACTACTGTGAAAGCTTACTGTACAGCCAAAGTGATGCTTATTCCTAGCTGGTTTAATGAGCTCCATACAAAACCTCTCATCAGTGGAAACTTGCCACCACCCCTTTAAAATGGAAATGATCATCCAAAGTGGCATCTGCGGCCTCATGCCTCCAGCTAAATGTGGAAGAATGATGCCATACTCAGTCATACAAGTGAACCATCTGGAAAATGACTGGAGTGTATTCCTGCTTTATATGTGATGAGGGGAACCCCGGTACTACTGTATCATAGATTTACATGTTGCTGTATTGTTTATCTATTAAAATAAATAGCAAGTTCCTATTCTTTTTACACTTGCATTGGCTTAACACTTATAACTGCACCATTAAGCATTGATTATTCCAAAACATTACTGCAGCGATGATCAATAAAACTTTACAAGCAACAACATTACAACCCAATTAGTGAATTCATTACCCCGAACACAACAATACCATTAAGATCCCATTATGTTACTTCTCTTTGTGGTGCATATGCATAGAGAAAGGATTTGATTTTCTAACATTAGTTACTTTTTTCTGTTTTTGCTGCCTTTTATTGAATGAACTGACTTAGAATAGAGCCACAGGGAAGCTGTCCAGACAGACAGCAGTAAAGGAAAAAGGAAAGTTAAATTAAATTACTTTTATTTCTTTATTTTGATAATAAAATATTTTAAAGGTAAAAAATTAAGATTAAGACTTTAAAAAACACCCTTTAGTATTCTCATGTCATTTACAATGACTGTTTTATTAATCAAAGTGTCATTTTCATTCTCTGACGCATACATTTATTATTTTAAATCTTTTTGCTAGTCTTCTTGTTTGAGTGGCATGTAGAAATGTGGGGCAGGGATTTTTTTGGAGCCAGTACCTAGCGACCGTCAGTGGTATTGCACTTTAAGGGACTTCCGCATTGGCGGGAAGGCTTAGACAGAGATTGAGACTGAGACAGCGACTAAAACGACCTGTTTCAGGCAGAGGCTGAACTGAGGTGCTGCTTCCTGTGGAGCCCCATAATAAAAAATATAGACCTGGAAATGTGCATGTTATGTCCTGTTTAACAAACAATTAACAAAACATTATCTATCGTACATTACTGCTCTTGAGCTTGAAGTCATCCTCAATTTCATCAGCGCTGTCATCATCGGACACCTCCCCTTCCTCAGCGTCCGCAGACAGATAGGCAGGCAGACGCTTCCCCTGGATAGAGAGAGAACAGACAAAGACACGGGAGGAGAATGACAAACATACATTTGACCCGTGCATATATGCAGCACGATCCTTCACTCTTCTCTTTTTACACTTTACACTCAAGAACGCCCACACAGGTTGCACCCTTAAGATAATCCAGGAATAACACTGCAGAATGCAATATGTTTCACAGACACATTAAGGTAGCCTCTCTCAAAATTCTTTATATGGCTCCTTTTCCAGTCTATATAGGCAAGAATGAAAGCCATTATTGCCACATATAAGCACACATGAAGGCACAAAACACACTCCCGCACACACAAACACACAAAATGTACAATCAGCTGCAGATTCTCCGAGAGGCTCCCTGAGCAGCTCTTTCAGCTGAGTGGAAGCCCATTAGTGAGCTATTCTGACGTGTGAGTGGGAGTTGAGATTTTCTAAGCTTCAAAATCAATGGCAGACTCCAAGCTTCCTACAGTACATCTAGTCTCTCACTGGCTGACATCACCGCCCTCGCTTTAACTGCTGCCACAAGTAGTCTATCCCCTCTTCTTTCTTTTTGTGACTGTCAAAAACCCTTACACCATTTTCTTTATTGTCTTGTGACTCTCTGGTCTCTTGCTCCTCTGAGGGATGGAGAGAGGTGAAAGGCTGTCAAACGAGGGCAGAGAGGGGGAGGGGAGATGGAGGAAAACTGTTAGAGAGGTGTAAAGGGCTTTATAGAAAATCAATAATGCTCTTTCAGTTTTTAAACATCTGGCTGGGGAGGGACAAAGCCAGAGCTCCCTTTTTCCAGGAGAACAATGCAGGCTTTCTTCACATTACAGATAAAGTCAATTTTATCTGCTTCTTATAAAAAAATCCAATAAATACTAAAAGTTCTTCCAGAAGCTCTCTCTCTATCTCTTGCTGGGCATCTGTCCTGCCTTTTGGGACTTCATGACAACAGTAAGTACTGCAAAGAGATAAGCTTGTGGGGCTAGAGAAGATACAGTTTGTTAAGAGATACATTAAGTGTGCCATGTAGATGAATAGAAACTTTTAAAGTCTGCTTTTGGCTTTTAAAAATCAGATGGATGAAAGAACAGAGCTAATTTTATATGTAATCTTTGTGCTGGTATGACACCTATAAAAGTCCTCATTCATAAATGACAAAAGGTTCTTTGTCAGTGCCTTTCAAAACAACCCATAAAAGCTTTCCAAAATGACGTATGATTGATTTCTGAACTGCCACCTCTATGTTTGGTTAAAGGAATAGTTCAACATTTTGGAAAATGCTTATTTGCTGTCTTGTCGAGAGTTAGATCAATACCACTCATATCTGTCTGTTAAATGCGAACCCTACAGCCAGACGTTTAGCTTAGCTTAGCATAAAGACTGGAAACAGTGGAAAAACAGCTACCCTCCCTCTGTCCAAACTTGAGCTCTGATTCAGTGTGCGGGTACTCCTTGTATCTAGTTTAATCAACAGAGTGCACTAGACTACAATCAAGTACCTTTTGGAGCAACTTTTCTGTCTGAATTTGTGCCAGGGGTGTTTTCAGGGCTGAAGATGTGTGCTATGTGTGGTTCCTTAATTTCAAGTTATTTGGAAAATGTATTATTTATTATTAACTGGGGGACAATTTCATATCGAAGCTTTGTACTAAGCTTAATTATTCAAGTTAGAATTATGAGAAACAAAATCGTGCTGGTCTTGTAGTAAAGTTTTATATTGTTTATTTTTGTCACTATTATTTTAACCAGGTATTTGGGGAATACACGATTCTTTGTGATTCTGCCAGAGATAAAACACAATATATATTTTTCATGGAATGTCAGCATGTTTTAAAAGATTCATTTAATCATGGTTAACTGCAGAATTGTTGCAGCTAATAGGAATTTAAAATGCAGGTTTTGTCTGTTTTTGTGCCTCTGTTTGTGTATGTGCACTGAAAAAAACTCTGTCATCACATGCCAGCATCTCATCCTTCTCTCCTTTCCTCTCTATAATGTGACCGAGTTTTGTCTTCCTTTCCTCCTTTTTCTTCTCTTCATCTGTTTATGGGCAATAATTAGCTGCCTCGCAGTGCCTTTCCCACTCCCCGTCGTCGGTACGGCAGCGCTCATGAAGTAAAATATGTAGCAATAACAAGTGCTCCGCTTTCTTCACTCAACTAAGAGGAGGGAAAATGAGTTGAGTGTGATGCAGAGGCTTTCATTCACAAGTGCATTAAATGGCCGAGCATATTCCATATTTATTTATTCATTTAAAACATAAACTGTCAATCCACCCTCCATCCATCCATCTATCCATCTATCCATCTATCCATCCATCCATCCATCTATCCATCTATCCATCCATCCATCATTAGCAAGCCAGTTATGTATTCTTACTTTGATGAGTATCTTGCCCTGCAGGCTGTTAGGACTGGGTAATGTTTTGGAGTCTCTGCTCAGTGCATCTCCCACGTCCAGTTTGTCTGCAAAGATTTCTCTGAGATACTGAGCAATCTTCTTCTGCTGCTGGATGGTACAGTGGTTCTCTATGGAAAGTATTACTGGGTACCTGAAAGAAAAAACAAGACATACTCAGGTTTCCATAAATGATATAAAACCTGTCGACAGTTAGAAAATGTGTCTGGATTGCAGTCAGTGGGCTGAAGTGAAACTGATCTGCTGACATGAGTGTGAATGACATTTCAAACTGTACAACCATTTCTCAAGAACACAGAGGAGGTAAATGATAAAAAATACTGCATAGACACCTCTTCACCTCTGTGGCATGGTGTGTGTGTGTGTGTGTGTCTGTGTTTTCATTTAGAAAAGGAGAAATGACTTGTGGCCACACCGCAGCACAGCTCAAATGTCACGTTTGTCAGACTGACAGCTCTCCCTCAGGGGACGCAGCCCTGCTCTCACCTCTACCTCTGATCCACAAAACACACATACACACATACACAAACACACACACACACACACACACACACACACACACACACACACACAAAGAAATGGGTCCTCTGCCAACGACAAAACGAGAAAACAAAGAGAGTAAAATCCAAAGTCATTTCATTTCACAGACAGTGACATCCTGGAGCTCCACTCAGGTGAAACAGTGAGGTGGCTCAATGAGCTGAGTGTGTGTGTGTGTGTGTGTGTGTGTATGGGATGTGGGAGGGCGCAGAGACTCCCTCCATTTCAATACAGCCAAGGGGCTATTAATCATATTAACAGGTGGCACCGATGATAAAATATTATCTGAATGTAAAAGGCGAGAACAGCAGCAGGAGAGACAAAAAGGAGAGTAAGATAAAGCACAGAATGTCCCATTTATTATTGTTCTTGCTGTCAGCGTTATTACTAATTAAGAAGGTGTGTGAGAATGTGCAGGTATTTTCTAATTAGCAAGTGTGAATGTCTGCTTTCAGGAGGCTACACTAAACACACGGTTTTTAAATCAATATAAATCAGTGGAACGCAAAGATCTTAAGCAAAGCAGTAGCTCAGACAACTTTGTAAAACATGGTTGTACCTGTAGCATACAGTCAAATCTATAAAATAAATGCAAAAAGGTTTAAATGCGGTACAGTCAAGATGCATAAGTGGTGGCCATTAATGGTGTTTTCATTAAGTGCATGGTTTCATCCATGCACTTAAGTAGGTTAGTTAAAAGTCCAATAAATGACATTGAGCCTCACTGGATGTCAGCAAACAACTATTTGCTTAGGATATAGCGGAGTAATGGCTTCTCTGTTCTTTGCTTTGGTAGCCGTGCCGGCCGTGCATGTGAGGCCCTCCATGTCCTCCATGTATGTTTCCAAGATGACGGCCATCACAAACTTTCTCAAATTACAGCACAACAGTACACTAAAATGTTTCTGAAAGCATAGAAATAGGCAATGCACAGACACACAACATAATCTTGATCCATATTTGATCAACACTGCCTAGTTTGACAGTTTGATCTTAGTTTTGTAAGTTGTCGGCTCTCTTTATTTTTTTTTCCAACTTTATTGAGTAAACGACACAAGTTTGTTTTGGTCTGAGTTGTTGGTGCAATATTGCGACATCTAGTGGTTGAATGTCATGCATTGCAACTTTAAATTGTTGTGTCTCTCCAACTGCCTATATGTCTTCCCAGTGGTTTGTTTAATTTTGCATACTGTATTACTTTTTGTTCTGTGATCAGTTGCTAATGAAAGAAAGTTGTCAGCAAAATCTGGGAGGATATGTTTTATGTCCATGCATTTGAATTTTAATAAATTCAAAATGAGGAATTGCAATTTGCATATTTTATATTATATTTTATCTGTCTGTTAAATATGAAACTACAGCCAGGAGACAGTTAGCTTAGCTTAGCACAAAGCCTGTAAACAGGGGGAAACAGGTAGCCTAGCACTGGCCAAAGATTTTAAAAAATATGCCAACCATCCATCTCTTACGCTCAATAATTAACATGCTATATCTAATTTATTTAACCCATACAAAAACCAGTGTGTAGACAAGTGTAAAAATGTTAAGTTGTGGTTCTATGGGGGTTTGTGTTAAGCTAAGCTAACCCCTGCTGAATGTAGCTTCATATTTTTTTCCAAACAGATAGACTGGTATCAATCTACTCATCTAACTTTCGGCAAGAAAGCCAAGAAGCGTATTTCCCAAAATGTCTTAAAGACCAATAACAGCTATAGATTACATGCCACAATGCCACAAAATTTACATCAAAGTGAGCCAATGTGGCAGCAGGAGGCTGCATCATTCACCACTTTGTTTGGGTATTGTTGGACCCAGCAGAGACAAACAGTGGCACCTCAGGGGAGCCAGAGGAAACGCTACTAAACAGATGGCTCAGTAATAGGTACTAATTACATCCAGGAATCACAGTATTCTCTGAAAAACACCAACCTGGCTGTCTAAATGTTGCAAATGTTGTTAAACCTCGTGGGGAAAACTTGCATCAAATTCAGAGATTTTTTATTACAGCAGCGTGAGAAATGCTAGTTTGAGACTAGTTCTAGGAGGAAAAAATACAGCAGTTCTGCAGCTTTTTAAATTAGGGTGGAAAAGCCTTTTATGACTGGGTTGATGCTATCTCATTCCATACTGGAACATAAAGCAACACAATTAAACAGTAGTGGACTGTATACAATCAATAATACAATCTATGTGTGCACATAAACACCATAAACCATGGAGAAATGTTCTGTTTGTCCTGAAGCAAAAAATATTATTTTCTTTACTGAATGTCAACTCGAAATTATGTTTCAGTGAAATGTATATCCGTGAATAAACTGAAGGAGAAATCACTAAAATGCCTTTTTTATTTGGCACTCTATGCCATTTTTCTCCTACTACAATACCTATGGGAGAATGGAAGTGCCTAATTTCCATAAAATGCCACAAACACTCACATACAATCACACACGCACACACACTGGGAGCTTCAACTCACTGGTTATTTATGAAGGCATATTTATTGATGGTCTCTATAACAGACTTGAACGTGATCTTGGAAGTCAGAGTGTAGCCATGCTGGACCATCGGCTCTCCGTCAGGACCATCCCAACAGTCCACTGCAGGAAAAGAAAGAAGGGAGGAGGCATGAATATGGAAAACATTTGTTATTCTCTCTTACTCTTATTCTCATCCTGACATTTGGCATCATGTTACTCTTCCCAGTTTTCTGTCTCTTCTCTTTGAATATGAGAAAGACAGTGTATATGTGTGTATTTTATTTAGAGTTGATATCAGAGCTCTTATCCTCAGCAATTTGGTGTTCCACTAACAAACACTGGTGTTTATTCATTCTGGGACACAAAATAGTGTGAATATAAGTAATGTTCAAGCAATAGATTATGTAAAATTGTGCTACACTGCATTTCAGTGTTGCTGCATCTGTGGGCTTGTTTCAAATATTATTACTAAACACATCAAAATTGGCATTGGGTTTTAACTTGATAGAATTAACTAAATATACATTTACAAATTGCTAAGCAGTAAACATCCTTGATATCCACAAGGACTCATTACAAGGACTCACAAAAGCCATTGTGTCCAAGCACAATAGGCCTTTTCTCACAATGGACATTCTGACTTTCATCGTAGGGAAGCACAGGTGTTACTAATACATTTAACAATGGTTCTGTCCAACTCAAGTGTCCCATTAAGTTATGATTGTAGTGTCACAATGAGCCAGCATGGACCTTGAAACTAAAGCAGCCCAATGGAATTCAGCCAACATTAATTCCATTATTTACACCTGTGTATTTTCCAGCGTGACAAAATGTCCTCCATGACAAAGGCCTATACCCAGTCAGAGTAGCCTTGTATGGTATTTAAATATAGACATATCTTTACCCTCCACGCAGCGGCAGCCGGACTGCAGAACCCAGGCGTACATGTCGGTCTTGGAGTGGGAGAGAAGCTGGTCTCCAGTCAGATATGTGTTGTGAGAGGAGGCAACGAAGTAGTTACACAGAGGCTGCTCCATGTCTTGATTCACCTCGTGGTGCAAAGGGTTGAAAATGTCACACGTTGGACTGCGCATGAAACTTGTAAAACCTGAAGACAAATACAAATATATGAGAAAAAACAGTTAAGAATCACAACCGGCAGTAGGCCAGTCCACCACTTTGTTGAAAACTGAAATATCTACTATTGTATGGATTGTCACGAAATTTTGAACAGACATTCATGCTTCCCAGAGGATTAATCCTACTGATGTTGGTGATTCCCAGAGTTTTTATCTAATGTCACCATGAGGTTGACATTTTTTTTTAATTGAAATGTCTGGACAGCTATCAGATGGACTGCCATGTCATTTCGTACAGATATCTCAATGGTGCCCAGAGGATACATTTTGATTCCCTTTTATCCGGGTTTTTCTCTAACCCCCCACCCCCAGCAGGTCAAAAATGCCCATTTTCTGTGAAATATCTCAACATCTAGTGGATGGATTGACATAAAAATTTTTGTACATTCATCGTCCCCAGATGATGCATCCTAATGATTTTGGTGATCCGCTGACATTTCCTCTATCACCACATGAGATTGACATTTGTAGTTTTCAGTGAAATGTCTCAAAAATTTTTGGATGGACTTCTATGACATTCATGTCCCCCCGAGGAGGAACTGTAATAACTTTGGCGATCTCTTAACTTTTCATTTCATCTATAGCACCATCAGATCAAAATTTTAATTTGTCCAAATTAATGACAAAACTAATGACATTCCCATCAGCCTCAGCTGTACTTTGTGTTTAGAGCTAATTAGCAAATGCTAGCATGCTAACAGACTAACTAAGATGTTTATGTATTAGTATTAGCATTTAGTTCAAAGCAATTTTGTGCGTAAGTACAGCGCCTCACAGAGCCACTAGCACAGCTTTAAACTCTTAGTGCTGTTAAGTAACATACAAATATTGAAGTTAAGAATTCAGTTGTGGTGGAACACATCAAGGGATCCCTACAGTAGCCAATCTTGCCTATTTTTGAATATTTTAAAATAAAAGTGAAACACAAAATCTTTTCTATTTCAAATTACCAGCCAGATCATAACATGCACCTTATAACAGCTCCAAAAAGGACCAAATCCGGATTTAGCACACTCTTCATGAGCAATACAGTTCACCAGTGATATCTACAAGATCTTTTCATGAGCAGGTTGATGTCCAGGAAAATACCAAAGAATGACTTACAGACAAGCACATTGAAACCACAGTGGTGTGATTTGAAACTGCGGTACGGGTAGGTATACTTCACACAGCCAACTTTTTTTTAGAAGTACTGGATGAAGAGGAATGAGAGGGAAGAAAGCATCCTTTCACCCAGAGAGAAGAGATAAAAATGAGACAGGAATACCAAGGGCAGGAGAAACCAGCAAAAAAAGCAGAGGAAGGAAAAGAAGCAGACAGTCAGTGTGGAAGAAGAAGATTGGAGCAGAAGTGGAAAAAAATGGAGGCGTGATGCAAATATAAGAACGATTTATGCCGTGGAACGTCAGTAATCAGGCTGGACATGCAATCTCGTCATGGTACCATCATGGCTAAATCCAGACTGTAGCAGCACACTGTGCAACATGAATCCTCAACTGAACTATACTGAACACACAGCCACACAGAGAACAAATGCCGTAGGTCGCAGCTCATCGCACTGTAAAAAGATGTTCATGTGAGTCTGTGTGTGCCTCTGACGACATGATTAGTCTCTTCTCCTCTTCTCAGCTCCTCTCATTTCTGTCACTCTGATTTTCTCTTTCCACCCGTCCTCATTCTGACTTCCCAATTTTCTCACTCCAGCTACTCTCTTCAGTCCTCACCCCTTCTTCTCCCTTAAGCACACCCTTCAGTTTTTCAAAATGACACTCAGAGATGAGCACTTGCCATTGACAGAATCCCAGAGCATTCATGGTCATTCTTTGATGTTTTCAGCCACTTTTTGTCAGGATTGTGTGATTATTTTGTACTGGCCAATGTGTCATAAATCACACAATCGTTCGACTCTGCTCTTGCAGTTTGACCTGATCTGCCAAACAAACGTTAAATCGAGTTAACTGTATTTTTACCTGATGTTGAAATCGAATACCAAAAAGATTTTTAAAAATCTAACAAAATGATGGATTAATTGATGGAGTTTCAACCTGATGGTGTGCAATGACAGATGCAGGGAGAGGAAATGATTGAGGGAATGATTTAGCCTAAAATGAAAACAAATGTAGGAGGAAAAAATAGAGTGGAAGTGAAAATGGTGAAAGAAAATGGTGAAATGGGAGAAACTTGCCTTCAATCCCCATGACGCCTCTTTGTTTATTCTCGTCAGACAACTCAAACTTGTCAATGACTTCTGCAACGTACTCTGGAGTCACATTGACCATCTTCAGAGAAAAAAATAAACAAAATCATCATCATCATCATTAAGCTATATTTAGGCCTACAGCACATAAAGAAAAATGTAAATGTTATCAAACCAGAGTACATACCAAAAAACACATTTGACAAACACAGTCAACAAATCCTCTTAAATAAGACCGAAAAGGAGTAAGCTGAAGCTAAAGCTTATTATGCCTACCCTTCTACATTCACCAAGACACCAAGTACTTCATACACACTTCATATTAATTCAAAGTAAGGTAGAGCAGCAGCATTGACGAAAATAAATCAATGAAAAAATCTTTAAACAAAAGATCATATTATTTCACTGAACAATGTAATGTCCATAAACCCAAAGTACCATATTCTTGTACTTTTTGAACATTTTATTAAACACAATGATTGTTTAACACATCAGAAATCCATCTGTTTTTCAAATTTGTTCTGGCTCTGGTTCTCTTCAACATGCAACTTCCTTTAAGATTATATCGACTCTCTCATTTCAAACATGTTTTGTACATTCTTTGGTAGTAACTTATTGTGAGCTTTGTACGATATCTGAGCAATTTTATAGTCTACAATATCATCAAAGTTCAATGTCTGTAATTTAAGAATCAGGAGGTTTGAGGGTCCTTGATAAGTACATTTGTTGATAATTCTTACGGCTCTCTTCTCTAGAATGAAAATTTGATTAGTGTGAGTTTTACACGTATTTCCCCAAACCTCTACACAATAGGTGACATATGTGCATAGGTTTAATTGAGCAGGACAAAATGTATAGAGCATTCTCATGTAGCAGGTCCTTAGCTTTATACAAAAGTGCATTTGATTTTATGTGTGGTGTCCAGAACAGCTTGTGACCAATAATGACATATACATGATAAAATATATGTAAAGACCTTGCTTAGACCCTTTGAGATATAACAATGATTTAATCTCAGTGTAGAAGCTTAAATGAACGATGAGAGAACGATTTCTCATTTTTTTTGTCAGCAATGTCAAACAAGCAGCATATTTAGTGAACAGTTTCAATACAGAGTATTGCAGGCTGGAGATGGGAAATACAGCATGATGAAAAATGACACCATTGCATTGTGAGAGAGAAAAGAGAGTGTCAGAAACACAAAGAAAAACTGTAAAGAACAAGGGCTCAAAAAACACAAACCAATTTTAGGCGTGATAAATTGGCTTAGTGGAGCAGAGTCCTGTGGGCAGACAGCTGAGACAGAGGAAGTATCATGTTAGACGAAGGAGGAGAACAGGAATATAATCATTCTTGACTCTTTTTTTGTGGCTCCAACTCAAATTGAAATGGTGACTGGAGAGAAAGTAGTTTGTACACCTCGTCATAAAAATGTGTTAGGTTTAACATCCCTAAGCTGAGCATTTTATTGGATCTAACCCGAGACCAGTGTGACCTCTTACCTTCTGCTCATTGTGCAGGAAGTTGGCCAGCTCCTCCGCTGTCAGGTGGTCCTTCCTGTCGCTGTACGCCATCATCAGCAGGAACAGGTCCCGTCTCAAAGACATCATCTTGTAGAAGACGGAGAACTCCTCGTACGTCAGCGTGCCCTGCTGATTGTCTGTGTCTGCTTCCTGTGAGGGTGAGGAGTAAAACGTCTCGATATTTTTGATGATTGAACAAGAGCTTAAAAAAAAAGGCACAATATTTCTATATATCTCATATTTTGCCCAGTGTGAGCCAGTGTGGCCACTTTCTAAATCTGACTCAGCAGTGCCTTTTTGATGACTGAACTTTATGTGGCGAATGTGACAGCTGTGCAGATTTGAGCCAAACTAATTCTGCATTGCTGAGGCCAAACCCAATATTGATATTTGACAATAATAATAATCTGATAATGCAACATCAGTCGATGTTCTGTTCTCTCTTATTTTCTATTTTACCTAAAGCAAAATGCATAAAAAAAATATTTTTATGAGTGTTTTTTTTATTGGCAAGGATCCTACAAATTTGAGTTATAAAGAGCTGTGATAAACATGAGGAAGAACAATAAACTTTAACAAAAAACAGTAAATATATCATAATAAATGTTGAACTGCAAACTTCACTGAAAATTAAATTTTAAATTATAACTATGAATAAAAACAAAAACATATTGTAGCTCCTCTCTGTATTGGCCATAAGCCTCATGTTATGTGCTTTCCTGCATTGTTTTAGTGTTGTATTTGTATACACTTCACTCGTTGTTACATAATTAATTGTAGAAGGGAATGTGGTTAGACTGCGAGTGATGTTGTGTGTACATTTGGTGATGCTCCCCCACAATGTGAATGCACATAGGTTGTTGCCGAATTGATGGTAAGGTAAAATTTTAACTTCACTGAGTTCTTCCTACCTGCAAACCCAAGTTTGCTGAAACATAAAACTTAAGCTCTAAAACATTTATTGCAGCAGTTTATGACACTGCGGTTTCTTCTTACATAATCACAAAATAGGGGTGGGCAATACCACACAATTTGGTTTCTTTTTATTATTAAAGGTTGCTATACTATCGTGTTTAGGAGAGCCATCTGTCTTGTCAGTTTAGGAGAATGCATATAGGTATTCACGGTTAAATACTTCATCACATGCATGTAAAAATACAGACAAGTTTTTAACATAAATAGCAAATGTTTGTTGTTTGAATAGTTTGAACTAATGAAGTGAGTGCTGCATGCATGCACACACAACACCAGAAGAGTGCAGCACTAAAAAGAGTGTTCAGAACATGATCTAGGGTGAGACAGACCCTTGTTTTAGTATCCTACTGATCCTAGTATTAATACTCAAAACCAGACTTAGAATCAGTATAGTTTAGGTATTGATCCTCCCACCCAAATACAGTCCAGGTGGTAAGTATTTGGACAGAGTTCAGGCAGTAATTAACTGCAAAATATTGAATATGATGATTTTGTTTGACATTCTTGTGTACCTGTCCAATTATGTTTGAACCCCTATACTTTGCGTACTATGTGTTAAAAGGGCTATATCACACACACACAGACTTGGCATTTCAATGTAGTATCCATTACTTTATTTCAAATTGAATGTGCTGAAGCACAGAGCCTGAATAACAAAAAAATGTGTATCTTTCCAAATACTTACTGTCTGGACTGTATCTGAAATGTATCTGCAATGTTCTAAAATAATATTCATATAGTCTTAAAATTAGAAAATGTATAGACCTGTCAGCTGTAAAGGTGTGTACTTGTGCAGCTGCAAACTGTCTCTTCTTTTTCTTCCATCTCATGTCATGTCTCCCTCTTTCTCTCTTTCACACTGATACAAACACCAGCGAGCACACACAATTCACCAGTCTTTATGTCACAGACACATTACCTCTCCAACCATTTTTTTCTTTCTCACTTCATATCTCACTACATGTTGCCCAAGGACATGCACAGCATGGCTCACTGCTCATTGTATCCTACCACCTCAATCTGTCTGCTCTCCGGGATCCAGCATCTCATATTACCTGGCTCTCATGGGGGCCCATTCGACTCCGCACCAAATCTAATAATACCAGATAATGCCTCCATCACACTCCATAATGAGCTCGCTGTGGGCATTTGGGGACTCGATCACAGACAGAATCTACACACAACCAGCAAGATAAATCACTCTGATGGACTTCACCAGAAATGCATGGATAGAAAACAAACAGAATCAGGGTATTTTAAGCAACTGCACAAGCTGTTCAGGTGGCAACACTGCTTTCTGCCCATGTTTAAATGGAAAGAGATGAATCAATTAAGTTTTCGATCTAATTTAAACTCAAAATGAAGTGAGAAAAAATGTTTTTAATTACAAGTTTTGAAATCATTCTGAGCTGAGAAGACTTTTTATGTGCTTTATAAAATGTAACAAGATCCATTTGGAGACTTGAGAAAGGATTTGGGACTTTCAAAAAGATATTATTTTCTAATAATGCCGCTATTGCTATAATGTATACTACAGAATACTGCTATTTCTCACCTGCCCACCAGTGTGTTTCCCAACCTAATAGTGCAATCCGACCAGATTTTGCTTCACATGCATTTCTATGTGGATCAGGAGATTAATTCACTTTCAGTTATGAATTCACTCGCCTTTTTCACTTTGTACAGAGTGAAATTTGATTGAACTTTGACACACAAGGCTCTCCAGGCTCTCCAATGTCCAGCCACTTTGAGAGAGTGGGTGGGACTGACCTTTCAGTCAGGAAATATTGTTTGTATACAATTTTGTGCTTGTGAAATAATACAAACAGCCTCACCATACGATTAAATTTTATCCAGCTTCATCCAGTCTGACCGCAGCTTATAACCTCCCACCTGACCAGTCACCTGTCCACACACCTGCTCCCTATTAGCCATCAGCCTCAGGATATACTACCCCAACTATCTGACTGCTTTGATGGGGGTTATATTTTTGATCTTTCACTAAGTGAGGACTGTTTGTCTGTCAACCTCTTGTTGCATTGTGAGTTTATATTTCATGGCAGTCTCTTCAAGCCTCACCCCCTCCCCACCCCCCAACAAAACTCACAGCAGTCGAATTTAAGGTGCAGTGTGTACAATATAGTGGCATCTAGTGGAACAGATTTGGCAGAAATGGAACATAATATTCATAAGTATGTTTTAATTCAAACCAAACACTGGCTCTTGAGAGGGCCTTTCGCATTTTGCAGCCACTGTGGGTTCCCCTACATGCTTGGAAGGGGAGGGGGAGGCGAGGGGAATTCGGTTGGTTGCAATCTGCAACCTCACCACTAGATGCCACTAAATCCTTCACACTGGTCCTTTAAGTTGGTTGTTCAAAGTCAATAATGCCTGCTTAAACAGAAAATTCCATTTGTGTTCGATGGATAAAACCAAGAAAAGATAATAGTTGGCAATTATTGTAACCAACACTGCACTGTGTTACTGCACACTGAAACTCACCTTAGAAAAGTCAGTAGATACTGTGTGTGGATTTCCGACATTACTCAATGTGACTTCTGTTTTAAAAATTGAAGCAGCCTTCCTCTACCACTACTTTCATCCTTTTCCTCTAAAAGTGTCTCTCTCATGTATGAACATTGCACATTTATTGGAATTACACAAATGCACATAGAAGTTAAAAATGCAACGCGTCAGAAATCTGAAATATTCATATATAAGAAATTTAATGTGCTCAAATGGAAGAACTTTTTTTATACTGAATGCAAAGGCTTGTTATGTTTGTGAGGAAGCTGATTTAATAATGAACTTTTATCCAGAACGTCTATGGTAGTGCCTCTGCAGTGAATGTGAGAGCAATATATTGTATAACTGAGATATAATATAATGTTTGTTGCCTGTGTGTTTTTTGTTTTGTAAGATGTAATTAAATATTATCCATAATTCAACAATGATTGTGTTTAAATGCCTCCATGTTCTGACCTGGAACATTTGCTTGACCTTCCTGCGTGGCAGATTAACATTCAGCTTGTGGAGGAGTTGGTAGATCTCGTCGATGTTCAGGAAACCGTCTCCATTCTTATCAGCCTCTTCAAACGTCTGCTTCATCCACGTCAAACAGACACGTTAAGGAACATTTGGTGTGTATGTGGACACTAAAAGAGTCAAATCTGTCTGCATTAGTTCAGGTGTTGCGTTTGTGACTGGAGCCTCTAAGCCTGTGGAGCAGTGACATTTGCATGTATGTAAATTAGGTAATATTCATTTATTTGGTGCAAAATTGGCCCCTTTCTATACAAATAAGCCTTGTTGCAAAAACAGTCTAATTCACAAAAACCAGCGCTAATTGCCACACGCCGTTAGGGTGGAGTTATTAGCGTCTTCAGATAGTTGGTGTTAACTGCACGCACACTGACTCCTCACGCTCTCTCTCTTCAAATCTTCAAGCTTGTGAGGCATTGAATGATACTGAATTGATATTGAATGATATCAAGGGTGAAATCTTCAGTCATACATTGGGGGGATCAAGTGGGTATGGGGTGGTAGGCTTATCTCAGACTTTAAGCTACTTAAAAATAAAAATGTCCTGAGAGCACTGATGGAGCTCAGGATTCATCGATAAGGGCTGCTTTATTACAAACAATTTCACAGTATAAACCTGGAATCTGTGTGTAACAACTGACCTTTTTATATACAGTCAATGGTGTAAATGTGTAGCAGAACAACGAACATTAATTACCATCAGATCCTGACTGATCCAGTGTTAATGAAATTACCACTGATGTGCCATGTGCGTAAATGCGCACAGCCTCATTTTCAGTTTGGAGATGCACTTATCGTTTCAGCTGTTGTGTGATGCTGCAGCCACTTGTGACACACAGCCAGCTGTGGGCAACAAACAGAACATCAGTACTGATGTTTCTGCGAAATCCTGGATACATTCAGTGACACCTTAACAACATTATTAACATAAGATTCAGACATTAATCTAACATGTTTCAGACCTGCCTGAGTCACATTAATAGCTGTAGCCTATTTTGACAGACATTTCAGTTGATTATGTTATAGATGTGAAATACTAGAGAAGTAAAAGAAGCAAAATACATGGAAGTTGGTTTGTGACTCTGTGTGTCCTCTGCTAATTAAACACAAGCAATTTGAGGCCTTTGTGCTCTCTCTGTTTTCATTATGGATCAATCTGTGTGCTGAAATGTGGAGAAAAGCCTGAAGCACTGCTGAAACAGACGCAAAACAAGGGCAAATTGCACTCAGCTGCAAAACTTTATGGGCGTGTTTGCACCGGCATATCATTAGCGCAAAATCTTTTGTGAAATTCACGGTGCTATTAGCAGGCGCAATCCATTCTTTGTGGATTTGGCCCACTGAACTAAGAAAAAAACTCATAAACGTGATACATGTGTATTTCTGTGTCTAAAGGATATTGGTCATGTGTACGCTGCCGTTTGGCCAGTGAGTCCTCATCACTGATCCCAGCCATCAGGTAGCGGAGGCCAGTTATCCAGGTCCTGGCCTCTTCTGCATTTGATGTCACCAAGTCGAGGGACTCCATGTGGTTTCCATGGTACACTGTGAAACAGCAGGCCGGGTCAAAGCTGCCCTCTGCATGCCGATGGAAGATGTCCGATTGACCGCCCTCTGTCACTTTGTACAGCGAATCAATGGTGACTGATGGAGAGAAGAAGTGGAATGAAGAAGAAGAAAAAAAGACCAGTTACGGTATAAATCAAAGGAAATAAAAATAATAAAATACACTGGAGTGAAGCCTTATTGATTTCTGTCTCTGGTTAACATTGAAATACTACTTAAATGGCGATATTCTATATTTTCTTTTTGTTAAAAAAATCATGAAAAGACCAAAACCAACATTGTACTGTCTGTGTAGCCAAGGCCTGGTGCAGCTTATTACTCTGTGCCACAGACCTCCACTGTTGTACAAAAACAGTTAAAAACACATCAATAAGCCACAGCGTTGCACTGAGTAACATGTTCCTTTATTACCATAAACATATCATCGTCATCATCATTGTTGGTGATCACTAGCAGTCACTTATGATTGTCCTCCTGTTGGTGAAATGGATTATTTGTGGGTCTGCAGATGGCTATAGAGGCCAATCCTGGATCCACAGGGTCAGTTGCAGTGTGGGCAGTTGTGTGTAACAGATGTGGTAGTCGAAGGGGGAGGAGCAGTTTTGGTGGTGCCTTTTTGTTTCCATGGCACGGCCCTTTTCCTGTTGTGCTGTGCCTTCATAACTCATCCTTCTCCAAAGGTTCCTGTCACAGGCTATCTCTTCCCAGGCATTGAAGTTGATGTGGCATTTCCTCAGGTGGGATATGAGGTTATCCTTTTACTGCTTTTCGTTGTTGGCCATAGAGGGCTTATTTCAGGACACGGGAGTTTGTCAAATGTATTATATGGCCTGTCAATCGCGCCTTTTGTCGAGTGATAGTTGTGGAGATACTTGGCAGGTTGGCTTTCTCCAGGATTTTGTTTGCCTGTCTTCCCAGCTGGTCCTGAGGATCTTCTGTAGGTATCGCTTGTGATATTGTTTCAGGGCTTGGATGTGTCTGCTGTAGGTAGTCCAGCTTTCAGCACCATAGAGGAGTGAGGGCAGAACTACTGTTTGATAGACAGGCAGTTTGGTCTTAGTCTGGATGTCCCGATCCTCAAAAACTCTATGCCTCAGCCTTGCGAAAGCCCCACTGGCTCATTTTATCCTCTGTTGTATCTCAGCATCAGTGGACAGGAGACTGCCGAGATATGGGAAGTGATTCATATTCTTGAGAGTTTTGCCATCAATGTGAATTGTGGGGGCTTGGGATGTTCCTTCAGGTGCAGGTTGGTGGAGGATCTGCTTGATGTTGATGACGAGTCCCAAGAGCCAGTATGCCCCTCTTGCAGCTGACTTTCACAGCTGAATACCATCTCCATTGTCCCCTGAGGGAGGATCTCTTCTGCCAGAGGTATTAGTCGCAATTGAGATCTCGGTTTGGATCGCTCTTTGTCTGTATCCTCCCCCTCGATCTTACCGCTATGGGTGGCCCTACCAGGAGCAGTAGCTCCAGATGGCATCACTCTTGGGTTCTCTGGGTAAACGCAAGCCTCTCCACCATGGCAAGGTGGCGATCCCCAGAGAAGCATCAATACATCTACACCATCGACAGTTTATTTTGAGTCAATCCCACATACATCATCCTCCTGCTGTAAATACTCTCTGAAATGTGCATTAATCCTCTACTGAAAATAGTCCCCCAAAAATGCAGTATTTATACCTAGTTGGGTAACATTAGCTTAAAACTACAGTGCCCTGCTGTTTTAAGAAATGATTTAGCCTTTTTCTTATTTTGTTTTATAAAAGCATACACAGTATTTGTGAAATGTTTTTAAAGATGTACATTTTCAGTAGGAACCAATGGACCAACACATTGGTTTGGGTCTTTTCATTGAATTTGTTGGCAATAAGAAAAATACAAAATAATACCAGCCTTGTTACCAAAAGCTTGACACTCACCAGTATAATGACAGAATAATGGAGCACGCAGCAGAATAATCAGTCAAGTGTAAAATAAGAAACTGGGAGAACAGCAAAAACATCACTTTTTGACAAATAACTAAAATTATGCAAGTTTCTTAATCTCTCTGCTTTTCTTTATCATGTGTAAAAATACACAGAGAAAGCAATTCCTGTAGGCTTCAGAGTGTATCATGGTCTAATGAGATTGGAGTATGAACTCAGCCATTTTTGATTCTGCATCTTTGTCAGGAGACAGAAACCGCCTCCAGTAAACTGTCCTGTTGTGCATGTATGCACATCCTCAATCTGTCATTTCTCCTCACTCATTTTCTCCTCATGTTTCTCAGGTGTGGTCCTTTAACTCCTGCTTAAATTCTAATTAATTAATTAATGGCCCTCATCAATGCACTAATCTGTTTTCCTCCAAATAATGAAGCTTTATGTTTGTGGAGGCACCATTAGGTTTAATTAATAAATTAATGAATTATATTGTGAAATAATGATAGATTTGTTCATTTACTTCCCTTCTTACCCACTCAAAAATATATTTTTGTCATAATACATTCTAAAATTATCCATATCCATTTCCCCATTACAGTACACGCTCTCTTCCCTTTACGTAATCTCAATTCTGTGTTTCCATTTTTAAAACAGCAAAAGCATGCTCCAAAAGGTTTCGTGTTCTCTTCATACAATTATCAAAATCACATACTGGTATCTAAAATAGAAAATACTGTAACAAAAACTCCTCACTTAAGATTGTCATTTCACATTAAATTAAATATTTCAAGCAGTTTGCATTCTACTCCATATCTTGCTTGTCATTTACAGTAATTGTTAAGATCTGGGAGCTCAGTATCAGCTCTACAACAAAGTCTGAGAGGTAAAAATTGTTTATAACGAACAGTTTAGTTAATTTTCTCATTCACCTTTGTTTTCTCCTCCAAATAAGTTTAGGGTTTTGATTAAAACCTGTATGATCATCACAGTTAGAGATGTTGCCAGATCCCAGCAATTTCTGTAACTTGGTGAGCACAATATTATCATTACTGATAGAAATAATGGAGCAATGAAAATAAGACCCAAGTTTTACAGTAATAAACCTGAGCAGCAGCCACTGTAACCACAAGTGTAATTATGGGATAATACTAAATTCTATGACCTACTTCAACATTAGCACAACATTATTATTATCAGGTCAGTTCACTGAATTAATAATGTACATTATACAGTAATATTCACCTAAAGTTTGCAAACATTATTTTCCAGCATTATTAGCTGCTGGTCATACCAGAGTAAAGGTAAGGCAAGTAAGGCTTTTGCAGTAAAACTCCTGAGAATATTCAACCGAGCCAAACCAAACAGTGTATTTTATCCCTTATGAATTTCAACTCATGGCAACTTTTATTTGCAAGCGTAAGAGTGTGTTATTTATTCTTTCAAGAGCTTTAAGTGTATATGGAAGAAAGTAGTATGGAGAGACAGTGACAGTAAGAGAATGTGTATGTGCACTAATATCTCTATATGTGTGTGTGTGTGTGTGCGTGTGTGTGCGCGTGCGCATGCAAACTCACTCTTGGCCTTCTCACTCTTGCGTGAGGGCTTCCAGCGGATGCAGGAGCAATGCTCATCCAGGTAGAAAAGTCTCACCAGCCCTTTGGATCCAGCCTTCAGCTTTACCATCTGTGTCCCGGACTGCATCACACTCATGCATCGCTCCACTGCAGAAGAAAACACACACACACACACACACTGGGGTCAGTGGAGCACTATATTAAGACACAAAGGGAACAGGTGTCTGGCTTTATTTGTCTTTTCTGAGGAAGAAGTGAGATGAAGTGAGACGAAGTGTCACAGTGTCGCACAATTAGCTGAACAGCCAGCAGCTGATGTGGGTCAGAGTCCAAACTATAACAGAGATGCTACTGTGTGACCACACAGAGCTGCTTTTCTGTTACCCACCAACCTCCTCCTGAAAGCAACTCAGAGAACGGAGAAAGAGCGAGATCTCATCATGAGAGAGAGCTAATGAGTGTCTCTCTGTTCTAAGTTTCACAGAGGGCCGTACAGGAAGAACATCTCGGGCATCACGCTGAGGCAGGTGGAAGCTACATCTGGGCTTCATTCAACACTGCCAGAAACATCAAAACAGTTTTAAATTTGCAGTGAAGTTTTAAAGTCTGATTCAACCAAATTACAATAAAATATATATATCTTTTTACCTACCTCTGCAGATAGTTTTGCTTTATTGGCCATGATTTATTTAAGATATTTGTCTCTCAGATTTCTGCGTCCACCCAGGAGGTGAATATAATTTGTTTGTGGTGCTTACAGAGTTGAGAAACTACATTTTAAAAATTAAATACAGGCATTTATTTCCAGAAACAGTGCCCCTATTACCCTGCATAATCCTCATGGTGAACAACTTTAATTGGACAAGTAGCTCCAATTAAAACCGTTCACAGCAAACTATGAATACAAAATCTCCAGATACCACCAGATGAAATGTTTTTTGTAATTTGGATAAACAAAACCGTTAAACGTGGTAAAATTCATTTTGGGTGGCAATGTGTTGGGACTGGTTGCCACTAATGGCTGAATATTGTGGCATTCATAAACTTATTTGTTAGCTTCAACACTGACACACCCACTGCTAAAGTGCAACTGAGAAAACCTTTTAAAGCACCCAAGCCAGAGTGCGTAAACAGTATGTATGTGCGTCATATACTGTACATGGAAAGGAAAACACCATTCCTCACAGTTATAATAGGCAATTCAAAGGTTCAATTAAAGATACTTGAAACGAACAGGAGAGAGCTGAAGAGGGAAAATAATGGTGGAGCGTTCTCGAGAGGAGAACAGAGGGACTGAAATGATGATGTTTGATTGCTTGACTGCCTGGCACTGTCCAGCATCGCGAAAAAAGGATAAAAGACAAAACTTCAAACTTTTTACTCTTTGTGACAGCTGGTGGCAGGGATACAGACGGGGATGACAGCAGAGAGACAGCGAGGTTTCCATCCTCATTAGTGGAGTGTGTGCATGCATGTGTGTTTGTGTTTATAAGAGTGAGTGTTTTGTTGTGTCTGTGCATGCATGTGTTTTCAAGAATGCATGCAATACGTCTAAGTTTACATGCATCTGTAACATTTTACTTTTAGAATTTATACAAACATTTAATAAATGGTTTATAAAACACTATAGTGTCATCATAAGAACTTATAACTTCTGTGAAGACATATTTTATATTATTATACTATATTTTCATTCATTATCTGTTACATATATATACACCAGCCTGCAGGTATGGATGCCCACAGGAGGCGTTGACTAATACATTATTAAACACTTATATCTGCTAACTACATTATAGTGTATACTGCTTATAAATGCTAAATAATGGGATGTAAAGTAAAGTGCAACTGAGAAAGCTTCTTAAGCAGCAGCTGGATGGCGGGATGCTTCTCAAAGCAGGAGCTGGAGCCAAGTCCTCTAAACTGAAGGACAGGCTCTCCTCCTACGAGACAATCTCCAAGAGACACATTTCTCAAATACTCTGCAGCACTGAAAGATGAATAAAATGCCTTTTTATTCTATGCAAAGACGGCTGACAATGTTCAACCACAGATGGTCTCAGATGCTCTGGGAAATATAAGAGTCTGATCACACCTGTACAGTATATGTAGACAATTTGTGATGAAATGTCACACCCTCATCTCCTTATTAAATAATAATTAAACAAACTATGAGGACAATACCAGACCACACTAATGCTTGCAGCTACGGGAGGTTTAGGATAGTTGTCAACAACTCAGTGTGTGTAATCCAGAGCTGCCAGAGAAGAAGGTGTGTATAACAAGGAATCACAAACCCCTTTGAAGTGTAATTCCTGAATGCGATAGAAATCTACAACAACACACAGTTTAAGATAGTAGGCATAGTGACAAAGACTGATATGAAACAGTATACACACACACACACACAAGATTTGTATAATTATACTTGTGAACAACTTTGTTGACTGCAATTATTTCATAGCCACAAACCCGAACGTTACCCGGTACTGTAATGTCAAACACAATCCGGCCTCTAATCTTAATCCCAAACCCCAAATCTGTATAATCACTAAAGAAAATACAGACTACATTTACAAATTTACAAATCAAGACACTAAACCACTCACTAATGATATATCAAAAAATAACTAGGGTATGTTTTCCAAAATTTACAGTTAAGATATTAGGTATAATATGTATCCTACAACTAAATTTACACAGACCTTATTTTCTGCATAAAATCAAAACCCTGTTGGAAAACAAGCATGGAAAATCTGGTGAGGGAGCCTAATGACTCAAAGTCTTCAGGGTTTACAGCTACAAACAGTCTATTAGCCCCTTGGAGAAATGAGAACAAGCTAAATGTTCTGACGCTGTGTGACTGTTGTCGGCTATATTAGGGCACACACACGCATGCATGCATACAAAAATATAAAAATGCATATTTTGAGAGGACATGGGTGATTATCTTCAAAGACAACTACAATCAAACCTCTCAAGGCTCCAAAACACATATTTAAGCATACTTAACCGAGCACACACTGGGCAGAGTACTTGTTAACAGGCTCTCTGTCCTGAGGATAGGCTTAGCAATGACACAAATTCTGCTCTCGATATGATACTCACTCCAGGGACACATACTCATATACACGCAAGTGTCTCCAAAAATGCAGGACAATTGACTACACTTGGGGGGCATGTAAAGAGAAACAAACTGCCATGTAAATAACACAGTAAACTTGGGTTCTATTTACCAAGTGATCTGCACTCTTAACAGACATCTCTATTGGTTTAAAAGCACGATGATGACAAAGGCTCCACCTGAGCATCCACTAACTTTCTAAGAATGTCTTACAGCTTTCTTGCATTCGGCCAGTTATGATACGTGAGGGATTATAGATAGATGATAATAAAATTAGCAATTAAACCTTGGAATTGACTCAACAGTATTAATGAGGTCAACTTGAAGTATTTTTTAAGCATATTTCAAGTATGTGGGGCACAGTAACAGAAAGCAGATCTTCTTAACTCTGTATGAATTTTTGGCACTTGCACGGGTGAGCCATGTCTGTGAGCGGGTACAATGGCGACCAACATTCCAAGAAAGCAGGGCTGCAAGATGGAGGGGGAGCTTTTGTAAAATATAGGCAGTCTTCCAAACTGTAGGAACGATGCCAGAGGTAATGCTAAGATTGAAAATATGAGTTATATATTCAGAGATTAGCTGTGCTGAGGATTTCAAAGCAAATGGTTCCAGTTTGTCATCACCCGTTGATTTTCACACATCAATATTACATAAGGCGTCAGCTACCATCCTACTGGAGACAGGAGATAAGCTAAAGGAGTGGTTTACTTCAGTATTAAGGAAGGGTGACCTATGTTCTTCCCAATAACCGTTGGGACCAACACTAAGACTGTCAAATAACTGAAAAGATGCAGCAAAATGATTGTTAAAAGCAGCGCAAATTTCATGACTATCTGAGTAAGGCCATTAATAACAAGGCAGGTAGAGGAATGCTAGAATTGTTGCACATAGATTTGACCATTTTCCAGAATTTACTGGGGTTATAAGAGTTTTGGCTTTTCTGACAGCAGCAGTGCACGTATTCCTCAACTGTCTAAAGGCAAGCCAATGACAAGGGTCTTTGGTGTTTCTTCTGACCACTATGTGTGAGTTTTAGTAATTAGTAATTAGTTTTCCTCTGTTTCACATTTCTAATGCAAACAATTGGGCAATGGTCACTAACATGCAAGGTCAAAAACACCACAGGCAGAATATTTATCTGGTCTGTTTGTTAATATTAAGTCAATTAAGGTTGACTTGGAGGAATCCTTCAGGTTAGGGTGAGTGGGATGTGAAATAAGCTTGTAAAATTAAGATTGTAAAAAAGTTCTTTTAAGATTATTAGATGCCAAGGTAAGCCCGTCTAAATTGAGATCACCAAGGATAATCACCAATGGTGCAATTAATTCACCGAATTTTTGTAGGGCTTCTGAAGGGGCAGAAGGAGGTCTGTAGACACCAATTACTATTGCGAAATTATTATGCCCCAGATCAGTTTTCAAGGAAATGAATTCAGGCTGAAGGTCTGAGGCTGAAGTCAGCTCAAGTACAGAGAGAGATGATTTTACATATAGTGCGACACCACCTCCTTTACCAGCTCTATCTGCTCTGAAAATATTAAAACCACATCAATCTCTTTTTTCCGCTAAGTCTTTAAAATCATAACATCTGGATGACTGAGGTAACAGGATACTTAACTGATCGTATTTGTTTTGACTTAGTAAACTACATATATTTAGATTTAGAAACCAAAACCACTTCTAGTCCTGAAAACCGGTGGATAATTTAAATCATTTAAATTAGTGTCTGATGTCACAAGTAAAGAAGACCCAGAAGTAGTCGAATTTAGAACGTAAAGAGCTGAAAGAGCTAGCTTCAGGCGGTTTCAAGGCTGAACATTAACAGTAATGAGGTTCCTGGGACATGCACCAGACTGTTTGACTGTAAATCTCATAGGGCATCTATAAGTGATTATCACAGAGATGTTGAAAATGTCTGTGTCTGGTCTGTGTCCGACAGAAAAGTTACCAGTGTTAGACGTGGAACCAAACAGATGGAGACTGGGACCCAAGGAACATCAGTCTCTGATGTAAAAAAAATGATTTTTCACTGAAAACAGCTGCCTCCTGCTGCTCGAAGTTACACTGATAAAAGCAGTGAGACTGAACCAGCATAGTATAGCTACAGGGTAGAAGCCAAAACAATATGCTAAAAGAAACTAAAACACTCCATAGAGCTGAGTGGAGCTGCATGGTTTGGTAAAAAATTCTCTGTGGCTCACTATGAGAGGCACCTCACAGTGGAAATTTCTGTAAATCATTTTTTAAAAAACACAACATTTCTTGAGTGGCACTACAATTTCACACCAGGGTAATATCCAGCACATAATAACAGACGGCATCTTAAGCTCAAGGCTTCGTTACACCTTATAGGAGTCAACTACAACACTCTTAAAGATTAGAGGTTCATATTTTACATATTCTATATGGATCTTCAAGATAACTTTTGCTCTTAAGTAATTTATCATACAAGTTATTTGATCATTTATCATAGTGTACGGATAAATACATGTGTGCTCATTATGTATGAGCAAGTACTGGTTAGTACTGTTAGAACGTTTCAGTGCTGTAGAAAATAATGGGACACTGAAGACACAGCGAGACTCTGGAAAAATAATTAATCAGAAAGAAGAAAACAGGCCGTGTTGCATTTTTTATCTCACATAGCCATCTGTAATCCACAGCTTCATTACAGATAGATTTTAATGGAGGCTACTGTCAAATGTGGGTATATTATATTATTGATCTGTATGCTTCAATAAACAAGCATGTCCCTCTGGGATCTCACTGATTCTGGCTAGAAAAATCCATGAGTCAAACTCGATAAGTTTCAAGCAACACTTCTCCAGTGCTTAGATATGTAACATCATAAATAAGGCCCAAAGTGAATAAACGCTATTCGCCACCACTAGAGACTACATGCCCATTCTCCAATTCCCTTGGAGTATCTCAAAGTGTTTTTCTGAGAGGCAGTCAGCTATATTTCACAAGTAAAAGCTAAAAGGAATACAGAAGTCTGCATTTATTTATTTTCTTATCCAGCACAGCTGCCAACACAAGGCAGCTCTCCAAACATAGAGGACTAACATGTGCAGATATCATTTCATTGTCTATTTGGCAAAACATGACTTAAAAGTGTCCACTTAATCCCTATCTTTGCTTCCTCTTCCATTTTTCCCCATTTTTCTCCAGTCAATCTCTATCACTGCTATGCCCTCTGCAGTCATTCTCTAACCAGTGTCAAACCACAAACCTGTAATAATAATAATGATGATAATAAAGATTTATTTATATTGCACCTTTCAAAACAGAGTTACAAAGTGCTTTACAAAGGAAAAAAACAAAAGTTAAAACAATTCAGCACCACAATTAAATGGAATAAAAACAGTAAAAATAACACGTAAAACACATAAAACATCGTGGAACTGGAAACATAAAACAAAAAAGGTAAGTTTTAAGATGTGATTTAAAAGATGTTACCAAGACTCTTCTGCAAAATGGGCAAGGACTCTGGAGGACCAAATACAATTATTTTGTGTTTATTTTCATTTAACTGAAGAAAGTTCTGGGGCATCCAATGCTTGATGTCAAAGAGACAATGGCTTCTGCACTGGTTTTTAACAGAACATAGATCTGCCTAGTGGAAGCATGTATATAGAAAACAACAGGGGGCCAAGGATGGGGCCTTGGGGAACACCACAAATCAGAGGGGCCACTGACTACAACTACTGAAAAAGTTCTGTTTGACAAGTATGATTTAAATCAGCAGTATTCTTGATGCCAACCCTTTTTTCAAGACATATGTAAGGCTAAATATTGAGAAGCAGGAGGACCACAGGGGAGATGAATCATGGTTAATATCTGCTCAGGAGGGAGGGAGCTGCCTTGTAACCAAAGATGAGAAATAATGTAAGTGGTTCTCAATTGACCCGAGATGGTTGTATCAAATCATTAACGCCCTGCTCACTTTAACTCCCATCTTTTGTCCCATTTTGCCTCAAGCATTAAATGCTCAAACCATCTGAGCATGAGCATTTAAGTTTAAATTTACAATTCCACTATACACCTTGCAGAATTACTCTCATCCACCTGACATTTATATGAAAGTTTTCAAATCATCATGCTTTGCTGTCTGTGGCTACAGTAAGTGTGCTTTCCCTGATCTCTTCCTACAACCTCACAATCTCAAAAAGATAGCCAGACATGAAAACTCCACCAGTGTAAACGATTTTGATTGTCAGCCAGGTAAAAGAATGAAAAAATGAGTAAAACATTTTTTTTTCTCTGCCTGACCCCTACTTTTTTCTTCAATTTCTTTCATTGTGAATACAAAGTCTGCGTTGTGTGCGATTGTTCATTTACTGGCGTGTGTTTGTGTTTATGTGCGTGCGTGTTATGTGCGTGTGAACATGTAAAAACTCATCATCTCTGTCGGCAAAGAGCAGAGACAGCAGATCAAAGCTTTGTCTTGCCACTGAGGCCCAGGCAATTCAAATATATTTTAATAGGGTAGGTGATGGAGATGCCTCTGTGATAACCTGACGAACAAAGCCTGTCCTCACTTAGATGCAAACAATAAAGGTTAGGCCGGGACAGCAAACGCATAACACCTGGCATCACATTATCACCAACAACAATTTCCATTCATCACTTTCAATTCTAACACTGTCACTTTTAATCTAAACTGGTCTGAGAATCTCCTCGGCCATATCTGTAGCTTCATTTCGATGAGTTTATAATCTGTTAGGGCTAATATTTCAATTCTTGAAAAGCTCTGAGATCTCTGTTAATATTTGGTATGAAGACGATGACTGGAATGAAACACAGTCCAAAGGTTTATCATAATTTATTCAGAACTACATAAATTTCATATTCAGCAGCATCTGCCTGATCCTTCATGCACTATTCATGTGACATAAGGCTCCACCACTCCGACCATCCCAGCCAGTTCTGCTGTTGATGAAACACAACAAGCGCAGCAGTAAGTAATTCAGTTTTGGTTGACTGACTGTCCATAGGACGGAGTGAATGACATTTACACATAATTGTTGCTATGACGAATGGTAAAGCATATAGAAATCAATAAACAAAAAAAAACAAATCTTCTCTTGTATATAATGAGCAACACCTCATTAAAATAAGCTTTCTGCGGGATCAAAGTTATGGTAACAGAAAGTGAGCGATTCGATCATCCTGGGGATATTCTGATACATAAACATGAGCTCCTGCTCTTTTCCTGTGCTATAAATAGCAGCAGCAAGCAATATGTTCAATATTCAACATGTTTGTCCACATACACACACATTTTATCAGTGGAAAACCACCTGCACAGTAAAAAAATAAGAAAGAAATTATCTTGCGCAAGATATAAGTCAATTGTATCAAGTGTAAAAAGGATGTAATGCAGAGACAACTTTCACCCACATTTGTTAGAGTTTATAGGTTTTCTTACTGTAAGGCACATGATTTATAGTGTCTAGACAAGCACACACACATTAACTCACCTATCTGTGTAAGCCTGCATTTCTGTGGTACAGCCACGGTGCCACCAATATGGTAGACGTTCCGCGCCAGTAGGGTCGCTACAGTTAACACAGCTGATTTTTCTGCAGGACCATAAATAAAGGTGGATCGTACTTTATGAGCGGATAAAGCAGTGGGACCAAAAAGTGAAGAACAAATTTCCTCCATTTTCTCTGCGGAAAATAACGAGCCAGTTGGAGTCCACCTCAGCTTAGTCCCAGTATGTAACACACTTAGTTCCACCTGTCGCTACAAGCTCAGAAAATACAGCTTTTCCTCACATCAAACTTGACGGACACTCCAGAGTTGGCTTCAGAACGTAAGCGTCCACACTCCAAACAACAAGCAAACACCCCGAAACTCCTGCTGTTCATCCTCCTCTGTACTGTCCTCTGATCTCCTTCATCTGACAGTCTTCTCCGTGAAAACACACACACATATATTTCCACCTTTCTCCGAGTCATCTGTTCTCCACTCCCACCTCCTGCTCTTCCCATCCACCTCTCTCTGATGTCCGCAGGTCTCTCAGAACATGTGCAGCTGTGTCAGTCTGGTTGCTGACATGCTACATACGGACGGATTTAGGCTTAGCATTCAACAGCTTGAGTATTGTTGTGTAGTTTATGGAGTGATTATGAAGAGCAGGAGAGGAGTGTGCAGCAGATGTGTGTGTCTCTGCATATCGGCCGGGTTCATTATGTGTCAACCAGTGGGATACGGGGATAAGAACGATGACATAACGTTCATGATAATGCACTAGTGAAGGTAAGACTTAATGGGTTGATGTGGGATGTGTGTGCTACAGGAAGAGCCACAAAATACTCAGACAGCACATCTGTCCATCTCTAAATGCTCTTCTATTTCACACAGGATTTTCCCTCCAGAGAGAGTCCTCTCCACCCACGCTCTACTCTGTTATGTCATTTACACCCACTTGATCAGCAATCAGGAAAGTCTTTTTTAAACTGTCAGAGCAACACAATACCATAAAAAGGAGAGTTAGGAGAGTTTCACTTTGACTGTGTTGTTTTTTTTCCATCTAAACTGATGTTTACACCATAATAATCTATTGGGCAGGGTAAGCAGCTTTAGCAAATGGAAGGATGGATGTATGATCTGGTGGGCTCTTTCATCCTTCATTTTGTGCATATGTAACATCGATCAGGTTATCTTTTCGCAATGTCTCCTGCCTTCCTGTCCAATGTGATGGGGGGATCCAGGAATTAACGCTGAACACACAAACAATACTGATGAAATGGCACTGCATGCGAGGACTGGAACCAATAACTGTTGACCAGTTTTCAGACTATTTCTATATGTTTTCAGATTGATTTCACACCTTCAAGGCAGACATTGATTTCCTTTCATTTCAAAATGATTTGAAAGTGAACTTGCAAATGCAACATGTGGTAATAGTGTCTGTTTTGAAAGCTGTTACTTATGGGTGCACTCAGAAAATCTGGCATTTGAGAGCCACCCTCTGAAAATCATTTGCATGGGTCATTTTGTTAAAAAAACAAACAAACAAAAAAAAAACTGAACATTGAAAATTAGCAAACATGCCCCTTTTTGCTAAACATAGATCATGTCAATTTGTTAGTTCCTTGCATTGAAAAGCTTGCTTTTCAGCAGCTGACTATCCAGTCCTTGATTTTAGATTTTACCACCATCACCTGAACACACCACCAAGATGGCTTTCACAGATCTCATATTCCTGATATGAGACACTTGTATCACCACATGGCAGTGATGTAACTTGATGTAAAAAAAAAAAAAGTGAGACTGCAGTTAATGGGAAACCTGACTCGGGGGAGTTTCACATCTTATGCCAATTAATTTTTAATTTGTAGTGAAATGGTGTGAAATGTACAGAGGGTCCAGAGGGTAAAAACCTATGGTTTGCATTGGGAACTGTTTAGTAATGTCAAGTGATTTTGACTAAAAACTACAAGTGTGGCTATTCTGAAAAGGGTGATACAGTAAATTCATTTTGGGGCTATTTTTGGGGCGATTCAGAAATAAACATTATTACCATCTAGTCACTGTCTGCATTGTAAGTAATGGTCTTATATTTATCAAATTCATATTTTCTATAGTTAATTTCATTTAAATTATATTAGAATTCGGTAATATGTCGAAATCAAACACTTTATTACAAGCATAGTATGGCACATCCACAAGAAACATGAAATGTCTCGTTTTCAGATTAAATAAACACACAGGAGGATTTTTAATATCACTGCAGTGGTGAAATCAAGGATGATAAACCCCAATGACACCTCATTTAATCCCATCATATCTTCTTTTTAACACTGAATTTGGGGTTACATCATGCCGGTAGCACAGATGTGACAGCTAGAGCCCCAACAAAATCAAAACTCCATCACCTGCTCCTCCAGTGTGATGGCCAATGAAGTGACTATTGGGTGGCCATATTTATTCAAGCATAACAATCAGACTAACGACATAATGAACAAGCAATGAAGTGACGTTTGATTGACTCATTTTGTCTGCTGACTTGTTCCTGTTCAGGGTTACGGAGGCCTGGAGCTTTCTGCAACATGCATCAGGTGGAGGGCAAGGAAAACAGCCTGAACCTGTTGTCAGTCAAGGTTAACAGAGATAGACAGACAGACACTTAAAATTCATACCAACTGGGCCACTTCAGTCTCTAATCTACCTGATGTGTGTAATTGGAAAGAAACTCACATGAATGCAGCAATCACATGCAGGCTGCATACACAAAGGAGCAGAGCTAGACTCTCTGCCACAGTGCAATAATTGCATAATTTTCTCTTTAACAACCAGAACAGAGAGCGCATACATCCAAAAAAATCGTCTACCTTGATCATAAAGGTGTTTGCCCGACAAAGCCTGAACAAGATGTCCGTAAGGTTAAAATGTTGCCTCATTAACATTTTTAAAAACTATTAATACAGTGAACAGATCCTTTATGTGTTTCTGCCTTAAATCTTTCTTGAAACTAAAGTTCATTACATTGCACCAATGTGTATATCTAAATTAGCATTAATAATCAAAGTTTAAGTTAGGTATGTAAGGGAAACAAAACATATCCTTGATTATCATTTAGTCCGTGTTTAATACTCAAAAACTCAGAGAAAAATCTGCTTCAGAGCAGATTTTGAGTGGCTGAAGAAAACAACTCAACAACATATTGCTAAATTCTGATCGTACTGCTAAATTCTGATTGGTGCATGCTAAAACATGACATCCCCTTACTCCAACACCCACTTCAAAACAACAACAAGTGCACAAACAAAACACAATAAAGCCTAAGATATCTCCCATGTAAAATAATAACCAGTATGGTTCTAACTTTAGCACATAACAGTATGTCAGTGAAGGAGCCAGTCCCTTACAGGAAGCAGCTGATTAGGAAAAGTCAACACTCCTCCAACCTAAACAAAAAAACAGGTTGTTTATAATTCCCTTCCAAAAATGATCCTTATGAGTATTTTCTGATCTGACACCCCTAACGACGGGAAATAGTTTGTCACTGCCTCCAAACTGCCACAAATTAACTGCTCTTCTGTGCCGTAGACTTCCGTTGTTCAAAAACTATTAAAAACACATCAATGAGCCACACCATCGCACTGGGTGACATGTTCCTTCGTTACAAAGATTATGTCTCTAATAACAGCAATTTTCCATCTCCAGAGAGCCTGTGTAAAGCAGAGGCCACTGCACATGCACAGGAACGTGGTTCTGTTTACGGAGCTTCACTAGCTTGTTGTGCTTCATATCACAACCTCTTGACTTTGTACTGAAGTTCTTTGAGAAATTTACAACGTAGCACAAAGTGAGGATGTTGTGATATGTAGCACAATAAATTCTGTAAATGGAACCACATTCCCGAGCATGCGCAGTGGCGTCTGCCTTACAAGGAACTATCAAGGACAATCTCATCACTGTTATTACTGTTTGGGGCCGTTTCTAAACAAACTACAGTAACCATTGTCTTTGGGGTGAAGGAGCATGTCACCCAGTGTAGCGGTGTGGCTCACTGACATGTTTTCTAATAGTTATTGGACAACAACGGAGGTCTACGGCACATAGGAATACAATATATCGGGCTTTGGATACACACACAGTACTTGTAAATAGGATCTATTCATTGATGGTTTGGCTCTGCACATGAGATTTGTTAACAATAAGAAAAATATAGAAAATCACCAGCCTTATCCTTTAACACTCTACAGCAGCATAACACCCATGAGTCTAAACTATTGGAAACTAAAGGGACAAATTCAAATTCTAAACACTTTTTAAAGCAAATTCGTTACACAAAACCTGTACAGGAGAGGTCGAAAATATTTTGGTATACCTTCTTATTAGCGACATAAAAGGCGGGGAAGCACAGGGAAATGATGAGCAAAAAGAGGGAAAAAACACACACACACTCTTATCACACAGTCACTCAATTCGCCTAATTAAGAGCGCTCAAGGCAGCGCTTAAGTCGCCAGTGCTGCAAATGAGTTCCCAGGTCTCCCCGGGGTGCAGAGTGAAGAGCGGCACCAGAATAAAAATAAACACATTACAACTGCAGCATGATAATGCATTCACCAAAGATGCTACAGGGGGCTCCCCGAGTAGAAGAATTCAGCCCTGACATCAAAGGAGGGAACTGAAGCCTGCATGTGTGTGTGGGTTTTATGTGCACATTCAGTATATATTGATGTTGACTTTTCCTGCGATGTTCAAGCTTCTTCTTTCTTCCTCCCAAAGCCTGCATGGCTGAGTGACTGTGAGTAGATTGAGACACAGTCTTTGGCAGCAGAGCCAGAGCGCCATACACAACTGTCTCATCTCAACTGCTTCACAAGAAATGTTAGAGAGGAGCTATAACTGCCTGCCTGCTGTTTCATTTCGGCACATGGGGGAGGCCTACAATGGCTATGTGGACCAAGCTTCTGGGTAGCTTATTAACTGCTGAGTGGACAGACGGAAATTAAATGAAAGCCAGTAGTTTTGGATAATGCTCACACGGGTATATAGAGCGCTCTGTATACACATGCCAACTGCCCAGATGCAGCTTTATTCTCATGACAGCTTCAAGAATCCCAGTCGGCTTTCGAAGCTGAGGTTTTACACTCACATCTTATATGCTTGATGCATGAACAAATGTGATATACCAGCGGCTCGAGTCAACATGCATGTAACTCGTCATCAGTGAAATTCTATGTAAATGCAAATGATGGTGCTCCAGGAAGACATGAGAGATACAGAACAATAAGGAACGTGACGCATTTTTTTGAACATTTTAGATACTGCCTGAGGCTTAGCACCGGTAACAAAACGATTTTGATACCTTAGTTTGAGAAATGTGACTGCATAAAATAGTCTAAAATTGTAAAGAGATTTGATTTAAATCAGGAAATCTGCAGATAAATTTGATTCCAGCATTTGGTATTTGAACGTTTTCATTACATGGTGCAACACACGCATTTCAGTCTGTACCAAAAAAAGTACTGAGGAGAGGAGAGGAGAGGAGAGGAGAGGAAAAGGGGAGAAGAGCTGAAAGGATGAGAGTGTGCTCCCTCCCCTGGTGTCTGTTAGCTGTTTCTCTGCCCTGGAGCGACAGAAAGGAAGAGGTAGAGACAACAGGGGAGAGAGGGAACGTGCTGAGATTCATCATCATCAGTACAGGAGACACACATGAGGAAAAACACATTTTACATGGAAAAGCCATTTCCTCCATGTGGAGGAGATTAGCAGCCATGCATGCTCCTCCAAACCTTTTCTCCCTCCATCATTTTCTCTCCTTCTCTCTCTCTGCGAGAGCTCACGGTGCCGTGCAAGTCTTCTTCACAGAAGTGTTGCCAAAATGAATAAAGAGGTAGCCCTTTTGTTCAATGAGGCTAGCAGGGGCCTTCCTCCTCACACCCCAACCCTCATATCGAGAAAGAAACACACAAACACGGACGCTGCAGGGGAGAAGACTGACAGTTTGACACATCCTGCTTTCTAAGTGCCAGGGATGCACCATGTTTTTGACAGCGTACGGGAGAGAGCAAAAGGGTCACTCTAGACCAGGGACTGCTGAGCCTTCGATTTTGCCATCAAAGCTCGACCCAAAGCTCTGTCAGACTGTGTGGTGCTCAATATATCAATCCACCTTGGTTACTGAGCTATGGCATGTGGTAATGCTATGTGGTGTGTCAGTGTCTCAGGCATCTTCTTACCAAAGCGGTGCAGTGACAACCTATAAACATCTCAGAGATGGTTTGTTCTGTATCAGTCTAGTTTGTTCAGTATCAATCTATAATTTGTCATCTTGTTTTTCCATGCTGTATTTCTGCAATTTTGCTACCTGGTCTATTCTGTACACAGAACATCTACTGGGGGGTGGGGGGTCCTTATCCATATCGAGGGGCTAAGCATAGAGGATGTTGTATTGCTGTACAGATTGTACAGATTGTACAGATTGTAAAGCCGCCTGAGGCAAATTTGTGATTTGTGATACAAATAAGAATTTGTTTGGGTTTCTCTGAACAGGGCAGAGGATGCAAGACTGCAAAAGATGTGGCACATCCACACTCTGCTGGATGGCCTGAGGGCAGAATAAGTCTAGTCAAGTCGACAAATTAAGCGGCTTTTCTGCCCCCTAGTGACAAATATAAAGGGACATTTTCAACACCGGGGACAGTTTCCCGCTGTTCCACTGCTGCTCCTCATTAAGAGCTCTGACAAACCAGCCATCAGCCATCAATTTGTAAATTCACAATCTACTGAGTGATATTATGTAATTAATTCTGATGTTTTATGCCCAAAATGTCGAAAAAAATGAATGAATCACTCAGGCAAATTAAAATAATCCTCAATTAAGATTCCTTTGTCAAATGTTTATAGCGGCGTGGGTGATTAAATTTCTCCACAACGACAAGCCCAATGGAGAATTTACGCATGGGCATCAGCCTGTTTGCATTGCAGGCAAGCAGCCATCCAAAAGAATGCGTGCAGCACAGAGTATTCCTCTCCATGTGAGACTGAAAGATAAAATATCCAAAAGAGCTTAAAATTGAACACTTACCCTTTTCCAAACTGAGATTTCTGCAAACTTCAAGTTCTGCCATTTAGGACTGGAGTTGTTGGTCTCACAAGGTTCATCCATGCGCTTTGGACATCATTTTTATTCCCTGGTTGTTTGAAATACTATTAAAACATGCCCGATTTGTCAATTTCTCCATTATGATTGGAAGCTCAGAAGAAGCGCGCCATGATGATGAAGTGTCACTTTTTTGTCCAAAAACGAGCCCCAGAATAAGCAAACTGCTCCTCCGCTCCTGCCTCTCTGTGTGAGCTGCAGAGTGAATTCACAAAGCTCTCACATCCACAGCCCCTGCGCGCACAGCCTCTCCTCTCACCAGGCGCATCACAGAGGCAAAACGATAAGCCGATTTTTCGCACGCTCGATGGACAGACAGAGAGGGGTTGTTAATAAGCGAGAGCTTTATGCTGGCGTGGAGTGAGCGAGAATGAGTGCTGCTCTGAGCAGTGGCTTAAACATCAGAGTTGGCCATTTGGACATTTGATCAGCTTTGCCCGACAGTCTGGCTATGATGTTTGGTGACAGCGCAGCTGCGTTTGAATTCCCCACCAAACGGAACTTGTGCCACATCCGTTTGATTGTTTGTTTTCGGGCAGCTATTCCTCGGTGTGCATCCTCAGGAGGAAAAAGGTCACCATTGCGCAGGGATGCCAACGCTATGACACACTTTACGCTCTCACACTCTCTATTTAAGTGTCAATGCTTCCTCAGAGACACAGCAGGAGACACGAAATATCAGGGACGCTCTGTGGTGCACATGTTGAGGCTCAGAGTCCCAAGAGACAGAAAGAGAGCCAGTGCAAGTTCTGTATGTGTGTGTGTGTGTGTGTGTCCAGGCTCGTGTGTATCATCCCATTGAGTCATTTCCCAAATCAAAGTTTGGTCACACAGGAGCTCACAGATTAGTCTTGTTCACTGGTCCACATTACAGGCATTCAATGTATGATTGCAGGAGAAACCAAGTGTGCGCACACACACAACGACACACACGTGCAAGCACACACAGTTGTGTTCAAACACTGAAAGCCAGAGGCAGAGGTTACCAAATCGATTAGTGCTGTCTGGAGGAACAAAAAAACATGTCTGTAGACCAGAGTCACCCTCAGCTCATTGTGTGTGTGTGTGTGTGTGTGTGTGTGTGTGTGTGTGTGTGTGTGTGTGTGTGCGGGCTAGCTGTGTATTTGCAAGTATCTGGGGCTTTCCAGTGATTGCTCACTCTGATTTCAGTGTGAACCTCTCCTCATCCACACCTGCCTGATCACAGACAGTTTCCAACCCCCCCGTCGAACCCACTTCCCACACTGATTTATGTACCGTGGCCAAACAAAAACCTTCAGCCCACTCTGTCATTCACAAAAGACTGGAAGCAACTGGGAGGAAGGGGAAGAGGCAAAGCGAAGCAAAGTCATGTGGAAAATGAACGTGAAAAGAAGAGAGAGGTTTACAAGATTGACTGACAAGAAAGGAGAAACTGTCTCAGGAATTAATGAAAGGATACAGACAGATAAACGGGATTTGAAGTTTGGAGAAGATACCCTAAGAAAAAATCTAATATCTAGCCTTAAATGTTATAATAACTCTTCCATTTTCCCTTTGAAAAATGGATTCGTTTGAGCATAAACAGAATTTGTTTATGCTCATTTTATTATTTATGCTCATTTTACGTTCAGTAGGCTATTCACTTTCATTTCATTAATTAGCCATTGATTCTGGAAGAAAAGTAATTTTGGGCTTGATGAAATTGATTTAAAAGGGGAGAAATGGGTGAAATACCCATAAACATAATATCCCAGTGACAGACATTTGTATTTACTCTCTGCATGAATCAGGTCAATCCATCATTCACAGCAGAGTACTGAAGCAGTCTACGGTTTGCTGACAAGCAGAAAGTGCACAGTTGCATGTAGCACACTGTCTGCAGGGTGGGATGTGGGCGCTGGCTGTATAGTTAGTTAGGGTGAGGCTTGAAGTGATCTGTCTGCTGTAGGTGTGAGAGGCACAGAGGCAGATCGACGCATCAGAGATTTGTCATGGATTTGTCTGGCGGAACTGTCAGTGTGCAGCCGCCTGGAACCTCATGAATCAAGATCAAAGTGATGCCATTACATGTCTGGGTTCAGCTTAAAGCAAAATAACCGGAGCTCAGGTTTATTAAATTATATGTTATAACATGCTGGCATAAATGGATATGTCACATTCGGTTTCACTGTATGTGTGCTGACGTGTGAATCACTCATAAAGAGAAATTTGTAGCAACACAAGTCAGGTGTTGGATCCTACAAGTGCACATAAAAACACAATATGTAGTTTGAATGCAGTGCTGTGGGCCGTCTTTCATTCTTGTCACAGACAGAGTCTTCAAGACTGAAGCTTGATGCTGCCTTTAATTGAAAAGCTTGACTTTTTCCAGGCACAATAGTGGAGACAAGTCTCCCTCTACTGTCCGTTCTCATGACATACAGTTCATACAAGTACCAGAAGGTAAGTACAGAATGTACATTATATTATATTGTTGTCTTATATTTACCATGAAAGATGCTGTTGTCTGTCAGGAAGTGGCGGCGGTACTGTGGCTCTCCATTCCTGCTCACCACCCAGGAGCTCATGGTGAGAGGACGACGACGGCAACCAGGATGATCTCTGAAAGAGTTCAAACAGAAAGCATAAAATCAGACTGTGTTGTTTAAGGATTTTGAAACGTTACGTGAATTTTAGAGGTAATTTAATTGAATATATGGTATATAAATGCATTTCTAAAAGATCATCATGACATCAAACAAGAAGTGTCTTGAGTTTTGAGCTAATTAACAAATGTCAACGCAAACAGCACAAGTTTCAAAGAAGAAAACTGGTTATGAGAAAAACAAATATTGTTTCTTTTTCAAAAAGGAGGAAAACTGAATTGCTGCCTGCAGTCTGCAACTTTTCAAAAGGCCGTGCTGTCTTCCCTCTGACAAGAGAGTTTTTATATTTCCTATTTCTGATGCTTGACATTTTAATTACAGTTTCAGAAAAGGTGATTTCTCTGGAAGGGTTTAGTAAAATGCAAAATTTGTAAACATGTGATTGATGAAACACACAATGCAAAATCTGGTGTCAGAATTTGGGGGCATTATAATGTTAACTATGTTTTTATCCTGTCTTGGTTTTATTTTTGTATGCTCCTCATTGTTTTACCACTTTATTTATGCGTGTTATACTTTTAAATTATTTTTATAAACTAATTATTTTAGCATTTCTACTGTTTACTCTGTTTGGTCAAACAGACTATTACCTGCCACCTCTCCCACCTCACTGTTCGGTGGTGTGTGATGAGGATTTCCTCAGACGTTTTACACTTACACTCAAAATGAATGACAGTAACAGCTTGTAGCTATTCAGGCTATATATGAGCCATTTTTCTCACTGTCTCTATATGATCTCTACCATGAAAACACTCTCTAATGTTCCTTTACCCAAACTGTTATCCTACCAGGTCCCAACCCTGTAGCCATTTCTCTTTGTCAACCAGTTTGTAGCTCTTTGAATTTCTTGAATCACCACATGTCCTCATTTATCTTCTTTCTGTTTCTCTTCACCATATTCCCGCACAATTTTCCACTTCTTCCTCCTGATCACTTTTCATCCCTGCCTCTCCTACTGCCAGTTTCACTGCTTAGTGTTTCCCCACCTGTTGCTTGTCGGTCTTCCTGTGATTTACTGTTTTCTGCTACACACACACTACAAACACACACAGGAGATGAATTGATCTGGAAAGGCTCGGAGCCTCTGGGACAGTTATTGGTGTCTGGTGCCGGCTGACCTGAGGAGAGGTGACTGTCTGGTGGAACACGAAGAGCTTATGGGTCAAGAATCTTTGAGGTGAAAGTACTTTCCTCTGACCCTGGAAACACCCCAATATAAACCTGTGATGTGTGTGGTGTTTATGACAGACCAGATGGACAGAGGCGCTGTTTATTTGACACCCATTTAATGATATCAGAAGCTTGAAAAAGAAGAAAAATTTTTTTTTCTGTTCTCTTACAGTAGTTCTAGATATAGAAGAACTGTTAAATATCAGTTCCTCTGAATAATAAAATAACCTTTTTTATCATTAGTAACATTTTATTATCGATTAAATATTAAGAATACTGCAGTACTCTGATGAGGCAGGCAGTTTAACTTTCAACATAATAAAAAAAGATCAAAGGAATATAAAAATCACAAAATATGAACGGTTAATCAAACATGAAAATTAAGACAATCTGCCTTGTTGCAAAAGATTCAAGGAAAAACATACTGGTGAAAGAACACAAAGAAAGAGTCAAAAAGGAAAGTAGAAAATTAGTTAGTTATTTAGATACTGTTATGATGTCGGATATCTATTCTAAACATGGTCAATGTTCCAAAACTTGAAGTTAATGTATGTAAATGCTTCCTGCTAGTCAAAAGCCCAGTCTTCAGCCTGCTCTGAATGCTTCCTATGCCATCTTTTTTTTTTAACCCTGCCAACATGCTGACTTCAGCTCATCACACATGCCCATAAACGACATGTAGTGAAATCCTACTACTATAGTTTGTTGCATGGTTTGTTGACATAGCCTCCGGAGCATGGCTGTATAAAGAGAACTGGATCCAGTGTTGGAGGCAGGACTCTGCTCGTTCCTATGAAAGTTGCTCAGTGGCTCATGAAGCCAAAAAAGACACTTCCTGGTATAAAGAAATTACCCGGATGTTGATCATTGGGCCCATAGAGCATGCACACCAGAGACTTTCGCCAGCTAAACCAGCTAACTTCCAGTTTAGCCCTCTGCTAACTTAAATGGGGATAAAATAATTCAATCATGTGGCTCTTCTAGACTTTCCAAATGTTATCGGGCTGAATGGATCAAATTCTGATAGTAAAACAAGTCATTGGGCGTTGTGACACTCAAAAAAAAGCTGCTGCTTTTCTCATGATTGTTTGCGGGAAAAATGTTTTTTGTGTTCAAGGCAGACCCAGAAGTTGTAATTCCACAGTTTGGCCACTATGTCAAATTGACTTCAAAGCGCGGCACACTTCCTGGGGGCTTGCTCTGAAGCCAGTGAAAGTCTACCAGGGGGCAGCTTCTGAGAGCTGACCAATCAAAAAAGAGTGGACTCCTTGTTAGCGGGGTCTTAGAGAGAAGGAGCTAAAATGGCCTGTTTCAGACAGTGGCTGAACTGACGGGCTGCGCAAAGGGTCAGTATGAGTTAAATAAGGAGTTTTTGAACTGTAAACCAAGCAAAGATATTCCTGTAGAGCCCCAGACTAAAAATATAGACCTGGAAATGTGCATATGTCCCCATTAAGAAGGCCTTTAAGAGCAAATATTTCAGTTAATGCTGTAATCAGTTCCCTCTGATGCTTCGGCACTGAGCCAAATACAGCATTTCTGATTAACAATAACATTTTTGCAGTATTTAATATTCAAAGTCTTTTGTGTTGCCTTCATGTTTTAAGTACAGAAAGTCATCTGATGCTTTACTTCATAATGATTAAACTCTGCATCACCTTAAGTCTGTAATGCCTCTCAGCTGCTCTGAATCCACTGTAGAGCACGGGCCCCTTGTGGCTTGCTGCTTAATGATAGAATAATGTTTCTAAATAACTGTTTGTTTTCATAACAGAGGCCAAATTAGAAATGGGAGTTGAGCAGAGGTAGATGACTGGGGACATTGTTTGAGCGGCTTTAATGGTATGCCAGGTCGTGATACAGCTCGATTACATGAATCCGCCATCAACTCTGAACTCACATAGCAACAACTCACGTAAAGTGCATGAATGCTGCACAAAGATACACAGCAAAACAATATCATCATAATGCACGTGCCTTAAGGTTAAAGTCATCTGTATTGTATTACAAAATATTAACAAAGAGTCTCTAAGTGTGTGCCAGTGCATGTTTAAGTGATTAACGAGTCATTTTTAGGTTTCTGTGTGTTTGCACTGTCATGTTCATGTCATGAGGGCAAGTAAAATGACTCTGTCACTGCGTGTAATACTAGTAGCCTTCTCATCTATTGGAGGGCCCAACCCTCAGGGGGAATACAGTCTGTTCTTTCCTGTCTACAGGGAGAGAAAGCAACTGAAAAATAAATGTTTCGCTGCCAGACTACCTGATGAGCCACTCTATCTCCGGCCCTGACAGGAAGTAGGTCGAGGATGCCCGCAAGTTTTGTCGGAGTGGATATTTAAATCAAACTGAAGTAATACAATCTGAAACGTGTGCATGCAGCATTTTCGTACTTCCACTTTTCCTGACTGTCCTGCGTGTAAAAACACATATTTTATCTGACAGACCCTGTTTTCATACAGACTGTGGACACATGCTGTGCTACTACAGAAGATTCCAGTCTTTAGCTGAATAACCTTTATATTATAAAGTCATATATTGCTCCATCTGACTACTATGTCTTTCAAGTGCAAATATAACATTTGAGAGCAGGCCTTTGCCTTTGAGACACTTAAGAATAATGACGTCAAGTCCTTTAAGTTGGCAGGAAAGTACTATTTTCGGTGACAGCTTAACAAATTCAAGTAAAAGCACCTATAATTTATTTAACATATCTAGCTTTAGGAATATTTTAAGCTACCGGTTTAACTTTGATTGACCTGACTTGCCATTGTTCTGTGCTCAAAATGTTTGCTTGTGCAATGAGGGATTATAACTGACATTTTAGGTGCACTCACTTTTGGTTTTACACAGAAAAATAATAGTTCTTTAAAGGTTCTTCAAAAGTTCTACAAAGGACCGTAACCAAGTAAAGAACCTCTTTATTTAGTGGATCAGGTATTTTATGTGGTTCTTTATAGTATACTATACTACTAGTATACTATTATTTGAGTTATTTGATGGTATGTGATACAATAAGAAAGAAAAAAACATCTCCATTGTTTGAGGTAGTTGGCTAACTGACAGGAATAAATATTAGTAGGAATTTGTGACAATTGCCAACTCCAGCATTCTTTGATCTACTTGTTTTCTATCTTCCAGCTTTACATTGATGAAGGTTTCAAAGAAATTGTGTTCTTTTTCAAAATAATTAGATTAATCTTACTTCTGCTTCTCTGATTCCTAATTAAATATAGTCTTTTGAAAGCACAAGTAATACAAGTTAAAATGTTAGCTGATGTTGTTACATAGTACCTCCAAGTTAAATGCTTTAGATAATCTGCTTGTTTACGGCCTGTCTGATCACATGACTGCTCATTTCTTTGCTCTGTCTGACATCATTGTACTGATGGCTCTCTGTTTCCAGATCAGAGCACTTAACTTGGTGAGTACAATCTTATCATGGAAACTGACAGAAATGGCCAAAATTGCATGCAAAATGCATGCCACAAATCACCCCTCACATTTGTTTTCATCTACATATGTAACAATGGCCTTCTCATGAAAACACGCACACAAAGAGAGCAGCATCTGTCACCCCATACTGGCACATGCCAAAGAGCACTCTGTTTAGACATGAATAATGAAATATTCAATTGTTGTTCTATTTTATGTGACCAGCTGTCTTAAATGCTGGGTGATTATAGCAGCCATGTTTTTAATTTAAAAAAAAAACATCTGCACAAAATATCTCAGTGATTATAATGTGATCACGGTGGTTACCATGGCTGCCAGCTTTTCTGATATATTGAATAGATATTTTATCTGTCTGAGTGGGCACGTGTTGTCAGTTTTACATCTATGACATCATACTGTGTGTACCACCACACACTAACGCACACGCCTAAACCAGTAAATGCACTTAATGTCTCAGTTATGTTGTTCCATCCTCCTTAACTACAAGTTATTTGGGAAAGATAAGGATCCTAACAGCATATAGACTGAAACCACCGTGATGCTCTTCAGAGTCAATGAGTAGCTTGTAATTGCTTGTTAAGCAGTTATTGGAACAGAGAGCAAACAGTCTTGGTATGTTGATGACTTGACTGATGCTTTCATGCTGTTTTTTTTAAAACTCACTAACTCAGTGTGACTTTATAGGCAGCATGGAAAATAAAGACAAAAGGATTAACCCAGTACATATTTTAAGAATATTATTCAGTTTGTAAATTATTGCTGAAAACCAGAAATGTTCATTCCTGTAAAAAAAACAACTCTAATTTTGCTGAGACTTTCCTTTAAATAATATACAGTATATGTGTGTGCTTAACAGGTTTTTCCATGTTTTTAGTCAAATTAGATCATGGACAACCAGATTTTTACCTCAACTAGCTTGTCCTTGTAAAAAAATATATTTTAAAATAAATCTTTTATTCAAGTTTCTGTTCTGGATGTGTATACAGTACATGTGCATGCATTTAAGTATATTAGGGGTGGTCTGACGTTGTCTTTCTCACTGAAGAATTCAAAGGTGGAAGATCTACGTGGATTATAGGCACCTATGTTGCACCATGCAGGCTAAGCGGCAAGAACAGGAAGTTGTAACTTCAAAATTGTCCAGCTGGGACTGAGCCTTGACCTGATAAGGAGACAGAGGCAGCGCGGTTACTGAGGGGTCAGAGTTGTGTTGCAGAGGGGCAGCATGGCCAGTGAGGCTATCAGAGCCTGTCAACAGACGCTGCAGTAACATTAAAAAAACAAAAATGGTGCAAGCAAATGAACCTCCTGCAGCTCCTTATTGTTGTACTGTCCAGATTTAAAACTAAATCATAAAGTATCCAAATATTTTCAAGCACAAACTTCATAGAAACAATGCTGTCATTTGTAAACATTCATCCATTTTAAGGTAAAATTGCCTAGTATCTCCAGGGCCACAATAATAAGTATATATAAGTATATTTTAACTTGCTGTGTGCATGTGTGTGTGGTAAACATGTGCAGTGGAGTCGTCTTGCTTTACTGTGGAATTGAGGGGTGGGTAAGGTCATAAGTCAAACCCTCAGATCTATTTCCAGCAGAGACACCCCCAACTCCTCCTGTTGCTTTCCCTTCCGTGTACACTCAGGTTTAGACTCACGTTCTGCTTCGTGTCCTCAACGACAACAGGCAACTGTTGATTTTCTGCTGGAGCGTGAGAAATTGTATTAGACGCCAGTGTTTATTTGATAGCACATCAGCTTGTACCAGGAGAGTCCAGTACACAGAGTTTCCTGTTTCAGAGTTTGTAAATGGATATGAGCAAGTGTGTGATTGGCCTCTGACATACAGTAACAGAAAGTAACAGCTTGTTGGTGCTTGTTTTGATCTTTTTTTTTTTAATAGATTAAAGATTACAGTCTTTCACCTACACATTCGTCCTCACACACATCCATACAGACACAGTTTGCTTCATTCAATCCCAAAGTGTTCCCCCCAAGTCCCCCTCCTTTCCTTTCCACCCAGAAACTTCAATTATTCATGAGGGATCACAGCACCCACAAAGAGTCATGTTTCCACTCCTACAACCCTACACCAGCAAGCTGATACACTGTTCACAATACTTCAGTCACATAATAACAAGGGAGTCACTTTACGGCTGATACATTCCTCCACACACACACACACACACACACACACAGGCGCTACAGTGCATGTGGGTGTGTGATGGAATAGCTACCCAGAAATAAAATTGCTCAGCAGTGAGTGTTTATTATGACAGCAGGTGAGAGCAAATATCTGCCTCATCTGAGTAAAATCTCAATTAACGAGGGCAAACTGCACATTAAAAGTAATTGACTTTGTACCTGAGGCTGATATGCCTGGATCGGTTTACATATAAGCTTCACCATCAGACAAAGACACTCCTTGTGTTAGATGTTGACAAGTGGGAGCAGAGAGGCAGAGTTAACTTTGCGTTTAAGGATGCATTTCATTCGGTGTCACACCAGCTCTCTGTCTCTTTAAATCTCTTTGTCTTTCACACCCGGCTAACTACAGACAACCACTCAAATCAAATCAAAAAATCCCCAAGGACCCTGCTCTGGGATGGGGGAGTGCCCCATCTCTTTCTCTTCTGGGATGGCTACCGGCTGGGTGTAATAAAGGCCTTTGTTATGCTGCCCTGCTGCAAATCTGTGTTGCTAAAGCACAATGGCAAGGAGCACCGAAATGTGGAAGTGCATGCAGCAGAATGTATTTTATCAGTTGCACAGATTCATTATTGATTCTAGTAACAAATAAGCAACGTGTAAATGCCAAAAATCAAAAAAGTGATCAAATCAGCTCTGGCAGTTTGTGTGTAAAATGATTCAAGAGTGGAAAAATTATTACAACCAGATTTCCTGTAGCTTACCTGCAGAGGTACAATAAAGATGAGGATTAAAATGTCTTGAGTTTCTGTTTTACAGAGCCTGTGTGCCCAGGCGCACAGGACTAACAGGTGCACATCTGCTTGGATACTGTATACAGTATCCTACCAACAGTGAATTTAAAGTTACAGACATGCTACTGTGTGTCACAGTCAAAAAAGTGCGGTTCAGTTTCAAGAAACCTTTTAAGAAAGGTGAAATGTGCCTAGTAGATATGATGTCATGCTGTTTTTCAAAACAGCTACTGTCAATCATTCTTGTGTTACATGTAGCATGATGAGCTTACTTACTTTTATCACTTCAGTTTCAGATTTTGAAACCACGTTGTCAGCTTCCTCATAAAATCTTGTCACTTTCACCGGAACAGAGGTCCCTCAGGGACTGGACGTCCATGGCATGAGGCACAAATGTAAATCAGTGATAATCCCAGCGGTTTGGTTTCAGAAAAGAGTCAGAAAACATCTCAACAACCTCACTGGTGTGGGCAAGTACCCACCACTACATCACACACGATGCCTTTTCAAACTGACTACTACTAATGTGGGACCAGTGGAATTGGAAAAAACCTGGAATGGACTTTGGAGTGGACTGCTTCAGTTTGGGCTAGAAGGAGTTTAAAGAGATGTTTACTCATTCAGTCAGTGAGTGCTTCGATTTAAATTCAGGAATAATTTTAATAAATTTTAAGAACACTGAGTTAAATTTCCATACCCTCATATCCTTATTATCCTTTTCATTAGTGTGTATGACAATACTAGAGCTTTAGTCGACTAATCGACTAGTTGATCGACATAAAATTAATTGCCAACTCTTTTGATTATTAATCTTTAATTCAATTAATCATTTTGAGTCATTTTTTAAAGTAAAAATGCCCAAATTCTCTGATTCCAGCTACTCAAATGTAAATATTTTCTGGTTTATTTAGTCCTCTGTGATAGTAAACTCAGTTTTGGGCTATGGACTTTTGGCCGGGACAAACAAAGACATTTAAAGATGTCACTTTGGGCTTTGATGAGCAGTGATCGACATTTTTCACCACTTTTGGACATTTTGTAGACTAATCGATTAATCGTGACAATAATCAACACATTCATTGATAATGAAAATAATTGGTAGTTACTTTCTTGTTCTTTCTTTTAACTGGATGAAATGTTAATTATGTATTTATTGTTATTTTCTTAATCATTTTTGTCAGACATCATGTTACCAATCTCTTTTTAAATGGAGTTGGGCCTAAATGCTTTCCTGATGTCCCAACAGATTTTTAATGATCTTCTCACTCCCTTGTATCAATAAACTACTTAAAGATTAATTATGGAAGCACTGTGGCTAGTTGTCCAGTATGACATACAGAACATTGATGCTCATGTATCATCAGTCACATAAAAATCATTGATTGTGCTCAAAGAACTTCCTACAGCTCAAACGTTAAAATAACATCTATGAGATCAAATATGCAGTCACATTAAAATTCATCCAGTCATCTGAAGCATTTAAACCTCTTCAGTGAGCAGAAGAAATTCTCTCTGATCACCAGCTACGGAAACTTTCACCTCGCTGTGTGTCTCAGCCGTGGTTTCCCTCCCACTCCTCCCTCAGTGACAGTTCAAAGTCTGGCAGCAACAGCCATCAGCCTGAAATGCACCTTACAATTTAAACCAGCCCACCAATCACGAGCCTCCCCAGCCGTAACAGTCGCTAGTAACATTTGCACAACAAAAGGGGGACTAGCTGATTCATCAACCCCCTCCCCTCCTTCACTCCCTTTCCCTACCACTGTGACTCCTCCTCTCCTGCCTTTGTGCTCGAACCCAAAATCCCCTTCTAGCCCTGTGACCTTCCTCCCCTCTGCACTAATCTCCTTGTGCCCATTGGATTGACTGATCCAGTGCTACCTCTCACTACACCGAGACCCCCCCCCCTTCACCCTGCACCCCACAGGACAGGACACATCACAGTCTGGCCTCATTTGCAGAAACCTCCTCCTCCTCTGCCTTGCTTGGATAACAACCATAAAAAACATGGAAGCACAAGGTGTAACTTGGGCTGTGGACTGCAAACAATAATGGCAAACACACATGAGCATTATCCCAGAGACACAGGAAATTTGCTTTGGGGGTTGCTGATAAATGCATCTGATCTATTTTTCAGCAGAAAAAAACAAGATAATGATTTATTCCTGTGTTGTGTGTTAGTCATTATTTTCTATGTAATAGTTTAAATCCATTTTCTCCTCTCTCTCGTGTTTCAGTACTTAAATACTCTAATGTCTTGGTCGCATTACTGCTAAAAGGGCCCTCTTTATAGGTACTTAAAGACCCCCTCTCTCACACACACACACACACTATATGTAAGGTTCCCATGGGGTTTGAGGGAGGCCAATATAGAGTTTAGCCCTCGGTTCGCTTTGTATTTCACATTCGGTGTTTCTATAGCAACAGTGATCTCAGCAAGGGACAAGTGGACCCCCAACTCCATTTCAAAAACCATTAACATACCCCGCCCCCTTCTTATGTTTAGTGGGGTGTCCCAAACACCAACACACACACACACACACACACACCGCAGTAGGCCGTGCTTAGTTGTGGTTTAATGGGGTAAGTGAAAGCCAAGGGATTAGTATCAGGGCTTTTTAACAACCTTTTTTTAATCATATCAAACTTTTAACTGTACTTTTTACTGTAAAACAAAGTAAAAAATAAACCAGAAACTTTTGCCCAACGTGTAGTGAGGAATGTAAAGTAATATCAGGGAAATTAAAATTTACAGCCTTGAGAGGTCACACATGAGAAGATTAATAATGGATGACTCATGATATCAGTTAGCATGAGCAGGTGTAGCTTTGTATCAATTTGTGATAAAGTGTGCTGTCACATTTTGATTATTTCAGAATTTAAAGCTAACAAAGTCCTTTTTTCTGATTCTGTCTTGGGTCAACTCTCAGTCCTCTTAAAGAGCCTCCTCATCAGTCTGAATATTATATTGTCCCTGACAGCCTTGGAGGCCCTCTCCCACAGGCTGTCTTCCCTCCACAGACCCCGCCCCTTCCTCTCAGCTTTGACCTCTGCCCTGTGCAGCCGTTTGTGGAGACGCCAGTAGAGGCGAGAGTCAGGCAGGACTCCCGCGACGGGCGCAGTGCGAGCCAGACCCAGCCTGAGGACCTCTTCGTTCATACAGCGGCTCCACATCGACCCCTGCTGGAGAGAAGAGGGAGGACATGGAACTGGCTTCATGGAAAATAAACTCATATCAGTTTGACATCACATGTCTCCTGGTGCATTCTGTTAAAACTATTACTTTTCAGGCACAAGCTGAGCAACTGATAATTTTTCCCACATGTTATTAGCAGTGGTGGAAGAGTACTCAGATCCTTTAGTTAAGTAAAAGTAGCGATACAGCAATGTAAAAATACCCTATTACAAGTAAAAGTCCTGCATTGAAAATCCTACTTAAGTACATAAGCAGAAAAATGTACTTAAAGTATTAAAGTAAAAGTACTCATTTCCTCTCTCTGACTGATATATTATTATATATGACATCATTAGATTATTAATACTGAAGCATCAGTGTGTAAGCAGCATGTTACTGTTGTAGCTGCTGGAGGTGGAGCTGGTTTGAACTAATTTATATACAGTTAGCTAGTTTAGTCCAGTGGTTCCCAACCTAGGGGTCGGGCCCCTCCAAAGGGTCACCAGATAAATCTGAGGGGTCGTGAGATGATTAATGGGAGAGGAAAGAAGAAAAAACAAAGTTCTGATACACAAATCTGTTTTTAGTTTTGGAACTTTTTCTCTGATCTTTGGTTTTTGGTGAAATATTGGATCATTTGAACATTTATTGAAATGAATTTATCATTTATATTATTATTTTATCCATTGTGTCAAATCTTCATCTGAAAAGTAACTAAAGCTGTCAAATAAATGTAGTGGAGTAGAAAGTACAATATTTCCCTCTGAAATGTAGTGGAGTGGAAGTATAAAGTGGCATCAAATGGAAATAAAGTATAAGTACCTCAAAATTGTACTTAAGTACAGTACTTGAGTAAATGCCCTGGTTATTAGATGTCTCACCCTGCTTTGGGACACCAAACAGTGCAGTATGTCGTCTTCTCGGCTGATGAGTTTTATCCAGACTGTTTGGGCAGGGGCCAGGTTCTTCTGCAGCCATACCCTCCCCTCTGGAGTCAGCTCCACTCCTGCAAGATTCACTAGCAACGGGGACGCGCTCACACCTGACAAGGACAGAAAAGAGGCATTTACCATACATGTTAAAGTAAAGTACAAGTTATAGCTGAGCTGTAGCATCTTCACTTGTACGGCCAGACTGTAGTCATGCACACTCAACAATATGTGAAGCGTAGGACTGTAAAAACAAACTCTGAGCAAGCAAATCTATAAATTTTGAGGTACTTGTACTTTACTTGGGTATTTCTATTTTATACTACTTTATCCTTCCTCTTCACTACATTTCAGAGGAAAATGTTTGACAGCTTTAGTTCGTAGTTTTTTTTCATATCAAGATATTACACAATAGAAAATAGATTAAACCAACCTTTCTGGCTTTTGACATCTTACAAAAATCAGTGTGTAGTCGGGGTCACATTTCATTTGTTTATATGAGTTGTTAACAGCTCCACCAAATAGTGATTTTCCCCTTTAAGCTTGCTGATGAGTTTTGTGCCTTTGTCCAATCCTCCAATCCCCCACAAATGAAATCCTTTTGACTCTCAAAACCTTGATGAATAAAACCCAAACTATCCACATGACTAAACACCACTAGAAATAAGTGAAAAATGTGTATTTTTGTAATTTGTGTGAACTGGTCTTGTCATTTTTGTGTATTTTTTTAAGTTGTGCAAAAAAAAAAAAACTGGTCCTTAAAATGTAGCGGTCAAGTGGGACCAAGGTAATAATTGAAATAGCTAGTTGTCCTTCGCACTGACGTTGCTGATGGAGCAATCTATAAAAAGCGTACTCTGCTCAGTAGATACCATGATTTGATAACAAAGCTAACAAGCTTACCATTCAATCTCACTCATGAAAAGAGGATAAAATGCATCAGAGTCTGACTTTACAAAGTAAAAATGTCACAATGACATTTTGTGTATAACAAGATAAAAAAGGTGCACCTGCAGTAAATTATCATGCTGTTGAACTGATGAGAGAGGCAGTAGGTGGGATTTGTGTTTCAAATTTTTCAGATTCCCAATGACTTGTTCTTGTAAACAAACTTTCATCTTTTCTTTTGTGTGTATGTCTTGCATGAAAGTGTACATGGCTCCATGATTTCACTCAAAGGATACCCCACTTTACCTTTGTGTTTTGACAGTAACGGAGAGAGGACTGGCAGATATATTGGGACATGCTCCACTTCGAGTCCTTTCTCTGCGATCGAATGAACTTTCCCACGAAGGCTGACGTTCCTCTCAATGAAACGAGCGGGGATCTCAGACACAGTTTGAAATTTGGTGATCTGAAGAGGTGGAATGAGACAGCTGAGTGGCAATATAACTCATTCTGGTGAAAATATCAAAATGCACGTCTATCTTAAAACAACAGTCAGGTGCCATATGAACACTGAATGAGGTTTTCCTCGCTGTAATCATTCCTCCTGTTCATACTGGCTGTTAAAAGATCCCCTTCAAATGTGCTTTCAATGTAAGTGATGGGGGCCAAAATCCACAGTGTGTCCACACAGTCATTTTGTATAAAAATGCATTTAAAAGTTTATCTGAAGCTTATATGAGGCTTCAGCAGTCTGAGTTAGTCATATCAGGTGGATATCTGCCACATTTAGTCTTTTTAGCATCAAATTTCCTCTTTGTGTTTCCCTGTTGAGCTGCAGTGGAAGTATAGTAACAAAAAGAAGGACTATGGCACTAAAAACACTGTAACATTGAAAGATATTGACTTGATTTTACTAATTTGGACGGCTGAAGCTTCATATTAGCTTGAGATAAACTTTTAAATACATTTTTACACAGAAGGAGGACTGTGGATTTGGGCCCCCATCACCATATTATGACACTTTTTGAAATGAACTGGCTCGAAGAAATGAGCTGTTTGGGCTGAACCAGGCTGTTAAGAACACCCGTTGAAGTTGGCTGACTCTGTATAATTTCATCATCAATTGAAAGCCCCCTTGCCCCAGTGTGTGCCTCTCTCTCTTACCAGTTTGATACTCCTTGCTATTACAATTACACCAGCAACTGCAAGTCCGGTGCTTATGTTCTGTGTGAGAGACAAGAGACGGTTTAGATTTGACAGGGTGACAGCGATATCGTGAGCTCAGTGTGTGCTGGAGTTTGACAGAGACTCCACAGGGGCATCAAAAACCCCACTAGGGATAAGCTGGTGGTGTAGGCTACAGGATATCTGGTCAATGTGGTGGTATGATGATACCATATGGCATCATAAAGAGGAATATTTTGGAGAGAACTGGTCCTGAGTGCTTTTTAAAGAGTACAGATTTCAGACTTTTACAAATAAATAAGCTAAAAGCTCAAAGATTAAATGTAGATGCAGGTGGCTAACGTACAGTATTGCAATGAAGTGACCATATTGCACAGTGATGCCCATGCACCACCAGACAAATGCAGATCATTGCTCGCACACAAACGAGGTTCCTACCCGCACAAGTGTTAAATTATCATCTGCGTACTGAGATATGATAGACACGATGTTATGGGACGATTCATTTCCTTGATCTCTTTGTTGTCTGCCTCTCTTTCCCTCCTCGGTTTCTGTTTCTGTGGAAGACTCCGGCATGTTGTTGACATTTGCTCGATGCATGTCGCTCCGCCTATTTGGGAGGGACGTACTGAGGAGTATTGCTTGTGTAAAGTCTCCGCCCTGTGGTTTGCTTTGGATATGACAGGGTGGCGTTGAAGTGCGCCTGGATGCATTAAGTTGATATATAGTGTTAAAGCCACACACACACACACACACACACACACACACACAAACACACAAAGCGATAATTTGCATTTTGCACTGCGAATGTCAAAGTTATTTGTTGCTAAAAGATACTTTTAGCATGTGAATACAGTCAAGGAAAAAAGTTGCTCATGCACACTGCAGCTGAGATTTATATTATCAACATATTAGTCTAATAATACCGCTGGGATCAGTGACGTCCACATCTTTGTCTGCCTTGGCCTAGATTTCATGTCTGCAGTATGATTTAATACACAAAGCCAATAAAGGCTCAATCAACAATAGAAGTATCCTCTTATTATATGCTCATATTTACAATAATTCATATTTTGTACAAAAATGCATGTTTTCATCCCACAAATCCGACATATCCGTCAGTTTCCTGGCACAGTCGCAGTTGCAGCAGATGTTGCACAGAGAAACATGTTTAGTAACAGACATCACTGAGGAGTGACCACTGACTGTATGACAGATGCACTGGAGCTTTCATCTTGTAAACTGTGAAGTCATGGAGCTTCTTGAAGCCGATGACGCCCCCATTACCGCAAATTGGCCAATAGGAGTTGAGAGGCAGAGTTGTCCTCCTGGCCGCCATTAAAGAATTCAATCCATGAACTGAAATAATGGAAATCTGCAGGACCCATGGATCAGTCAAAGAAGAGAAGCCGATGAGTAGTCTCGCAAATGTGGCGTTTCGTCCGTTTTAGGAGTAGTTTTACTATGTCGGAGCACTGTGGTGGTTTTAGTGAAAAGGAGGGCGGTGTAGCTAATTGTTTTATTTAGCCAACAAGCTAGCGTTGAAGCTGTGGTATGTTAGCTTGGTTGCTAGCAGGCTAGGAGAGCTCAGGGGGAGGGGAGAGTGCCTCTGCTTTGAAATTGTTTCAGATCAGCTAGCTGGCATTAGCATTAGCACACCAGGGACTAAGCTTTTGGGGTGAAGTTTTTTTTTTTAGTTTTCGTATTTTGATTGCGCATATAACTTTTCTGGTGTTTGATTTAACGTGAGTCTGTCCAGTTCATGTTTAACGGGGACTATTTCATGTTGTTGAGGTTATGTAGCAGCAAGCTTGCGGCTAACCAGATCAGACAATACATTTCAAATAGGATTGATGAATCGAATAGCTAGAAGCTTACAGTTGACGCTATCTGGCTGCCTGTCTAACGTTAGCCTAGCTTTCAGGCTAGCGCCGGCTAGAAGTTGTCTGTTTGAGTAGCTAGCTGTAGCTAGCAAGTTGTTCAGCGCTTTAACGGGATAGTTACAACTGAACAGCGCGTCTCCGGCGAGTTAACTACATCAGTTATTGCCCCCGATGGTGATTGAGACGATGGACTTAAACGTTACGACCACGCAGTGAAAGGATGAGTTCGTGCTTTGTACCAAACGGGGCCAGTTTGGAGGACTGCCACTCCAACCTCTTCTGCTTGGTGAGACTCTGCTCTCTGCGCTAGCTAGCGTTAGCTCTCTCATACTGAGAGGCCAGAAAGCCATTTTGGCTAATCAGGCAACAAGCTTTGTAACGTCAGTTGCATACTGGCGTGAAGGCATCGGGCCTGCAACTTGCAAATCGTGATCTAGCCAACTTTCATAACAGAGACAGCACATACTGCAGGCCAACTATGTTGGAGAGTTGCTCATGAATACGACATGATCGTTTGTTTACACTGCATTGGTTACAATTATGTTAAGCTAACATTAACGTTAGTTACATGATGGTTACAGGTCAGGCCAACAAGCGGATTATTTAAAACCTATTAAACACATCCTGTTTTGTTTAATCAAAGTGACACTGCAGTACTGAATGATACACAAATATTGGAAGATAAGCCACACAATTCCTTTATATATATTTTAATCAGCTAATCAGATTTTAGACGGACTTCCAGTGTGCTTCACCAGTTGTTATTAGCTGCTGAGTAAATTGCTGCATGACTAATGTTTTCAGACATGATTGTGGTGTCACATGTACAAGTATTGCAAAACTTTCCAAGATGTCAGTAAAGGTCTCAGTTTGTAACTTATTTCACTGGAAGTGATTTTCTGTGTGACAGGAAGAGCAGTCTGCAGCTGCTCAATACTGTGTGTGCAGGGGCAGAAACACACTCATTTACTGAGTTGTGCTGTCAGCAACAGATTATTAGTGCTGTACAGTTATGTCCTGTGTTCATTCTCTCATTGTTTCTCTCTTCTTAGGCTGATTTGACCGGGATAAAATGGCGGCGTTTTGTGTGGCAAGGACCCACCTCATCGCCCATCCTTTTCCCTGTGACTGAGGAGGACCCTATCTTGTGTAGTTTCAGCCGATGCTTGGCGGCAGATGTGCTGAGTGTGTGGAGAAGGCACCACACCCCAGGTCGCAGAGAGCTCTGGCTTTTCTGGTGGGGGGATGACCCCAGTTTCGCCGAGCTTATCCATAATGAGCTCTTAAGTAAGTGTATTCTACAGGAATGTCTTCTTTAGACTTAAAGTGAAGATTTGTGAGTCTCAAAATATTAGAATTGATTACACTTGAAATGTATTTCATGCACCAGTTTAATTATCAACAATAGCTGTACGTGGACCCCAAATTATGTGTTCTCATGCAATCTAAGAAGTTAATTTGGTGCTTTGCAATCAGCAGAACTAATCTAACTTTATGATTATATGATGATGATGATATGATATTCAGGTGGTTTGGCTGACATTATTAAGAGACACTTTGAAGAGCTGCTGCACTGACAGAGAATTGCAGGCAAAATTGCAAACTCTGTTTTAACATGTTTACCGTTTAAGGATAATGTCAACCATTTTAAACTATGACCAAGAATTCTAATCCAATTTTAACAATACAAAGTCTGATGGCTGATTTATGGCCAACAGTTCTGTTAAAGTTTCTAAAGCTTTGTGGAATCTGTTGGCTCTCAGCCACAGAGGTTCAGGCTTGTATGGTAGCATTAGAGCAAGCTGTTGTGCACGGTCATCTTACAAATTCTTCATTTTTGCTGAAGAGTTCTTAACAGCTTTAACATAATTTACATATCTGCGGAAAGCACCCACAGGGGCTGCTACATTTACCAGGTATTCTGTCTCTCTTCTCAAGGAGGATCAAGTGTTTCTTGATGGCAACAGAGATTTGTCACCACTCTGTTTCTCTCGTCAGCATTGAGAGCCTCATTTGCACAAATCTCAGCTAAACTGCAAAGACAATTGCAAAGTTTAATTTGGAGGTGGGAATTCACCTTTAATCATTATGAGGTGTGGCACTTGAAAAACATTGTCGACCAGAGCAGCATTCAAGAAATATCCATGAGTAGATGTAGCCTGCAGAACAAGTTAGGAACTTTTCACAAAAAATTATAAACTAAATTTTTAATTTTCTGTGTCATAAATTGTCAATGTTAAGACCTAAAACACCGCATTACTCTGTTTTGGACCACGTTATCTCATAATAGCCAATAAGATGAACTTACGGTATTGCTGTTACTGTCTACAAACCACACTGTGGTTGTCAAACCCACGCAGCATATCACAGTTTACCACAATTAACATGAGGCTGTTATCTTCTCTTGGCTAAAAGTATCTGGGTTAATGTCTCCGCCCTGTTTCAGGTGAGGAGGATGGCGAGTGGGAGAGTGGCCTGTCCTACGAGTGTCGAACACTCCTGTTCAAAGCCATCCACAACCTGCTGGAGCGCTGTCTCATGAACCGTGGCTTTGTTCGCATTGGCAAGTGGTTCGTTAAGCCCTACCAGAAGGAGGAGAAGACCATTAACAAAAGGTATGATCTGCTTCAAAGTTACATGTAATGCCATAAATTCTCACATTAAAGCCAGCACTCAACTAACGGTCAGGTCACAAGTCATAGCTGATGTGTGTTCTGTGTGCATCAGCGGGAATTACCACTACCTGGTCTCTCAGCACAACAGCATAGTCATGCCATTTTCTGCAAACTGTCGCTCTGAATTTCTCTTGATGACAGAAATACTCTTCTCAATCGCTGATGAAATTCCTTCAGCTTGATTCGACTTTTGTGGATGTCAAGCTGCAGTTAACCAAAGTCAAGATGTTTCATAATAAAATCCCTCCAGTAAAAAGGAAGAGAAGTGATTGTGTCACCTAGATTATTTTCACTGATGAAACACGCTGACTTGCTGATATAAGTTTTAGAAGTTTAAAAAAAACTTAGGCATCAGGTCAGCTAAATGAGTGACACCAATGTTGTCAGTATCAACCAGTGTAGCGACAGTGAAGGTCCTTTCCACCTACATCACAAAAGTCCAGCTTATATGTTCCTCAAGGCAAATTTCTTCACAACACAAAAGAAGCAGCAGCAGTGGAAGATAACTATGGCAGCAGAACAAGATGTCATGAATTGTACTTGTTGTGCTGAAGGGTTGAACATGAGTCTGTGTTTTCTATCGGTATGTGTGAGCAGAGTATGAGAGAGCTTGTTCACGAAACGTTAAGGATGGATGACTGAGTGTTCTGCATGTGTGTTCTGCAGAGGAGACCGCCTTATTGGGCAGATGTCCTCACTGTTATAAAAGTTGTTTCAGAGTTTTTAGAGCTTTACAATTCCCATAACAATTCCTGGCCCCTGACAGCCTTTAATCGTTAAAATTCCCTTTGGAATTCAAGTGGAGAAACGCTGCTTGCAGCTGTATTACTTCAACTGTGTTGTTATAAGCTGATAGCTGCTTTCTAGGGATGAGACATCATCTTCTCATAGGAAAAATAGCACGAACAAATAGACATTGGGCTTTCCTAATGTTGTGTAACCATGACATTAGACTGTTGACTGTGATACCGTATCCGCTGCTCTGATTTAATTTCTGTATACGGTAGGTGTACAGGTTCAGTTCAGTTCAGAGTTAAAAAAATAAATTGACAAAGCATTTTCAACTTGACTGCCAAGATCCTGGAAAATTAAGTACCATAGTTTATACAGGACATTTGGTTTCCTGGAATTAAAACGGATAATGAGAAGGGAGTATGGCAGGATTATTACAATTATCTAATTGCATCATCAACGTGACACATTTCTCACTTGGTTTAATTTAGGAAAGGCATGAAATAATAATCATCAGCATGTTGCGTCATTTCTACATCACATTCTTTTTTTTTCTCATGCAATGGCGCAACACTTCCAGGGAAATGTTTAATGTCCACTCCCTCACTTTTCCCAACGGCAAGGCAAAACTGGTCTGTGTCGGTGTTATTGTAGAAATACAAGCTTGAGGTGAACCAGCAGCAGCACATAAATATCTGTCTGGTTCAGAGTGGCGCTCTGCTCCGCTGTATTTCCTCACCTCTCATACGTAAGGGGGGGGTGACATAGATTTAGCACCCCACTCACTCCTGAATTGGGGGTGGCTGGGGGAATCCTGGACTTCCCTGACGAGCTAATTTGCGCCTGGACTTTTTGGCTGTGTTGATCCAAACTGACTTGTGTTTGATGCACAGCCCCTTGGCTCGGTTCCCTCTGGCAGCTTCGTCAATGGTTTCAGCAGCTATATTAAAGAGTTGTCGCAAAGAACAGGAGGCGGTTTCTTGCTCGCCGGTTTTAGAGATGTCTACAAGCGTGTGTTGAAGCAGCACCTCTAACAGAAGAGTCTGGCAGTCTCGCTGTCGCCTGCCCTCTCTGGCTGGTAAACACGGCAGTCTTTGGAAAATGCTGAGTCTGCACTGTGGTTTTACAGCAACCATGTCAACAAGTACTATTTTAGTGCATTTAGCCGCCTGGCCTTCCAGAAGTAGTCAGAAAATAAAGATGAATATTGTTTTAACATTTCAAGGCTGCTATAATCTCCCTTGTTTATTTTTGACTCATATTTTTGCCCGTGTGTCGCAAGGAGGTTTGATAAAGGTTCGAACTGTGCTGAAGCAGAGTGTGTGTGTTATGTGCACCGTCTGATTTGCGGTCTCTGTGTCTCTGCCCAAAATGTGTAGTAACAGTTGTCGCCTAAAAGCATGATATGGATCTGAAGTGCACAGCCAAATATGCAAAGAATTGTACTTACATCTTCTCCACCTTTCTCAATCCTCTCTTTAGTCATACTTTAACAATGGGTGATGGAGAGCACACTGATAACATGAATAGCCTGCAGGGGTTTACATTAGCTTTTGGGTGCTGACGACAAGTTGCAGCTTGAGTCAAAAGCTTTTTTTTTTAACTAAATGATGTGGTTATGCTTGCAGACTAATCCCTCTAAATATTAAAATGCTGTAATGTATCTTTGACACACCTTGCAGCGAGCACCTGTCCTGTGCGTTCACCTTCTTCGTACACGGTGACAGCAACGTGTGCACGAGTGTGGAGATTGCTCAACATCAGCCTCTTCAGCGCCTCAGCGAGGAGCACCTCAGCCTTGCCCAGCAGAGCTCCAGCCCTTTGCAAGGTAGGAAGGAGCTCACCAGCTCTGCATGATGGCAATATTTTACATGCTGTTTATACATGTTTTAGTGGGTTTATTAGTGGAGCTGTCCTACATAAGTATTGTGACTCCTCTCTCCAGTCATCCTGAGCCCGTACGGCTTGAACGGGACTCTCACAGGCCAGGCTTTTAAGATGTCAGACCACCCAACTCAGAAGCTCATTGAGGAATGGCGGCAGTTTTATCCCATCAGCCCCAATCCCAAGGAGGTCCAGGAGGACAAGATGGAGGATACAGACTGGGAGGACGACTCCCTGGCAGCTGTGGAGGTCCTTGTCGGTAAGTTATCATAACGTGTTAATGGATCAGTACCTGCAGAAAGCTTAAACTTTGTATGTTTGGTGAATGTTAAAGGATCGATTTGGTGATATTCTGTATTTTTCTTTAGTAAGAGTGGCAGGGTGGAAGAGTCAGAAAGTATCAATACTCCCCGACTTTTTTTTGGGGGGGGGGGGTTTCTTAACAATAACAGAAATAAAGAATATCACCAGCCTTAACCTTTAATGCTGTGATGGACTGGAGATCAGTGCATAGTTGCAACAGAGCCCAAAAGTGAAAAATGGTGGAAAGTCTCGGTGTTGCCTCCCCCAGCCCTCTGTGTCTGTATATTCCTACGAACAACGATGACATGCAGAATAAAACACTAAAGGTTTTGCTGCAGCAATATCCTGTGGTTTAAATAATTATGTTTTCATGGTATTTAATAGTACATAGCATAGTATATATGGCCATATCGTGAAGTTAAACACTTTAATAGAGAAAATAAATGTTTGAAACATTAATTTCACCCATGAAAAACCTCCAGAGAGCCATGATTGAGCTGGGATAAGGATAATGAATTGTCTAGTTGTTGAAATGAATATTATTACGTTTACGCTACAAAGAGCGTGACCAAAACATTTCTGTGCACCTTTTATGTGCAGTTACAACATGTTGAAATAAAAAATGTGTTTGTTTCGGGTTCCAGCGGGAGTAAGGATGGTTTACCCTTCCTGCCTGGTGCTTCTCCCCCTGTCGGACCTCCCTGCTGTGGTCCCTCAGGGCTCAGCCAACACCTCAGGAAGCCTGTGCGGTGCTCAGCAGGGCCAGGCTGCTCACAGAGATCCTGCCATGTCCTCTGTCACTCTGACTCCTCCAACGTCACCAGAGGAGGCTCAGACCGGTAAGACTTCCAGCTGCACATTTACTAGAATGTGATACTCGGCAACAAACCTGTGCAATTATATTGAACTTGTGGTTTATCTTATCTTCCCTCATAGATTATCAGCCTGCGCAGAGGTGGCTAAAATTGTCCTCCGCATCCGATGGCTACAGCTCTAACAACAGTCTTCATGGGGGGAAAATCCCTCGCAGGCTGGCCAGCCAGATGGTGGAGTCAGTGTGGCAGGAGTATAACATAAATCGTACAGGGAACAAGTATGTTAAGAGCTTTTTCTCCTCCTCAAAATTAGCATTTTCCATTAATAATTGCTTGATTAAATGTTTATCTGCCCTTTTTATTATAGGAGGAAGTTTACTACCTTGACCAATGGGACCTGTGAGGAGGAGTCAGACAAAAGTGGACTTTGGGATTTCGTGGAGCCTACTCACAGGCCACATTGCAATTGCTCAAGGTATGTTGAGTGACAAGCATTTACAAGTGACTCTAGATTTTAGTTTTTAAATTAAGAGTATCTTATTTGTATTTTTTGTTTTTCTCACCTAGACATAAGAATCAGAAACAGCGATCGAGCAGCACCTCAGGACACCCGCCTTCATCAGGCCAGCCTGCCCAGCCGGCCCCCAAGCACAAGTTGGGCGAGAAGCTGGAGAAGGGGGAGAAGCAGCAGAAGAGGCCACAGACGCCTTTTCACCACCGCAACTCCGTGAGCGAGGAGCAGTCCCTGGAGCCACAGACCCAGAGGCTTTGTTTAAGAACACAGGAGGAGGGCTCATATCCCAGCCTGCACCATGTGGACACAGCGCCCTCCAAAGCCCCCACGCTGCACACGCACGGCCCCCCCGCGGACCTCGTCGGATCCCCGCCTCCCCCTCCTCTCAGCCCGCATCCCTGCGACCACGTAGAAGGCGATATGACTCCAGGTGGCATGAAGAACTCGTCCACCCCCATTCACCAACCCTTCTACCCTCCGTCGGTGGAGCCTTGTCTGCTGCCACAGAAGAGCTCGTCTGAGGAGCCCCAGCTGGAGAACATGTCCATGCCTCTGCCTTTCCCCCCAGCCTTTAATGAAACCTTGGAGCCGACCGTCTTTGTCGGTTCAGCCATCAACCCGAATGAAGATTCCACCCACAACCCCTGGAAGTATTTCAACCTACCCAGGAAGAAGGCCTCTAACTTCCTGACACCCCAGCTACCTGTGGATAGAATCCGAGATGATTCTGGAGGAGGCGGAGGAGCAGAGAGTGTAGTTTCTGTCACTGAGTAAGTCATTTAGAATTAATCTTCACCTGCAATAAAACAAAAACTGCAGCTTTTTATTCAAACAACATACATCTGATAATCTTTACTCATCTCCTCGCAGGTTGATGTCGGGCTCCACGCACCCTCTGAAGGTGTCCCAGGACCTGGTTAAGACTTACACCCAGCGGAGAAACAGCCATCTTTCCTCCACCACTGGAGACGGAGAACATGGCGAGGAGCCGGATCCTTACGCCTTTGTAGAAGGAGACGAAGAGTTCAGCTTCACTGAGAAGAAGGACAAGCCTGGAGCTGAGAGAGACGGCAACAAGAAACACAAGGTAGGTTCCTGACAAGCCTGTTATCAAAGCCTGCTGCAAAGTTTACACCAATATCCCAACATTATTCTGATCAGATATGGTTTTCTGATTTAACCGGAATGTATCATGTCTTACTTACTACTATCAGTTTGAGTTTTTACAACTTTGCAGGTGACACAGTGATGTTTTTAATTATCCTTAAGCTTTATAGGCTCCAAATTAAAGTGACATTACCACAAGGATGTACCAGCGCATTACCCTTGTGATTTTTATTTTAAGTTTTATTGCAGGTTTTATTTTTAACATTTCACAAAGGAATGCCATATTACATGCAGGAAGTTAATCACAATGAACAAAGTGATGGGAAACACTGGTTTCTTAAAGGTTACAGTAATTCTAATAATCTTTTCCTGTTTTGACCCAGGGGGATGAAGGAACTGGAACATCAGCTGATGGTGAGAATGCCTTCCTTTTTTCTTTTTTTCTTTTTTTTTTTTAATCAATAAATCCAAAGTTAGATTAAGCATTTCAAACTTTGTCATATGATCTTATTCAAGACCTCCTGTCTGATTTGTTTTGTTATGCAGATGGTCAGGGTCCATCGGGTAGTAAACCTTCAGCCTCAACCAGCCTCATCCACGAGAACGACTTGGCTGTGTCCTACAGCGACCTGGATAAAATCTTCAACTCGGATGAAGATGAGTTAGCGCTAAGTGCATCAGTACATGTATGTTGAATGAAGATGTTTGTCCCACAATTGTACTCTGAGGGCCTACATATAAGAATATAATAATATCATCAAAGAAATCTGAAATATACTCCAGTACCACTGCTGATGGTGTTCTGTAAGGCCTGTTGAGACCTTGTATGCAATATAGGACTTTACAGATAAACATAACTTAATGAAATGGATGATGCATATTGAATATATTGTTTTTTTCTGTCTGCACAGCCTGGATCCAAAAGAGCTGGAGTTGGTACTGAGGACAAGTTTGGCTGTAAAGAAGCGAAACCGGCCACGTTGGACCCCCTGTCTTGCATAAGTAAGAATACTAAGCATCAGTTAATAATTGCGCGTCATACATTGTAACCTTTTAGACACATGTTTTCTCAAGAGAAGTAATAAATTCTGCTTTCTCCAGGCTCAGCGGACCTGCACCAGATGTTTCCCACCCCACCTTCCCTGGAGCAGCAGGGCTACTCTCCCATGAACTCCGGGAGTAAGGATAGCCTGGAAGCAGGGGCGGGCCTCACCCTGTTGGATGGCAGCCAGCTCAACAACCACTTCAAGATGGAGGTGGAGGAGGGTTTCTGCAGCCCGAAGCCATCTGAAATAAAGGTAGGACACACCGCACACCTGCCAAGTATGGAGCGAGTGGAAAATGTTGCTACGCTAGTGTTTTTTGATTTGCTTTTTTCGGTGACTGATGTCTCTGCCTTTAGGACTTCTCCTTTGTGTACAAGCCGGAGACGTCTCAGCCCTTCATCGGCTGTTCCATGTACGCTCCTCTGAAGACGCTACCCAGCCAGTGTCTGTTGCCTATCAAACTGCCAGAAGACTGTGTGTACACACCCAGCTGGACCCTGGGCAAAATGGAACTGATGCCCTCGGTGACGAACGTCAATCTCCTCACCAAAGACAGGTGAAGAACAGCACTAAATTAATAGTGTTAATACTTAACTCGCCTCAGTGTTCCCCACAGATAGTCAGTTCATATCAGAGCATTAGGGCGGGGGGGGGGGTTATGTTTTATGGAGCGATTTAGTGATTCTTATAATTAAGATTGTAGAATTATTTTTCAGCCACTTAAAGATAAAGCAGTAATGCCTGACAACACTCCAGCATAGCACTCAAAATGTTATTCTACCGAGGTTATATTTCAGGTCAGACGTCGGTGCACCACATTTTAGATGCAGTGTGGTATGGCTGATGTACTGTAGTTCATAAATGTCTTCAGCATTTGAAACTTGTATAAAGCCATATTCTTTATAAATTTAATATTAATTGTATTAATATAAATTAATAATAATAGAAATAGTAGAAATTGGGTAAGATGTTTGATATAAAATGCAAAAAAAAAAAGTCATTGTGTAATATTTGTTGCTGTGAAGTCTCTAGTTATGAAGTAATATGACCAAAATGAGTTATGTTAACTTAAATTATGCATTATAATGAACATTTAAAAATATTTTAAAATCCAAAATAAGAAAATAGTATGGTATGGATTTTTTTTCAAATAAAAAATGTGTGTTATGGTCTGAAATTGATTTACAAACTTTTTTTTATTCTCTCTGCAACAGTAACGTCCCCAGTGTGGAGCCAGACTACAGTCAAACTTACACCCCCTCAGACCCACACACCCTTCATGTCCAGCAGTGCACCTCCCAGCAACAGCGGCACGGGCATCCTTCCCTCCCCAGCCACACCACGTTTCTCCGTGCCCACGCCTCGCACGCCGCGCCACTCCACGGACTCCCCGCGGCCCCTCGAGCGTCCAGGGCTCGCTCAAGTATGACAACTCTGAGCTTTACTCCCCCGCCTCCACGCCCTCCACCTGTCGACCGCTCAGCTCCGTGGAGCCGGCCACTGTACCTTCCATCCCCGAGGCCCACAGCCTCTACGTCACCCTCATACTCTCCGAGTCAGTCATGAACCTCTTCAAGGACTGCAACTTCGACAGTTGCTGCGTGTGCGTCTGCAACATGAACATCCGAGGGGCAGATGTAGGTGTGTACCTCAAGGACAATGGCGAGGCCCAGTACCCCTGCACGTGTGGCTTCAGTGCCGTCGCCAATCGACGCTTCGGCCAGTCAGCCGGGCTGTTCTTGGAAGACGAACTGGACGTGGTGGTGCGTGGCTCTGACGCCAGTCGGGATACAGAGCGGAGTTTCGAAGAGCTGCGAGCTTCCACAACACACAAGGCTGGCAGTTTGAAGGAGAAGCCTCCAGATGAGCTGATCCTGCTGCTGCAGGACCAGTGCACCAACCCGTTTGCCCCTATGGCAGGTGTGGAGTACCCCCAAACCGAGCTCGACCCCCAGTTCTTTCCTGAGGGTGGAAGAGAGAGACTGTTTATAATGACTGCTACATGGCACTGGAGCATGGCAGGCAGTTCATGGACAATATGTCAGGTGGCAAAGTAGATGAAGCACTAGTGAAAAGCACCTGTCTTCATCAGTGGCCAAAATGCAAATGTATGTGTTTTTGTATTACTTCTTACTACAAGCTTATTTCCTATTTTTTCATTCCTAACCTCAATCTCAGTAAAGTTAAGCCTTATTTCTTTGTTCTTCTTCCTGAAGCAGCAGATATGAGCAAGCTATTCTCTCAGGACGTCCTGCGGGTCTTGTTATCCCTCCAGCCTGTGCTGCAGGACACCATTCAGAAGAAGAGGAGTGTGCGCTCATGGGGCGTACAGGGACCGCTCACTTGGCAACAGTTCCACAAGATGGCAGGGAGGGGATCTTATGGTACGTGTGATGCAGGCATAACAAATCAGTCAGATCTTTAAAAAAAATTAAGAGATTTGATCCCTTTGTTGCTGCAAGAGCCAAAGATTAAGCCCTGTCCTCCTCTCTCACAGGTACAGATGAGTCTCCTGAGCCTCTGCCCATCCCCACCTTTTTGGTCGGTTATGAGTATGACTTTGTGGTGCTGTCTCCTTTTGGCTTGCCCTACTGGGAGAAGCTTCTCCTGGATCCTTTTGGTTCCCAGAGGGATGTGGGTTTTGTCGTCATTTGCCCGGAGAACGAAGCCCTGCTCTGCAGAGCCAAGACCTTCTTCAAAGATCTGAGTGCTATGTATGAGGTACGCACCTGGCAGTTAATAACACTCATCTTTCTTGTACCGACATGCCCACAAAAACAGTTTCACTCTCTTAAGAAAAATGATTCACAATGTTTCATTTTCGCATGCACTTCCTTTTGCTCGACAGGCATGCCAGCTTGGGCAACACAGGCCCATCTGTAAGAGTCACCCAGAGGGCATACTGAAGGTCGGCACCACAGAAGGCAGGAGCATGACGGAGCAGCCCCTTAGTGACTGGTTTCTTAAGATGGCTGCCAGAGACGGAAATAATGAAGCCTTTAATAAGCTCAAACTCTTTGCTCAAGTGTGCCGCTATGATCTAGGTAACATCTTGACTCATAAATCTTAAAACACAAACTTGGGTCACACAGTATATATAAAACAAAGATCAATAACTTTTCTCTGCTTCCTGTGTGACCTCTTTCAGCTCCGTACTTGTCAGAGCAGTCTTTGGATAGCTCTCTATTGTCCCAGCGCAGCCCTGCTGTGGCCTCCTCCTCCTCCCAGACCTCCAGCTCTTCCAGCACCTCCTCAGGACCCCAGAGCACCAACACTACCAGCTCCAGCACCAGCTCTGCCCAGCCTGCCCAGGTCAACAGCACCCCTCCCTCCTCCTCCTCAGGATCCCAGACTATCGGGGGAATGGCAACAGCCAAGCCAGGCTCCTACGCCCAGTTTGGGACAGCAGGGCTGCAAGGCAGCACGTCTCAGAATGGACCCCAGTCAAACCCGCAGGGCTCAGGAGGTCTGGCAGAAAACGGACCTTCTGCCAACCAGCCACAAGTGCCCACTGAGACGCCAGAGAGGTAGGTTATCACTATGAAAGTCAGTTGATCACAGTCTGAGAGATTAAATCTTTTTCTAAAATCTTAAATTATGTGCTTTGACCCTGTCATAAAAGAAGGCTGTCTATTTGCTGAATGAGATATTGATCTGCTTAAGATATGTCTTGTTTAGTTGTTTTGTCTTAATCTTTCATACTGGCAAAGGCATTGCTTCTTGCACCGTGAAAAAAAATTAAGCATGTGCTCTGATTTCGCTTATGACACATTTAAGATCTCAGTTAATTAACCGTACAGTTAATGGTACACTCAAAACAACCAAGTGACAGTTGAGTTGTGGTGATACTGTGAGACAGTCAGCAGAAAGATGAGAGAAAAGTAGCGAGTAAGTTACACCTTATTTTTTCAAAATGTGGAACACGTTTTCAAAACAATATCAGCAGTTTCATTTCTTTCAAGATTGATTGATAACAGTGTTAAAATTCAAATATGGACTCATGACATTACAGAATTCAGGATTTTCCTTACCTTACAAGCTATGTCCATTTGGTTATAGATGTTTGTTTTGATAGTTATTAGACACAAAATGTGCTTATTAGTCTTAACCTAGAAATGTAGGTTACGGTTTGTTTATTTGCTTAAGATGACATAATAGTACAGTTTGTATAAGCATCTGGCAGATTTTCCTTTCTGGCTGGGTAGTCAACACATGTCTGCATTCTGCAAACATTAAGTGTTTCTGAATTCAATACTACATCCTATTAGTGAGTATTACTCACTATGTGGAATGCAGTATACACTGTGTTGTGACCCTGGAAAAGGGATATTTCTCATTTGGTAATGACTGTGCACCCTGACTGGCAAAACATGCCTGTGGATTCAACCTCATGACCTCAGCCCCGTTGAATATAAAGTATGAAGAGTGTGAAAAATATGAAATGATCAAGAGATTTACTAACAGAACGAACATGAAACTTGATCGCAGCTGATGAATACTATGTTGGCCAGCAGTCATTACCCAGCTGCTGAGCTGCCAATAAAATGATTTTATGATCATGATATTGTCAGATAAAATGAAGCAAAATACGATAATGTTTTACAGGTTGTAAAACATGAGCAAAACAAGTCTAAACCACATTTTAAATGTAGCTGCTAAGAAACAGATGCTTCACTTCTGCTGTGGACACCACGACAGAGCCGTGACTGAGGATTGTTTTAACTGTGTAGTGACCTCTGGGTCTGTGGTTAATATTTTTATCTGTTGTATACACACTAGTAGTACGAACAGTTTGAATAGCTTTAGTCACGATTACTGTATGTGCTTAGTCGGCCTGCTTAATAAGTTTCCTAACCTTTTTCTTAACAGCACAATGGAGAGAGACAAAGTGGGCAAGCCAACAGACGGAGAGTCGCACGCTGTGTCTTACCCGCCTGCCATCGTGGTGTATATCGTGGACCCTTTCAGCTACGAAGACGCAGACAGAGAGGTCCACTCCAGCACCTACACACTGGGCCTACTGCGCTGCTACATGGAGATGCTGCAGTTCCTTCCTGCTCACATCAGAAACGCTGTCTCAGTACAGGTACAGAGTTACATTAGAGAGTTTAGTCGGTTTCGTGCTTTCATAGTTCAGCGTGCGTAAGTTGTAGAATTCGTATTTAAAATATAATGAGTGAGTCAGTCTATCACAGTATTACCAGATGGACACGTGTAGTTCACACATTCAGTTGTCTCTCTGCTGCTGAGCTGTGAGTGATGTGTTTGGACAGATTTGCTTTGCTATTTTAGCCACAACAGAGCAGGTTACCAGCAGGCACACAGGGAGGTGAGAAGGAGCAGGGGACTAATTAGCAGAGACTAAAAGAGGTGGTAGCTGCCACGCCTGTGATATAGTGACACAAGGTTGCATCAACATACCAAAGGGAATTTTTGAAACGCTTGTAAAGGTGCTAATGGTTTCAGCATTAGAACAGCAATGAAGCAATGACTGAATAGAACAGGTGTAATATCCCTCTACTTATTATAACATTCGTTTTTCCTTCTAATTCAGTTTTTAGCTGATATTGTTTGTCTTCAGTAAAGCAATAATTCGGTTCAAACAGTATCTTATCTGAACAAGATTAGTGTAACAAAAACCTAAAGTTAAAATATCAGAAGCCCGTCTGAAACACCGCTATTTTTTCTTTTTCTTGTCAGATTGTTCCCTGCCAGTATCTGCTGCAGCCGGTGCACAGCGGGGAGCGCCACCTCTACGGCCAGCACCTCAAGTCCCTGGCCTTCTCCGTGTTCACTCAGTGTCGTCGGCCTCTGCCCAACTCCACCAACTTCAAGGCTCTGACAGGCTTTGGCCCTGGTCTTGCCATCGACATGGCACTGAAGAACCCGGAGGTAATATATCTGAAACTGATGTTACTTCTTGTAAAGAAAGCCAGCCAATGCAGTGTTGTTGAATTCGTTTCTCTTTTTAAACTAATAATGTTTGCTTTTTGTGCAGAGGCCCGAGTGTCTGCGTCTGTATACGCCGCCCTTCATTTTGGCTCCAGTGAAAGACAAGCAGACGGAACTCGGGGAGACGTTTGGCGAGGCGTCTCAGAAGTACAACGTCCTGTTTGTTGGCTACTGTCTGTCCCATGACCAGCGCTGGCTGCTGGCCTCCTGCACTGACCAACATGGAGAACTGCTGGAGACGTGCATCATTAGTATCGATGTCCCAAACAGGTAATTGAACACACAGTCGGTGCTTCAGTATAAAGCAAGTTGAGACATTGATCGATGAAGTTGTGTCTGTGTTCAAACTACATGTGTTGTGTTTGTTGCAGGGCTCGCAGGAAAAAGGGCTCAGCCAGGCGAGTGGGGTTGCAGAAGCTGTGGGAGTGGTGTCTCGGCCTGGTGCAGGTGACATCACTGCCATGGAGGGTGGTGATCGGGCGGCTCGGTAGAATGGGCCACGGCGAGCTGAGAGGTACACACACCTGCAGTGTTTGAGCGCGCAGATGACCGCTTTATCTACAAATACGAAGACACGCTAATGTATTCTCATGTCCTTCATGTTTCAGACTGGAGTATTCTGCTGAGCAGGAGGAACTTGCAGTCCCTCAGTAAACGTCTGAAGGAGACATGTAGGATGTGTGGCATCTCTGCTGCGGACACACCCAGCATCCTTAGCGCCTGTCTGGTTGCTATGGAGCCCCAAGGCTCATTTGTCATCATGCCAGGTAAAACCAAATGAAAAAAGTAAACTGGTTGTTTAGACTTTGTCACAGAAAGTAAATTTTGACTTTGGTCATACTGACGTCATAATAATGATCTGTCCTCCATCTTGTCTCGGCAGATTCGGTGTCAACAGGTTCGGTGTTTGGTCGCAGCACCACACTCAACATGCAAACGTCGCAGCTGAGCACACCTCAGGACACATCCTGCACACACATCCTGGTGTTCCCCACCTCAGCCATGGTGCAGGTCAACACTAACACTACGGAGCCCATCGACATCAACTTCAACCCCATAAATCCTGGTACGTTCTGTCGCTGACGCTGCCTCTAAAGAAATGCACCAGTTTTGTTGGCATGTGTAGCATCACGAGTCGTTGAATTATAAATAAAGCCTAAACAAACAAACAAACAAACCCTGAGCTCTCTGCTTGTTCCTCTCTGCAGATGGTTCTGATGGAATGGGCATCTTTGACCTGTTTGACAATGACATGGTGGATCCCGACCTCATCAACATCCTGCCCAACTCCCCCACCACCTCCCCCGTTCATTCTCCCGGCTCCCACTACCATCCGGGGGGAGATGGAAGCAAGGTCAGTCATCAAAACATCAAACTGCAAAGATAATTTACCAAACACGAGTAACCGATACACAGTTCCAGTGTTTCCATAATTGAGCGGATCAGCACATCATCTCAATTCTAACCATAGATTTTTAATTTTTTCTTGTTTGTTTTTTACCCTCAAATTCATAAGTTTCATTTTATCGTCAAAATGTCTTTATTCTTTCATCTACTGAGATAAAGCAATTTCAGAATCTTACCTGTTGAATCACATTTTACATGCACCTGAAGCAACATCTCTGACAAATGTTTGTCAGAGAAAATTACTATTTTGAATGAAGACACACTTATTGAAAACAATAACCTAACTGCTCCTGGAGTTAGGAAAAATGAAAACTCTGTTCCCCCTTTAGAGTTTTTGTGGTCAAAGTTAAAGTAACACCAGTAAAGCAGGAATTAGTAGCAGGATTTCAGGCTGTCTATTCAGATGTAGCACTAATACCCAACCCAAACTTTACCCAACCGGTCGAGGCAGATGGCCGCCCACCTAGAGCCCGGTTCTGCTCGAGGTTTCTTCCTGTTAAAGGGGAGTTTTTCCTCGCTGCTGTCGCCAAGTGCTGCTCATGGGGGAATGTTGAGTCTCTGGAAAATAAAGAGTACAGTCTAGACCTGCTCTATGTGAAGAGTGCCCTGAAATAACCTCTGTTGTGATTTGGTGCAATATAAATAAAATTGACTTGACTTAATGTGATATAAATAACATGACATTGACCTAACGAGACTATTTTAACCCACAATGTGTGTCATAGAGAGCAAGTGTCGTTCTGTTTTTTTAAGTTTAATCGATGTGGTCTTGCAGGGCCAGAGTGCAGATCGTATGGAGTCCCACGAGGAGGCCCTGAACATCCTGCAGCAGCCGATGGCTCTGGGCTACTTTGTCTCCACAGCCAAGACTGGACCACTGCCTGACTGGTTCTGGTCAGCCTGCCCTCAAGCCCAGAACCAGTGCCCACTTTTCCTCAAGGTAGATTTTTTACTGGCATGTTTTAAAGTTTCTCGGAGCTCCAAACACACCTGTATGACAGATAAACTGTCAGTCACTTTGAAGCATTTTATTGACTAATTGGACTAAAAGATGTCAGAAAATACTGAATAATGTCTGTCGCACCTTCCTAAAGCCCAATGTGACTTCTTAAAATTGCCTGTTTTGTCCAGTCAACAGTCCAAAAAGCAAAAATATTTTCAATTTATCATCACATAAGACAGAAAAGCAGCAAATCATCACTATTGAGAGGCAGAAATAAAGGGAGTGTTTGGTATTTTTGCTTAAAAAAATCACTTTTTGATTAATCTATTAATCAAAATAGTTGCTGATTAATTTTCTGGGGGGGGGGGGGGGGGGGCTACTGTCTGTGTGTGCTAAACTGAATCAGAAGCACAGTAAGTTTGCACTAATGATGAGAAAACATAAAATGATTTGTGAACACTGGATGCTTCAGGTCTCTATGAAAAGCTCTTGGTACTCTTTATAGACCTGAATTTGAGTTTATCTTCATATTTTCTGTTCCCAGGCCTCTCTGCACCTGCACGTGTCTTCAGTCCAATCAGACGAGCTTCTGCACAGTAAACACTCCCACCCCTTGGACTCCAACCACACCTCTGATGTGCTCAGGTACGCCGCTCAGGTCACACGAGTCTGCACACTTTGAGAGCTATGTGACATGTTTCTAACTGTTTGCTGCCTTCTCCCCTGCATGACAGATTTGTTCTAGAGCAATACAACGCCCTCTCCTGGCTGACATGCGATCCTGCGACCCAGGACCGGCGCTCCTGTCTGCCCGTTCACTTTGTGGTGCTCACCCAGATGTACAACTTTATCATGAACATGCTCTGAACTCTTTAACGGGATCAAACTGCTGAGATTTGATCAGTCAAATCGTGGATTTCCTGCTACGACAGATCCCCGACACTCAAAGGACCTCGCACTCCATCAGGGCAAACGTGGAGGAAGCATCCCCTCCTCCTCCTTCTCCTCCTCCTCCTCCCTGGTGTATCTCACACACAACACTGACTCACTGACTGGAAGTTTCCAATCAACCAATCAATCAATCAGATGCCAAGAATCCATTTTAGCATTTTGGATGATCAAGGGAGGTTTCATAAAGGAGAATAAATTGTCTTTTTAATGACTGTAGATTGCAATCTATGAAATTTTATCTTAATGAAATGCCTGCATATATTATTTATTGTAAGTTTTTAAATGTGGAATTTTTAATGCTTAATATCTTTTATATATTACAAATCCTAGAGGGTGTGTACATCTCACTGTAAAGGAATTGGTTTAAAAAGTGTAATTTTCTCAATTACAACACGGAAAAACCTGTTCAAGTGAATTTTGCTGTAGATTGCTTTTAGAATCTTATTTTTTCAAAGGGTACAGACCTTTTTATTGCCACGCTGTAAAAATGAAGTAAAAGCTGGCCTGGGCATTTGCGTCCCACCCAATGAGTGGATGAGACTTACCTCTCTGTCTGCTTTGGCTCCAGAGTCTCTCGCACAGTAACTCAATGAGCTCTGAAGAGGAATTAAAAGGTACATTGTCAGATTATATATTTTATATAACAGATTTAGGTAATTGTGTGTGTATATGTGTACATATAATTGTGTGCCGCTACTGATGGTGCAGCTTCTGTTTTAGGAATAAAGTGCGTCTACATTATCCTCTTTGTATTTATTCACTTTTTTTGACAGTTGTGGGTCGATGAATATTATTCCAGTGATGAAATTCTTCCTTTTAAAGTTGGAGACTAAAGATTTTTGAAAATGCCAAAATGTCCTAATTAAAGCCCCAAATATACACTGAATTTCAAAAACACTGGATCCTACGCTTCCCATAGTGCAACTTGATAGCATCTTCTATTAGACCCTCACTGCCGTAATATCATACTACATACTAATTATACACAGTATGTGCTATTACTGATCTGCATCATATACTGTCTTTTACTGCAGCTAGTATACAGTTTATTTACAGGAAAAAATGTCACTCACTACAATTTCAGAATGTCACTGCTAATTAGATATATATAATATACTTTATATAAAATATTTTAACACTTTTTTTCAATACAAAAAACCAAACTATCTTTCTGTAGCTGTCTCACTACCTTTCACCTTTATTAAAAAGAAAAAAAGCATTGTTTTAAGTATACATACTAACTTAATTGAGAAAAAATTGTCACCTTTCCAGTGTGAACACTTTACGTACTCAAAGAATTTGTGTAGTGTGGAAATGGGACACAGCAGTTTGTAACCAAGCACAATTTGTAGTCTCCAAACCAAGATTACCAAAAAGATGTCACTTGTGTCATTTTTTCTTTTTTTTCAGGCTTGACAAATCTCCAGAGTCACAGAAGAATTTATACAACTATAAAATGACTAGTAAATTTCTTTTGACATGTAAAATCGAGTGAGATTCCCTTTAAAACCTCACAGGTGCAGAGAATTGCTAAAAAGATGTACGAGACATAGAAGTTTCCATTTGACATAATAATGAAGCCAAAGAAATGGTGTCTTGGGACGTATTTCACTCGTGTTTCACGTTACGATGTTGGTGATCAATCTTTTAACGGGACACAAGAACAAAAAGTGTGGGAAGGAAAACTTTCACGGCACTTTAAAAAGTACAAACAGGAATCTGCTTATTTCCACCTCTGCAGAGAGAAAGTTTAAAGTAGTTCACATTTGCAAGAGTATTCTATAGATATTATTCTTATTCTTAACTTTTGTCACTCAAAAAGCCAGAATGACGACAAATTTTAGATATTGATATACAGTATGATAACAAAATATCAGACAATATTATTTTTACATTCACGTTTTCAATAATAATCACTTCAGTTAATTTTTTAAGGAATTGTGACAAAGATACTCAGAACCTTTTACAGTTGAAAAATAAATTAAAAAGGCAACATTGTTTCTAAATAACCTCTTAATATATCTTTGTGTGTCATTTCTTGCTACTCATCAGCCAACATAGACACCAACACTGATCTATGGGCGTTAAGCTTATATCTACAGATTATATCAGTCTGATAGATTTATTGGTTAGTCTCTAGTTGTGTGTATTTGTGTGATTTAGGAATTTAAGACACTAGAACAACATTTTAATTTGTTGCAAATTTGTTTTCTCAAATTTGTTTTCAAAATGTATGAACAGTTTAGCCTCTTTCCAGATAAATCCAAAGTAACAAAGTAACAGAGAAATTAGGAGTGTGGTGAATGGAAACTGTAAAATACCACATCGTAGATCTAAATTGGGACAATCAGCTTTCTCCATAAAGGGCTGACAACTTTGGAACATTTTACCAACTGAAATCAAATTAATTCCAGATATAAAATCTTGAAAAATTTTACAGCAAAGGTTTTTTTTTTACCCATTTTTAGCTGCAAAGCCCAACTAGGGACAAGAGTTAAAAATTAGCAATAGATATAAACTCTCGGCCACATCAGTTTCATGCTTTGTATTGGAACTGTGTTAAATTGCATCATCCCTATTGAATAAAACAAAATAAAAATAGCTGTGCATGAACAAAATCACCCCACAATTTCCATTGTAGCTCCTTGTTGGGGAAGCTGCTTTAAGTTGTCTAATTAGTCTTGGCACGTTAGTGAATTGTGGGTTACGTAGGCCTAATTGTTCGTGAACACTGAACACTGTTCCTCGACAGAGCAGCAACTTTAACTCTGCCCGTACTAACAGGATTTGGATGGTTAGTGAGAATGGAATTAGCTAATCAAGGAGAACATGTCATCCCAAAGCCTCATCCAATCAGCGTCTTACGTTCTGCTTAATGGGATCCAGTGGAAGGGTAGCCCAATTCGTCTGGGGCCTTACAGGACAGTGTGCTCCGCTGGTGCCAAATCACAGAATTATGAGAAATCTGTTCCAGTATTTGGAAACATTTCATTGCCAAACCTATTGTGGATATATCGGGATTTGGTGTGTTTGTAGCCAGCAAACAAGGTTCTCTTAGATTAGGTTCAGTGCCGTTTGTGTCATTGTGTCAGCCTCTCTGTGACCATACAGGCTGCTGTGTAGCTTAAATGTTTCTTTTAAAGATCTGCCTTTACAAATACTTCATTTTGACAATGTAACTAAGAGAGTAGGGTGAAAAAATATCCAAAATATGTGTTTAATTTCCAGTATATCCAGTATTTTTGTATATAGAATTGACACATTGACACACTGTACAGTTCACTCTTGAGAACAGAATATTTTTCTTGTATACAGTCTCTTAAAACCCTCTTAAAAAATACATGTAAGACTATCTAGTTATACTTTATTTATATGTTATTGACCTGTCTCTTATTCCTACAAAGCAAAAAAATTTGACAAGAAGTAAAACTCTTGATTTTCTTTAAAATAATTCATCGTGGTCGTCACTATATGCTGATGCTCTGTTGAGGTATATAAATCTACTTTCAGAAACATTTAATGTAGTTTATGACCTCCAGTGAAGACGTGTTTCACATGACTACATTTGTTGCTATTTTAATAAAAATTGATTGGCTTGTATAATTGAAACAGATTGACGTATTGAAAAAACAACTTAAGATCAGTGAAGTATGTAGATGATCCGGACTAAGTTTTGGGCTGATTGGCCCAGCGGTTTCTCACAAGATATCGAAAATGGGATTTTGAGAAAAAAAGAAATCACACCATTTGACATTTTTAGAGCAGAAGACCAGATGCAGATCAATTAAAAGATTAAAATGATGGAAGAATTTTCACTCTTGGCCTTTTTCGAGATAATGGCAAAAATGTGAACTTGATTATTACAGCGTCACCTCGAGGTCAATGAGCGTCATTTTATGTGTTATTTTAGTGGGTGGAATTTGCAACCCACCTGCCAATTTTGGTGTTTCTAGGTCTTGCGGTTTTAGTGGAGAAAAATTGTAAGAAGAATAATGAGAACAAAAACAATCGGATTCCAGCTTTGCTGCTTGGACCCCTGATAACTATTAATACATAATAAATAAGGGTTTGTTTACACTGCACAGATACGGCTGTGTATGTTACAATTTATTTATGTCAGATTTTCATTTTCTCTCTGTAGCGCCTCTGTTGAGAAAAACCCTTCTGTTGCCACATAAGCTGTCTTTGTCTAAACTGAATCAGAAGGGTTTAGGGGGCTGATGGGATTACTGTAAGCAATTAGGAGTATTTAATGGTCTTTCCTGGTGTTGGTAGGTAACACTAATTGATCAGATACAGCACACAGCTGACACTGGCTCACAGCAACAGGTGGTCCCTGCTGAACTGTAAGTCACTGTACAAGAGCTGCAGAGGGACGCTGAACAGGACTCGTTCTGCTGTTGGCTGACTGGATTGACACGGTTAATTAATTATATATAGGAAAGGACATATTAAAAGTCTTTATCTTTGTTGATTGATAAACAGGTTTTGAGGGGCTGAATCTTTTTCACTGGATAATCAAACATCGGGAGGTCAAGAGATTTCACCTCATCACACAGGTAAGGAACATATTCACAGAATATATTCATTTGATTTTGTCAGAATGAGAAAATACTGCAGCATAAAATAAAGAGATGGAGGCCATAAAATGTCACGTAACTCCTGCAGATTACTTTTTACCTTTTTATGCTTTGAAGGCTGTTCAGGGTTCAGTGTGACTTTAAACAGCAGTTATGTACTATGTACATTGGTCTTGTAATTGTTTTAGAGCTTCTAGTAGCGATTACTCCCAATTAATCTACAAATTATTTTCTTGATTAGTTGTTTGGTCTATAAACTTTGGGCAAGTCCTACAGATTTCTGGAGTCTAAGGTGACGTCTTCAGATGTCTTATTTTGTCCGACCAACAGCCCAAAATCCCAAAATATTCAGTTTTTTGCCCTTTTTACTTAAAAATGGTCCATAAAAATTGATTAATCAGTTATAAAACTTGCTGCCGAATATATATTTTAATAATAGAATTTATCTGTTAACTTTTGACATCCGAGCACTAATGAGAATTCAAGAAGCAGCAGTGTATCTCTGAAGATTTGAAAGTATAAGGTTCAGTTGATGTGTGATTTAAGCAGCACATTGTGTCTTTAAGGCGAGTTTGCGCGCTCTCCGTGCCCTCTGATGACACAGTAAGCCGTTTCTGTCGCCTCATTCACTCTGTTTGTGTAACAAACAGCTCCTTTATGAGATTAAGAGATTTCTGTGACACGCTGACATGGACGAAATTTAGAGAACATAGGATGTGTAACCTCCAGCTAATCTTGTCTTTATGAGAAAGGAGGGATCAGGCTATTGGATTGCCGCAGCCTATAGAGGTTAAAGGGGCACTGTCGCAAACAGCACTAGAGAAATGGCTTCTTAGCTAAATCTGCACCACACTTTATAGAAAAAAAATGGTATATCACAGAGATGACTCAACTCCTTTCTTTCATGTAAATGCTGCAAAACATGTTTTACAACTATTATTTACTCTCAGTGGCCAAAAACACAAAACTCACTGTACATTCAAATGTAATCCAATGAAGTCTTGTAATAAATGTGATCTTTGAGAAACTTGAAATGATCTAGCATTGTTTCAACATCATTTTTGAAGCTATTCATTGTGTTATATTGTAGGTCAGCCCTGTTACTTTATCTGTCCTCTGCATGTCTACAAAATGAGAAACAACATACATAAAGACGGTTTTAAGCATCTTGCTTGCAAAATATTAAAATATTTATTGAAGCTTCTGATGTGCACCAATCAACAAAAGAGCACAGAGATTAAAGAAAAAGTTGTACAGAAAGTGATCAATAAATATTTTTATTTTTTGCAAGCAAGATGCTTAAAACTGTCTTTATGTTGTCTGTGTCTAGTTCATTATGGAAGTCATGTTTTTTTTGTTCTCTCTTTACTAAACTTTGGCTTGCTGCTGCAGAGACAAACGTTGTGTTAGCCTGTTCTTCCTCTAGTTTATATTCACATACTACACATCACATTGCTCCCCATTCACTAACAGCATTATGTGTCCTTGGAACAGATGGATCCTAAATTAATTAAATGGATTGGCACATTGAATGCCTCAGTGGGATTATCGCCAGTAATGCAATCTAACAAGATACTGTCATTTGCAAGGCAAATTGCCTAAGATGTATATCATACGATATGCATGTGCAAAACAATATACTGTATTGTCTTTATGTTTACTGTGAATGTTCACTGATTCATACTGTTTGTGTCATACAGAAGACATCAAGAACCTGACGTTGCCTCAAAAAGGATTGCTTAACAAAAGGATCTTCCTTTGTGATTTTTCCTGTAGAATCTACCGTCCTGCCTGCTCAGGAATCAAAAGCACAATTGCTCCCATCTCCACACACTGTGGTCCATCAGCACAAACACATGCGTCGCTACACTCACCAGCGTGCCTTCACTCCCATCCCTCATCAGTCCTCTGCTGGCATTCCTGCTCCAGCTATGATGGGAGCTGACGACAGTAATGTAAGGAGACATTTTTTCATCACTTTCACTAACTTTGCCCGATTCCCAGCTCAGTGTTATCTCTGCCGAGTCACTTCACTCTATTTCGCTCAGAGTTTTCTTCCATTTTTATCTTCTTGGCATTTAACCGCCAAGAATAGTTTCAAGACGTCATGTTTTGCCTCATGTTACAGTTTGTCCAGCATCTTCTCAGAGGAACAGCGAGGCAGCCCTCCTTTACTCCCGTCACTGCCTTCCACAGAACGACACAGAAGTCCTTCAAGTCAACAGTACGTCCAAGATGCATCATTCAAAACAAGACATGTCAATATAGCAATTAAAGTTTAGAAAGATTCAGTACAACTTAATTTGCCTTTTATCGCCTCTTTAGTCAAAACACAGTCAAGTTGCGATTATTACAATGATTTTAATTAAAAGAAGCTTAATAAATCACCTAATGTAAAATGTTTTTTTACTTTCCAGAAACCAGGGAGATGGGGTGCACTGCATGTCTGCATAGCATGGCAAATTTATTACCACAAGCAACTCAAGGTAATAATTAAATGTATCAATATTTTAGTCACATAAACAAGATGAATTTTTTTTTTAAATGTGGTGTTTTGTGTTGTGGTGCTTTCGTGTTTTTGTCTGTTATCTACACAAACTAAGCTATAATGTGAACAAATACCGAAATTATGAGAGTATTTGAATGTTTTTTAGGATTTATTTTTGATTAACTGTCTTATTAATAACTGAAAAAGTTGTCAGATCAGAAGAGGACTATATTAGGTCTTTCAGTTGCCAGTGCAGGTCAATATCAGGATAGAAACAGCAACATTTATGAACAATATAAACTTTTAATTAACAACAATTTTAAGAAAAATAATTTATGTGTATTAAACAAATCAGAATTTAGTCTATTTTGAATATTGTATAACCTCAACATGTCAGACAGTTCTACACTGTGGAGAGATTTTGATGATATCTCATATTGCGCTGGCAGTTTTGTATCTGGTTCCAAAACTAAGTTGTGCCTCACAGATTGTATTTGATGATATTTAACAGAAAATGCAGCCAAATCCTAACAGTCTCCATCAAGAACTGACCACCAGACTACCTGACTCAGTGCAACACAAGAAACCCGACCAATGCTCCTGCATACAGCCCTATCTAGGTGAGTCCAAAGAAAATACAGAGAAATACAGAAAGTTTAGCAGGAGTATATGACAATCACAATGATCTTCTTCTCCTTTTCAGATTCTACATGTGGACAGTCAGCATGTGGCGATAGGAGTGAAACAGAAAAAACAACAGAGAATAGGAGCCACTTCAAAAAAAGTAATCCTTCTAACCTTTACACATCATCGACAGCGTCTTACATCCATACCACCAAGAGGGAGAAACCGGGACAGCTCCTGAACCTAAACTGGAAAGAGAAAATGGATGAGAAGGAGGAGCACAGACACCACCAGCTGGACGCCTGTTCGAATGTTTTACCACCTCAAGAAAAAACTTGGGATCACACAGTGGTCACTCCTGAACTTGACGGCAGACATGACACAGTCTCGCGTGACAGGAAAAGGCCGCTCGAGTGTGACAGCTTCATTAAAGTGAAGAGGGTGAGGCAGGAAGCTGTAGACGACCAGTTGGATCCACCTCTGCTCAGTACGACTCGTACAGATCCGTCGTCTCACACCATGGTAGTGCAACATATTAACGTGAGTGATACCTGTGTCCTGCATTGTTACAGCAGTGGATGTAATGTTGCCAGAACTCCTGGGGGAGTTGTCTCTTACCCAGGAGCTGAGATGTATCATTACCCAACTGCTTCATGGGAGAAAATGTTGAATGGATTAAAGAGAAACATCACGGATCACAACTTAAGACAACAACTTCTCGGAGAATATTTACTAAATAGCTGCAAGGTGACCAAGATGCCTCATGCAGCACAAAAGCACAAAGAAGATTTTCACAGCTTCTCAGCGGCACATCTTCATTTCCCTCTTGCTATGAGGCAGCAGGAGCCTGCTTACCTCAGCAGGAGGAAGTTTCTGAACTCAGGTAATGAGAGCCACCATCTCCACCACTGCAGACATCACCACTGCGATTCTGCTACCGTGAGTCATCTCCTTCATCCCTTTCTGGCAGCATCCTACACAGGGTGCTGAGTCTCCAGGGTCAGTCTGACAAAAAAAAGGAGGGCAGCTACTCGCATAACAGTCACTCACTTACAGGATGTAAGAGACTCACAAGAGACACTTTTTTTTTTTTTAAAAGGTCAAAATTGAAGCAGGAGATCTATCCTGATTTCTAGCCTCCAAAAACACTGGATCCTACATTTCCCATAATGCAACTGGATCAGCATGTTTCATTAGAACCTCCCTGTCACATAAATCCTTCTTTAAAACCTCCGCACCTCCAGTTTGTGACTTCAACTTTGACAGAATTTATTTCTTGAATGGATTTTTTTTTACTTACAATGAAATGACCTGTTTGATTATATGATTAATAATACAGAGACGCAAGAGAAAGCTGTTTGATGATTTTTTAGGTTAGGTTAAGTTTAAAATCTTGATTTGGACTCGAGGACTCGAATATGAATTGGTCAGGTGGTATCAAAGCTCATGTTTGGAGGTGGAAGAGCTTGTAAAATCTAAAATGTGCAAGCAGCTGTTGGAGAGAGTTGAGTTAATTACTTCATGGGATCACTGTAACCTAAAAATAAAACCAAGAAAAGCTTACTTTTGTATAAAAAAATTGTATTTAAAATGTATAACAATGTTAACTTACTTCTGCATTAAAACAATACAATTGAGCAATATCCCAACGCTACAATAAAAAACAATGTCCTCTGACATCCTCTGTGAGGGGCAACATCATGGAAATATCACAGAAAATGGAACATGGTGTATTAAAAACACATAAGGAATAACATTTCATAGAACTAGCATTGTAGTGCTTTTAACTCATCACATTCATGTAAGCTTTGTCAACTCACAGAAACATTAAGCTATGTTTTACAGGCGAGTTTATATAAACGCGAGGCATCACAAAGCTCAGCTGAGGCATTAGAGTTACTAAGAGCTGTGATAGTGAAACTGTGGTCTCCAAATAGAGAGTAACAGTAAATCAATGTAACATCACTTTAAAAGCGCTGAAGACCATTCAGAAGCTTTGGCTCAAAAAAATAGTCCCAGTGATGACTTCACTGACAGCTTCACTGCAAAATTATAGTAAAAGAGGCAAACTAATTTAATTGCATAATAGCTATGAGAGCGCCTACACCCATCAGGCTGTACGGTGCAGTGCACGGTGGACAATCACACCACGTCCATGCCCAGGCCCCTCGCGACCTCTGTCAGGGCCTGAACCGCTCCAGATGTCCCACTAGTGTCGCAGTCCTCCTGAGCTACTCCTCCGGGCTCGTCCTCAATGTGAGGGATGGTACTCATGACACAGTAAACAGGAGAGTCGCTGCCTCTGGGGCTGGGCTGAGACGAAACGTCCTCGCCTCCAGAGAGCTCCGAGGAGTACGAGGATGAGGAGCTGGAGGAGGGCGAGGAGGATCCTGCAGGCGAACTTCGGCCACTCTCTGGTGTTACTGCAGGTCTCTTGTTACGGCTGCTGGTTCTCTGACTTTTCCGAAGGCTCTGAGGCTTCTTGGCCATGTTCTTCATGATCTCCTTCGTCACTTCCACAGTCTCAAACCGCACCATGTTTACTTTTAGGAAGCCGTCTACATCCTTTCTGTATCTGTGGAGAAAACATGGAGAAACCACACATGTAATATTTATTTTCATATATCTTATACATATATATTCTACATTTGACGCATCCTGAGGGCTGAAAAGTAAAGTGTTAATTGGCTTATTTGACGTACCGAAAGCGGGAATGTCCAGAGGGCCATTTCAGCTCATGCTTCTTGCGAAGGTGAAGTGTGAGAGTGTAACACCAGGAGAAGACCTTATCACAGATATGGCATTTATATTTGGACATTCCCCCAACCTGTTGGTGAAAACCATGCAATGGTGTCAATAACAGAGCATCATCACAACTGTCAACAAGATTACAGCAGAGGTCGGTGCCAACATACCTCGTGCACTCTCTTGAAATGGTGGTTCATGGTTGGGAATGTGTGACAAAAATATTCACAGCCCTCCACTGTACAGTGGTACACCGACCCCTCATTGTGGACCTCTGTGTGTTTCTGTAGATCCCGCTGGTTCTTGAATCTGTAAAAAAAAAGAAAAAAAAGAAAAAGAAAAACAATATATAACCACATGATTTTATGGTGCTGAAATAATTTGCATTCATTAAATCCAAAACAGAGATAGATGAAAAACTCATTAAAACCTCATTATAAATGTTTGATGTTGAAATAATTTGTTCCACTGATCAGTAATCCAAGCGAAAGGGAAATATAAGGAGAGTTCTCCTTATATATCTCCGTTTTTAAGGTAAAACTCCTCTTTACTCCTATTTGGAGCAGATGATACAGGTGCTGTTTTTAGATACACATCACTACATGAAGAGTGAAATGGCAACTGTCTTGTCCGTCTTTTCTATTTTCTCTCTTCTGTAAGGCACTTTGTAACTACTTTTTTGAGAGGTGCAACTGTACATCAATAAAACGTTACGCAAATGCTGCTTACTTACTTACAAATAGGCAAGGAATAATAACCTTTACAAAACACCAGAATAAAGACGTGTCATGAAATGGCTAAAACTTGATGTATTACTTTTAATGTCAAATTTATATGAAGACACTAGCATTGAAGAGCTGGCTGCATGTGCTGTTTGACAGTTGTTGTCAGCTGGACATCTAACCAGCTGTTTTGTGAAACTCTACCTTTTGTCACAGAAGTCACACGGGAAGGGCCGCTCATCACAGTGGCGGAACCTGATGTGGATCTTCAGAGCTGCCAAAGTGGTGCAGGTCATGTCACAGAAAGGACACTTCACCTGATTCACTGGAAGTAAAAGGAAAGAACACAGGATATTGTCTATGAATATAAAAATATGATACATGACACAACAATTACTAATTGACAGCTGGAAATGGATAAAGCTTTATATAACTGAAGTCATTAATCAAAAAAGCTTTTCTCTGGTCCAGGCTGACCTTGCAGACCAGCTATATGATGAGTGTGATTTTGATGAGCAGCTAAATGTACTGTAGCCACAGATGAAGCTACCTTGAAGGAAAAACCTTTCTCTTCCACAAATGAGTAAACATCTCATTCAATATTCAAAAATGATGCAATGTCAAACAGCTGACAAGACAGGAATTGTTTAACATTAAACATATTACTGCTAATATTTCAAATGGTGACTGGAAATGAGCTCATCATTGTTAAATCTGATAAATTCACACTTAATAACTGCAATGTCACATTAATTTAAGTTTAGAGTTGTGAAAAGTTATTACCATGCTGACGAACATGGTCCCTCAAAAGCCTCTCGCTGGAAAAAGCTTTGCCACAGTGTTCACACACCAGCGACTCTGTTTAAACGAGATGGGTGTATTTAGAGAAATCAGCATTATGCAATACACTTAGCAACACTTTTAGTAGAAAAGTTATTCAAACTAAAGTGTCCTTCTCACCCACTGGCTCGGCCTGCCTGTGGAGGTGGTCAAACAGCTTTGTGTTGCTGGAGAACATGCTGCCACAGGTAGGACAGGCTACAAGTCTCTCCTGAGTGTGGCTCCGCATGTGTTCTCTCAGACGGTACCTGATCTTGAAGAAGGCGTCGCAGCCTGTGACAGAAACATGAGCACAAACACAGAGGTAAAATTTAAATGTGGGACCACACTCTGCCGCAGCCAGTGAAGTTGGACACACCATGAGGATCATTAACATCTCTTTAACCTCTTCTCGCTCAGTTATACCTGTCCAATGGCAGAAGAGAGCCTGCTGTTGTTGTGGGAGAGACTGCAGCTCAGCACTTTCAACATGATTGTCCACATGTCGGTAATACCACTCAGGATTGTTAAATGCACTCTGTGTAGACACAAAAATATAAATTCTATATTTTAATATCTGTATTTATTTAACTAATCAATCTGTTATATACTGTGTGACTGAATTTGCCTTAAACTAAAAATACCTACATCACAATGCTCCCACTGGCAAACATATCCATCTGATCCTTCGGGAAGCAAGTTGTTGCTATGCAGGCCTTGGTTGCAGCTGGGGAGGTCAGGACGGGACTTCAGCAGCTGTGACCCGACAAACTTGAGCTTACCATGGTAGTTGTGGAAGTAAGCGTGGACCTCCAACTCTGCAGGGCTGCCCATGGATATAAATTCACATCCATTCCAGAGACAAGCATACTCATCTAAACAAAAAGGACAAATGAGTCATTATTGGACAGTTATCATAGGAAGTGTTGTTTTAAGACAGACTTGAAAAATATTGAACCTATCATTTAAAATCACCCAGTCAGGTGCCCATATGAACACCACCTTTTCCTCGCTGTAATGAGTCCTCCTCATACTGGCTATAAAAGGTCCCCTTCAAATGTGCTTTCAATGTAAGTGATGGGGGCCAAAATTCATTAATTTTAATTTAAAAGTTTACCTGAAGCTTATATGAGGCTTCAGCAGTCTGAGTTAGTCATATCAGGTGGATATCTGCCACATTTATGGTGTTTTTAGCATAAAATTCCCTCTTTGTGTTTCCTCGGAAAGTGTTTCCCTGTTGAGCTGCGGTGGAAGTATAGTAACAAAAAGAAGGACTTTGGCACTAAAAAGACTGTAACATTGAAAGATATCTACTTGATTTGACTAATTTGGACAGCTGAGGCTTCGTTTTAGCTTCATATTAGCTTCAGAAGGACTGTGGATTTTGGCCCCCATCACTTACATTGTAAGTGCATAATAAATAGATCTTCTAATGACCAGTATGAACAGGAACAATGATTATGGCAAGAAAAACCTGTTTCAATGTTCATTTGGACACCTGATTGTTGTTTTATGACAGACTTGAAAAATTGTGAACCCGTCCATTAAAGTTTAACTTTGGACTTTTTTTACAGATGTCTGATGTCTGTTTGTATGTGTGTGACAGGTTTGTTTCTCTTCTCAGTACATGGGTCCTTACTGCTAAGAAATATTGATCTCAATGACATTAATTGATGAATTAATGATTAGAACTGACTTCAAGTAATATCTTCCAGCCCTCAGTTGGTGACTGTTCACACGTTGGACAGTCTGGAAACAAAATGTTTAGCAGCATGTACACTCACCCAGTTCCTCCAGGGCGTCTTTATCTCCCAGGTAATCCTTTAAATGCAGCGACATATGATCACTCAGCTCCTCCATGGTGTGGCCCTTGAAGTTGCATGAAGCCCACTCACACATCACCTCAAAGTTGTCGAGTCTCTTGGTTGTCATCATGGTTGAGACCACTGTCTGACCTCCTAGACAGAAAAACACAGCGACACAAATGTTAATAGAGAGAAACGGTGGCTAATAGCTTAGCTAGGTAGCCTATAATGCTAGCTAGAGTTGACTACAAATATTTAAACCGACGTTAGCTTAGGTTAGCTGATGTGTTTCTAGCTGAAGGTGACGTAACGTTACCTAGAAAATTTTAGCAGTCAGCGTTATTTCGGACTGTGTGCTAGTTAGCAAAACGAGTAACATAGCTAATTGTTGGTTCATAATTTCAAGTTTAATATGTTCTGTTCATATAAAAGTTAGTATTTTGGCTAGCTACCGATAACCTGAGACAGGTTTGTACCCATTTTAAGGACTTTTCTTAAACAGCTAATCACAATTTTTAATTGTTTAACGCTAACGTGGGAAATACTTCACATATTAATGGGGGATTTGTAAACACGCACTAACGTTTCCGACGCTTGATACATTAACTATTGTCAATGTTTCTTACAAATATGAATATTGCCCGCTGCAAACACCGAGGAGCTCTTCCCTCCTCTCTGCTTGTCTGGTTTTGTTTATTTCCGGTCTCGTCTTCTTCGTCTTCTTACCCCTTCCTTTTCTTCTTCTTCTTCTTCTGCTTCTTCTTCTTCTTGACAAGAAAACAGAACATACCGCCACTTACTGAAGCGGAGTCCTGCAAGACTGATGTATTTTATGCCATCAAATATCTCAGTATCTTAATAATGAATCAGGTTTACCGGTGCTCACACCGAATAACTGCTGAAATATGAACAGTTAATCATAATAATAACGATAATAAGCTTTATTTCTATAGCACCTTTCAAAACCAGAGTTACAAGGTGCTTCACAAAATACAATACCATAGCTGCAAAGATATACATACATACATACATACATACATACATACATACATACAGAGAGACATAAAACAAAATATAAAAAGAACAACATAAACACATTTAAATAGACATCATCAAAATATTATAGGCCTACATATGCCAGTCTGTACAGGTGGGTTTTTAAAAGCTTTTTAAACTGAGGCACTGACTCAGCTGATCTGAGTTTGTTCCACAGCGTTGGAGCTGAAACAGTAAAAGCATGATCCCCCTTTGTTTTAAGCCTGGACCATGGTTTGATTCTCTGACCTGAGGGGTCTCAGTGCAGAATAAGGGGTTAAGAGTTCTGATACACAATAATAATAATCATATGTAGGCTACACTTTTTTCCCACTGAGGCTCCTCTTCAAGGATTCAGTGACCTTTCTTGTCATCTTAAACTACTTGTTGTCTTAAATTAAGGTTTAAAAAATATATTTTTAAAAAGAAAGAAAGAAAGAAAGAAAGAATAGAGAATGTAAAGAATATAGTGATCAAGGTTGAATTGGCTCTTACATTTGCCATGTTACATTAACAGATTTTTTAAAACTACTATCCAGGTGAGCATGTTATGATCAGAGTTTGCAGATAGACGTAAGCACCTTCAACTCAGCCTCACTATGACTGAACTCCTTGTGATTCCAGTGTGTCCTTATATTCAGCACAACCATAGTATCCAGCTCAGCTCCGCCTCACTCTCACCAACAGTCTATTTTTATCTTCTACTTTATCCTCTACTTCATTTCACTCTTTTAAATCCTATTTAAATGTGTCCTTTTATATTGCCTTGTTTCTTAGCCTATGCCTTTACATCCATATGTAGCATATGCTATAGTCTCCCAAATTTTGGCACCACTGCGCAGGAGCTATAGTGACTGACATGATATACGCAAGCCACATTTGTTTCTGACCCACATATTTTAAAGGTTTGGAGTGTCCTCTAATAGGCTATACAATACAGCACTTGACTGTATAGCTAAGCTTACTCAGCACAGCACACACTAAGAAGTTACACTACAAATGAGGCCATACTGCAATTCCGTTGTGTATTTTTACAAAGTCTATAGCGCTGTAATAAGAATATACATGTATTGTCCTATCCATGAATCTGCAGTAGAGGGTCTTTGCTGTGACAACTCAGCCTTACCTCGAGAACCGGCAAGGCAAGGCATCTATTCAAAGTGCTTTACATAAAAAATAAAAGGCATTAAGACATTATATAATGTCCAATTTAAAAGAGTTAGATACAAATAAGCTTAAGTAGAATAAGGCAGGGCAAGGCAAGGCACATTTATTTGTATAGCACGTTTCATACACAAGAGCAATTCAAAGTGCTTTACATAATGGATTAAGAAGTTTTAAAAAAGAAAAACAACATAAAAACATTCAAATGTCAGTTAAAAAATAGAAACCTTTTTAAATGGATATTAAAACAGTTAAGAACAGAGACATAAATACACAATAAGTAATAGACTAGAAATACAGTTTACATTTTAGTAATGAGATCTACATTTCCCTAAATGCAACAAAAGAAATAAAAGTGCAGTAGAGAAACCAATCAATCAAAGGCACAGAAGAACAGCAGAGTGTTTAAGTTAGATTTGAAGGTGGGTAGAGTTGGGGCACATTTAAGTTAATCAGAAAGAGGAGCTCTGACTCTTACCTTTGCATCTAACAGCAATTTGGAGTATCCAACCTCTATTTGCAGTCTCTGGGTAGGATCCTGCTGGCGGCATCACCTGGCGACTCCACTGTCATCTTTGGAGAAGGTCGGCCCTCATGTGGGAAGTGTCTGACAGATAAACCTGGACCAGCCTGCCCAATCTGCAACCCAATGGTGGGTGCTTTCTTACTGGACTTCTGTGCAAGCTATGCACTATCCATAAGGAACACCATGTTTGAGTATAACATTGGTTCTAAGTGTATTTTCCAAAGCTCCAGTTAGGCAGAAGATCAATGATCAACTTTTCAGTTATCTTGAACACATGGATGATGAGGGGAGCAGGGCTGTCAACAGAAGAGGCTGCAAGACGGGGTTACCACACCAGAAGTTACCAGACGGACCTGGTAAACATAAGCTTAACTGGGAACATCTGGCAGAGACCCCTGTCTGCAAGCCCTTCAACTGTCACCTCTGGAGGATTTCTCCTGTAACCAGAGGGAAGATGAGGACATAGAATCCTTGTGAGCCACATTCAAAGCCTCAGTTGTTGGTGCTTGTCATGGCAGCAACGCCAGAACACAACAGTGCTTGGATGAAACTTTCAAGGTCAAGGAGGCCTTTTGGGTTTGACTAGGTATCAGCAGGCCTGAAGGACTGCAGTCTGCTGAGAGGCAGGGTCTTGCACAAGCTGTTCAACCTCTCAGGTGGAGGCTTGTTGAATTTTCTGTCTCGAGCTCAGGGCTCAGTGACTTCCTTCAGGGCGTCTTGAACAAAAAGAAGAGTTGGATGGTGCTACTCCATGTTTTTCTTGACATGCAGTATCATGTATTTAATTATAATGATCACTTTTTTACGCATGTTACAGTGATGCTATGAGCTTGTGCAATAGCACTTGTCCACAAGGGGTCAGAATTTGCTGACTATAAGCACCGCTCTTCATCTGATATGCCTGCCCACGAAATACAATATCTTCATGAGGATGCATGTTTCCTAATGTGAAGTCTATCTTAACAATGCACCTACTCAAAATAGGCATTTATATTGCAGTGCATAATCCAGAAGTAGATGCATTGTATTGTATTAAAGAAGGGTGTCTTAGAAAGGAAGAAGTGCAAACTCACCGAGTCACATCCCCACTCTGCTGTTCATTGGAGTATTTGGCCAACATTTACATTTAGTGGCTAAACAACATTCTTCTGGATGCTGTTAAATTCAACTGATAAACACAAGTGCCTCTTTTGTTCATGAAATATTTTTTAACCACACCAGAGGATAACAATAGTGGCGATAACTGCTTAAACATGACAAAAATGGACACACAGTGAAGCTGTGTAGGTGAGTCTGTAACCAGCCAGACAAGTCTTTTAGAGAAAGGACAGGGCTTACGCTGCTCCAGTGCTGATCTTTTATTCAATATTTCATGTTGCTCTGCAAACATACGAACCCATAACAACTGAATTATTCATGCAATTTTATGTCAGGATGACTGATTCACAGGAAAATGACCACCAACATCCAAAAGCCAGTCGCTGAATGAACTGAAAAATAATCAAATATTCCAGCGTACATCTGTTCTTTGATTCATTTAATATATTTTTGTTTCAAGATGGGGTCATTTTGCATCTCTGAATTAATCCATGGACTATCAGTAAATAGAAAGGCACTGGTGGTATTATTTAGATTATTAGAAAAAACACCATATGAATGATTCTAAATATTAGTTGAGATTTGAGGAATAAAACAAAACACAGTAGCATCTGCAGGGCACATCAAGCTTACTCTCTAACAAGCCTTATATGCTTTGGCCTCTAGGCGTGCTGTGGACATAAAATTTGGAGCTGGAAATGATTTAAGAGACTTCACTACCCAAAAGAATTAAGACAAGAGTAATAAGAGCAGAACAATAACAGTAATTCAGTATGCTTACTGTAATTTAGTTCAATTTTTACAAATTCTGTAAAGTTAAACATCTTAACCATATTTTTTTAAAGAATATATTAACTATCTCTTTTTCAGAGTAATGGAGGACACTGGCATACAGAGGATTGTGTTGCATTTCCAAATTTGGTAAATTTCCCACATGCACAACAATAACACTGATTTGACAGTTATCAATACACGTGGCAAAAGTTGGGTGAGTATTGTTATGGAAGCCCAGTATTCATGTTAAACTACGTTTTGACCTGTCACTAGGCCCTGGAGAGGCACCTCCCCCCACCCAAGCAAAAGAAAAAGCCTCATACTTACATTGTATTTGCTTAGGCTAAACTGCTGTGGCTGGCCCCACTGGCTTGATAGACAGTATCATCAGGATAATGGCACCACTGAGTGGCTGGACCACTGAGCAGGCCAGTGGTCCGGCCATCATCCCTACTTATCTAGAGCCACATAAATCTTGAACTCTGCCTTTAACCACATCAGTTTCCTCTTATAGAAATTATCCTGAAGTATTGGCTTGAGCTTGAGAATTTAGATAACTGAAAGTTTAGGCTTATATAACTACATTATGTTTACATTTATGAGCAGCACTAATGGATAAGAGTATCATACAATATCTGGTTAGAGCATTTATACATTATCTTTTGGGTTAACAACAATTATTTCACCTTGTAACTACATTTTAATTCTCTGCAATTGCCCAGAAATTTTTCTGTGCTCATTTTATGCCTCGATATTTTCTCATTCATTTCTGCCTGTTTTTTACGCGTTAAAATCACTCCTACAACATGCAAAGGCTATTGCATTAAATACAAATACTGTATTTTGAATGCAACATATTATTGTCCAGATAAAAATATTCAATAAAATGTGCAACATTTTTGGAACCCAAAATAACTATTGAGGGTGAAAAACTGAGGACTTAATGATATTTTTACAATCCAAAAAATACTGATGCCTGACACAAAGGGTGCAATAAGTCACAACACACGATTCTGTATCATCATTTTAATCAGAGTTCATTCAGAGCAAGCTGAGAATACAAGCACAACATCACAACATGTCTGCAGCAGTATGACATTGTCATATCATCATTTCACTCTGGTCTGACGCCACACGCAGTCCGAACCAGACAGCATATAGGATGAGAGATATAGCACCAGGGTGTTGGAGTGCATAGCAGCACTTCTAGTGGTGGGATCAGACTTGATGCTAGCAGGCAGCAGGCTGTAGAGGTCAGACACGGAAAAAACTCCCATCCCTCACACACGCACACACACAGAGAAGCTAAAACTGGAAGCAGACTCACGGTGCATGGCTAGTGCTTGACTGGGCCCTCACATACAGCAGCCAAGTTGGCCGCTGAGGGTATCACGGTAGACGACAACCAGAAAGGGAAGGCTGTGAGGACGTTTTAGTATAAACACTTCATGTCACACGCACAACGAACAGATGTGATTTGCGCATTTTCAGACAGCAGCATTTTAAAGAGCTGAACTTCAAGTCCTGGCTCATTCCTTGTCCTTCAACACCTGGAGTGATCAGCCCATTCAAAGTGAGAATTACTGACTAAATACAATAGGCTCGGCTTTTTCAGGCCTATATGCATTTTTTTTTCTTTTGTAGCACAATTACAGCATAACAGCTCAGAGGAGAGGATGGAGTACAATGCCACAAAATACTGAGTTATCATAAAAACTGCAGTATTCCTATAAATTTAAAGGAGTGGATCTCTATTTAGATTGCAAGAAATATGTTTGTGGGTGGAACCATATTGCTGGTGTGTTTATTTTACAGCTTTTACAGCCACTAGACTATGATTTTTACTTACTGTGTGTATCTTTGTTAGTAGGTGTGACCAGAATCTACTACTACGCATGCATTATATTTGAAAAGGGCTTGCCCCTATACATTTATTTTAAATGGCTCAATTTACAAGCTAGAATGTGACTGTGACATATAGTCTGCTAAAATGTTGCTACTCAACCGAAAAGGGGGTCTTGCATGCAGGCTGTAGCAATTATATTACAGTTCATTTGGTTTCTTAGCAACCAAACTGATGAAACCAGATATCATCCAGAACAATGAAATGAAAACCAGGACCATACAGCGGAGGCACTGTAACTAGGAAACGCAACCGTAAAACAGATTTTGTATTTTCACAAAACCTCACATTTGATACAGTCTCAGAGGGAAAGCGTCCCTTTGACATTTTCTACAATCATTTTACTATTGATCTCAGCTGTCAGGAGACGTCCATTCAGACGAAGGTAAAAATGCCCTTTCGTACACATACCACACATGTACCGATGGCTCTTTTTTATAGTTTGATGTCAAGGAGAACTCATATAAACAATGTGCAAATTATGTGCTCAATAATATAAAGCAGTTCTGTGAACCAAAATACAAGGGATCCCATACTTTCTTGCACACAAACACACACACACACACACACACACACTCAGTTTACAGTGAAATTATTTGCATTATTCTAAAAGCTCAACATTAGTGCCCATCCAAAGGTGAACAGTAAATGACAGGACGGCAAAAACAACAGGTAAGGAAATAAACCAAAGGGAAGAGATTTGCCTCATTTGTCAAGTAGCCTTTGATTTTGCAAAATAAACGCCACGATGCAGAGATGTAACTTTTAATGCTGTGCTTCAGCCAGTCTATTGCTTATCTCTTTGCTCTTCTTTGTGACAGCTCCCTGTGGTTGGGGTTCTGGGGTGCCCAAAGAAGGTTTCTTCTTGGCTGACTGGGAACTAGCAATCTGCTTCTCTTTTGCTTTTTTCACCATCTTCCCTGTTGTTGTTGTTGGTGTCTTTTTTGGTTTGGTGCGAGACACTGGTTTTTCCACCTGGAAGAGAAGAGAGGTGCAAACACTGAGATTAAACTCAGTTTCAAAAACAAACTTAAACGGATGTTAAACATAGGCTTAATTTATAGACTCTAAATCATGTCAAAGCCCTATTTTTTAGCATGCAATACATACCTTCTTTACCCCGTTACTTATATAATGACAAGCAAATGACACCATATGGCATAGGTGATATTTGCATGTGGTGGTTAGTGAAATGACGATAAAAGAAAAAAAACAGCACAAAAGGTGTATTTGTGCCTTTTTTGTAAAGAATAGTGGTTCGTGCAGCTTTCCAACTTCTAAAGAAAGCACAACATACAAACTACATGGACTATATTAGTACATGATGTTAGTCTTATGTTTTACAGAATGCAATATTTTGGTAACATTCAGCTATTAACAGTGGTGGCAGTAGCCTATAGGGGCTTGAAAAAAAAGGCTTATGACTGGAGGGTCGTCGGTTCAAATTCCCATACCGACTGGGACGATGTGAGTGCAGAGATGAGTGAGTAAAGAACAAAGAGTCCCCCTTCCTCTAAAACATACTATCAATTGTATTGTAGGTGCCCTTGAGCAAGGCACTTAATTCTGCTGTAGTGGAGTTTCCAACAGTAAAACTACAGGGGGAAGCTCCCGAGTGTCAGTGTGTGTAAATGTGTTGATGTAAAAACAGCAAAAAAGGCACACACATGCTCAACTTTTGCCGTATAAATACAGCTTAAAACTTGTATTCTGTAAGAGGTGACAAATGTTTGTAAAAAGGCTGAAAGTAGAAACAAAGGGCTCTATTTCTGTGAATAAAGGGGTTCTGGTGCAAAGTGCAATAAGTGGTGCTTACGGAAATACAAATAATTTTGTCAATTTTGTCAATCACAGATGGGGACAAGGTGGAATTGAGAGGAATATGCTAATCTTGGATGTGGACGTGGATTCAGTTATTAATGACTAAAAATTCCTTAAAAGCAGTAAACATGGCAGATTAGATTCAACACAAAAGTTGTCAGAGGAAAGTCTTTGGCACCATAAATTCATAGTACACAAGCTTGGGAACACATTTACTAATTTTAGTACACAATCATAACGCTGTGGACCTAGAAACACAGCTGCATCATACTCAGCTGCAAAAGCCAAAAGGATGACATCATCTGCAAACAAGTGTTACCAATGGTTGATGGCGTAGTTTGCCACCGTCACTGTGCCTCTCCAGCCACTAGGATGTTGTCAAATTCATGGTGAACCAATTGGGTGCAGACATGGAAAAATGTGGAAGAACTGCCATTTTCCTAAGTGTACTTCGCACCATACACCGTCACCAAAATAGAGCCCAAAACAGCGAAGATCTATGTAAATGCATACTAATCAAATATGAAGAAATGATTGACTTGTTGGCCTCCACCAATGCAATAAATCTTTTTGTTTTGCTTTTACTTTTATGTTGTTACATGTTGATAGCATTTAAGCTTCATCGTTTCTTCCATTCATTATTGAATCCACCCCCTTGCACATATCGACAGAATTTGCATTGCCGGCTGTTGAAACTATTAAGCTCCACAAAAGGTGGTGGTGGGTGGTGCAGGCTGAGAGGTGGGCAAACAGTGAAGATGCGGCTAATAATTTTGGCAGGATTGCATCTGGCAGCTGAGTGATAAATGTGACTGTGGCTCGTGTTGGTGCATACTGTGTGTGTGTGTGTGTGTGTGTGTGTTCAGTATGCGTGTTTGTGTCTGATCACTTTGAGGTCAGCCTCCATGCCTTCTAGAAGAAACAGTGAACACACCTGACTACAGCAGATTTAGAACAGAGCTGCTCTCAGTCTCTGAGAAGTCCTACAAGAATGAGAGAGGGAGTGGCCATATGAACACACTACTATAGACACATTATTACCGTGCTGCTAACATGCAGTGTTAAAAAAAAATCTTAAATTAAAGGCCTACTTGAGTTGGGATAGATAGAAAGATTTCAAACTGATGCATCGTCATCTTTTGTTAAGTGAAAATGTACACAGATTGACTAGTTAACAAATATCTTACTGGCTGATTTATCTGCAGGATGGCATATACTGATTGCAAGTGCTTATTTAGTCATTTAAAAATCCTTAAATGAAGTATGAAACTGTTGTAGTTAGTGTATAATAAGTCTGAGGACCAATCTTGGGTTTATATAAAAGAAATTATGCTGCAGCACTTCTGGTGAGTTTATAAGCAACATAAGTTTACAACAAAATGAAATTGATAGGGTGTTAACCACCAAGTACTAATCTTAGAGGGCATGTAACACATTTTACACGCGACTTTACTGTTTATCATTCAGTATTTAAAGGACCAGTGTGTAGGATTTTGTGGCATCTAGCAGTGAGGTTGCAGATTGCAACCAACTGAATAGCCCCACCACCCCTCCCCTTCCAAGCCTGTTGGAGAAATTATGGTGCCCGTGAAACTCGCGAAAGTCCCTCTCTAGAGCCAGTGTTTGTTTGTCCGTTCTGGGCTACTGTAGAAACATGACAGTGCAACATGGCGGGCTCCATGGAAGGGGACCCGCTCCCTATGTAGATATAAAGGGCTCATTCTAAGGTAACGAAAACACAACGATTCTTATTTTCAGGTGATTATACACTAATTAAAACATACTAATGAATATTATATTCCATTTCTGCCAAGTCCGTTCCGCTAGATGCCACTAAATCTTACACACTGGACCTTTAAAAGAAACATAACTCAGAATGTACATGGTGGTAACAGTATTTCAAAGTCTTGCCCTGACATCAGTAGTTACAGTGGTTCACCTTGGTGGGCTCCTTGCCTGGCTCACTGTACAGGCTGCGTATCCTCCTGCGCTCCATCAGCTTGTTGTCAGTGGGGTGAGCCTTCACCTGCTCCCCCTTGTATGTGGCACTGTAGCTGGTCTCCAGACTGGTCTCATCTTCAGGGGGTTTAAACTGAGATGGAGCTTTGATGGGCTTCACTGGCTTCACATCCTTGTACGCCTTGAACTCAGTCCTACAAGTAATGGAAAAGCAAACATAAAGGTTTAATGTCTTTCAAATGGCAGCATATTTTTTAAGCGATGACAATTAAACATTTAATGTATATACACTACCTTGTGTCATTTAACTTGTAGTAGTAAATTAAATGCTCTTTACTTCGGTTAGATATCTGGTTCATTTTTCTCAAAGAGCCATCTGTATGTTCCACCCTGTCTTGTAGTAGAGTAAAGCTTTAAGCTTTAATGTCCCTAAGGGGCAATTTGGCTTATAGTAATTTCATTTTGGCAAAAGAAAGCTACACAAGAAAAACACTGGATTTACTGCAATTAATTTTAATTCCAGTGTTTTCCCTGCTTTATTTCCATATAATTTTGGGTGACATTTAACTTTCTTTTTCTCATCTGTGACTTTAGGTTTTCAATAGAATTTAACTGTAGGTAATTATGCTGCTGGCATCACACATACATTATAGATAAAAAACAAATCTGTGCGGTAAAGTTATATGGTACATCATTTCAGCAGAATTTTGAATAAACTAACTTCAGTTGTTTTCAAATGGCTTCTCGCACCACTCTTATGGGCTATATTTCATAGTCTCAGTCTACTTTATAATATACGCAGAGTTGGTAAAAAATGTACTGATTTAAATTTAAAGGTAATTTAAGTATAACTGAACTGATAAATTTGCTCCCTACATTTTACCTTGATACCATGCAAGGCATTAATGATTTGAGAAAAACAAGCTTGATTTGAAAAAGATCTTTGTCGACCATCACAACTCTGGAATCCCTCCATCATTTACCATCTGCATTGGATTTATTGCAAGATTATAAGCAAGTCTGGCTGTATGTGAATATCGCTAGCCTTTGCTTTTTTGTATGAGATGTGATAATGGAGCACATAACTAGTGGACTAATAAACAAGAGCTATTCTTTTAGGATGCATTTTTAAACTTCTCTTTCATCATCTTCTCCCACAATGTTGCCACTGAAACTTAACGTTTAGCCGATAACAAGAAGCTGGTAAAATCACAATGTCACCGTCTTGGAAACATGCTGATACTAAATTGCATTGGTCATATTTTGTCAATGTGGGACTTGTCCAAACTTTTATAATGTCTACTATAAAAAAAGTTGTTTCTATTTAGTGATCAAGAAAGCAGTCAGTTGACAATTTCAATTTCAACCGCTGGATGTTACAGGAAAGCGTGTTTTTGTCATGCAGAAATAAAGATTTTAGGTCAAAGATAGAGGTAATCTGGCCTCCCAACTACTGATGAACTTGCAAGAGATTCAGGCCATCTCTGTTGTCGTTTCTTTACTTATTTTTGTATGTCTGTGTCCCTATAATGTACCACTGCCTCTAACTATTAATCTAACATTTGTTATTTATTCCTATTGAGTTTTGTTGTATTGCTTTTAACGCACACTGTAACTCAATTTTAAAAAGTGGCAAATTATGCTTATTGTTATACATATTTGGTATGTGGAAAAAAGTTTCTCTTCACTGTCACAACCTGCATTACTGTATATTCATTATTACTTCAGTGGAGGCAGAATGAAGCCAGCGAGCCTCGTTAACTTGCATGCACGATGCGTCTCCAATTCAATTAGGAGGGAGCCTGCGTAAAGAAACCATGTTAAGACACATGATTACATTCAGACGCTTTTACGGGCTTCACTCATTCATGGGCTACAGCATTGATTTGGTAGTACTCTCAGGGAGGATAAAGTAGGGGGGGAAAAATCAATAATGCAACCTTTATATGAGAGTTTGCTTTGGAAATCACTGGAGATTGTAACAAGAGACCATGCAATACCAAATATCCCATGATGACAGCCGGGAAAAACTCCAATAATGATGTTTTATCACCGGACAGAGCAGTGTGGCATGCTATCAGAAATGTTGTGTAACAGGGGACATATACACAGCACTGGTAGCAGCCCTAAAATCAAAATACATTAGCTGCGAGGCATTTATTTTAATAGACAGAATATTTTTGTCACCGCTTAAAGCATGTTCGTGCCTCTCTCTGACACACTCTTACCTGTAGCTGCTAGAAGTCGACATAACCTCTTTTATCTGTCTGTTGACAGCGTCCGCCGCTGCTCTGCCTTTCCTCTGCTCGGCGCTCACATCTGCAGGCATCTGTGCCTCCGTCTTCTCACCCGTTTTCCTCTCCGCTGACTTTTCTCTCTTTGCGACTTTCTTCACAGACTCCTTCACCTCTGTTTTGACCTCTTTCTCCTGCATCTTCTCCTCAATCTCGCTCTTCTCCACGCCGGTCTCGGCCTCGACAGCCCCGTGATCCAGCTTGGCGCTCCCTGCGCTCCCCTCACGCCCGCCGGAGGTGGCGGTGGGGCTTGGTTTGGGGATCCAGGGGTGGTCGTGCTTCTTCGGTATAGGCCAGGGCTTATAATCCTTCTGATACTGAGTTTCGGTGTTGAACGGGGCCACCGAGGGTTGGTACTCATTTCTGGGCTTGCAGCTGGGCTCGGGGCGCACTTTCCACGCCTTGAAGTCTTGGCGCATGACGGACGCAGTAGAGCCATCTTTGCCCGCTGCGGCACCCGTCGCGGGCGGTGCCTTCCCAGCCTCCTGCTCGCCGGGATGGGGCTGGGTTTCTATGGCAATGGCACCGGCCCTCTTCTGTTTCGGCTGCGGGTGATGGGGGATATGCTGCACGTCGGCCACATCCGAGTATTTGGTGAAAACCAAAGGCACCGCGATGTCCGCTTTGTCCAGCTCGGTCCAGAAGCGGTTGATGCAGCAAGCACGCGTTATGCACGGCCATGCCATGATGATAAGATGCGGAGTGGAGGAGATGCACAGGAAGAAAAAACCCCACAATCAGGGGAGAAATGTAAATGTAAATGAATGTCCTACTCACGACTCGAAGACTTCACCCTGTACCCTTTTCAGTTTTTGTCCAGTCAGGGTTATTCCTCCTTATAGCTTTATGTAATTCTCTGTTCAGTATACCTCCCTAATCTTTGCCTGAGAGAGAGAGAGAGAGAGAGAGAAAAACAGAGCCCACACTCCTACCCCCTTCTCCTCCTGCAGGCTGTTTGTTCTAACTGAAGTTTAAATGGACTTTTTGTTGGTTTGCCGTGGAGTGCACATTGCTGTCTGGTTGCGCATCAAAGCGACCCCACCCACATTTATGTGATGCTTCGAGATGCCCGGAGTCTGCACTGTGAGTCTGCACGGTGCACTGTCACCTGAGCTCGTCACCGTCTGGCCAGCAGAGAGGGAGGAGACACGTTTAACCCCTGAGCTGCCATGCCAGGAAATGCCAACTTAACTTACAGTGGACGCAACAGTCGCCTTTTGTTCCGTTTGGAGGAAATGGCCGATGGTGCTGCTGAAAAAACAAATCCGTAAAAATAATAAAGGTTTCACATGTAAATGCACCAAACACTGCCTAAGTATATGGGTCTGTCCATTAAATATTTACTTCCATTCGTTCATATCTGATTCTCATGTTTTTGCTTTTAAAATGTTTTCAGGGTGGGGCTTGCCTGAAATTATGATGACCAGATGGATTCAAAAATCAAACATGCACACTACTGCAAAAAAAGAAAAGATCTTGTGTTTGAGTTTGGCACAAAGGATTACATTAAACCACAGTTTAAAAGAATTATCAAAGTGGATGTAAAACGTAACTTTATTACAACTCAGAATTGTATTTCCCTCTGGTTCAGAGCCACTTATTTGATCAACGGCTATTTGAATCAGAATTTACCCTTTAAAGAGCTCAAGACATGTTGCTGAAGATGCATCAAAACCGACCTCCTCGTTGAGCACTGATTCAGGGATACTGCTGATGTAAATGCTGGTGTAACTGCTCCCTCTTGTGCTCTTCCTGCCTTACAGTTGGTTAAAAGGAAGAATTGCAGATAAACAGTGGAACAGAAAAATTTAACAATGTAAAAAAACAAACAAAACAAACAAACAAAAAAAAAAAACCCAAAAATAAACCCAGGACATTTACTGACCATGTTATAAAAACACTTCCATTTCTGCACCTTTTGTGCTGTTATAATCTTCTGAGTCTACATGAGTTATTGAGTATTTATTTTAACACTTCCTTCCTGTCCAAGTTGATTTTTTTATACAATGTAAAATCAGGCTGTGAGGCATTTAAATACATCATTACTCTTTCTAAATACTGATGACATTCAATTACATATTCACATTTAAATTATTAGTACAAAGATGCAGGTGTAAATACACCAAACACACTTTAGAGGCTGACAGTAATCTGATACAAGCTGCAGCCACCAAAAGCATGATTTGTATTTGACTGACATCTGTTTCACAAAGCTTTTCATTTCACCACATCTTCCTCAGCCACCACCTCAGACTCTGCCTCTGCCTCAGCTTCAGCCTCAGCCTCAGCCTCAGCCTCAGCTTCAGCTTCAGCTTCAGCTTCAGCCTCAGCTTCAGGATCATCCTCTGGGTACAGTCTGCAATATTTGTCTACCATGACATCCAAGTCGTGTTTGACATGAGTGTTTATGTTAAGCATGGCGAGACTTCTGTTCCACTGCTTTGCAGGCATGCTGTCAAGATAGGCCTGCAGCCGTTCACTGGCTAGGTCACTTTTGTGGTCCTCTAGTTTCAGCAATGGCAAGGTGGAGAGCACCTTGAGGAAGGAGTTTACGTTGGGAAAGAACTTGACATCTGGAAGCTGCAGCGTCTCGTGGATGGTGGTGGGCAAACGCACCTCTTTGCCCCGGTGCTTCCACTTGATCCTCCAGCAGTGAAGTTCTGCGGGAAGTGTGTCTGGGTTGGGGAGGTCGTTACGATAAACATCTGCATAGTTCTCCTCAGTGGTGTTAAACTTCATTTGGCCCATGATGGCTGGTACCAGTGACAGGCATTTAAGGGCTTTGACGTTGGTCTCGGAGAACATGTCCTCCACCTCCTGCATGATGCCACGGATAACGGGGATTGTCACATACTCCTTAAAATACGCCTCTGCTTGGATTTCTCCCACATCGGCTGCGCGCTGTTTCCGAAGAAACAGCCTCGGGACCCTCACAGGAATCTCCATTACGGTGGCCACACTCACAGCCTCCTCGTACCAGAATTCATGGTAGACATCGATGTTGTCATTGACCTCATTCAGTGAATGCAGGACAGCAGTTAGACTGTTGGCAGCACAAAACACATCAAGTGTCTCCCCTTGGAGATTCCTGCCGAAGGCTCTGGTGAATGTGAGAACGTTTTTTAAGATGACGATGGTGACGACGATCTCAAAGTCAGCAAGAGTTTCTATGATTGAATATGCATCTGCTGTGACCACATCAGCAAACTTTCCATCATCATTGTCCCGGATGCTGTCCATGCACAGCACAAGGGGTGCCAACATATCTAGCAGCACATCAAAGACATTGTGTTGCTCTGTCCAACCTGAGCCACAGGCTTGTTTCAGTGTAGCTCCTTTCTCTTCGTTTTTCTGGTAGTGAGTAAAGATAGCTTTCTCTAGCTCATCCTGAGTGAATGGGGTTCTGAAGAAAGCACCAATCCTCCTCAGAGTCTCCATGATGATCTGGACATTAGGAAAGGGTAGATTGTTGGCCAGGTGAATGTTCAGTGCCGTATGGGAGCAAGGCATATGCAATAACAGGGGATACTTTTCCATCAGTAATACTGCCACAGCTTTCATCTTGGTGGTGGAGGCTCCGGTGGCCTTGTGGGCCTGACCACGACAGTCCTCCATGCTGAGCCCCCAACGGTCAGTCAGCTGGGCCTCTAGCCTCTCTACCAGCGCAGACTCATCGCCATCAAATGGCACAAAGTCCAAAAACTCCTCTCGAAGGACGTTTTGCTGATTCACAAAGCGTAAAAATAGAGGCAGGTGTTTCTCGTTGGCAAATTCAACGAGGTCGCCTGTGACTAGGGAGAAGAAGCGACTCTCTCTCACTTCCATCAGCATCTCCTCTCTCACTGTGTTCTCACACACATCCAGCAGTTGGCCTCGCTGGGTTGCAGAGAGGTATTCTGTGTTCACAGCTGTTGCCTCAAACCGCTTCCTCAAAGCTTCGTCTCCAGCGTTCATGCGGTAATCTAGAAGGGCCTGGAAGTTGTTGGACTTGTATTCAGCTTCGGATGCTTTGTCCACCGCTAACGGGATACTCTGTTTTCCTAACATGACCACGACCTCGAACAAGGATCTCAGGTAATCACGAAACTCCTTCTCCTCTGTGGACAGTTGAGGTTCATCATCATTGGTGTTACTGTTATCCTCAGCTGCTGCATCTTTTTTGGAAACAAGCTGTTCAATAGAGGATGCCACTGGGCAGAGAGAGAGGAAGGACACAAGAAAGGAACAGTGATCATTTGAAGTTAATGGGTGCCAAACAACATTAAGATGCTTTTTTACATTTATGATAAACATATTACCAATTCACTTACATCTCCTTTCCTTGATCTTTCTTAAATCTTCTTCAGTCTGAAATGAATGAATCAGACAGCTTTTGGTCAGACAACTAAGTGTAAGAAGTGCATTTGAAACAAGGGTGAACTAAAGGCTGATATTTCTTTTTCTTACAAGTTCTTTAATCCGCTTGCGATGTCTGGTATGAGGATTTTTTAGGTGGCTTGTCAGATCAAATATGGTCGGAATGGCTGTATCCTTCAATACAGTCCTATAGGGGCTCTAAAAAAGCAACAAATTCACATAAGCTTTTTTTAGTGACTAACATTTTTTGGACATGAATGAAAACACGCTGCCAGGCTAGAACCATGTCACATACTCACCGTTTTGCACACCATTGCTGGGTCGAAGTGTTTCGCACATAATCTGTAGTGTTTGTTTAACTGGTCGGATGTTTTTGCCTCTAGATCTGCCCTGCGGCAGTTCTCTACCCAAATTCGGCATCTGAAGAAACACACACAACAAATTTACTTGACACTTCAGTGATACACTTAAACAGTAGCTTTGTCTATTTATACTATTTCTCACCATCTATTGAGTGTTTGATATGTTCATGCTAGAAAATTGACATGTATACCTAAAAATGACAACATGTACAGTAGACTGGTACTGTCTACTACAGGGACACAACTGTCACGCTCTACAACTCAGATATCAAACTCACAGCTGTGTCACTGTGATTACAACAGCTCTGGCTACAGCTCAGAAAAATTAAAAAAGTTAACTAATAAATCATCGAGAAAATGGTTACTAGCTGTATGTTAGGTTATCAAATATGGAATAGGCAGTCATTCTCCAAAGCTGCAGTGTGTGTCACTGAGACATATGCAGTGACTACATGACATCCAAGTAATAATTCCCAAATATCTAGTCTAAGTTTGCATATTGGAGCCTAATGAAGGATGAGTTACCTACCAAGTATCCCTAAACTAACTTATGCCTGCCACAAAGCTTAAAGATAAGAGTTGGAAATCGATCACTTTCAATGTGACCTTGATCGTGACTAAGTTCACAACAAGCAACGTAAACACTAAAGTTAAACAGACGTCTACGAGTTAGCATAGATATATAAATATCAGAACAAACCGATTACTTTTTTTATTTTTTACAAATACGTTCATATATATGTAAGTATTTGCTTATATTCACAATCTCCATGAGAATATATCACTGGGGGTTCTATGTAGTAATGTGCTGGTTAGTAACTAACTGACATGTTAAGATTTCTCAGTTACTCTCGTGCAACTCTTAACTAAGAAACCACACAAGGTAATTGGATAAATGAATTTGTTAACGGACAGATATAATACCTTACCTCTCAGGGTCCCGTGGAAACCGAAAAAATGCCAAATCTGACTGTGTGCTCTTCCGTGTACAGTTTGGGGCCGCGCAAAAATTCGGCATGCTTCGGGCTAGCCAGTTAGCTTAACTTAGCTAACTAGGATCATCTGCTAACTTCAGTTTCCTTGTTAGATCGATGATAAATTTAGCGCTTTGATTTAGAGGCTTGCGTGAATTTTAGTAATTAAAAACACTAGCAGACAACCTATATGGCCACAACAGCGTCTGATAGGCGTCTCCAAAAAGCAACCATTAAACAGCGCGGAGGTTTCCCAGCACATTCAAAACGGTTGGAGTGAAGAATAGATCGGTTTGCAGGACGCCGTCCCGCCCACGAGGCCCCTGATTGGACAGAGTCAAACTATGAGCCTTAGCTATTGGACACCGGCGCTACACCGATGCATTCGTCGACCAATTAAAAGACAGCAACCCCCCCTTTTTCTTCCTCATCTTTGACTACTTGTCAGCAGCAACTCTTCCAGGTGCACTGCTGCCCCCCATCGGCTGATTTAGCACAAAACAGGAGCTAACCAAGCTAGCTACGAGGGTAGGGCGTTCAGATTGATTCTTACTTTACGTCCTAAACTAGGTGATGTACAGTAGATACTGTGCGACGACCCGTTTCTGATGTTGAAAGAAAGACATTAGCTCACACTAGGTATTGAAAAAAGATAGCTATTGTGGAAAATAAACCCATTAGCTATCGATTACTAGCAGTCTATCCTACTGATACCTCTGGGTCATTACTCTAGCTACTAACTAGCTAGTAAATGCCGTTACTTTTTCTCATGGCTGTTGTTTAATAAACAAAGACATATGAAAATATATAGCAGCGTCAATGAAATAGGCCACAATACAAAATACTGCCTAGATAGGTGGTTGTATATATGGCTCGTTGGTCTAGGGGTATGATTCTCGCTTAGGGTGCGAGAGGTCCCGGGTTCAAATCCCGGACGAGCCCTCATTTTGACGTAGATTTGACAGAATATTACAGCGAGCTTCATAATATCTATCATCTGCGCTCATTAATGATACCTAAACATACAGTTATCAGCCGAAAACCGCACCAAGAAGCCATTACCGAAGCAAAACATGAAAGGTGCTACAAGTGACAACGGTTTTCTCCAAAACTGTTGAGATTATATTATTTTATTTTGTATATACGTAGACTATTTATGGGTCACTGTCAGTTCGCTTTTGCAGATTTTATTTTTTTTTTTCTAACTCCTCCGAGTTAAAAAGAACAGGGCTCGTCCGGGATTTGAACCCGGGACCTCTCGCACCCGAAGCGAGAATCATACCCCTAGACCAACGAGCCAGGGCGTTAAAGAGGGCGTCTTCTTGTTTTATAAAATGTGATGACAAGAAAGGTTGTTGTGTTACTACGTACATTGTGTGCGTTTTATACATTCATGTAATCTAGGCGTCAGGTAGAGAGAAAAGCGCCGCGTGATGATGCATCTTCGTAGATTATGTATGATTATGTTACTGGGGGTGAATAGTGAACATTTCTTTGACAGTAGCTAATGTAAATGGAGTTGGCAGAGAACAATAAAGACACACAGAGCAATTCAATTAACTTCTTTTTATATATCATACATAAGACTGTCTTAATATAATACAAAGGGCATTGTCATAAACACAGCAAAGTCTTGACTAGATCTTACAATCTGTGGATACATGGACTTATCCTTTCCCCCATGCTGTTCAATTCTATAGTGCATGTTGCATGTACAAAAAAAGTGAAAAAATGTGAAATCAAAAAATGAAAAGGATAAATCCAAATTAAATAAGAGGATTTCAACTTCTGTTGGGTGTTCAGATATGTCAACAAGTATACGTGTTTGTGTATAACCCACAAACTGAACAGGCTTATGAAAGATGGAACCTTTTTTTCAACCATGTGCTTCTCATATAACCAAAAAGTAAGGTTTGTGATGTACATGCACTTACAATATACCCTGTGAAAATTATTAAGGTTTGAAGATCTAGCTTTCCCTGTTTGATTCAAACCCTACCTCATAGTGTTGTCCTGATGTAGTCAAGTACCTTTGCCAAAAGGCAAGGTTTTGCCACTAAGAAAACAGGAGTTCCTGCCCACTGAATGGTCACCAAATTGACAAACATAATCAACATACCAGCAGGAGCAAGGTAGTGAGTTCTATACTTCCTTTATTAAAAAAATATAAATATATACATAAATTCTATTTCAACTATTAAAAAGGGGCTGCATTTCATGACAACTGCTCTAAATAAGAGGTCAATCAGCATGATCTGAAATAGGCGCACACTTACGAGTCACTGCAGTCAATTTTTTTTTCTTTTTCAGTCTTTATTTTTGGAATGTTTAGTACCAGTATGAGTGCCAGTAATAAAACCACTGGCAATTTCTAAATGTCTCAAATTCTGCGGGGTATGAAAAATGATTGCAAATTTGCAATTAACCTTGACATCCAGATAAAACCCCAATCTCAATATAGGTAGCTTTACATTTGTGTTTGTGGAAATACCAAGCATGATTTCTTATGATGGTTTCTCCTTTAAAATGACAACAGCATGACCTGTGGCCTGCCCTTAATTTGAACGGTGGCTGTGAGCAGGTTTTCTCTCTAATTTCAAAACTGGTAAAATGAGCAACAGAAGAAAGAAAGCACTTCAAAATCCCTGATATAAAAAAAAAAAAATCTGGTTATTGACTGTAATGTTTTGAGGACATGCATGTCTGCCTGGGCAAAGCATGTGATTGTGGGCTGACGGACACCCTTTCCCTTTGAATAGGACAACAATCATGGGGATCTGCCCTACCAAATCAGAACAATACCATTCAACACAAACTGATTTGCCACAATTATCCTTACCCTGCCAAGAAAATGACATAAAGTCTTCCTTCACGGCAGAAACTAGCCAAGTTGACCAAATGATGTATGAAAGGCAGCAAAACCCTTTGAAATAGTATGATGGGGGCAAAAGAAAAACGACAACACAGAAATAGAACGCATTAGTCTCCTTTTTTTTTTTTTTTTTTTTAACCATCAGCTTCTATCTTGCTACTCCGGAGCCTGCAGAGTAACTACCAAATTCTCTAACATACCAAAGTTTTAAAAGACTCCCAAAATAATCTACCAATTAATATGGAAACAGTTTTGGTAAAACGTTGCAAACAAATCTGGCCAGAATACACAATAGCCAACGGTCTCAACAACGGTCTCCAGTTTTGCTAAAGTAATATATTGCAGCTGTTTGTATTGACGTTAAAATAAGATCTTGATAAACTTTGCGTCAAAGTGGTGAACTGCTACATTATTGGTTACAGACACCTATATGCTATAAAACAACTGCTTTGGTATAAAAACATATCCAAAGGGAAAATAAATTCTTGTAAAATTCACAGCATAATTTGAGGAGAAAAAAGGCAGTCACTTAACTCATTTTTTTCTTCAGTTTCCATGTTTTGGATGGAGAGACTTGTGCAGGTGGTTCTGATGAGGAACTACATGCAAAAGGGAAAAATAACAAAACATAAAAGGGTAGACTCTGGAATAGTTCTTTCCACTGCAAAATCCTTAACCAGTGAATAAGATTTTCAAGGAAGTAATGTTTAGGAGGTTGTTGTGTACAATAAGACCCTGTTATGTGGGGCCCTGCTGAAGAAGAAATCTTTGTCGAGAAAGGCCTCAAATTACCATTCTTATTTACCTTTTCTAAATTGTTTTAATTTCCTTAAAGAATTAAGGGCTGTCTAGAGAGAAAAATAGAGAAAAGCCATCTTAATTCAAATGATAATGTCCAGCTCCATCCCATTCCAAGTCCATGAGTCATAAGGCCAAAGGGTTATTTAGAACCAGCCACTGACTGTCTTCCTTTCACTGGGCTGGATCCTTTCGTCTCCCGTGCCCATCGCTGCTCTCGTCTGTGCCGGGCCCGGTTGCAGCTTGCAGGACCACGGGGCCTCTAGGCCTGAGGGGTGGTGCTTCCCTCTCCTTCGACCCGGTTGGCGTCAGTATCCACCTGCGGGGTCTCCTCTCCACCCGGCCAGCACACGCTATAGGGACTCCACTGCTATGTGCTCCCCTTTAACAGAGTTACACAATACCGACCAACAACAAGAAATATCACCGCAAACACTTCCCCTCATTGTCAAGCTACAGGATTTACAAGCAGCTTTTACGTGAAATTTCACTTAAAAAGGGCAAAATAATTAAGAACCAGTGGAACAGTAATGTCAGGCAGTCCACGAAAAGAGGACGCCAAGCATTTCATCACCAACAGCTACCTGCAAAACAGCTTCAAACTTTGCTCTGAAATGCTCCTTAGAAGATTTTGCCACATAATACCATATGGTGATTACTTGGTGGTTACATGAAACTGGTGAAATGGTAAGATGGATGTCTCAATCTCACTATGGTTACTCTGCAGTATTATTTTGTGCCTAATGATTGCAAAAGAAAAACTGATGAAAATTACATATATACTTTTTAACAAAGGTTTTTCTCTGTAGTAGCGGTTCAGTGATATCTCCCTTCTGACGTGAGCAGCTTTTGTTCTCAACACACCTTGTAGTAAAAAACACCACCTTAAAAATGACGCACAGGGGGAACACACAGCCAAATGTCAGTGCAGTCACGAGCTGGCCATAGAACTCTGCTGCACACACACTCCAGTCATTGGAGACTCCTCCCGGTCCATGCCCTGCCTCATGCCCAGGTGGCCTTCCGCTAGGTAGTGGGCAGGCCCTGTGTTCGTGCCCATGGAGAATGCAGGGTGCGCTGCCATGCCAGTCTCCTGCCGTGGGTTCGAGAAGGCACCTAGCCCCATGCTCAGCCCACCATTCTGACCAAAGTCAAGGGCTCCGGCAGGCAAATGGCGGAGCTGGTAGGCCTGGTTGCCATGGTTCCCAGTGGAAGAGGACGATGTAGAGGAAGAGGAGGCAGAGGAAGACAGGGAGGTCATAGACAGATGGCCATGAACCACCTCCATGGAGTCCTGTGTCGAGGAGCTGTGTGTCGGGGAGGTGTAGTGGCGTGGGCGTGGCCGTGTAGCCATCATCTGCCCATGGTGGTGATGAGTATGTGAGTGGGGATGCAGGGCCTTAGGGTGCTGAGGGGGAACATGGAAGGTGGTCTCCTGGACTGGGTGGGTCTCTCCGGTGACTGACTCTGGTCCGACGCCACCTCCCCACACCAGCGGGGGTGGGTAAGGCTGTCTTGCCTGTTAATGTCAAGCAAATAACAAGAGTCACCTGTCTGAAGTTAATCATTCCTCGAGGCATGATAGACAATCTCTCCTTTTTCATGCAACATCTTATAGGCACTTAATTTCAATTTTTATTAATGTTAAGAAATAGAGATACAATTATGATAAATATGATATGATGAGATTGATGAATTGATTTTAAGACAGCAGCTTTAGAGTTTGCTGCTGTCTTTATATGACCATAAACAATTAAGAGCGAATGAAACTTGGCTGTATTTTTTTTTAAGATATGGGTTTATAAGTAAGAAATTCATCAACTTTTTAAAGATTGTTATCAAAAAGTTTTAATAAAACCATATACCATGCCTCTACTACTGTGGCATTTGAGTTCATGCTGTATTAGTAAAAATCTACCAATATTAAGAAGAAAGGGGAAAAAAACCACTTGAAAAACACATTATTTCTGAGTAACTTCTGACCTGTGGGCAGAGGCTGTCACCATCAATGGCAGGCATGGCTGTGCCAAAGTGTCCTCCACTATGCAAGTGGTGATGGGTAGGGTCTGATCTTGCTCTGCCACTGGTACTTGTCCCAGATGACCCTCCTGAGGTGTAAACAGAAGTGTCACACAAATGCAGCCATAACAATATCACATACAATATGTCAAATGATAAAATAGGAAAGGCAAATGTTTCCTAAAGCACACAACACACATTTTAATTTTGTTTGAAGTTCAACAGTGAAGTCTATTTGAATAACCTGTTTAAAGGTTCATCTTACTTTTTAAACTTGCTACAGGTCACATTATTGACGCCAAGTTTTACAAATTTACTTACTCCTTATTCTAATTTCAGTCAAGTGATAAGTCTGTTAGGGATTTCAGGTGGCAGATACCTGAACTAGAGGAGGTGCTGGAGGTGGTTCCTGAAGACTGGGACTGCTCCAACGCGGGGCTTGTAGACACGCTGCTACTTGTATTGGTCCCCTCATCCGCAGTCTTCTTGAAGAAGCTGTGCTGCAGGGCATAGTAGGGCTGGATGCGGCTCTTAGGGTCATAGTCCAGCATCCGGAGGATCAGGTCCTTGAACTTCAAGTAGTCAGCAACAGCATGGCCAGACTCTCCCGCCCGCCGGCCACCTGGACCCCCTGTCTCCACACCCAGGATGGAGTGGAGCTTCCGTGAGGCTGGAGGTTTATACTGTTTAAGGCAAAGTAGACAAAGATTAAGAGATTTACACACCCGTGACTTCTGTATTTCCCAACACTAACTATCTTGTTTTTAATAATAATCACAACACAAAGGACTGAGCTGCAAATAATGAAAGAGCTGCAAAAAGAAATGAGCTCACCCTTTTGCCATCTTTGGTCTTCTTAACACTCCATGTACCATCCGAAAGCTTCTCAAAGAACTTCCTGGCTTTTGGGGCTAGGTCCATTATGTGATTAGGCGGGATACCAAGAACCTCAACTATTTTGTTCATCTGGTCCACCTGGGGAAATTGTTATTAATAAAGTTACTACATGTGCTGTCAGAGGAAACCATCAGGCAAAACTGGTAAATGGCATTTATATTGTATTTCTGCTATTTAAAAGTCAACACCTATAAATACAGTTTTATATCCATTATATGTGAAGTTAAACGCCATCAAATGTTGTCCCAAGATGACTTAACGATCAAAACATTAAGGCTGAGGAAGGAGGCCACAATTAAGACAACATATTTGACAACTGTGTGATGTGCGATATGTTTCAGGCTTATGAACTCCACTTGACAAACTTTGTGGTCTACATAACATTTTGTAGGCTAGACATTAAGTGAAAGTGCACCATTTCAAATATATTTGAACACACAGTACCAGTCAAAAGTTTGGACACACTTCTCATTCAATGGGAACATGCACATGTACATACAATTCAGATTTTTTAATGTGGGATCACACATAATTGTTGAAATCAATGAAGCAATGCTCAATTATATGAGTAAATATTTCAGTTCAATGTTTTCTGGCCTTATACCTCATTGGCTCCGCTGAAGAGAGGTTCTCCAGTGTGCATCTCTACCAAGATGCAACCCAAGGACCACATGTCGATGGCCAGATCATACGGCATTCCCAGCAGCACCTCTGGGGAACGGTAGAAGCGACTCTGGATATATTGATATATCTACAAAAAGAAAGCATAGACACTTAGATTCTCCTCATTATACCTTTGCTTAGAATCAACACACCAACCATCACACATCATCAGGGACATTCTTGCATGCATTCATAGGGTTGCTGATAAGGATAACTGCAGCTAGATACCCTTTGTCCCAGTTGGCATGAGCTGCCAAAGTCCACTATTTTGATGGCACTCCTCTTGGGGTTACAGAGGAGGATGTTCTCAGGCTTCAGGTCACAGTGGATGATGCTGAGCTCAGGCGTGGCCAGGAAGAGCAGCGCCGTGCATAGCTGCTGGGCAAACTTCCGGGTGAGGTTGAGTGAGACGCCACGGAAGTTGGTATTTCGGAGCAAGTCATACAGGTTATATGAAAGCATCTCAAACACGAGGCAGAGGTGGTTCCGGAACATGAAGTGACGCTTTAGGTGAACTGCAAAAGAACCGAATTGTACCGATGTTAGTCGAAGGAAAGCCCTCTTAATTTATTTTATGTGTAGTCACATTTGAGGCAGATTGCAAGAGTGAATTACCGATGTAGTATTTCATCTCGGTATCATGTTTGTTCATGAGCTCTAGGAGGCGCACTTCAATCTGGGCTTGATTGAGGAAAGCTTTCTTGTTCTTGATGATCTTAATGGCAACCCATTCCTGCTCTGCACGGTCGTATGCTTTCACAACCTAAAGATGCCAACAAAAAACATTAAATTGTTTCCCAAAGTTCAACTGGAACAGTTATTTTGATAATGAACATTAACACCTATTAAGTTGACTAAATATGAAAAACCCTCAGTTGGTGGCATTAGAAATCACAATTCTCCAACTTTATAACCATTTTCTCCATATATCCTCAACCAAGAGAGTGTGTGTGTGTAATTTATAAGTAAACACCTGTCCAAAGGATCCTTTTCCTATCAAGGAATCAATCTCATAGCGGTCCATCCACTTCTCCCCATTCTTGACGATGTAGTCATAGTTATCATCGTCATAGCCATCATTAAAGACCTTCCTCTCTTTTTTGTGACTGGAGTCTTCACCCTGACCCTGTTGGTGCCGTCGCTTCTTTTTTGCATAATACACCTGTAAATTAACAAAACAGTTTACATGATCACACCTGAAGATGTTTTATATAACTCTAATCTTAGCAATTTCAATAATCTTAACAATATAACAAACCGATTATACAGATAAATGCATTCAAAGAACAACAAAACTAACCTCATTGATGTGTTTGTATGTTTTGATAAGGTCAATGGAGAGCTTCCTCAGGGGAGCTGAAGTTGGGTCACGAAAGCACTGGGGCATGTGCCTCTGAAGTATCAAAAGTGGAAAAAAAAAAAAAAAAAAATCACAAAATTTCATAAACAATATGCACAATACTTTGGTAAGTAATAGGGCTTTTGCTATAATACAATAAATTTTGCACAATATTAAATGGTTAGACTGAAAAAAAAAAACATTTAACAGCTACTCTGCCTGGTGACAGCAGCAAAAAGGGAAGTAGACTTTCATATCACAAGTATTGCAGTTCTTGTAACACCACACTTTAAGACTAAAAGAAATCCAAAAGCAGCGTGTGTATGTAGTAACCCTGTTAGTGTACCTGATTGGCAGTGAGCTGTGGTGTCTGGTCGCTGTACGGTAAGACCGTAACAGATTGGTCAGTGCTTGGCGGGTGGCGGTCACTGTACTGCTGGTGCGTATGGGGCATTGGAGCAGCCATCTGAAGACCAGCAGTGTGTAAAGAAAAAGAGGGCGCAAGCCGGACGGACGAAGGTTTGCATGCTGAAGTCTCTCCTCCTGGAAGAAATTAACACTGCCATGAGTTGCATATTAACTTAACTCGACATGACATACAACAAAACCCAGAAAGATGCAAAAAGGGTAATAATCTTAATGTAGAATTGTTGTATTTCACCTTCCACACAAGAGATTATGGCCCAAAAACAAAACAGGAAAATATACTTACTACATATTGTGCACATTTCATATAAATAAGCATTATTTGCTGCTAAATCTAACCAGTGAAGGTTCTCCTCAACCTAAAATGTCTTAATTTACCTTTAGGGAATAGAAATATATGCATAATGCAAATTATGCACTTGTAATATTTACATGTATGTTGAAATTATTAAGATCACACTTTAAAACAGACAAAATGATCATAAGATGTGGAGAAAAATAACAAGAATAAATTCATTGTTGAGAGAAATGTCAGGTTAATACATAGTGTCTTTTGTATAACATGTAAAGACATAAAAATGCATAAAAGAATAACCACAAAATAACATATAACAGTAATATATCAACCTTTGTGAAGAAAAAGGAGCAAAACAGCAGGTTTAACAGTAAAAAGGGGTGAAAATAAAGCATCTCCACACTGTACAGTGAATCATCCTTCATTTTAAGCCAGAAGGAATCAAAAAATTATTAAATAGCATGTTCAGCTATCAGCATCTCTCACCAGACAACACAATTCACCAGTGCTACACAGTAACCACTATTCAGAATCCCAGCAACAGCACCTAATTAGCATAGCCTATCACCACAGAGATACAGCGTGATTTGGCAAGCCCATCAATGCACAGACCAATCACAACGCAGTATGCAAATAGCCTACTTTTGTTGCCAGGGCAGAGCTGCTCCCATTTTCCAATGAGAAAACAAGAAATAAACAAGAAATAAAATTGAACTTTGGCACACTTAGACGCTGCTTTCAACACAAGAGCCTGACAGCAAAATAGCTGCACAGCCCAAAACCTGCACTCCATCTGAGAGCGTTAGAAAGCTGACCCAGCTTTGGAAAAGGAAAAAATACACATCCACTGACAGAAATAAGAGGAACTGTAAGATGATAGAGCACAGGCAAAGGCAGTATTTTAAGAAACCAAGATTATATATATATATATATATATATATATAGATATATATCTATATATCTATATATATAGAGAGAGATATAGATAGATATATAGATACACGTACACATGTATTATTATTGTTATTATTATTATTATTATTAATAATAATAATAATATAATAATAATAACCCTCATGTTAACCAAATTATACTGACAATTTAGCTAAATTGGATAAGCCTAAATCTAATAATATATCTAATAATTTTAAATCTTTTTTATTCACACATCAAATTTAAAGCAATAGGACTGATTTGTCATGACTAGTGTTTCTTTATTTTCCTGCTAGTTCAGCTGTGACCTGAAGACAATAATGTAAAACAAATTTTAATCACTTTAAGCTCTGTCAAATTAAAAGTTAGACTACATTAAATGGAAGTGTAACATACTGTATTGACCAATCTTTATAATGATTACAAATTGTTTGACTTTTTCCCACAAAAGAATGTCTTTAGATTTGTGAGTCTGGATGCAAAATTCAAAACAGCAAAATAAGTTAAAGAGAAGGAGATCTTAGGTTCACCACTTCCCACCAAAGGGTTAAGGCTTAATATATAGCAGCTAACCTGGATGCATCGTCTCCTGTAAAATTTCATATCATCCTGGGAGGAGAGTCCAGCAGCAAACCACAACCCACTACAAAGAATAAAAACAGATCATTATCATTGTGCATCTTTGGTGGGATTTAACTTCATAGTGGTTAAACTTTAGTTGAGAGGAAGGGACAGATGACCCCTGAAGAACAGACGACACCCCAAAACTTTGTGTGCTTGGGGTAAATATATCAACATATCAAGGAATTTAAAAATATAGCTATAATTCAAAAAGAGGTGAGCATCTTGTAGAGCAACAGTCAAAAGTAGTTAAAGCACAGGCAATTAAACTTTCAAAAAACAGAAGGCCTGAAGCTCTTGTGTGAAACTATTAAAAACAAATAGGCACAAAGTACCTACCAATTAACAAAACAAATCAGGATTGATATTGTTGTGGACTTCACAGCACTGGATCTCCTTCTCAGCATGTCCAAAGACAATCTACTTGTTTTATTGTAGTAGATTTGAGGACCTTACAGACTTTTTTAAATATGTAATTGATAGTCAGAGCCCAACTGACCTAGGAGAAATTACTGTACAAGATTATGCAAATTCACAAAGAGCTGAAAAAGTTTGGTTTGAGCCCATTTTACAAACATAATACGTGATATCAGACTGACAAAACTATAGGGTGAATTTGACTTTTTTTTAAATCCCTAACCCTACTGGGAAAATTCAAGCTTTATTTGACCACAAAGCCATTTTGCAAGCGCACTTGTAGCTCTGAACTCTCTCCCAAACGTTTGATTATTCTTCATTTTCAGTACTGACACATGAACAGTTCCTTTCCTGGCTCTACTCATCACGGCATAAACGGGCCTATTTAGGTCTAAATATAACGACAGCTAGCTTGATATTAGTAGCTGTATCATATCATAAGTGTTGGCTAAAGACCTCTGTAATAAGCCTATGTGTCATCTTCTCACGCCCAACTGATTAGATCCGTTTCAAAGCTGAATCAAATGTAGCCCATCCAAAACAATTAAAAGCCTAACCTTCGTGTATAAAGACGGTGCCCGAGTGGCTCTATACTTACAGATGATGGGGTAGATCTCGTCATGGTTGGAATTTAGAAAGCATATTCAGTGTTAATTTGCGTCCTCTCTTGCTACATAACGTCCGTGTGTGCCTCCAATTCCTCGTATAAATGACAAACGTATTCAGGCTCACGTTACCGTTAGCAGTCTAACTAGCTAACGTTGTCGTCGTTAACGTTACCCTGAAAAAACTGCGGGACAAGCAAGCATATCTCTCACCAATCCAACGTTAGCTAGTGACGCTGTGTTCAGCCAGCGGGTTGTGGGGCCCATTCAGCTGGTTCGTCAACAAGTCAACGTTAACCATTAGCCAGGTTAGCCGAATTAGCTATCAGGCGTTAGCCAGGTTAGCTAGGTGAGCTCCCGTACCGTGTAACTCTAAAACCCAACCTACACATCTAGTATTAATAAAATTAGACATTGCATTGACAGTAAATCAAACGGGGCTGTTAGCTAACACGGCAACATTTGCTTCAATCGTACAATGACAGTGTCTAATATCGCAGGGTTAACGTTAGCTGTAACGTTAACACCGTGCCAGCATGACTCTCCGTCCAAGCCCACACAATCCGCTGCACCTTCTAGTCCACAGCCAGCCGGAAAGCTGTTCCCATCCGACATTAAAATGAGTCCGTTGACCTACTGACTGAAAGCAAATGTTAGCGCTGGCTTCAGCGGAGTCGGCACCGCCACAAAATGTTAGCTAGCCGCCATACCATAAGCTACCGTCCTCAACTTCACTGTCGCGTCCATCATTGTGAACCATTCGCGTTACATTTATATACATCTGCAACGTGCATTTTTTGAGCCGATGAAGGCTGATGTCAAAGAGAAAAAATATATAATTGCTCACCTCTGATGGCACGATCTTCATTTAAAGTCCAATAACCTGTATGATGAGGAAACTTATCCAGCTTGAGATTCTCCCCTCCCTGCACGGTTAGCGAGTAATGTTAACGTTAAATCCGATCCCCTTCCTCTGACCGGCAAACTCTAAAATAACTCGCCAGCCAGATTTAATACGCCTTTCATATCCCAAGCTTTAATGAACAACATCGGCGATCGAAGCAACTTTTGACTAACGTTTCTATCAGCTGATGACTAGCAACATGCTAACGTTAACTAGCACGCATAACTTACTAGCTAACCTTAGCGAACTGGCTCGCTAGTTGACAAAATGAACGCAGCTAACATTAGCTACCTGCCCTGGCTAGCCTCAAGCTAACGACTCCAGCTACCGCTGAATAAACGGTATGCCAAATCCTGATTTTAACGCTGTCTTTGCAAAAATTTAGCGTCGGCCACTTCGATACACACGACAATACAGTTAAATTCGGAGTATTTCAAACATGAAACAGAAACCGTGTCCTCTGATAATTTTGGTTAGGAATTTTTGTGTGAATTTTCACAAAATGGCGCGCGGTCCAAACCTGCGCAGTGAACCGGCCCGGTGGACCAGAGACACGGACAACTCAGTTAGTGCGGCGCCGCCTAATTATTTCAACTATGTTAAAACGTCGGCCTCTTGATCTTCATAATCCGATCCACTAGACGCATTTCGTTATCCAAAAACGTCAAATATACATCCACTGACAGCATTATTCCGGCGGGAAGGGAGAACATTTGAAAAGACTGAGCTGGGGAAAAAAACCCTCCTGACAAAATGGCGATGCTCTAGCTTGTTGCCATGGCAACTGTCAATCAAAAAAAAATAAAGTACCCGGATGTACCAATGACGAATAAAATCTAACTGGCCAGAGTTACAGGACACATAACTCCAGTGTTGTCCCTGTCTGTCTTTTTTAACAGTGTTTGGCCTGTTGCTAACCGGCCGGCGAAGATATATACCGTAAGACTATGTTTGTATTTCCAAATTTGAAACCACCATAACTTATTATGATGGTAACTTTGCTCATGTGATACCACAATAGGCTTCTACTTATGTAGTATAATAGTCTGGCAGCCTACATTATATTGGCCTGTGTGTGTTTTTCTGATTTGTTTGGGGATTTAAAGAATAATTTAACCAAAACTAATTTACAGAGCCATAGATTTTAGAATAACTGAGGTCATTAGCCCCCAAACACACCCCCTACCAGATAATTTTGGCCAGAAAGCAACAAGAAATAATAATAATAATAATAATAATAATAATAATATAGCCTACTACACACCACTAATAATAATAATAGGCCTAATAATAATAATCATGTAACTGTTGGCTGTAACTGTTCCATATACTTTCTGTAATTCTTATTTGTATCGAAGCTTTCTTCTTTAATTTGAATGTAAGTATTGGGTCTACAATACTTGAGTCAGTTCATAAATTACCAACCTTGTGAATTTTTAATTTGGAAAATGTAAAAAGCCTCAAATTCACTACCATTCTCTAATAACATGTCTATGTGTACATGTCTATGTGTTTATGCACAGCATAAACAAATGGTTACAATGGATTTAAAACTTTAACTTTACATAAAATGTAATTGTGCTTTTTTTTGTATTTAGGCAAACAGGGATTATTTGTAATGTCCTGGCAGAAGTTGCTGTTCCCTGAGGAAAGCCTCATCAAATATGGCTCACTTGTCCTATTCTTCAATTCAATGTTTGAAAGTATATATACTGACTAATCAGTGCATCCACCCATGTTTTTGTTCATGTCTACAGTCAGCAAATTCTTGATATAAGGCATTTAATTGCAATTGTTGAGTCATGCAATTCAGAGAAAAAAAAATTTGGAAAGCTTTTGTTCTGAAACTAGTACAGGCACAGGTAGTCTCACAAGCCAGACAAGTCTCACTAGTGGATAACACTCGCAAGACTTGTCTGACTTGTGAACACATACAGACAAAAAAGTTTTAAGGGCTAGAAATCTAAGGACCTCGTGAAACAAGTTGGATTTATGAACAAAGAAACCTCCACAGGTGGCCTCTTTAACATTATTTTGTGCTATGATATAGTAAAAACTGTACAATGGTCATAATATCAAACAGTAACACAACAGTAACACAATCACATTATAGGCCTAAACATTTTCATGTTACATATTTGTGCAATGTAAATTAGTATATTCAGTTCAATTTTTGCAAGATTTAAACTAAGCACTGGAAAATGGGTGCAGTGAAACAATTCTTGTTTTCTTGTTGCAAACTTTTTAGAATTACAAAAACAAACATATGCAAACATATATATACATATGTTTAGTTTATCACTTCTCTTAGGCTCAGTGTATTTTTCTAAACAACTTGTCACAACCTTTAGGCTTCAAACTTCAGGTTAAAAGTTAGAGCAAGGTTAAAAACAAGAGTAACTGTTGGTACACAGTTATCCAACGTTGAAACCATTGGATAAGTTAAACCAGTGCGCAATATATAGTACCTACAATTACTGAAAACATCATAAAGTCAGTGCAATATGTGTACAAGAAATCACACTCAGAACTGATTGGGACAGTAATACTGCAATAGTCTGCTGTACCACTCTAAGTCTAATTCATAGCTATTTATTAAAAGCACTCTGTGGAACATAAACTTCGCTTTCCTTAAAGATCCCTTCCAGACATGTTTTAAGATGTATATAAAATACTCTACTTTGAATAATAATCTAAGTTTTTCCACAAAAAAAGTTCAATTATCTTGTTAAAATGCTTAAAATGACATTACTCTCTTTCCCTCATTAAAAAAAATCCAGAATCTCCAGAATATTTTTCATTTCAAAAGTTTAACTACTGGACAAATAATGCCTCCTACTTCACTGCAAAGTCCATTCTCAGTGTATGTGCACTGGAGGTTTGAAGTTTCCATGTCACACTTGAATAAGTTGAATACTGGACCACGATTGGCTTCTAAACTAGTTGTGATGTCAAAAATAATGCTCATCTCAGTGAGCAGAGAGAAACTTTCGTCACCAGCAGATGAATGTGAAAACAGACTTCTAGTATCAAACTAGACAGTGAAGGTCGAACATCCAACTGAGGTAACACTAAGCAATAGGCCTACACATTTTTGAGTGGAGGGGGACTTTAAATATCTACTCCATTTCAGACTATTTTGACAACTAAGCAACATATGGGGCAGTTGGCATTATTTCCCCCAAATCCTCCAGTCACAAGAGGTCTTTGTATGATATCTGTGATAAGTGTCAATGTAGGACATCTGCTGGTTGTATGCAAAATCCCACTTTTCTAATTATTATAAATTTTAAGTGTTACATTGAAACTACTCAGTGGCTACATTTACATAAACATCTATAACTGCAGCTTTGTTTCTTTGTGGGAAAATATGAGTGGACCGAGGCAGTGACGTCACCACTGCAACGGAATTGAATGGCGATTTGGAAAAATATCAATTAAAAGTGTATTCTCCCATTGCATTTTGATGCTACCTCAAATAGTTGCGAGCCATTTTCAAAATTATCATATTCATTTTTTCATTTAATTTTCAACATGATGGCACATTCCACGCACTTGACAATCAGGTTGTCTTTTCTTATTATTATATAGGGTGGAGACTTGATTCTCAAGCATCATGTCTGCTTTAGCAGTTGTAACTCACGGTTGGCTCCAGTGCAATGCTTTCACCAACGCTACCACTACTGGTGGAGCTTCCAGAGTTTCTGTACAGCCATGTAACAGCCTGGGACTTGTCTGAGCCATTTTGGCCACTTTTTGTGGTTACGTGGCAGTACATGATGTCAAGGGTGGTAACCACTTCTTTTACTTCTCGCCTTCAACCCTCAGACTGGTTTGATGTTTCAGTAGCATAACATTTTTTGTCCAAGGTGGTTTGAGTTGGTCAAAACTGGTGTTTTTTTTTAAATCGGGGATGCGTTTATCCAATATACCGGTTCAGTATCGCTGCCAATTTGAGCCTAATCAATCATGGCATCAACATGCGATCAGTGCATCCTTAGTTTTTATAAGGAGTGTTACAAGAGCATATTTTATGGTTGCATGTGGGACATTTCTAAAAAAATTGCAGGAAACTGTTCAGTGACTGATGAAGAGAGCCCTGTCATTGTAAAGCCTTCTGGGCCTGTTTCATGCTGTGTACAAATGTTTTCACTGATCCGTTAGTGGAGCAGAATGATATATATTTCACTCCACCAACTTTAAGGGACCTCCCAAATTTTGGGGAAATAAATTGAGTGCCATTGTTGCTCATAAGTTCTCTATCTCCAGCCATTTGCTATGAATATTCACTGCCACTATAACTGTTTTCTCCTCAAATGTGTGAACATGTTGCCATGGCTCTTCATGTCAGTCTCATGCCTCTTTTATAGAAGTGATTTTTTTTCATCACAAGGTCAGATACTTCCAATAACTTTACTATCCAGCAACAACCGCTCCATTTACACTGATTGCACTCACAACTCTCTTGTTTTACAACAGTCCTACATAGTCATGGGTCATTTAGGCAAATCACAAGTGTCCATCCATCCATCCATCCATCCCATCCATCCTCTTAACAAATCACATATTTGGTTCAGGGTAGGCTGGGAAATTTAGATTTTTAGAATTTTCCAATCCACCTAACCTTTCTGTACCTTGTCAACACAGGGAGAACATGAAAACACCACAGAAAAAGACCCCAGTTGGTCAACGGACTCAAACCTAAGACTTTGTTTCTATGAGGCAACAGTGCTAACCACTGCTGTGCCTAAATAATGACTGTCCATTTTAACTTATACTACTACACTGTACTCTCAGTCCTCAGAAAGAACAAAACTTTCAAAGGTACTAGCAACTAGTTCAACAACAGCAAAACAATACTAAAAGCTTGTATACACCAAATCCGCTGGTGCTGAAAAATTCTAACATGTTCACTTCCATTTCATTATTTGCAAAGGGTGCTGCTAAGACTACAAGCTTTCATTTGCCAACCCAACACTATAGTCAGAGGGTAGCCTATTGAATGCAGTGTCTTTGAGTGACTGCTATCAGTGAGTGATGGACCACAAATTGTAACCCACACCAGCAGTTCACAGCACATGCAGGATGAACCCACAACACACAAATCCCAGCAGTCACCACAGAGACCCTAATGCACATAAAGCAACTGCAAACAGCGTTTTGCAAGATTAATGCATGACGACTGTCAAACCACACCTAATGTTAAAAACCCACAGGAAAAAAACAACAAAAACAAGCATTATCCATGTTTTACAGATCCCCCCTGGGTTCAGCTGAGAAAAAAAGATGCATGTGTAAATCTGTACTCTCGGTTTAGAAATCTGTGTGCACAGTTTACAGGCTACTTGTTAGCCAAACTTTGTGTCACGACAATGTGAGAGACTTCCATTTACGGTGCGACTGCTTATGCAGTTATGAAGCATCAAACAGGGTGAAGAAAATTTAGAAATTTAAAAATTATTTTAAAAAGAAAAAATATAATAAAATAAATAATATTATTATAATATTCAAAAATAATCCATGGGCATGGATTCGTAATTTGAGAGCATGGATTATGAATCCGAGAGTACGGTGCCACCTTGCTTGTGTGAGTTGGAGAGTCAGGCTGCGGGATGACGTCCTGTGGGACAAACCCCCTCAGCCGCCCCCTCAGCCTAAACGAAGTTTTGGGTATTCAGTCCAATTCAGTCCAATAAGAATTGCTGGGCTGACGCATATGCCAAAAAAAGTGAGAACGGTGCATCTACAGTCTTGCAGACTTACATGAGACACCCACTTTACTACATGCCACCCCCCCGATATCGCCACCCTTAACGGCATGCTACAAGACACACACCCCTGACCCTTAACCCTAACCATCCCCCTCCTCATGCCAAAACCTAACCAACTGGGTGTGTCATACTGATAGGCCTACTTCCTAGCTTCCGGGTTTGCTTCTGCGTTGTGCAACCCACTGAATATACACAGTAGTGTTTCTCCCACTGGCCCCGACCGTGAGTTCCCGCTCGGTCCATAGACTTTACATTGTGATGATGTCACAGTTTTTTAAATCACTTTTCTCGGCTTGAGGAAAGTTTTACAAATATGAAACCTCCATGGATCAAAAATTCATAATAGAAAGAGTCCTAGTTGACCTTGTTTGCAGTTCGTGGTGTCCTGTCAACAGTTTTACAGATGTCTCTTTTGCAATGGTGGTCTATGGGGAAAATGCTTTTTGGGCCACAAGGGGATTTTTCGCTGCAATACCGCAAGAGGCCACTGGGAAAGATTGGCTGGAAGGCTGAGCGGAGGAGTCCTATCCAGCTCTACATCCATGATATACAGTCAATGACTAAACCTAAGTGGGTGTGTAATGTAGTAAAGTGGGTCTGTCGTGTAGATACTGCAAATTTACAGACAGGCCTACTTGGGAAAGATGTCTCCAACCTGCCGCCCTTGGAATGTGTTAAAGCGGCACAAGCAACAGGGGGACATCTCCATACGTCTGTGCAAAACAGGGTAAATAGGATGTCAGAGAATTAACAAATGATAAAAATGATTTTGTAACTGAAATTAGGACAAGATTTCACCAATAAAGTGATTATCTCAGTATAGACATTAGTAAACCTCGCGTAATAGTTTTTTTGGAATAACATGTAAATGTTGATTTGTTACTTTTTTTTATTATGAAGTCCTGGACTAAATTTGAAGTAAATAATTTCTTTGGATGTGGACTTTGACTAAAACTTGATGGATGAATGGATGGATCGCAGCACATAGCGACCCACGGTATGTGTAACTCATACTGTGAGTTTGTTCTTGCATGGACACAGTTTGAATATGGTTACCACCATATATTGTGGATGCAGTGGTTACTGATTGTTGCATTTATTGCTATTGCTCACATTTGAGTTAATGTGTGGAGATACGAGTGGATCACTCATTTGTGAATGTAAAGTGCTGAAGTTGGATGTGGATAGTTGATGTTGATTTTGGGGGATGCTCTTTGAAATTTTATTGTGTGCGCACTGCTGGTTAATGTCAATATAATCGGATAAAAGGCTGGTTCAGTTGAAATTGGAGTTGATACTGAAAATATCAGAAGAACAGTCACCCTCACTGAAAAGGCCTTGGCAAGTAAAATTGAGAAGCTCCAGAAAGAATGCCAATCCAGAGTGAATAAAATAAAGGATGTCATCACTGCTTTGAAAGATCACATGAATGACGACAGTGCTTTACAAGTGCAAGCTCAGTTGGATATTTTGATGCAAATGCTGGAGGACGCAATTTCACTGCATGAGTCACTGATGTCTTTAATACCTCAGGAGGAGCAACAGAAACAAAATGCGTGGTTCACAAGCATCAATAAATATAACCAAGGGTTTATTGAGGATGTAAAGCAATGGCTGTCTGAAAATGACAGACTGGTCTCAAGACATGGACATATAAGAAAGGAGAACTTGGAGGGACTGCTTAACAACAAGGATTTTGAAAATCCTCCAAGTCTGGAATTGGATAAGCCAGATCTTCATAATAAAATTTATTTACATCAGGAGCAGGATGCCTTACCTGGAAAGACACATGATGAAATTAAGCCAGGTGACAGTGTCTCAAATATTAGCAGCAGAAAGCATGGTTCAAAATCTAGGACTTCAAGTACCTCTACTACCTCTGCCCGTGTTAAAACAGAAGTTGATATGGCTGTTCTTCTTGGTCGTCAAAGATTACTCAAAGGAAAACATGATCTGGATCAACAGAAAGAGGAAATAAGAAAAAGGAAAGAGCGATTTGAACTTGAAGTGAAGATAGCAGCATCAGTGCTAAGGTGAATATCCTAAGAGCCTCAAGATGTGGTGTGCAAAGCAGCGTATCCAATAAATCTAATGGTATGGAATCCTATTTTAACAAAATGGAGAGAGGGGGCCATGCTGCTCTTAATGCTGATGCTGATTCATTTGTGCCTTATGGCCAAGGAGAATATGAAAATCCAATCTCAGCCAAAGGTGTTCCTGAGTCTCATTTGACAGGTACTAAGCCAAAGGAAAGGAAATATGCCATGAATGTTGAATCACAAATACTCCAGCAGAGACCAACCAAGCTCAGGATGGCTCAAAACACAAAGCCTGATGTTTCAACATCTCAGTTAGGAGGTGCACATGCTCCTGTACTGGTCACTGGTGACAGTAATAATTTGTTATCCATAATGGCAAGGCAAAATGAAATAACTGCTATGCTGGTGCATCAACAAAATCTCTCTTTTGTTTCTTGTGTTTGATGGAGACCCTCTGTATCATGCTTTTATGAGAACCTTTGAGCACAGTATTGAAGAAAAGACAGGTGATTCAACAGACTGTCTGCACTTCCTGGAGCAGTACACCAGGGGTCAACCAAGAGAGCTTGTCAGAAGCTGTCAATAAATGGCTGCAGACAGAGGATATAACAAGGCAAAAGCTTTGTTGGAAGAAAAGTTTGGAAATGGGCAAAAGATTGCATCAACTTATTTGGACAAAGCCCTCTCATAGCCAGTAATTAAGTCAGAGGATGTCAAAGCACTTTGAGTTTATGGTCTCTTTCTAAGAGGATGCTGTAATGCCATGGATGAAATCCAGTACATGTCTGTTAATATGCTGACAGTAATACAGAAGTTGCCATACAGGCTAAGAAACAAATGGAGAACATTGGCTTGTGATATTCAAGAAAGGCATCATCATAGAGCTACTTTTCCTAAAATCGTAGGCTTCATTAGAATCAGGTGAAAATTGCAGCTCATCCTGTATTTGGTAACATACAAGATATTACAAAAACAGTGCAACGCAAAGATGGCAGCAAAGAGAATTAATCAGCGTCGCATACGAAGTAAAGGAAATAGTTTTGCAAGTACAATCACTTCTGTGGATGAAAAGGCCCATGGGAGAAAGGAATGAGGCTCACTTGACAAAAGGGCTTTCCTGTACTGCAAGGGTAAATATACATTGGAGTTGTGCTCTTTATTGGAAAAGAGGGCACATAATGATAAGATTGCCTTCCTGAAAGAGCATGGAATCTGTTTTGGCTGTTTGTGCATAGTCAGGAGGTGACTATCATGTAAAGTATGTGGATCCAAACATCCTAGAATGCTTCATATTCACCTGAAAGACAAGGGAGCAGAGAAGAATCAAACAGTTACTGATACTGACACAGCAGTGGGCAGTGCTCTGGCTGCAGTACAAACTAATGGTCTTACTGGGGCTGGTGAGCATGATTGCAAACTCTCCATTGTTCCAGTCAAGGTCAAGTCTAAAAAGGGCCATAAAATTGTTGAGACTTATGCCTTTTTAGACCAAAGGAATTCAGCATCATTCTGTACGAGTTTGAATAGGCTAGATATCTCAGGAAGAGGAACCAAGATTTTCTTATGCATTATGGGCCAAGAAAAGGTTGTGGGAAATTGCATTGTATTGGATTTGGAGGTAGCTGGCCTGGACAGTGGCCTCTACTGTGAAATGCCAGATGTTTTTACACATATGAAAATGCCCGTGAGTAGGAGCAATATACCATGACAGCAGGATCTGTTCAGTTGGCCATACTTGCATGCAATACATCTACTTAATTAATTCAGATGTTGAGCTTTTGATTGGCTTGAACATACCTTGGAGCTCTGGAACCCATACAGGTGATTCCAAGTGAGGATGGAGGACCATATGCTATTCAGACTATGTTGGGATGGATTGTTAATGGGTCGCTTTGTACTGGTGGAGCAAACTGTGAACAAGCTAAAATCCCTGCTCATCGTATGTTGTCGTCGCTGTGAGACTGGATGAATTGTGGAAGCAGCAGTTTCAAATAGGCTTCCCTGAGTGCAGCCAGGATGAACAGCTGGGTCCATCAAGGAAAGATTGTAACTTCATGGAAATGGTCAAAAACACTGTTAAGCTGGTGGATGATCACTACATCATTTCTTTACCTCCAAAGAAAAGGGAGGTGAGCATGCCTGATAACTGCAAGCTAGCAGAGCAACGTGCCTTGAGTCTGAAAAGGAGGTTTCAGAGAGATGTCCCATTTCATGCAGACTATGCTGCCTTTATCACTGAATACACAACTGCTACAAGGACCTGGGGCCTCATTTATAAATGTTGTGTAGGTACAAAGGCGTACGCCACTTTCTAAGCAAAACCTTGGGATTCAAGAAACAGTTTGAAATTAATACCATTGTGTAAAATGAATTGAAATGTATCATATATGAAGAGTTCATTTGCAAAAACAAATAAAAGCCATTCTTAAAATGGATAAACAAACAACTGTTTGATACTCACTGGAGTGCACACAAAATAAGCATGATTTAGGATAATAAAAGGATATATCTGTTTTTGCAAAAGAACCCCTCAAATATGTTGTGCAGTTTAAGCAGGAATCATATTTAATTGGATCTGCAATTATTAAACAAGAGGCCTACTTGTCTATTATGAAAGTTATTCTCATAAATAATAAGCTGAACAGTAGGACACATTTAAACTAATGCCGTTTTCGATGCCTCAGTCAGGCAGATACAAGTACATAGTTTCATATATTGTTATCATGTGTTCGTTGTGCAGAACGGTCAATGAGCCAAATGGCACTGCCATGTGCCAGTGTTTGGATGTGATTTGTCGCTTGCAAAAACACAAGGTATGGAAACAAATAACTATTTATTAAGTAGTTCTTTCAGTGTACAGCTTATGTCACATAAAGCATGTCTTATTTCTTTTAACTCCCTGGCAATCTCGTTAATTGAGTCAATCGTGTCTCTTTGCGTCTGTAGGACTGCATCTGTGAGGACACAGCTGATGGAGGGTTGAGACGCACAAGGTGCAGTGGAGACGCCAGGGCTGAGTGCACTCTGGAACACACAGTGACTAAAAACAATAGAAAATGTCTCAAGTGTTTGTGTAAATAAATGTTTAAACACAACTTGAATGCATTTGGTTTACTCCCTTTTTAAACGAGGGAATACAAATTATGTGCCTGGGTAATCTGGTCCGTCTTGCATATCTGCATCCCCCTCCACCTCCGTCACTTCTCCACTCAGGAGGGATTCCCCTATAATTCCTGCAAGTCACTCATCAAGGGGGTTGAGCTCCAGTGTTCTCTTTCCCCACCTGTGAGGCCCCTGATCTCACCAGCTCATTGATTGGAGTCATAACCAGATTCAGGAAAGAACCTGTTTTGATGGCAGACACTGATGCCATGTTTCATCAGGTGCTTGTGCCCAACCTGCTAAGATTCTAACCTGTTAAGGTTTCTCTGGTGGCCCAGTGGAGACTTCTCTCAACACATGGAGGAGCACAGGATGCTTGTCCATCTCTTCGAAGCAACCTCATCACCAAGCTGTGCAAATGTTGCTCTTCGAAAGTGTGCAGAGGATAACAGAGTCAGCAGGTGGTGGATACTATTATGTACAGTTTTTACGTGGATGACTGTCTTGCTTCAGTGGCCTCTGAGTCTCAGGCTGTAGCTCTCTATTGTGACCTTTGAGCCATTTGCGCCAGAGGGGGCTTTCAGCTAAAGAAGTGGATAAGGAACAGTCAAAGTGTGCTGGCTGCAATACCTGAAGAGGAGAGGGCAAAGGAAGTGAAAGAGTTGGATCTGGACTATGACATACTTCCTGTTGAAAGAGCTTTGGGCGTGCAGTGGTGTGTTCAATCCGATGCATTTAAATTCAAGATAGCAATTCAAGATCGACCTTTGACTCGTAGAGGGATCCTGTCTATGGTCAGTTCAATCTATGACCCACTTGGAGTACTGGTACCAGTGGTGGTAAAGGCCAAACTAATCTTACAGGATCTGTGCAGGAAATGCCTTGGGTGGAATAGCATTATACCTGCACCCATTTCAATGGAGTGGACAAAATGGATACAGGAGCTCCACCTACAGGGGGACTTCAAGATGTTTCAAGCCTGTGGACTTTGGAACTGTGACTTCTGCTCAGTTACACCATTTTGCAGATACAAGTGAGGCTGCTTATGGAACAGTTACCTACTTACTATTGCACAACACCAATGCACAGCTGTGCAGCATCTTTATTATAGGAAAGGCCAGCAGCAGCAGTGGTAGCAGCACGCATGGACAGATTGTGGAGAAAGGAATTGTAGATGTCGGTGCTTGACTCTTATGTTTTGGACTCACAGCACCTCACTGCTGAAATACATCAAACCCTCATGCAGCTCAATGGAGATATGTGAGCACCTTATGCAACCCTGCAGATCTTGCTTCCAGGGGACTTGGAGCAGAGTCATTCCTCAAGGAAGCAGAATGGATATCTGGCCCACAATTTCTGATGCTGCCAGAGGAGCAATGGCCTACAAATGCACATGGTTAGAGAGAAATTCCAGGACAAGATGATCCTGAGGTCAAAACAAGAAACAACAAGAAATAATCAGATCGTGTCAAAGGAAAATATTCCTAGAGGAGTTTTCCCTCCAAAAGGGACAGAATGTGAAACTGACAAGTCACATATACAAACTCAATCCAGTGCTTGAAGATGGTGTTTTGAGAGTCAGTGGACGGCTTAGTAGAGCAGCTATGCCTGAAGAGTCAAAGCATCCAGTCATACTGGCCAAAGATCTACATATCTCCAACATCATCCTAAGACAAGTGCCACAGTAGTAGAACCCACATGATGGCAAGGCTACGCTAGAAGTATTGGATTACAGGCACCGGTGTGGCCATAAGAAAGATCTTGGCAAAATGTGTTGTATGTTGACGGGTGCAAGGAGTTCCGGGAAGCCAACAGATGGCAGATTTGTCACACAATACAATATCTCCAGATGAACCACCATTTACTTCAGTGGGAGTAGATTGTTTTGGTCCATTTGATGTAAAATGTGGAAGAAGTCAAATGAAAAGGTATGCAGTTATATTCGCATGCTTAGCTGTGCATATGAAGTAGTGGCATCAATAGATATCGATTCCTTCATCAATGCCTTACGCCACTTCATAGCAAGACAAGGACAAGTCAAAGAACTCTGCTCAGACAATGGTACCAACTTTGTTGGCACTGATCGAGAGTTGAGAAGGTCTATTGAACAATGGAATCATTCTCAGATACACAAGGAACACCTATAGAGAGGTAATAAGTGGACATTTAATCCTCCAACAGGAGCATGGGAGAGACTCATTCGATCAGGAAGATCCTCAACTCTACTTGATGAGGAAGGTCTCTATACAGTGCTCTGAAGTAGAAGCTATTCTTAATAGCAGACCAATAACAAAGGCATCCACAGATCCTAATGACCTAGAGGCTCTGACTCCCAACCACCTGCTCCTCAAAGCTCAGCCATTGTTGCCACCTGGTCTCTTTCAAAAGCATTTTGAAATTGCAAGTGGGCTGCATTTTCTTTATACATGTGCAAAACAATTTCAGAAACTGATTCAATCAAAATTATTGAGTCAGTTGGTGTAATGACAGGGCACAGTTACTATATCTCTAGTTAGTAAATATTATTAGACGAGAATGGTAATTAAAGTACAGATCTGCTTTTATTAGTACATGGGTTAAATAAACACACGTGGTATTTTAACAAATGTATTTATTGATGGATTGTTGTGTATTGCAATTTGCGTGAGTCTGGTGTTTCACAGCGGGGACACTGGGTTGTTCCAACCTCATCATTTGCCTGTGAACGAGCAAATAATGCACAGTGATTTATGACTCAATAGTAGCAAAGTATTTGTTAATTGAGGAGTGTAAGGTAAGACTCATGCTGAGTTACTTACACCTATTAATAGTTCCGGGAGGGTAACAACAAGTGGGAAGTGGGTAGGGGAGAGTTTGGTTGTGCTGTTTGAATGTATTTATTTATGTAAGATATTTATTAGGTTTATATTTGGGGTGTGTAAATATTTATTAAGATTGTATATATTTTTAGTAATGGTTTTATGTAAATATTTACTGTATATTTATGTGTTAAAATAACTCTGTAAAATGGTATGTGCCAGCCAATTATTTGAGCAGACATCCTTATATAAGGCAGTCAGTCTGTGTGTGAAGGTGATGCTGGCAGGTGTTGGGCAGATCTGGTGTACACGGTGCTATGTAAATAAATGCTTCATGCTGAAACATCACCCTGGACTTGTGCTTTTTCTCCTCATTTGCCTCCTTTGACCAGTCAGGCATTGTAACAAGTGGTGTCAGAAGTAAAGGCCGGACAACACACTGAGGAGAATGCAATGACCAGAGGGACAAAGAAGACTGAACACCATGAGGAGCCAGATGATGGGGAACCATGTATTTCAGCTGACCAGCAAGGGGCTGCAGCAGCCAGCAATCCTGAAAAATTGGAGGAACTGACAATCCTGGTGAAGTTACGGATCGGCTCCCAGGCATCCAGAGATCAGCAGATAGAAGAAGAGTCCATGCACCAAGAGCAGAGATGGAGAAGTATGCAGCACCAGTTTCAACAGATTCAAGCACAGGTGACAGAATTAAGAGATGAATATGAGAACAGAACTGCACGTTGTGAAAGTGATGATGATGACGACAGGGAAGATCTGGGGGTGATGGCTGGCCAAGTTAGCCAACAGAATGAGCCGCCACCACCACCGCTACCACCAAGGGCGCCACACATCTACAGAGACCGCAAGTTAATACCACTCTCTCCTTATGATGACATTGAACACTACCTGACAACATTTGAAAGAATGGCCACTGTCTGCTGTTGGCCAAGAGAGGTGGGCTATTTATCTTGTCCCTCTGCTCACAGGTAAGGCATGCAGTGCCTATATTGGCATGGACATTTTCGATTCTGAAGACTATGAAAAGGTGAAAAAGCTGTTCTGGCTAAATATGAGATCATAGCTGACACCTACAGAAAAAGGTTTCGTTCACTGGACATTAATTGGGGTGAAACTCCATGTGAACTGTATGTTCATTTGAAGGACATGTTTAACAAATGGGTAAAACCAGAGAGCTCCACGGTGAAAGAAATTTCTGAGTTGTTGATTCTGGAGCAGTTTTTGAGGATGGTGGACCCGGAGCTGGAGGTCTGGATCCGTGAACATGACACAATGTCTGCAGGAGACGCCACCCTGCTTGCAGAGGTTTTCCGTTCAGCCAGAACCGGGAGCAGAAGGACCACCTTCAGCTGTGACAGCTACTTCCATGGACACAGTAAGTCCAATGGGGGTGAAAGGGGTGGTCAAGCTCAGGTTAGACCTCATTCCAGTGCTAGGCAGTTCTCTCCCAGTAAACCTAACACCAGTAACACTGTGCAGCCAAAGTCCAGAGCTCAGAGAAGGAGGGAAAAGGTTTTGGCTACTGCCAGGAAACAGTGTGAGGAAGCAACAAAGCCCAGCTAGCCTTCAGATTTTCACATTCTCTCTGACAGAGCAGCAATGCAGTGAGCTGATCCAACGCTAAAAGCCTGGTTTGACAAGGTCTCAGAGGTTGAGGGTGAGAAACAGGGCAAGGCAGACTATTTAGCTGATGCTAGCTATATGGTTAAGAATAGCATTCTCTACCAGCATCAGAGAAAGGATGAAGCCCTAGCTTTGCCACAGAGCCTTAGACAGAAGGTCATGGAGCTAGGTCATTCTATCTCCTGGGCAGGCCACCTAGCATTTCAAAAATCCCTCGACAGGATTGCCAGGAGGTTTGTTTGGCCAGGCATGTACACCAATGTTAAGGATTTTTGTGCTTCATGTGAAACATGTCAGCTAACTTCACCTAGGGGAGTAGCCCATGCCCAGCTTCAGCCATTACCTGTCATTGATACTCCACTGACACAACACTGATAGCATTACCCTTAAATTAAACCACCTTGATCGTCATAAAGATTTAATATAATTCTTTCTTTAATTCTAAGGAAATTGGTTTAGTTAATTCAAGACTATGTTAAATCTAAGACTATCCTTTACCTAATTTGTTTGAAAGGAGAATTTAGTCTAGAATTTTTCCTAACCCCCATTCTGGCCCAAATATTTCTGCAAAAAATTTTACCAAATAATTCAATCATTATTGCAACAGCCATGTAAAGGAAAGTGGTTGACAACATTCAGAAAAAAATACTGTAAACACTGATTTGTTCAGTTCACTTCATCACATTACGAATTCCTCCAACTCCATCAGATTTTTTTTTTAATGGGTGCACAAATTATATTTAATGCTGTCTTCCTGTTCTGTTTGACTGTCAGAGGACATCCAGTTTAATACTTATTGAAGGCTACAGAGGCAAGAGGTGTAATTATTTTTATATTTTGTCATGTTATAACAGGCACTATGTTTCAAGATCATGAAATACTGTTGTAATCGCAAAGGAAAAAGTACTTGAACATATACCAGACTGTCTTCTTGTGATGAAAATGGGTGAGATTCTTATGTGAAATTATTTGCTAATTAACAGAGAAATTGTAACAAAAATTACTAACAGCTGCAAACATCATTTCAAGCTTTTCTCTCCATCTCACTACCTCTTTTACACTACCCCTTTATACAAGTATCTGGCTGATATACAAGATTTGGTTTCATCACTCACTCATTTAAATTAATATATAGGATCTTTTCTATGTTCACTGTTACTGTAAATTGGTTAATTTCCTGTGTACTACTTTGCAGTTCATTCTGTAAATACCAAAGACTTCAAAGGCCTCATCAGGACAGACAAATGTTTCAAATGATTGATTATACTGTTATCATAAGCCTGTTAACAAGATCCTTGTACCATGAATAGATGTTTGCTTGGTGAATTATAATATTTGTGTATCAAAGCATCTCTTTACCTTTAAAATAACAAGATACAGTATGTCTGCAACTTTCATCAGAGGTCAGAATACTGAATTTGTGACATGTTCAAAGTATTTCAAAACTATTACTAACCCAAATTATTTATTATTTATTAAATTATTATGTCACTAATGATGTTTTTAAACAGAAAACAGAAATTGTAGCACTTTTTTGAGAGATGTTTTTAGTCTGAATAGAGCTCCGATCTTCAATAAAATGTATCTTCACGTTCTTAAAAATTGAAAGTCCACGAAGATTAAGTCCAAAGCTTAATCTTCGTGCACAGAGAAAACAGATTTTTCCTTGATTCCCGCTTGTTGCAGTATATTTTGTAACCACAGGATGGCAGCAGAAGCTCACACTAGTGGGTATCAGGCACACCATCTGTCCATGAGTTGAAAGACATCTACATTTCTTATTGTAGGCCTACACTTTATTTGGATAGGTTGACAATAGTGTCAAGGCTACCAATCAGCTGAGTGGGAGCCAGTTACAGAGCACGACTAGTCATCAGTAGGTTACTATGGCTATCACTACCCAAAAGACTGAAGGTCTCCCTGTGACACTGACCTGTAAATTACCTTGCATTACATGTGATTATAGAAAAAAATCATATTTTTTTGATTGTGTGAAAAGGTAATTTTGTTTGTGAAGTTTGTGAAGTAAAATATATTTTTTAAATTACATGTTCAGGGTGTCCTTTTAGGACAGAATCGACCATCTCTGCCTTTTTTTCTGTTCACGGATGCTCTCACACACTATGATGCTGTGTGAAAATATATATAAATATACTGTGCTGTGCAATTTTCTAACTTAGTGAAAAAGGGGCTTAAATGGTTTTGAATTTGACATAATCACAAGCAACTTACAGTTATACAGGTCTTATACATGTTTTAGAGTGCACTTAAACCGTTGAAGTAGCCTACATCCATCTATACATCCATTTGTTTTTCAGCTGCTTGTGGTAACAGTGGCATCAGTACTAATATTTACCTTTTCCTAACACATCTCCTCCTATGAAAAGCGAAATAGTTTCTAAAGCTGCTTGCAAGTTCCTTGCTTAGGAACCCATTTCTATATTAAGGAGGTGGCATCCTGATATTGTAGAAAATACAGAGACAATATAATATGTTGTAAGACAATAGACAATATGTAGAAAGAATGTGTTACAGCAAAATCCCAGATCAGTTTTCATAAAATCCCAATCAGTTATATGTCTGTAGTTTTTGACATTTCTTCATAACAGGTATATACAGTATGTTGGTGTCTCGTTGAGACATGAGACATCCAAAAATAACCACAAATGACTCATAATACAGGAAATCAGATTCAATCATTCATATATCTTTGACTTTATTTTTGTATCTCAGATGCAGAAGTGTTTTCGAATACCAAGAAATCGATGTCCTGCAGAATTCATTACTTGTTTTATACACCAAAAAGACATTATTTTCAACAAATTGCAATTATTTTTTTGCTCACAAAATATTCTACTCTGTTATGGTTTATTTTTTAAAAGTATTGATAGTTTTGTAAAATTCCTGTACAACTACTGACAAGTTGTTCTCTGTGTGCATATAAAAGTGAAAAAAAAAATTATAAGATATGATCGGGGTTTGTCTTTATTTCAAAAGATGATCAGATGGATAACTTTAAAATATTAACAACATAATATTCAGTGGACATAACTTTTCCAAATGTACACTTTATTTTAAACAAAAGTACAAAAACAAACATCAGATATTTACAATACTTGCATGGCAATGTTCACTTTCTTTGGTCATTCTTCCAATTTGATGGTTTTACACAAGTTAGGCAACAAACAGCAGCTTGGAGGTCTGAGATTATCACATGCTGAATCTATTATTCAACCAGATGCAGAGCAACCTACTGATGACTTGAAAATTAATTACATTTTTTTTTGTCTGCAAGCAATTTATCAACAATTTAAATCCAAGATATGAATTATGTGACGATTATTGAATTTGCCTACCAGGATATTTAATCTTGTACAATATAAATAGCAAAAAGAAAATTAATCTCACATACTTCACAATTACATCCTGGTCTGATACATTTTCAAATTTAGTAAATGCTCTTAAATGACCAAAATTGTGACATGTACAGCTGCGCGTATTCATTCATATTCTACACAAATTTGACATAAAAACATGAACCCTAGTGCACATCACAATCTGAAGCAACTACAGGTAGATTCTCAAAAGAAGGCAAAACATATCAGAAGAGCTACTTTTAGGCAAATGTCCCGTCCACTCTGTGTGTTCAATTACAAAATGATGCCATAGCTACACAATAAACCATAAATCATATGGAGCACAAATTGAGATTTCACTATGACATTTAAAATAAAATCCTTTCACTACTACAGTCTCAAGGACTTTCTCTTAGCAACAGTAGGAAACGAACAATGGCTGTATATAAAACAATCTGTGCAACCAAATTAAAGCCAGTAAAATGAGTTGAGTTATGCTATACATTCTCTCAATAATCTACCTGCTTGTGTTATACAGTGGTTATGTCCAATGTATAGTACATTTGAAAAAGAGACAAGCAAAATGAACTGAGTTTCTGTCATTTTCTCTCCTGGTACTTTGCAAAGACATAATCAAAGAACAAAAATCATGTAACACCAAAGAACTGTGGCACATCACCTACTTCCTGCAATGCAACATGTAAATCATATTACCATCTACAACTATGCTGAGTATAACAATATACCCTTAGCCCTTTCAGGAATTTCATCTCAATTTCAACATTTTTATGCCTGAATGAATAAACTGCAATGTACGCAACAAAAACAGATTTTGTACACTGATGTTGAAGGCAGAGGTTGTTTGACTGTGATGAAACTAAAAAGCGATGGCAGTGGGAGTCAAACATAGACTAATGCAGGCCTACACGTCCTTACAGCAAAGGCAACTGGTCTAGTAGTAATTTTACTTGCATCAACTAACAAAACGAAAAAGATCTGCATTTCATTTTCTCAGTTTCCCAATTTTCATTCTAACAAACATGAATCCTAATAGTAGACAAGTTTACACATGTATCAGTAGTGCAGACAAGTTAGGTATATCACATACAGTATCAATTTGTTTTTTTTAGGATTGGAGGAGTAGGGGTTTGAGGGGCTCGGGGGCTGTTTGGATATGCTTTTTAGTAAAATTCTCCCTGAAACCAAATCCAAACTGTCTTCATCCCAATGTACACTTGTTTTTTTTTTCTTTTCCAAAAGACAGAGATGACGAGAAATGTGCAAAGGTTCCATGGTCTCACTGCAAAGAAAAGATGGAATGAAAACAGTGTTATTCAAAACTGAATTATATTGTTAAGTTTTATTTAAGCATATGGTGGCAAGATTTTGTTTTCTACCTTTCACATTCCCAAAGGATGGTTGCCGTTTCTTTACACCTCAGCTTTTTGGCTGTTCTCCTCCACTTTTTCCTCCAGTTTTTTCTCCTCCTCAGAAGACCCGTTCTCCTTTTCGCCAGTCTTCCAGCTTCCTTGCCTGTTTAGAATAAAACATTGTTACCTAACATGTTCATAATCCTATAAGGGCAACTGCTCCGGGCCCGCCTAGACCTCAAGGAACCATTAAAAGGCCTAGATTTGTTGTGGTGAATTCAGTTAAAAGAATAGCTCAACATTTTGGGAAATACGCTTATCGCTATGTGGCAAATAAGCATCTCATCTATGAGTTTTAGAAAAGAAGTCTGATACCTTTCTCATACCTGTCTGTCAATTCTGAAGCTGGAGCCAGGAGACTGTTAGCTTAGCTTAGCAGAAAGACTGAAAGCAGGGGGAAACAGCTAGCATGGCTCTGTCCAAAGGTAACAAACAATCTACCTACAAGCACCCCCAAAGCTCAGTGATTAACACATTATAACTCTTTAGTTTAATCTGTCAAAAAGGAAGTATAAAAACGACAAGTTGTTGTTTTACGGGGGGTTATGTGTCAGACTATTTCTTGGTCTGGCACAGTGACTTCCTACAGTCTCTACTGGTTGTCTGGACACCTTGTGGAAATGACAAGACTGTGGTCCAGTTCATAACACCCCTGTAAAACCACAACCAGTCTTTTTTACACTAGCTAGCTAGTTCCCCTTGCTTTCGTTGTTAATACTAAGCTAAGCTAACCTAACCATCTCCTGGCTGCAGCTTTATATTCAACAAGAGTGGTATCAATCTTCTCACCTAAATCTCTGCAAGAAAGTGCATTTCCCAAAATGCAAATGTTAAAAATATGCACCACTTAACTATCATCAATATCCTAGGCAGGCTGTGCATTGCTACTTCATCTTGTGGCCCTATATCAAAATCTAGTTTTGGCACCTTAATTATTTTCGTTTATTTTGTGCTCACATGGTGCTTGCGAGCAAAGTTGTGTTTAATTAAATTACCACAAACTAATTTACACACAGAAAACCTGTGGCCAGGCAGTATTATTTCAGGCTAAGACAGGTTAACTGGCCATTGGCAAATTAAGTGAATTTGTGAATTTAGATCTTTTAACCAAAATAGGAAAATTATTATGTAACTATTATGATTTATAGAAAAGGTTAACATTGATTTCTTACTTGGATTTCTTCATGTAGACCCAGTATGCCACGCCTATAACCATAGTGGCGACGAGAAGGCCGACTACAACTCCAACTACCAACTTGGTTCGGTCATTATCATCCGATTGGTCTGTAATAAATATAAAACAGAAAAATCAGAGACCAGAGGGACACATTTCAGTATGAAACTCCAGCCTGAAAGAATATAGGAAAGAAAATAATAATTATTTGCAATAAATGCATGGATGAATGGACACATCCGCACTGTACATGATTATGACTCTTTGAGTTAAATGTTAATGATATTCTTAGTTTATGACTCATTTCATCAGCCAATGGGATTATGGACAATGTTGACATTTTGTCAGGATGCTGGTAGCTCCATTCCTTCTTCATATCTGCACCTTTATCATCACAAAACACACTGTCCAAAGATTGATATTCCAGTTGTAGAGTTGTGTGGTAGTGTAAGGTAAATATTTGATAAAGAGTCTTCTTTCAGTGAACATTTGATTCCCCCATAGTCTCTACTCACCCCCCTCCCACCGTTTCTTACAAGCAAGAAGACTTCTACAACTTACCTTGTTTATCCATTCTCACCTCCTCAAATACTGAAATCAGATATAAAATAAAATTAACGTCCAACCAAAAGGAAAAAATAAATAAAAGAAACAAGCTTGATGTCCAGAAAAATTTCTTCTCTACTTCTTCTATTACTACTGTTGCATGCAAGTAGTTGAGAGAGGGAACAGATCAAATCCAGCATCCCAACATACACACACTGAGCGAAGGGGGGAAAAAAGAGGTGAAATGCTGTCCCAAACGCACAGGGATGAGTAAGTAAGAGAGAGCAAGGATGGTAGTAAACACTGCACACTTTTGGACAACAGTGTGAACTGAGTGCTAAGTGCATGCATCAGTTACATTTGGTTACATGACAGATGTAGTGATAGTAAAAAATGTTGGACCTTCACTCAGTGACAAAAAGATGAACAACCACCGATATAAAACAAGAAAATCTTTTCATAACTTAAAAGCAGAATTTATTTTTGCTTTTCTAACTTAATTTATACATGTATTTATTTTTGTTTTTCTTATTAGATCGTATCACTTATTTTTCTCTAATATGGACTAAAAGTTTGAAATAAACTAAAGTGATTGGCTGATTATATAAAGTCTTAAGTTATCAGTCAGAAAGGTTCATGTTAGCCCAAAATGGTGTGTAAAAACATAACTCCACAGATTAAAAACAGCTAAATTAGGTGGTTTACTCTCAAGTACATACCTGTAAAGTATTGTAGTTTTAACATAAAACATCTCAGTATATGTCAAGTCAGCATGCAGACAGAGAGTTAGTGAGCAGAGTAGGAAAACATCTACAAAGACAGATTAGAGTTAGAGTTGATTTAGACTTTAGGAAAACTACGAAGCGGAGAGAGTTGAGCGGATTGTATTACCACTTTTGTACTTACAGGATGACACATTTATATCCTTGGTATCCATGCCAAACTCATTGGAAACCGTACAAGAGACAGTCAGATTTGCAGTAGGCACAACTGTGATCTTGTGAGTTATCTTGCCATTGACGAAGGGACTCTCGTCAAGCTGAACAATGTGAGGAAAAGAAAAAAACATAAGTAAAGTATTTACATATCTGGATTGACACTATGATTTGATCCGAAAACCCAACTGCTGTAGAATAAGCCAAAATCAACAGTGGTATAAGAAGTATTCAGATCCTTTAATTAAGTAAAAGCACCAATATATTAAATATTAAAACTCAAAATGTTACTTAAGTTAAAATGCTTAAATTATCAAAAGTAAAAGTGCTGTAGAAAAATGGCTCCTGTGACTGTTACATTATGATAAAGTACATTAGATTGTTAATTAGTTTGTAAATAATATTTAAAAAGTGACTTGTCAAATAAATTTAGTGAAGTAAAAAGTACAATATATCCCTCTAAAATATAGTGAGGTAAAAGTATAAAGAAGCATTAAATGGTTGGTACAAGTACCTCAAAACTGTACTTAAGCACAGTACTTGAGGAAATGTACTTAGTTGCTTTCCACAAATGAAAATTATAGTGTACAGTATGTAGAGCACTCTTTTCTACCACTAGGGGGCGATGTTGGATCGAGATGTGCTTCATTCTTGACATGACAAAGGCACACAGCATGTGCCTCTGGGATGTAGACACTTGAGTCTAAGAGGAAAACTCCAGACACAAAGACAAACTGACAACACCCTTTTCACATCCTCTACATATACAAGAGAATGTGGCAATTTCATAAATACCCATGACTAAGCCTGTATTCAAATCTTACATTATTCTCCTTGAATAGGCTTTAAAGAGAGAAATGAGAAGAGAAAAAAAAATAAACTTTTGAGTGAAATGTGTGCTATCTCCAAAATGCATTGTCCTTCGGTGAAAGAGCTCTGTGCACCTTTGGTATTGATTAATTATTACGCACAAGTTCTGGGGTTATTTTTGATGTTTGGCACTGACTAAAAGGACTGAGAAGATTTGTAACCATCCTGCACAAATAGACTTCTATAACCACACACACCCTCAGGTACATACGTAATTCACACTGCTTCACTGAGCAGTTCTGCTATCAGAGTACACTCAGGTACAAGAAGAAACAAAGATACCTTCAAAACAGGGGCAATTTTTTTTGTCTTCATGACAGTCACAAAATACTGTGTTTGAGCCTCAGAGAAAATGAAGAAATGTGCTCTTTCAAAACACTGGGCACAACCACCTAGAAATGTTTGGACCAGATAAGTTCACAAGTGTGGCAGTTGGGGAAAATAGTAACCGCCATGCATGTAAGAGGGAGTACTCGCTCACTCTGCAGCACAGGGTAAGTGGCAAAGCAAAGCGTGAACTGTCTCAGGACCAAGACACTGGCACAACTTGGATTTTTTTTTGCTTCTTTAAACAGACTGCCTCTATTTACTCCTACTTTCCCATCTCTGCTGATGTTATTCATAGGTTTGATATGAGGAAAACAATGCCATTACATACCATATGAGCGTCTTAGCGGATCATCTTCACCATTTATAGCTCCTGCTTGTTCAATGTAGAAACACGTGTATTTTCAGAAGCTGTTTGATCAACCAGACACCTGAATGGCTCTAAATATAAATCGCAAACTGTATCCTGATGTAGTTGCAAATGAAGCCAAAATTGGCTTCAAATCACCTGCTGCATCTTTTACAGCATGTTTTGGCTACCTTGTGGACAACATACAGTTGCTGTTCTGTTACCTACAGATTTCACTGCTGCAGCTGTTGCTGCAGGACAAATCCAATGTTCTCTTACCAGGGTTGCTGCACACTTTTTGAAATCAAATTTAATGCTTTTTAAGACTTTTTTAAGACCTTGAAAGAAATTTTAATAGCCTTTCCACAGCAAAACGAATGCGCATCAGGGCTGAAATTATGTTTGAAATCAACTTGACAATATTAATAGATTTTTTTCTGGAAATTTTTGTATCTCCATATAATAATCATATGAAGTAATCAAAACTCTTTAGATATCGTTTCAGATAAAACTCATTGTGTTAAAAAAAAGCATTTTTTTATTAAAATTTAAATTTTAATAACAATTTGCTTGGAATTGTTAATTTTGACGTTCATTTGGTCGTTCTCGCACTCACAGAGTCGGCTTTAGTTAATTCTCCTCATTAAGACACATACACGTATATCCACCTTTCATCCACTCTAACAGTCCATTAAATTTGTAAACACCAGCTAAGCAGTCACCAAATGAAAAGTCTGCTCCTCTCCTTCATGTTGGCAACTATCAGAAATAACAGAGGGCTTTGTGTCTCCTCTGAACCCCCCTGGCCAACTGTCTTTAGCCGAGCATCATCTGTACTGTTTTGTGCACTTCTTTAATCCTGTTACCTTTGTGAGAGCAGGTGGCCTGTGGAGAAACAATCGAAACATTACCAGAAAAAGAAAAGAAAAAGCTGGACTGGAGTGAGTCGCGACCGAAGACCAAACCATTTAAGTAAGTGAATCCTGTGGGGAGACATTTCTCATGCAACTGGGCATCACCTCAAACTTTAAGACCTACCATAATTAAAAATAAGACTTTTTAAGATTAAAATCTAATTAAGGAACCCTGTCTTACATAGGGAGGTCATTGTCACATGAATGACAACCAGTATGGATTCATCAGCAAAGGGATGACTGCTTTAAAGGGGGAAAAAGGACAGAAACACTCAAAGCAATGATTTCTGAATGATGTGTTTCTTGAAAACTTTATTACAGGCTTTAGGACTTGAAGTATCACCAGGATGTGTGGCCATTTGTTAAAGCTGATATCCATTATGTGTTTTTATTTTATTAAATAACTACAGTATGTCTTAAAACACAAAGTAAACCAGCATGTGTTTTGTTATTGAGAAAAAAAGGGCTGGTCATAACTATTTGGGTTGTGATTGTCCTGGCTGAAAATGACATGTTCAGTAAGCCTTTTCTGGGTGTGACAAATTTCACAACATGTTGTTTGTTTGCTCTCTGCAATCAACCGTAAACCCAGCTGTGTTACATTTTACAAGTTGGCACACGGCTGTGATGGCTGTGATGAAAAGGGCAGGCTTCTACAACCAAAGATAACCTTCCACAGTGACTCTTCAATAGTTGCTTTAGAGGTTGTCAACAAGTGAAAAGATATGGAGCTTTTGAAAGCAGTAAGCTTTTGGCAAGAAGGGGAATTATGGCGTGGAATATTCACATACACAAATCTTAAGCACTGGCAGGTGCAAAATGGTTTGTTTGTAACCGAAAGGAAATGCAAATGGATGTAAACACCACAAAGTGGACAGTCTGGAATGTCAGATTTGCTAAATTATCATACAGCCTCATTCACAGCTCCCCAATACATCATCTCCTGGAAATAGTCAAAACATCATGCCTACAGTATGTCCTTTTTTATGTACTGGCTTTGTGCCGTGTGTTTCCAGTTTACTTTTGTTTTGAGGAGCTTGTTGATCTGGCACGGAGACACCATAAACAAACTTACCTGGAGAAACAGTGAGTATATTGGCATTTAGATGCACTTAATAATATATATCTATATAGAAAGTATTGGGAATCTCAGCAGATGGCACATGGTTTCACAGAATCTTGTGAAGCATAGGTGATGTGTTATATCTCATCAATCACTCTGGCAAATTTGAAGGTATCCCAACCCAAACAACTGTCTTTATAACAAAAAAAGGCTGTAATAGTTGTCAACTCATATATTTAAGCTTTTATCATTTTGTCAATATAATAATAATAATATTTTTTGTGACATTAACCTAAAGAATTACTAAATTTACAATTACAATTACAGTACTGTATTTGTTACTGTAAGTACAGTATGTTTCTGTCCAACGTTTCAAGCCTGGAAAAATGTGAGTGCAATTTTCTGTGTTCTGGCATGAAGGGAACTGAATGTACATGAAAAAAGGAAATGTTCTTGTAACCACAATGCCTCAATGCATGTGCAATTACAGAAAATTCATAGCTGTGGCCTTCAGAAATTGCAACAATTATTGTAGGAGGAATTTCCTGTAATTAAAGGGGCTAATGCTGTATAGATATGTGTGTATGCATACCGAGGTGCCATTGATGCTCCAGGAGACAGCCGGCTTTGGAGATCCTTCAGCCTCACAGATCAAGACTTTATGTTGGCCATCTTCACCGCGCTGTTTGGACAGGTGTTTAATAACTGGAGCACCTGCAACAGGACGTAACTCTTCAGATATATCAGAATAAAAAAAAATATATTTGTCACACTGTTGTTGTATTACATTCATGGACGCACCCAAAATGAAAGTCTTTACTTCAAGAAATCTTTTGACATTTTGGGAAATACACTTATCTGCTTTCTTGCTGAAAGTTAGATGAGAAGATTGATACCGCTTTTGTGTCTGTACGATAAATATGAAGCTACAGCTAGCAGCCGATTAGCTTAGTTTAGCGTAAAGACTGAAAACGCGGAAACCAGTGGCCTGAGTGTGCAAAGGTAACAAAATCCATCTACCAGCACCTCTGAACCTCATTAATTTAGCTGTTATACTTGTTTCATATGTGCAAAAACCAAAGTGTAAAAATGACATGTTGTGCTTTTGTGTAACGTTTTTTCTCAGCTACGAACAGAAGAAAACAAACAAGCACATTTCAATATCCAAATTTCCTTTAAGCCCTTACCTTCAACAACAAGCTCAAAAAAAGCTTTTCGGTTGAGGGGCCCCATCGTCACATCGCACTCGTATAAGCCAGAGTCCGAGTAGGTCAGCTTGCTAAACTTGGGCTCTTTGTCCAGTTTAACATTATCCTAATTGAATGAAGAAAAAAAATCAGCACTTTCAATAAGAAGCACAAACCTTTTTTCATTGATTGAGGCATTGTTATATAAAGTGTGTTTTTACCTTTGTCCAAGAGACCTTTGATTCCCCGGAAGCGCCAATCTGGAAAGTTAGATTCAAGGCCTCACCGGCACTCTTGACAATAATCCCAGAGGGGATTAAATTGATGTCTAGGTCTAAAAGAAAGGAGAGGATGGTGAAAAGATGATTCAGATGCCTGACAAGGGTTGAACATTCCTGTTGTTAACCATACAACCCCGCACTTGGCTCACAGCATTGCAGATGCAGCTTATTAGAGGCAGTGTGGTTGACACAATACTTTTCCTCACAAAGCACAGGAGGACAGGTAGGCTGGCAAAGAGAGATATTATGCGATGAATATCATGCCATGTTTTGAAACTGAAAAAAAGATTTGAAGGCTTGAAATCTAATAAAAAAAGGTTTTGCAAGATTGAAACTAAGTTTTGAAGGCTTGCATAATGTTTTGATAGGCTGAAAAAAAAATCAGATCTCTGCAAACCTTTGTATTTTGTATTTGAGTTTTTTTCTTTTCACAGTATTTCTCACATTTTCAGAGTTTCAAATTTGTCACTGTTCTCCCGGTGTATTTGTTTTTTTGTTCTTACCAGGTTTGAAACCTTGTAAATGGTCATCTGAAAACTGGTGTGCATACGTTGGGGAAAAAAGTTTTGAAACGTTGAAACTTGAGTTTCCAAAGGGCAAATCTCACCCACTTTTCAGAGATATGCCCACACAGTTGCGAGCTAGTGAGTCACGTGATTTCTGGAAGCGTTGACTCACAGCTTCTGGTCTGAAACTCTGAAACTCCAAAACAGACTTTCTGAAAAAAAAAAAGGCCAGGATCCTGGAGGCAGGGGCTGAAGTAAAGTCCAATCACATGTTGTATTTACTGGGTTAAGCGGGATTGACAGACTGACCGATGCGCACAGGATACATGAACAGGATGCACAGTTCTCTTTGTGCTGTCTGCCTGTCCAGACTTTGCCAGCTGGTTGGCAGCCTCATCTAATTATGAAAAAATTATCAATCTTCAAAGGAACTGGAGATTGTGTGATCACTGAGAGTAATTTCGTTATGTTTAATGTTGGGTCCATTTCTTAAGATTACTTGACAGAGGAAAATAAATCAAGGAATTGGGCTATCAAATTAAGTTAATTTAGATTCATTAGTTATAATAATAATAATGTGTTAAAAAAACACAAATAAATGCATATAAGATTTGCATAACTGTTATGGCCACATTGTTGCTTGCAGTATTTCCCCTGGATTTTTAAAAATCTTTATTTATTTATTTATTTTTGTGGGAGGTGCTTACCCATCCACTCATTAGGCAGGCCGAGATGCAGCCAATGGACCTCTTGCAAGAGTTATAGGTAGCCTACAGACCAATTTTGACGGTTGTGAGATATATTTGGTGGCATGGTTCTGTTCTGGGACCTCAATGCCCATACAGGGAGAGCAGCAGCAAAGACCCCCAATGGGGAACAGAAGAGAGCTGGCAACAATAACATCAGCAGTGACAATGTTTAAGTCAGATTATTTCATGTAAAGGAGGAGCCGGGGTGGTGGTGGGATTTGCACAGCGGCATGCAGAGGAAGGAGCAAAGGTAGACAGGCAAGAGCAGTTTAAATAGACCGCCCTGTATGAGATTTGCAAATTGAATGCATAGAAGGGAATCAGCTGAGGCGTCAGCTGGCGGGGGCTGCTTGAGATTAGCTGGCTGTGAAAGGATAGAGCTGGCTCTGAAATCATCTGGATATTAGCTGATGTGGGCTGAGCTTGACTGTGGCCTGCCTGACCTAACACTATATACTCAGTTATGCTTTGCCTACACAGGGATTATGCTAAATAGAAAAGCTACCATTCCAGCTCAATTTAGACAGTCTGCTTACTTGCATATAATGACTAACTATCAACACTATAGCTCGCACATTTTGATGCCATGCCCACAGCCCTGTATAGACTTATTTATGAAGAGTTCAGACACAGTGCGACACCTGCTGGTCAGGTTTTGTAATTATAGTTTTTGGCATGTCATCCATCACTGTTCCACTGTTCTTAACTGTCTTTTTACACTATCCAAAGTGTTAATAAGGATAAACTGAGATTGCTCTTTGAATTTTGAAAATAGATATGATGCTTTATGATAAATCAACTATTATTGTACATGTAGCCAAAAAATAGGCTATACCTGATAATGGAAAATTATCATTTGTTAATGAATTAATGCGTTTTTTTGCATAAAACAAAACTGAAAAGCGACATAAACGGCAGCCTCTCTGTTTATCAAGGCGAGGCAACGAACACTTACAGGGAACACTGACTACTAGTGATGCTGAGCTCAGCTGAGATATGCGCACCAGCAGGTGGACTGAGAGTCATAAAGCCGTCAGTGAAATAAGCAGAGTCACAAACAACTAACTGCACAGATAACGAAACACCTGTGCATTTGGTCAACTTAATGGTGTAATTTAGCTGTATTTTAGATACATTCTGCTTCCTGAAGGATTCAGTAGGCTAAACCTGACGTGACCTGATAGCACATATTACAGCAGTTCTCCCACCGCCCCAACGGGAACCAGCACCTACCCCCAGATAATAATAATAATGCTAATAATAATACTAATGACTAAAAAATCCAGGGGAAATACTTACCGCAAGCAACAAAGTGGCTATAACAGTTCTTGTTGTGTTTTTTTTAACACGTTATTATTTTACAATTAATTAATCTAAATTAACTTAATCTGACAGCCCTAATTCCTTGATTTATTTTCCCTGGTAAGTAAGTAAGTAAATCTTATGAACCTAAAAACCTAACGTTAAACATAATGAAATTACTCTCAGTGATCATACGGTCTCCAGTGCCTTTGAAGGTTGATACATTTTTCATAATATTTTTCATAATATCAAAACATTATGCAAGCCTTCAAAACTTAGTTTCAATCTTGCAAAACCTTTTATATTAGATATCAAGCTTTCAAACACTGAGTGTCAATCTTTTGAAGCTTTTTTTCCCAGTTTCGGAACACGACATGATATTCATCCTAGATTACAGGCAGAAAAGGAAATTACACCGACAATGATGCTGCTGTGTGGCAAAATTGCAGTGATTTCTGTTTTTCAAGAAATACAACATGTTTTGTTCTCTTACAGTTGACCGTGATGTCCTTAGAAGCTTCCATCGAGGGGTCGTCAATGAGAGAGCATTTGTATTCACCGGTGGTGTCACGTGAGACATTCGTGAGGGTGTAAGTATTTGTGTTCTCCACTTTCACCATCTCGTCCTTCAAAGACAAACAATTGAACAATGGCAGGTGATTAGTTTATGATGCTTTATTGAAGACAAACAACCAAATAAATCTATAGATACAAATCTGTAATAATCACTGATAGAAGAAACATTTATAAGCATTTGAGCATGTGTACCTTAAGGTGGAAGTTAAAGCTTGTAGGCGCTGGGTTACCATCTGCCACACACTTCAGAGTCACATTGTCTCCTTCGACAAGAGGGTCCTGAGCAATGACCTGCAGGACGATGTTCTCTGTAGAGTCTGTGCAGAAAACAGAAAGATAGAAAGTCAGAGGGGGGGATGTTTGTGAGGGTGGAGGGTGTATCAAGTGGAGCGTGTGCCCCCAACAGCTGACTGCAGGGACTGCAGAGACCGACGGTGTCAGCATGCTAAAGAGAGCTCAATCTTCACTATTGGTTATGACCAACTTCAAAATTGAGGAGATGGGTGAATTGCAGTCTTCTTCTGAGGCACTCGACCAAACAATCCTTTCAAAACTCGAATGTTTCTGCTCCATCTGAGGCAAACTCCCTCACATTTCTTGCAAGGAAGTGTTCAAATTCTGCTTTAAAGGCCACGATGAGCAGGTAACTTCAATATTTATTGCTGTGCTCGGTATAAATCCCACTACAGAGTTACAGAATCCACACCTCATTTTTCAGCTGTCACCATTATTGTTATTGTTGTCTGTCTTGGCTGGAAGCAAAAGAGTCTGAAAAATAACACATGTGGCGGTCTGTCACCGCTAGCTACTGCTGTTTTTAACGAGTTTCTGCTGCTCTTCTTGTAGGTCAGGAGCTGCTGATGATGTGGGCCTGAAAAGCCTAATTAGACACTGTATACTGATGTTCATTTTAACATAAAAACAGACTATTTTTATTTCATGTTGTCATGTTAAATAAAATAAGGCAGCTATTTACTAGCCATAAATAGAGCAAAATCACATTAAAGTCCACAGAAACTTCCACATTAATTACTGAGCCTCAGAATAGTAAATAACACAGTTTCACTTGTATCAACACATCTTTAAAAAGTTTTTTTATAATGCTCAGATACCAATTATATTTTCAAATCAGATCAATTCTAAATTGCTCTGTTACACTAAATATTGTAGAAGTCTGTGAGCAAGTTTTTGAGATAAATTACAAGAAGAAGAAGCAAATAAAACAACTGGGCCTGAAAAAAATTACTTCCTTCAGGGAGGTAAATATAAGACAAAGTATTAATTTTTCATAGTCTGTGATGATGAAACTGAAACGGCCCTCATCAACCAGCATTTCTTTCATTTTGTGCCGAGTTTTAACACAGTACTCTGACAACAGCTCGCCAGCATTTGGTGACTCACATGTGATAGTGAAGGTCACTGGAGAGGACACCAGCTCTGCACCCACAATGTGCTGAGTGCTGCAGGTGAACTGGGCATCTGTGTCTTCCTTCTCAGCCGAGTACTTCAGTACAGAGGAGGTGGTCGAGAGGCCAGTATCAGGGTCTACCTGCACCGTGGCTTGGATAGAAATCCCTACACAAGAAACAAACAACGCTGTCTGAAAACTCTAACAAGGAAACAATGGTGTAATTAAGCAAAACACTGGATTCAGACAGTTTGCTAGTGCAGCACAATTCATCACAGAAGAATAAGTTGTAGTGTTCTAAGTGTTCTGGTCAGAGAGAATAATTTACCCAAAACACTCCGATGAGCTGTTTGGTTAGCATTTAAAATCATGCAACAGGATAAAGAATACGCACCTTTCCCATCAGCCACCAGGGGTTTATTGTTCTTTAACCATGTGATGTTTGCAGCTGGATTGGCGTCTTGTGCAACACATGTTCCTAGCTGTGGAAAAAAAAGACAAACTTGAAGACAAAAAAAATATCACAATTTCATGAATTCAGGACGAATCTGCATTTTCTTAAATAACTAAATATCAGAGCAAATTAGCTTTTTATGCGCCCCTCTAGCTTTTGAGGACTGAGGAGTTGTCTATGCAATAGACCGTGAAATGCCCAAAAGCATTTCTAAAGCCTCTCAGATCCTTTGGGTATTCAAACTGCAGTGTGTGGGGGGGGTTCTGCTATTTACTAATTCATGAGAATCACTTCAAAGAACTCATTACTGTAGTAACATGGACTATGCTATGCCTCAAGATACCTTAGCTCAAGTGAGGGATTTCCCTTGATGGTTTACTGCTTAAAATAATATAGGCATAAGCAATGTTAATCATTACAAACCACACCTTAGTAAGTTTGCCAATCTCTAGTTCCTCCGCCTTGTCAGAAATCTCCAGGCTTGCCGGCGTCTCTGCGACACATGAAAAAAATGTGTTAACGGACAGGGTGTTGTGCATGATTTGTGTGCTGCATGTTGCTCATGTCAGACACCTAGACTGAAAAGGGAAGTGGTATTTTAGTCTCATGCGAGCTTGTACTCACTGTAGATCACCACGTTAACTGGGTATTCTTTGATGTCTGCACCACCCACCACCATGCAGGTGAAAGTCCGCTGGTCGGTCAACTTGGCTGCAGAAAGCAGCAGACTGGAGTTTGCGGCCAGGCTCACGCGGCCCTTGTATTCTTCATTGGCGCTGATTGAGACATTCAGTGTTTCCTTCTTGACCAGCAGGTCTCCTGAAAGTCCCTCTCCTTTGTCCTGGAGAGCAAAAGCAGAGTACACGTGTTACATGTCTGTCATATATGACCAGTGGTGGAAAGTAACTAAGTACATTTACTCAAGTACTGTACTTAAGTACAACTTTGAGGTACTTGTACTTTACTTGAGTATTTCCTTTTGATGCTACTTTATACTTCCACTCCACTACATTTAAGAGGGAAATGTTGTACTTTCTACTCCACTGTATTTATTGACAACTTTAGTTACTTTTCAGATGAAGATTTAACATAAAATAATATATTTTAATATAACTGTTGTTTAAATTGTCGCTCTTTTATTTTCTTTTTAAAAAAATGTTATACATTTTTCTGAAAGTGAACACTTATATATAATATAATAGGATGCAGTACTATTACTATTAATCTGCCCACAGTATCTAAAACTGGCTCCACATCGTTAAACTACAGCATTAAAATGCTCTCACATGTATTTGTTAGTGATAGAAACAAATAATATAATATACTATAATAATATAACACACTTACGTAGTTTTACTTAGGTAACATTTTTAATTCAGGACTTGAAATGTAGTATTTTTAGACAACAGTATTTCTACTTTTACTTAAATAAAGGATCTGAGTACTTCATCCACCACTGCATATGGCATTAGCCTCCAGTTCAAATAAAAGCACACAGTGTTTTGTTCTACACCCTCTGCTCATGCAGTGTCATATGGAGGGACATGCATGCTCTAATGCACAGCAAATGCACTCAGACGGGGCGTGGTTCAGACATGATAAGTGGGTGTCAGACGGACTTCACCATTTTGAATCCATTGACCTCCACGGTGACTTACATATTTCCATTTAGTGATCAGGACGTCATCTGATGTTATGGTTCCATTGTTGCACGGGATCTCGAGTGTCTCCCCATGCAGGCCGATAACAGTCTCCAAACCGCTGACTGCAAAAGAGAAAAAGCAGGGCTGCATTTTTCAATTACTTTTTCAGGAGGGCTAATCTGGTCAGCTCCAACACAGCATGCATTTTTTTTGACTGAAAATTGAAATCTGTTATTATTCTGAATGCCTCAGAGTCCCCCCGTTCTGTATATATTTGACTGACATTTATCAATACCACTTAGTGTTCGCCTAAATACACTAAAAGCAGCAGTTTCTACAGAGTTCTGCTAATTTTACAGCTCTCTTGGCAAAAAAAAAAAAAAACAACCTTTCCTGCCCTAAATTTCATTCAAAACATCGCCATGGAGACAAAGTGCTTGAGAGGGGGGATGGGAGGTGGGTGCCAGCCGAAGTGTCTCAATGGGATGCGATGAGGGGTGAGAGCCAGAGGGCTGCAGGGAAGGAGAGGCTGCCATGGCCCGACTGAAAATGAGTTGTTGCTCGGTTTTTTGATATTCAGATTCACATTTCAGACCTCTTGGAGTTCAAGCTAAGGTAAATGCATGAGTGGGCGTGTGGAGTTGACAGCTAAAGCTTAAATCCAAAACAGCTCATCAGCAGTTCAGCAAAGTGTATAAGAACAGAGCAGTGACCAACCACTTTCTATCAGTGACAAATGCTGTCCTTGTATTTACAGGAAAAAGCGCCAAACAATGAAGATACTCGAATATTCTATGTGCATTCAACCCTGAAATTGTGGGATTAAATTCATGCACAAAGAGCTACAATGCCATTTCTGCACTGCAACACAAGTTTTACTCTCACTTTCCCTGTTTTAACCCATCACACTTTTAAACTGCGATGAGGAATTTTCCTCAAATGAGGCGGTTCTTTCATTTGCTTTGTGTGTGATGCTCGTTTGAATCCTGTTTGAATGAAAGTAAATACTTTTACTATGGTTACCATTGTCTACATTAGGCCAGCGTAACAACTGGGAGGACCCTGCAGGCGTATTTGCACAGTTGTGATGTCAGGATGCGCGGGCAAGCTTCCTCTACTCTGACTGTTTTGTTTTCCCACGTTAAACCCCCCCATTGTCAAGCGTCACATCAAGACGACTAATCAAGTTCATAAAATAGTTATGCACTGTTTTAACACATTATTAATATCAAACAGTTTGCCTCGAGTCAACAAAGTGTATTGTGTATTACCGTCCTCCTTCCCACACACGACACTTGACACTTGTCACTCATCTTTACGAGCTGTCAACATCAAGTCTGACGCTGAACTAACCAGCGTCTGTACAGCCGGTCTGTAAAGCCACGACATCAAGCAGATGACAAACAACAGACAATTCAATAACATGATTTCAGACAACCCCGTGTTTAGCTCTGATACTCCCTGTGCTTTCTTTTAAGTGGTTTTCTGCCATATAACTGAATCCGTGCAAAAAGCATAGTAAAAAGTAAAGTTTCCCTGTTTCTTTGTGCTAAGCTAAGCTAACCGTCTCCTGGTTGTAGCTACATTTATTGGACAGATATGAGAGTGGCATCGACTTTCTCATTTAACTAAAAAAGCGAGTTGGTGTATTTCCTAATAATAGTTAGTAATGCCAAATAACATCCCAAACATATCCAAAATGCTAATGTCAGGGATCACAAATGTGTGTGTGATTTCATTTCATCTTTAACAAATATGATATATTGTTGATTTAATCTTTTTTTTTTTATTTCTTCAAACAGAAAAAGTAACAATAATTAAACAAAAAACCCTTGCATGGTACTGGCAACACTGAGCTAAATATCATTCTCAAGTAGGCTTTTAAATTCACAAGGATATACTTTCATAATGAGCTAGACTGATAGATGATAGATGCACAAAAAACATCTGTAATACAGAGGCAGGAAATGAAACATCCACAGAAGAGAACAAAAGGGCTTCAAAGAGGTGTTGGTATAACTACAGTGATGACTATAATCAGTGCTTACAGCTCTATCCACGACTTGCTTATGTGAGCATCAAAGCAGTGTAACCCACCAAATAAAAAGTATTTGAGAAAACACAGATATCACAGCACTTCACCCACATAGATACAATCCCTGCATTTAAATAAGGCTTGGCGACATTTAATACTGACAGCCCGGGACAAAACAAACCTCAGCACATCTCAGCTGCTGACAGCTTTACTAGGAATTCTTCACCAAACAGAGGGATAAGCTCTGTCACTTGTCAACTACAGCGCAATTAGAACTATTTCCTGCATTGATTCCTCTCATTGTCCATCATTTGCCACACCTAAAATCTGTTTGTCTTGCATAGTAAAATAAATTAGAAGGATTAAAAGCTTATTTAGAATCAAGTCATGCATTGATTGGCCTAGTGATTTTGCTTAGTCAAACACTTAGTTACCTAGTGTATTGGAGATATTTGCAAATTCTCTTATGCATCATTAAATTGGAATACATAGTTTCCTCAAGCATTTGATTAAGTTATATTTGATTGTTATGCAACTGAATTGCAGATGCTCCAACTAAGACTTCATGCAGCAAATGGGCAGTTTGCTGAACTGTAAATTTGTGTCTGCATTTCACAGAGTCTTGCTCACATCCAGATTTTGGCCAATTGGGTGTACATCAGTCCAGTCCACCTGAAATGGTAATGCAGATTGCTGGTGCGAACACGGCATGCTGATGTAGCCATCCCACACTCCCTTGTTTTGTCTCTCTGAAGTAAATGTAATGAAACTGACTCTCATGCTTGAACGGGCTTCAGCTAGATGTGCAGGTTTCTTGTCCAGGCATAAAAGACTGCACATGCTGGGAGGAAAAAGGAAAATGGAGACATTGTGAATCTATTAAGAGAGGGGAGTTAATGAGCTCTCTGTGCAAGACATGGGCACATGGTTTGCATATGCGTCAGATCTGATGATATGCAGCTACATTTCACTTTGGATTTATTTGGGGTGCCAAAAATAATCTGTCAGTATCTGGATTAGGTGCTACACCTGGGCGTGTTGGTACCAAAATACTTTAATGGTCGAGGAAACATTCAAATCTAGTTGGCATCCAAGTCCACATGTTTTTTCAGTGCTGACACTCAAACTTGTCAGGAGAGAGCTCGGCACAACCTGCTCTGCTGAATCTTACAATTGTTAAATAACAAGAGTCAGTTATATTCAGGTTACACTGCAAGCACTGCAGTGTTGGGAAGGTTATCGCACTTCCTGTATAATAGACTCCTTACATTTCAAATTCAAATAGGCATTTTTGAATATTCAAATAAAGCTGTGTTCAGCCTCTCTGAGAACTTTAAAAGAGTCTGTATTAAGGAAAAGGCTTTATCTGCGCAGATTACGCTGTTACACAATGAGAACTAATCGCACATGTTGAGTTACAGAAGACAAAGCTCCTGCTGCTTACTGAGATAAGGTAATCCTTCGCAACAAAAGTAGGTGAACAGTGTGACTTCACGTTGACAAACACATGCACACAGGCGCGCGCACACATGCACAAAAAAAAAAAAAATCACCTCCAACAGTTGTCTGTATGATGAGGGCGCAACGGAAAGTAATAAAGTTTAAATTGAACTGTATTCCTTTGCATTACATGCGTTTCATTACAAATCATTTACTGACACTGAAGTCGTCTGGATGTAATAACCCACCTCGCCAGGTTTGATGTAAATTTCTCTATTCTTATAAGAGAGAGTTCTCATACTGGACACAAAAAAATTAGCTAATATTCTGGCAATGGTAAATCGAGTAACAGACAGGCGAGTCACAGACAGGAGGTAGCACCACAGGAGATGCTTTCATGTTCCTGATTAAGGCGCCTCTATCCCCGCAAAGAGACAGGTGACGACAGCTCAGATATAAGCTCACCAGGGAAATCAGCTACCTCCCCACACTAGTCTCTATATCCCTGTTTTGCTACCTTACGCCCTCCCATTTGTGTGTGTGTGTGCCTGAGAGTGTGTGCATGTCGTTCAGCTGCAACATCCAAAAGAAAACCGAGGCCCAAACTTATTAAGTGCTGAAAATGAGGATTGTGCAGTGAATGGAGATCCCATGGCGCATGTCCACAAAGACTTGATGGCAAATAGCCTCGCTTCAGAAGCGATTCAGTGGTGAGGGGGCAGACAGAACCACTTCAACTGGATCAATAATACTTGAGGAAAGGCTAGATTCTTATAGTGAACGGTGCTTGCCTAAGGAGCGAGAAATCAAAGAAAACCTAACCTTCCGTGACATTCTGCTTTTCGTTCTTTAATAATTTAACAAGTACTGAATTTTGATTAGCCATATCAAGTAACTGGAATGAGGAGAGATCAGTGATTTAATCAGCCCAATCTCTCATTATCTGATGTCAAGAAAAATAGAGGAACTTCTGACTTATGGAAAGGTGTGGGAAGGTTTTAGAAAATTGCTCAGTCTTACCACCAGGATCTCCAAAGCATCCTTGTAGCTATTCAGTAATATATGAGATGAGCTCTATGCGCTGCTGTTTTGTCAGCTCTCTCAATCTGTGCACACCCTTAGCTCATATGTGACTGTGACAAGCATATGACTGTATTTGAATGCTGTTACAGTAGTAGTTTGTGGTGAGGACGTGTTCCAGTCCAGCTAGCTGAACAGAGATTTAAAAAAAAAAAAAACAAACACACACAAAAAAAATACACTGCTACATCCTTACTATCTCAGTTTGTCTCTCTCGGGGGAAGGGGTGTGATCATGTCACTGATGGATAACTGACAGCACACTTGCACAACATCCCTTTAACACAGTCTTTTTGTTGCAGGCTGAACCATGGAAGCAATATTCCAAACGTCAACATTGTGTGCTCTATAATTTTGCTTTTTTACAGCCTACTGTAATTGCCTGTCAGGGTCTTTATAGCATAACACTAAGGGCATCAGCTTTTTATTTTTTGCCAGACTGCCGGGAGCTGGCCGGCAAAAAAACACTAATATCCCTAACTAAGTGACTCTCCATTTTTCAAAAGTGTAATGAGGACGCATGCAAAACAAATTGTCCTGTATGTTTGAATGAAGGGTGGCAGTAGTTATTTGTCCAAAACATTACAATGATCTCACTTTAATAGGGAGCTACAAACATTTTCCCACATTGTAGCAACTTGACTCAGCTTATCTAGTTGTACTGGTTGGCCTTCAAGCTGGTGCAGCTAACAAATTATTTTCAAACTGATAAATCTGCAAATTATTTTCCCAATTAATAAATTAACTGTAGTGCAAAGTAGTTAAAAGTAGTGAAAAATGGTCATTTTACTTTTCCAGAGCCAAAGGTGACATCTTCAATTTCTATTTTCCAAATATCAGGTATAGGATATTAAGATTAGAAGCTGGAAACAGAGAATATTCTGCATTTTTGCTTGAAAATGACTGGAACAATAACACAATTATTAAAATAGTTGCTGTAGAGCTGCAACGATTAGTCAATCAACAGAAAATTAATTTTATTTTTTGATAATTGCTAATTGTTTAGACTAATTTTTTAAGAACAAAAAATGAAAAATTCCTTGATTCCAGCGTCTAAAGTCTGAGTATTTCCTGGTTTCTTTAGTCTTCTGATAGTAAACTGAATGTCTGAGCTGTTGAACTGGACAAAACAAGATATTTGAGGACGTCACTTTGGGGTTTGGGAAACAGTGATCAACATTTTTCACCATTTTATAAGCCAAACAACAAATAGATTAATGGATAATGAAATTGACAGATTAATTGATTATGAAAATAATTGTAGTTGCACCCCTATAATGCTGGAAATCATTTCAGCTCTAGTGCTAGTGTTGACAAGCTGCTTAAATTCAGCTATTTTGCAGAAGTGGGCAGCAGGTATGAGTTTATTCAGAAGTACTTCAGGGTAAACAAAGGCTACATTATGTGAAATGGACGGCAGAGAGACTATGACATGTGGATTCAGAGCCATTTTCCAAGCCTCATTTTAAGCCGCACCATCTGTTTTAGGAAAGAAAGCAACCCAACACCCTGAAGATGTTGCCCTGCGTCCCTTTGACCTTCAGAGGGGTGTAATGGTCTTTTAGAGGGAATCATGTGAGAAAAAAAGGTCCATTTATGGACAGAAAGACTTGGAACAAAGGTTTCATTTTCTGATGTTTCCCACAGGGAAAGCTGAACTAGCCCTGTCTAGTCTCTTTTTGTTTTTAATAAGTGATCCACTCTCTGTGGATTCTTATCTACAAGTTACATAAGAAACATTGTCCGAAGTCAAACACATTTATTAGTTTATGATGGAAATGCCTGTGTAATATTGTCCGACATTGATATAATGCCGAGTTGATGCACGGCTATGTAATAAAAAATATTGGAATGGGAAATTAGTCTCAAGCAAAGCAGACCAATTTATTTCCACACTTTATGACACATTATCTTCTCTCTGCAACATATCAACATATAGGCAAGATATAACTTTGTGTCCTCAAACTTGCAATGAAATAATGTACTTCCAACACTGAAATAACTGAAAACCTGCTCAGTTATACCCTTATCATCAGATAATGTTATGATTACTATTTACTGAATATTAAGCTGATAGACAACAACTCAACTCTCATGAGATTTCTGAACAAGACTTCTCCTTGAGCGAGACTTGGTTAGACACATAAACAGACCGGATCGAGTGAAAGGTAAAGAAAAACATTTTATTTCTCTGTATGGTCCTTTCCATAATGCTGTCAGACACTAATAATAACAATCTGAGCCTGTCAGTGACAAAAACAGGCACTTTTAGCGGACGTACATTGACGGGGCGCTGTTGCCGTCGGATTATTGCAGCCTGATACTGAATTTCAAAAATTGTTGTCCCCATTGCTCACTTATAAACAATGATGAGAAAATAGGGTCCAGGTTGAAACATACCAAAGTTTCCCTTTAACTGTCTGATAATTAAAAAATATGGGAATTGTACATGTTCTGGTCTAAACCTAGTCTGATCTGTTGTTCTGCACATCTCTCTGTGCAGATGGCATCGTCCTAAAAGCATGCAGTTTAATTAGCCTTTTTTTTTACAAAAACATGACAATCTTATAAGCTGGAGTTAAATAACATAAACAAACTCACATTTTCGCAGTCTATACTGAGCACCTCGGGGCAAAACAAGCCTGAGTTCTGCTAAGGAGGAGGATGGGCAGCAAATGGGGAATTATGTAGAGTATATGACACACAGTATTATTAGTCTGAGTCTATTAAGCATAATGGTTCCCCCCTCCTTCACCCAGCAGCATGGGAACATTTTTAGACCACTGTGCTCCCAAACCAACAATAGCGTTCATGCTTGGCAAACAAAATGCCCAATCACAGAGCACATGTTAATACTGCATGTTATTCAGGAAACAGGGGCAACAACTCTAATGTGAATGTAAGAGGTTTTACCAAATATACAGCTGCAAAGGCACAGAAGAGTAAAGCGCAAGAAAATAACCGTCATCAGTGCTCCTCGTGCATCATTTTACTCCAATGGGCAATGAATAGCTCCAACCTGCTTTCTACTTCCCTCTCAGTACTAAAAAAATGTTGTTTCCGTTGTGAAATAAATAACATATTTTCCAGAGAGACATATAGATAATTCTCTCCCCCTCAGGCAAAGGAAACAATGTTCATTTGCTACATCATGTGTGGTCAACAGACACCTACAGATGACAGCAGGTGGGAACAAGGCTAATGCATTGCCTGCAGTCCCACCTGTCGAGTTCCCATTGTTCCCTTGTGACTGAAAATGCTGGCTCCATTTTCTCTGGTTTCAGACTTGTGCTGAGGAAGCCTCGGTACCTGTGCAGACCTGCCGCTGCGGGATCAGGTTTCTGCTTCCGCTTCTCGACAGGCACTGAGACGACAGGACAAAGAAAGAGAGGAGCACCCAAGACAGAGGGAAGATTTATTTTGCCCTCAGGTGTTTTAAGCCACTTGTGTAATTAATGGCTGGTTCCCTAAATGAATGTCACGTTGTTAAAGAATTGTTGTTGCATATCATAAATCTAGTTTAAAAGGCACCCAAAACATACTTTTTCAATCAGCTTCTTACTATTAGTGTTAAGGTCTCAAATGAACACAAAATGATCTGCTGAAGTTAAAAGACTTTTGGTTATTTTACACAAGAGATTTTTCTGTTCGTGTTGTTTTCCGAGCTCGCCTCCAGTATTCTCATGCACCAATCACAGTTTAGCAATATTTGAATCCAAATTTTTTACTTGTTAGACTCTTAACAAATAACTTTGATTGCTGCTTATTTAGCAATAAGTATTAAAAAACCTGCATTAACTGATTTTTTGGCCACTTGGGGGCAGCGGAAACAAGTTGTGAACACATCACTGACATATCACCATTTAAGCTGATATACCAAACAGTTGCTTATTTATACACGCAGCAGTTATAGAACATTATCAGTCATTTGGAGTCATGTTTCTGTCCACCTGATTGAATGTAAGTCCAATATTTACTCTCCTTTAGCTCTGCATTTGGTCTCTACCGACTCCTGAGGGAAATATCTGGCTCTTTAGCTGCTAAATGCTCCACTATGTTCACCAGCCAGTTGGTAACTTTGTCTGTTAAGTGTTGAGCAGGTGGTGAACAGTGGATTTTTTAGAGCTTTTTCTTTGAAAACAGCTGCCCACTGTGGCCAAAAATGACACTATGAGAGTGCTGAGAGTGAGCCAAAACAGTTAAGTTGCAGCCAGATAGCTAAACAATGAGCTGAAACTCGCTATAGAGCTCCGTAAAGCCAAGGGGAGCTGCAGTGTCATGTGATAATTCTCTGTAGGCTCATCACTACGACTGACATTACACATTGTCATTTAATAGATTGTTTATTATTAAAGATATAGTATCTAATAGCTGCTTTAATGTTATCAAGATAAAAAAATCTGAAACCAAGTTTTTAATACCTTTTTCATTTCCCTAACTTTTTGTAGGATCGTAATTTGAGAGTAGGACTTTGTTTGTGTACATGTTGTCCATCAGATCTTGTTTACTTCTACTTCTGTGATTTCCTACAATTCCCAGAATGCCTATTGACAATTCCCAGAGAACAGGCGCAAACACTCAGCTGTGGGTTGTTCGTGTAGGTGGAGAGAATAATAAGCCCAAAGGAAGCAGCTCAAAACACATGATGCTTTGTGACTGCACTACACTGGACTGTGGTCCATTCAGAGCCTTATTGTTTTATTGTCTACACTGGCGTAAGTAATGCAGAAAGAAACAGGATTCTGAGAGACCGACATTTCCTCTTGATGTTTCACAAAAAAAAAAAAAAAAAGCCTTCCACTGAATTTCATTCAGCAGTGCTGGGAAATATCATGATGTCACGTTGTCTGCGTTTGACCTGTTATTTGAGGTAATAGGAAAAACAGGACACCAAACAACATAATAGACCTCAGAGTTCAAGGTACACAGCCGAAACATTGTGCTGTGTGTCATTAACGCTTTCAACAGAGTTATCCTCACGTCTCTCCATTGTGTTACGCAGAATAAAACTACAACCTGAATTTCTACATCATTATTTATTGAATAACATTCAGGCTTTGAAGCTGGGTAGATGGAAGAAGCTTACATAAAAAAACAAAAAAATTAAACAGCAACATATTCAAGAACCTCTTGCATTTTCCTTTTGATTAGCAACTGAGTTTAATATGAGATTTTTAAAGGCAAACATTGTCAAGCGTTTTTAATAAATGATGTTCCAAGTTCCTTTAAAGTACTGTCTCACTCTGAAGATGCTGACAGCACAATCAAAGGAGACAATATGGCTTTGATTTAGCTTAAATAGTTTAACTAAGCTTCAGGAAAGCACTTTAACAAAACTAATATCTCGGGGAAAAAACATCTTTGTTGGCACTAGAAATAATGGCAGCATAAATAAATGTTACCATAAGGCTTGAGAACATAGGTACGTACAATTTAGAAAGAAAAAATATCTTTTCACATAGAATATGTAAAAGTATGTGTATAGGACTTGTCACATTATGGGCAGTAATAAGGAGTAATTTTCTTACATTTTTTCTCAGGGAGAGACAGATGGGAAAGATAAAAGCATATTACAAGAAGGGTGATTATCACTCTAAATGACTTGCCACAAGGTTTCCTAGAAATTGATCTTGTGGCGTGATCATTACTCTTTGAAATGTTCTGCTCTATACACTCGACCACATAAGCATCCTCTTTAAAAAATGTCATTAATTGCGTCAGCAGATGAGCTGCACTGGTGCAGGGACTGCTCTTAAGACAGCAGCCTGCTGGAGTGATCGGGTGGTAAGTGCACTCAGAAATCACGTCCATTATGTCGTGAATTATGTATTTGAGGGGCGCAGGCCAGGAGACCTGAGGGGAGAGGTGGTTGTGAGATGCCTGTGGGTAGACTTGGGGCAGATCATGGGAGAGCTCACAGTCCTGACTCCAAACATCCACCAACAACTCCCACTAATTATGTGCCATTAAAGGAAACATTAGGCCATTAACAAAGCGCAGACACACACACACTGCTTCCTGCTTCCCTTCCTTTGGCAATGATTTCATTCTTCTGTTTCCGGAAGAGCTGACCTCACCCAAGTCTCTGGTTGTGAATGAATAAGAATAAGATTTTTAAATTCCCTGTCAGTCGCAGACAGAAGCTAATAAGTCTACTTGCCTTGACTGTGTCACAATAACCATGTTTCTCAGGTAAGAATTTACCTTTTCAAAGTAATTTCCTAATAAAAGACACAGCGTGCGAGCAAATCACAAGTTTACGGGGCAAATGGGATTATCAAATAATTTCTAGCTATTAAAATGGAAAAACTGGGCATTGCCTTTCTGAATCCCTCTGCTGCACAGATAAAGCTCATTATAATTAGGGTTGTGTCACTTGGAAATTATCACACAACACTTTTCTCAGTTCAGTTGCTCTCAAAGTAAGGCCATCTGTAGGGTTTGACCGGTCAATTAAGTCTATACTGTATCTTTATGTTAATAACATGAATGAGAATTAACTCTATGCCCTCATCTGTTGAGGTGAACTTCCATTCAATACTGAATCTTTTTAGTTCTATAACTAAAAGCACCGAAGAAAGGCTCCCTATTAAATTTGCTTATGAGTTTATGTCAAATGTTGCTCCTGTGAAGAAGATAGTAAGACTTAAGTCTATTAACTCTCCATTCAGACAAGTATTTAGAAACCATTCCTTCTTAATTATTTCCGAGTAATTTAAATGTGATAACTTTCTAATATGGCAAGAACCCTTCAAACTTTATTAAACTGGAGGAGACAAACATTATTGAATTTGTCTTGTTCTCCCGTGCCTAAGGATGAGTTTACATCCACATGCAACAACTTTGCTTCTTCTAAACACAGAGGCTTCAGATTCAAGTGAATTCATCTTCTTAAGAGATTTTTAGGGGCTAAAGTTGTGCTAAATCTTAAATTCAACATTTATTTTAAAATCTCTGGTCAGTCTTGGCCACTGTTTACCCATGTTTAACCAGGTTTCAGGATGCTAGTTTTCACAGACATGATAGAGAACAACACACAAGGAATCTTAGATTCATGCCGTAGGTGTGTGCATGAAAGGCAACACGTCCTGAAAAACAGCTCTGATTCATGTTCCTACTGTATATTCTTGGGATTTCGGAGAGTCTTAAAAACAGGTATCTGATCACATGCTTCTTATGGTTCCCTGGTGTTTTTTCTAGGTTTGAGATTATAAGGCAGAGATAAATGCACACAGTTTCTCAGAGGGTAGGACTTAATGTTTGAAAACGCTCTTTTTTTTTTTTTAGGCAATTTAATTAAAATCCGACCCCTTTCCTCCAGCAATCACAGAGAAGTGTAATCAACCCAATTAAGGCTTAAAAATGTAGTCAAACTGGTAATAAAATAAATGTTTACAGTCTAATAAAATAAATGTAAGGGTTAAAGAGGTGCAGCAGATGGTGTGATACTCCAGATGGAGCCTCTAACAGTGGGTAATGCTTCTCACTAATGAATATAGTGCCCTTTGAATTACTGAAGAGCTTAAACTGATCCATAAATCTAAGTGCAAGAAATGAATCCTCATGTTGCCATAATGTTTTCTTTTTTTCCTCCCTCTTCAGACAGGAAGCTTTAAAATATTCCTGATGTTCAAAACAACCTTCTTGACATCCGAGTGCTCTTCGTTTCACCAGGTCTCTTCAAGAGGTATCACATCAGACAGGAGTAGGTATCAGTTTTTTTTGCATACACGCCATAAATGTGCCTTTTGCCTGAAGCAACCGAGCCGACTAAAGCAGACAATGACTTCTGCTCTCTGGACTGTAGATTGACCATCATTCAATTGTATTAATAACCTAAAAGGTTCACTAAAGTCATAATGACATACTGCAAAAGAAAGGCAACACTGGTATTGAAACGATTAGTCTATTCATTGATTAGACAATCATCTTAAAGCGTTAATGAAAGTTTTTCATTATCATTCAATCTGCCCATTCTTCTCTGAGGTAATCAATTAATTGCTTAGCCTATTAAATGTCAGAAAATAGTGACAAATATCCATCACAATGTCCTAAAGCCCAAGGTGACATCCTTACATTGCTCTTTTTGTCTGACCATCGGTCTAAACGATTTGATTTGTTGATTGAAAGAAAAGTAATTAGCAACAATTTTGATCATCAATTTGATCATTTTTTAAAGCAAAATTTCCAGCTCTAAATTGATAAATTATTTAGGTCATTTATTGAATAAAAATGTCAAACATTTCACTGGTTCTGGCATCTCAAATGTTTTCTCTTTTTTATATCTTTGTAAATTAAATATCCTTGTCATTTTTGACTGTTGGCCAGACAAAACAAAGAATTTGCACGTCACCTTAGGCTCTGGGAACATGTGATGACCATTTGCTCCTATTTTCTGACAGAAATGGTAATAAAAAGCATTGTTAGTTGTGCTCTGAGCTACCCTCACGCACAATATATTACATATGCAAACAGAGAGAGTCCTACAGAAGCCTGTTGGTGGAAAATTCAGTGAATTAGATTATTTTTGAAATATTAGCCCAGCTGGCAGCTACAGATTCCACTGTTTACCAAGCTGCAATCAGCCATTTGTTCAAGTACCTGCCTGTCTGTACCACAAGTGCTCCCTACCCTGTAGAAGTGGCCCAGCCTTGTCCCTGCCCCCACCCCAAACACCGTCAGCAGAAAAGCTTTGAACATTTGCAGCCCATAGGTCCTGGGGGAGCAGTTGTGTTTACTATTTTACTATCTATATGACCATATTAAGGTTGTAGGTGGTGCCTGAGGATACCAATCAAACGTGCTGCCACAACACACCCCTGTTGAAGGTAAATAGAGCCTTGTCTACACAGTGGCGCTGGCAACAAACCCACACACAGAGGAGGGAGATAAAAGTCTATCACTTACCCTACGTGGGTAAACAAGAATGCATCCACTTATTGATCTAAAAGTGCTTCGTTAGACCCTGCATGAGGCATGAACTAATATTTTTCCAACACAAAATGGATGATTAATGGAAATATGTGCGATAGTTTTATTATCTGAATTTCACGCACTGTGCCTTGTTTGCTCTATCAAAATGTATGCCTTGTTACGCTGTAAACAACAGAAAATATTAACAGGAAGATATTTTCATTTGTTCAGCAGATGGCCTGCGTTGCTTTCATCTGATACTTTCATATTAGTTGATCAAAGAGTCGTGTATGCTGTTGTGTACCCATAGTGACAGACCTGACCTTCTAACCCTTCACTGTGAAACAGAGCAGGCAATGCTCCCCATTCCAATAAGCCAAACAGCCTGGTTGGTATTAAGAGGGCATGACGGTTTCAAATTGTGTCCTGCTTCAGCTTCTGGCTCTGGGGGGGTCCTAAAGCCTCTGCTGGCTAAACAGAGCAGAGAGCGGTGGGAGGAATACATGGAATGCAGATAATACATACAAAGGATTATGTACCTGCTTGCACATCAAATCTGTGTGGTTTCACATTTAATACCCGTGGACCAACGTCTGCTTTGATAGAGTACTATGAAAGGTTGGAGATTAACATGCGTTGTCACACCACTGAGTCCTCCTACGACTTCAGGACTTTCAGATTTAGGTGGCGGGATAACTGCTAACATGATTTGGCTGAAAGGTTTTACTAGTTTGAATGTCAATGGCAAAAAGCTGGATTTTTTTATATGGAATTTGTGCATTCCATAAAGGGGAGCATGTTTGCGTATGAGAAACAAAATGAATTTATATCCAATAGCTTTTTTTTTTTTTTTGGTGAAGCAAGGTCAGTAATAGTGTTATCCTGTTTTTTCAATGACACACAGCAGATAAAACTGTCACGACAAACCCTGTCTTGCTCTATTGTTTGCTTCTTTTGTTTCTGTAGGATGAGATAACCACTCTCAGTTTATGTAATTCAACATGTCACCGTCATCTTGGGTGCAAGGGTCCTTTAAGGCATAATAATTTCATTAGTAGTGGCTATTACATTTTCTTCTTCCATTATGACATGAGGAGAAGCCATGCATCAAGATAAGTGTTTTTAACCATCAACCCTGGCATTGCACATCTTTAACCGCTCCCCTCTGCTTCTTTTCCTGTGTGGTACATTCAGAACAAGCTACTTTTATCTGCAGAAGCACTGCAGATCTATCTGATAGTGAGTTTTCCTGGCAGCAGAGATACACACCACTTCACAAAAAAACCTGTCAATAAGCAAAAATGTACCAACACCTCTGAACGACGCCTGAAAGATGTTCAAAATATCTACAATGTGGCCTAAAGAGCTTAGGAGTAAGAATCTCCATGGGAATGTTCTGCACAGACAATCCCCTTTAAGCAAACTGAGTCAACACGCTGCTCAGAAAGTCCTCTGGAGGAATGAGCTTCCTCTACTGCAGGGTCAGACAGAAACAGAGGGCTTCGGGCTAAAGCTCCCCTTAAAGGGGACCTGTTATGCTTTTCCTTATTTTCAGCCATATATATAATGTTACAGTGTTGGATGTTAATATTAAACGTGGCCAAAGTGTCATATAATGAGGTAAACATATAAGGAATTAATCCCTGCTCTCAACGCTTGGTTTCCAATGGTTTTTTCTACTTTCAGCCCAAGCCGACGTCAACTCATGATGGATTTCTTTATATGGTCACCTGTTTCTGCTTGTACTATTCCTCCCTGCATTATTTCTAACTGATCTGCTGAACAAAGAGGTCCAAATATCCCTTGTTGTGTCAATCGTTTTTTAGCGCCACTAATGAAGCTCTGCTAATTCAGTGAGGAACACGTTTAATTTCCTGTAAATTCTTCACAATAAGAGTCAGCTGTTATTTAATCATTTTTAAAGCTTTTAATATGAAACAGTAAAGCAGGAAATGTTGGGTTTTCATCGGCGGTAACTTAACCTGATACGGCTGCCCCTCAGCAGGCTTCCGGAAAGCTGGACAGTCAGAACAAAGTGGGCTCATTGGGAGTGGGGCTTAAAGAGACAGGAGCTAAGACTGCCTGTTAGAGACAGAGGCTGAACTGAAGGGCTGCATAAAGGGCCAGTATAAGATAAATAAGGAGTTTTTTTTTAACTGTGAATCATGCAAAGCTACTCTAGTGGTGTAGTAGAAAAAATATAGAGCTGGAAATGAGCATAATAGTTCCCTTTTAAAGTCCAGAAAAACAGCCTGTGGAATTGCAACAGCACAAAAAACACTCCCGATAATTAGGAGTGCCAGGAGTTGAAAATGTACCTTCAAATATGCAATGTGAATGTATTTTTAGCCACACTAGCCTCTAGCTGCAAGGCTGAGGATGGCAACGATGGTCGGTTCACCACTTTGGTCAAGACTGAAATACCTCAACAACAATTGGATGGATTAGTATTAAATTTTGTACAGACGTTCATGGCTGCCAGACGATGAACCCTCATGACTTTTGCAATTCCCTGACTTTTCCTCTAGCGCCACCATGAGGTCTAAATTTGCAGTTTTGAGTGTAACATCTTGAGAACGGTTTGATGGATTGCCATTAAATTTGATACACACATTCACGTTCTCCTCAGGGTGAGTAATAATAATTTTGGGGATCTCTACAATCATTAGGCCATCCCCAAAACTTTTCTTTATTACCAAATACCTGCAAAACTAATGAAATTCCCATCAGCCTAGAGCTGCAACAATTAGTCAATTGACAGACAATTAATCATCAACTATTATGATCCATTCATCATTTTGAGTCATTTTTTAAGAAAAAAAAAAGCCACAAATCTCTTGATCCAGCTTCTTAAACATCAATACTTTGAGGCTTCTTTAGTCTTCTATGATTGTAAACTGAACATCTTTGAATTGTGGACTATTTGTCAGGACAAAAGAAGACATTTTAGATTGCATCTTGGACTTTTGAGAACAGTGATCAACTTTTTCACCATTTTCTGACACCAAAGAGCTAATCTATTTATCAAGAAAATTATCGACAGATTACAAGAACATTATACCTGGTAAACAATAGCATTTTAACATTGTCATTGTGAGCATGTTAGCACTTAGCTCAAAGCACCACTGTGCCTTAGCCGCACAAAGCTGCTAATATGGCTCTTAGTCTTGTTTTATAGCTCATTAGAACTTCTCACCAAAATGACAAAAGATGTCTCTACAAACAGAGCAAGAAGGGAAACATTACATCTAAAAAAACTAATTTCTTACCCGGCTTCACTGTCTTCAATTGTAACAGAAAGAACTTGCATATTTGCAGATTGTAATGCCCCGAGATAGGAAAATGCAGTAAACACAAGACATTACTGAGGAGGACAATAAGAAATATATTCATTCAAGCATGATATCTGTGGAATTGCTGCCCTGAGCAGGTAACAAAGCCATCCAATTATTAAAAACCCAATGGGTAATATTACTGTCTTTTAACAAATATTAGCGTAATGACAAACCGTGGCTGTGATGTTGTCTTGGTTTGGTGTATCCAATTGTGTTGGCTCTGTTTACAGATGAGCATGCTGTGGCAAGCCCTCCATGATAAGATGGGAAATCCTGAGATTTCCTTGGAAAATTGTTGAAAAGCCAGATTGCTTTACCTTAAATGTCCCTAACTTACACTCTCCAAAATATTACTGTTCATTTGTCACTGTCAGTTTTTCTGCTGTGTGACCCTGTGCATCCAAATTAAATCACTATGATTATATGAGGAAATGATGTGTCATGTCCTCTGTATCTACTACTTGTATAGGGGGAAAATGAATAGTAGCATAACAGGTATGGCATCTTCATTACTCTGAATTAAACACTGCAAAGTGCATTTAACAATGTCATCACTCTATAGACTAGCCAGGCATGGTAATAATGCAATTTTTATGTGACACAGGCCCTTCGGTAGAGAGACTGCTAGAGAGTTTACTATGAAAACATTCCTGCTTTTTTTCTTTTGTGACCACCCTGCAGTCAAGCCAGAGAACAATCATAGTCATACACGTAGATTTTTTTTGCACTAATAGGATACATCAGTACAAAAGTCTGTGTTTAAATCGCACCAGTGGGATGTGTAATGCTTAGAAATTCTCCACAGGAACATGAGGCTATTTGACCTCTTAAGATGTCCCATTAGAAAATTAAGTATTGCATCCAATTACCAGACAAGCATCTCTTCACCTTCCTCGTAAGGTCTGGCAGTGGAACAGCTGAATGCTTAACAGCAAAGCGGAGCATCTTATCATAAAACATCTAACACATCTATAAGTCATGCATCAGCCAAAGCATCGCTCGTGCGGTAATTGCCATGTGAAAAGCCACCACTTGACTTCTTTGAATAAAAAACTGATGTTGAATCTGAGGAAACAGTGCTTCTGCTGTTGCTGATGCATCTTTGCTTACAAAAAGACAGTTTTGAGTCATATACTGTAACCTGATGTGTCCAGTGTACAGTACTTTCCTTCTCTCTTTATCATGGTTTTTCCAAGATGTTGCACATTGGCAAGCACATCCCCTGAGGCCAGGAAAGAAGTCTTACCTGTTCATGGCTTGAATGTGAAAATGAATTGCTTCCAAAAGTAGGGGAATTAATAATTTACGTACAGTATGTAGCATGGAACATTTCTACAGAGGGTCAAATACTAATCTATATTTTCATTGATATATATACAATAAAGCAGAAACAGGCGATCATCAGTGGGTGGTTACAACAACATCCAACAACATTTGTTTGGAGCATCAGATGAGCTCAAGTACCTCTTCATCGACAGCATGTACTCCTTATGTTCCAAATGTGTTTATTTGAATTGATTAAAGTGGATGTTAAGTAATGCATGCAAAAGTGTATATTGTTACTATACTCTTTTCATACAATTGTCAATGTTTACATTGGTTTGGTCAAGTTTGCATCCATACTATTACCACTTCCAGGCAGCTGGATGTTTGAACCATTTTTCCATTACTTTTAGCTAATTACTTCAACTGAACTGTTGTCCAATATGTTTAGCTAATTATTTAAATTATATATGCATTACTTTTACCTAACTATTTCAATTTTTCTGCTTGTTTGTTAACTTTCTTTATGCGCTCTCAGTGGCAATGCGTGGCTTTAAGGTGTTACAAATGCGTCGGTGGAAGGTGTGTATGGCTGCAACTAACAAATATTTTCATTATCAATTCATCTTTTCTCGATTAATCAATTAGTTGTTTAGTCCATAAAATGTCAGAAAATGGTGAAAAATGTCGATCACTGTTTCCCAGAGCCCAAGATGATGTTCTCAAATGTCTTGTTTTATCCTGACCAACAGTCCATAACCCAAAGATATTCAGTTTACTGTCATAGAGGAGTAAAGAAACCACAAAATATTCAGATATGAGAAGCTGGAATCATTTGAATTGGGACAACAGAATTTTTTCTTTAAAAAATCATAATTATCATTTGATTCAAAATGATTAACCAATCATTAAAATGGTGGGCGATTAATTAATAGTTGGCAACTACTCAATTAACTGACTAAATGTTACAGCTCTAGAGGCCTGTATTTTGCAGTAAACCTATTGTAGACACTACATTTTCTAAATATCATATATATATATATATATATATATATATCATGCCCATGGTCTAAGTCTATGTACTGTTTTAATCAATTCTATTTTTTCAAATTATTTGAGCTACTCCACAATGTCTCCACCTACCCCCTGGCTACTGCAGAAGTCCCCCTGGTTAAGAATCTGATATAAAGAGCAGTCTGAAATCCATCTGGTAAATAAGGTTTTTACAAAAAGATTGCTACCATTGTAAAAAACAAAAAAATCTACAGTGATTTAAAATTTCAAGAGAAGCATCTGGAGGTATAACACCGGGGTTTTTCTTTTCCAGGAGCATGTTTTAGACCTCTATAAAAGTTCAAGGGTAGTCCCATGCGTATTGATACAATGATGAGCCAGAGATGGGCTAGCCATTTAATCTTTTATCTTGTTTCCTACTTAGGCACTAACTGAATGGCAGACTTTTAATTCCAATCAGAGTTATACTCTTGCCATCCCCTATGAAAGAGAGTCTCCCTGAATGAGATCTCCTGTCTCCTGCAAGTTCAACCGAAGCAGCGTGTAATCAAAGATAGCTTCAGGCACCACAGACTGCTGCTGCAGTCTATGAAGGAAGGATGGTGGACATCAGCTCAACACAAAGAAACAGCTTTTAAAATGGCAAGAATGTGAATAGCGAGGTCAAATGCAGACACAAAACCGTTCTGTTGAGTCCCAAAGGGAAGACGTAATGAGGAGGAGTGCAATGTTTCATGAATGAAAAATTGCTAAACAGCGTCTGCGTGAATAGAACGACTTCTCAGTATTGCAAAAGAGCTTTGACCCAACAAAGGCTGATTCAGAAATGAATGGGAAGACAAAAGTCCATGTCATTTTATTAGTTCGCCCAGAGCTTGAAATGAATGTTTCACCTTTGCACAAAAGCTGCATCAACCCAACTGACTTCCCTGAACCTCAACAAAGTCCAAATAAAGGTTTGATACAATAGCTACCTCCTGTCTTGCCACTTGACTCTCATAAATGGGCAGAAATAATGACTTTATGGCAGTGCAGGCATAAATATTAGAGGTTCACCCCCTTTATGGGTCAAAAAGAACCCCTGCTGCTGACACTCCAATGTGGTGACTGCTGTCAGTGGTGGGTGAAGTGCTTTGTCTTTTTTTATCTATAAGATACATTTTAATGAGAAAAAGAAGTTCATTAAATGCAATTTACAAAAACAAAGGCCATCTTAAGCCCATGGCCCCTGGCTTTCCACACACATGTGCCCCTTTATGGTATTCCTTAGATATTCTCTGAGGTGGTACGATTACCATCACAGTTAATGGAGGCCTCTCAAAGAATTCATTAAAACAGAGCAATGACTCTAATGGAGAATTTGAACAAAGATCCAGGCCCAGTTAAAGATGGGTGTGGCTACAGGCTTTTCATATGGAGGAGAGATGCACCCCCCTCAGTCAGGTTGCACATGTGAAGTGCAGGGACAGGCAGCAGCTACTCTGTGCCCTCTCTGAGGGGTGTGTGCTGTTCCATATTAATGACAAAGGGAGGAGCGGGAGCAAGAAGTCGCTATCATACACTCATTTGTTTAAAAAGAGCCTGCTTCACAATACAGTCGGTGGGAGTCCATAGGAATCCAGTGAAAGCTGGGAGCTGCGTCAATGACAAAAGACAGAAACAACCTCACTTTTTGTCCCTGAAACAAGGGCTGCCCAATTTCAGAGTGCTGTTGGTCTTTCACCAAAACCAAGGACACCTTCGTGCATTTCAATGGGGGTATTCCTACATAAAGAAAGAAGCAGTACTGCATAGCATAGTCATCTCTCTCCTGTTGTTAAGCCTTTATAGCTGAAACAATGGAACTCTAGTCCCTCCCCTTGGATAAAGAAATAAACCAGTATTTTGCACAGCAGAGTGAGGAACCTGTATGCAAAATGAGAAAACAGAGATGTTGGGCTGCTTGGTAAAACATTATAACATTCTAGCTCACTTAAAAATAATCCTACCTCAGTCTAAACATGTAAAACAGCACATAAGAAGGTGGTGACAAATTTAACTAGCCTTTCTTAACCTAATTGGCAAATTAAACCAAAACTGGAAGGCTGAAGAAGCAATTTTAACTGAAATTATAAAAAATTGAATATATCTCACACACTTCTGCTGTAAAAGTGGGGCAAGCCAATCACCAAAGTGTAATTAAGATTCACTTGCTGCTGTTTTACTGATAATCCTGTGTATAAAATTGTCACAGGCGAACAAAAGACCTTTTTCTCATTGAGTCATTGCCTGAGAGTGATTACTTTTGCCACACAAGTCCTTTCATTTTCTCAAGGCAAAGTCACTCATACATCTCCCTGTTTGGCGAGTCCAGCAGAGAGCAAATTGCTCTCTCTGACATGCAGGAAACACAGCATGTTCATGCGGTGGCTCGTATTTCTTCACGGCTGTCTCACTGCATCTAATCTAAAAGGTGAAGCTAATTTTAGCGATTTTTGAACAAATCTAAAAATACTTTTAGAGCTTTTGTCACAAAAGTGCAAATCAAGTAAATACTAAATGTTAAAACTTATCTTTATCTCAACGTGAGTGATGGGAGCAAACTGCTTTTCCTCCAACAACTGCACACACAAACAAGAATCATAAAGAGACACTAACCCCCGTCACGGCCCTAAAACCAACACTAATCCACCTGTTCAGTGTCCTGCTGTGGGTGGAGGGTGAGAAAGAGAGTGTTTGTGGGTGTGCACCACTCCAGCCTACTGTGTGAGGGGTGCAGAGCAGACAAAGACCAAAAGAAATCAGTAATACATGTCCATATTGAACTGTGTTACATCAGAATTACTGTTTCCATGCAACTGTACTCTCATGTTAAATTGATTTGCACAATCTGGGATTAGTCTATATTTAATTTTAGTGTGATCATGCCCAACAATACCCTACCATATGGGAAAGTTGCACGTTATAATTATCATTTCTCTGGGTGGACAAGCTGATGCATCGGCCCAATTTCTTAGTAACTGTAGTATCCAAAGATCTTTCTCCTCTCACAGATTTACAGCAGGTTAATGATCGACTCTAATCTGAGATTTCCCAATTTTAGATTTTTGCGCTAAAAACTTCTCTCTGCTCTTCTTTTGTGTCATCAAAGATTGTATAACAGCCATGTTTTAATTTCTTCATGACTTCGGGTTATTTTTAGATTTTCCATCGCCCCAAAAGCTTGCTCCTCACATCCAGGCTATAAAACGTGGCTGCCAGGGGCGCTGGTAGGAATTCTGCACCCCCTGATGGGAGGTGACACTGGGTTCCCCACCACAATGCCATTTTAATTTACAGTACGACCTTGCCTGTCTCAAAGGCCCCTCTCTTCTTTGAGGAGCCCAAGATATGTTCCCTGTTTTCTCTCCATTGGCAACACACGTCTGCATTCTGCTCATATCCACTTATTTGTTAATCTTATCAAGGTATAACCCACACAAACTCCTCTAATGTAAATATCTGTGTATTGAACATCGGTTTCTTTCTGATATCTCACCCGCTGGGTAATTCTTGTGTAAGCAAATGGCATCTGTCTCACTTTCTCTTCAATACTTTCCAACAGGAACTGACCAAAAACACAAGAGATTAGATTAGCATTAGATAGGAACTGATACTACAAAAGATTCCACTTCACACCCTCACTCCACGCACAGGACTGAGAGTCCTACAGAGCTTTTTGAGAGATATTATGAGCTGCCAAATTTGGGTTAAGTATCCAGCAGGATAATGAGCTGTAAAGATATCACATTTGGGGCCATTTTAAGGATCCCTATTCTAATAAGTGGGAAGAAGAGCTTGTTAGTCAGATTATTTATGTTTTGCAGCCCAGTTCAATTATTTGAATTCTGCAGATCCCAATTTTTCCTCAAATGTCAATCTTAGTTTCATAATTTGATTATGCTCTCCAGCTATCCAGCTAGCCATTTCCAAAAATTGATCAGCCGATAAAAATAATCGACTTTAAGGGAGGAGGTATAAAAGTGGAGTACAGATTCAGCATTTCTATTCAAAGCCATGATTCGGTTGGGTTGCTATATTTCTCATGAATGCATCTGAATTTTGCATGAAGGGACACAATACTTTGCAAGTCACAAAGAAATCTCTTTTCAAAAGGAGAAACAACCACAAGCAGTCTTCAAACATTGAGGGGAAACCGCCTATAAACAAGACGAGACGTGCACACAAATCCACAGTTGTACAAGATCTTACATGAAACCCAAGTGTACAATTAATGATGCTCTTTTCCTTTTCCTGTGCGTTAACATCACAACATTCATGACACAAGTCTGGACGTAAGCTAGTTGAAGATGAAAGACAGAAGAGAGAATCTATCTCAGGTGAAATTGGGTGACCCCCGCTAGAGATTAGTCCATTAGCAAAAGGGAGAGCCCCACTCGCTTGACAAGTAATACCAGCTGTGACACCGAGCACTGTCTGTCTGTTTGGGAGGGGTTGAGGGTGGTGGTGGTGGTGGTGGGGGAAGGGTGGAGACAAGAGAGCGAACAAAAAAACAGATGCATCTATCTAGACTATTTGTTCTAAGAGTAATTCAGGGATCTGTTTTTCTTCTCTATCCGGTTGTGGCCAAATGACTCGGCCTTTAACGCTGTAGCCCCGGGAGCTGCTGTTTTCATCTGTTCAAATATAATAAACACACAGGCCTGTTTTTTATCATAAGTATTGATGTAGTTTTTATTGCAGATCCCGAACTCAATAATCCACGTCAGTCTGACTTTGCCCATATTGAGCAAATTGACAAAGACTATCTCTATTCTGTGAATCTTTTGTGGTTACTCTTTGCAAGAACATGAAGAAGCCAACACTGACCATCTGTTGTGTAAGCAAACACACACACACACACACACACACACACACACACACATGTTCTGACCATCACTTCAGGCAGTGCATCTGCTAAACACACAGTGGTGTGGACGACCATAACGTCTAACCTCATTACCGACTGAGTGTACTCTCTTCTAGTCTCAAGCACACGGCACTGCAGTGGCACAGCGGTGTAAAAACACCTTGAAAGGGCCATTCGTTTCCTCTCAAATAAACCACCTGAGCCTGACTGATAGCTGCTGCATGGTGTTAATTTACAACAACAGGCGCCACCCTAGTGTGACGAGGTGGAGGGGAGTACAGTGAGATCAACCTCTCTGCCCCTTTCCTGTCCAAGGAAACACTTCTGTGCAGCTTTGCTTAATGGCCTGGCTGAGTGAAGTGAACACATGGTGCTGCTACCTGTTGGCCCGATGTGGCAGACAAGGATGAAAAGACATCTTCTGCACATTAAATATCAAACACAAGAATAAGACAAAGAGATGTTTAAGAAAAAAGCATCTTTTGCACTTTTTTCATATGTTGTCAAGGGGAAACACATTTTAAAACCACCACTTAAAGCCAAGTGGCTGCATTCACATCATAACACACAAAGAGCAACATTTCATAGCCAGAACTTTGACGCATTCACATGCACAGCCCATTACAAGTGCCCACATCCAAAATGAGTCCTATCCTCTGTGCATGGGGAGCCTGTCAGGAGCGCTTTTCCCCGCCCAACGGGCAGCCCATAATTAAAATAAATCAGACAGGATGTGAACGCAGCATCATTCCGCTCAACAGCATGCGTTAACAGGAGAGAAAACAGACAAAACTGAGGCATCATGATGACATCATGGCCTGAGCACACGTGAAGACTGGGTGATGATGACTACCTCACTGCCTCTCCCATCATGGGGAGCATAAAAAAGGGTGGCACCATGGACAATATCACGTCACATAAGCAGACACTGGAAAAGTCACTTCTTATAGATATGAGGAGGACTTTACAATATTAAATAGAATAATAAAGCTTTTATCGAGGAGAGTTAAGTTTTTAAACAGATTTATATTAGGGATCACTGCATACTATGTGCTTTATAAACTGCTATAAAGAACAATAAAATACCAATTTTGTTGTAATTGTTTAAAAAAAAGAGGGAAAATTCTAGTAACCTACTACAAATTCAAATCATACTTAAGACAATCGAATAAAAGGAGCATCTATTACAAATATATTGGTGACTTCCTAACTTATAACTAAAACCACCAGCGTCCCTGTTCCACTTCTCCCCCCAAAAATGTGATCGATAAGCGGGGCTGAAGTTTTGGTGGCACCTGCGTGTGACAGCCGGGACTTTTTTTTCCCTCCTCTCATACCTGCGGCTTAGCGCACGGACGCACCCCGCGTGAGCAGCACCACTACCCGGCTAATGAGACAATAGCTTACCTTGGCAGAGGAGGGCGGTGAAGAGGAGGGCACACACGCAGCTGGCGGACAACAAGTGCATCCTTGCGAGTCTCAAAGATCCTCAGTCGGCTGTTGGTCTCACAGGTTTATTTTAAAAAAAAGAAACACTTGCTTGAGTTTTCTTGTTCTTCTTGTTCTTCTTGTTCTTCTATAGGGGGGGGGGTTTAAAATGGTCCTCGAGAGCTTGGTTGCTGGTGCTGTGGAGGCAGTTCAGTTCAGTTTTTGGCTGTTCTCCCAACGTGGCATGTGCTCGCCAACTCGCGCTCGTATCAGTACTGGTGGAACAGGTAATTGCGAGGGGTACGCAGACAAGCGCGAGGGCGGAGGATACTGTCTGCAGCTCCGCCCCTGATACCCCCCTCCCCCCACCACACCTCCCTCACACCTCCCTCCCTCCAGCTGCACCCCCCCCACCCTCCTCCCACACACAAGTGCACTCCCTCCCCTCCCTTTTCTTAAGACCCCCAGCAACTCACCCCCTCGTGTCCCCCTCCTTCTCCTCCCTCTCACCCCTCTTTTTACTCTCATCTCAAACACATACACCCCCCTCCTCTCTCTTCTTTCCAACAAGCACCCTCACAAACACACACACACACACATACATGCATGCACACGCATACGCAGGGGGTATGTGTAACCTGCAAATCATACATCAGACTTGTTTCATGCAGAATACACAGATGTGGCAGAGGTACCCAACAGCTTAACTCAAAATTTAACGAGCATTTGTATTAGCAAGAAAATGTGCTCACATAAAGTAGTCATTATGAAAAATGGTCTCCCTCACAGTCTTTAATTACAACTAATGCATCAATAATGAAACCTTACAAAAATGAAATATGAGAAAATTTTGTTTCAATTTTACTCGTTAATTTCGATTACACGCCTTCTCAAGCCAATGTCAGTTCAATGTCAAAAGTTTGCTTCGTCTTCAGGATAAGCAAGTTTGTTTTTGAGAGTTCCTGAAAAGTTGACATTTAGATTATTTTTTTTTTTTTTGTTGCTGTTGTTGTTATTTTTAACTGACAAGAGTGACATTTTATGAGTGAATCTCAGTAAGAAATCAAAAATCTTCAAAGCAACTAGTAACTACAGCCATCAGATAATTTAAGTGGAGTAAAAAAGTACACAAATCCCATCTCAAAAAAGTCTCCAGCGATGAAAAGGTGCCAGAATTGTACGTACAAGCACAATACTTGAGTTACTTTACACCTCTGTTGACACCAACATGCACACACACACACACACACACACACACAAACACACACATAATGGGATATACTCTCAATCAGCCCTCTGCCTAAGACTTATAGACGAGGCTTGCTTCATGCAGAGAATCACACTGCTGCTTTGTGCCTTACAGGCACAAAGGATGGTAAGTAGGCTATGGGATGTAGGTCCGAGGTTAATTATAATGAAGAAATTTTCACATAAATAATTTAGCCATAATTAATTCTTAAAATTCTTGCTCATATCTCCTTAGTTTTCAATTATTTCACTGAGCACATTCAAGAGCAACACCACAATAATTAATATCTATCTAATGACTATGTTAATAGAAGTAATGCAAGGTACTGAGTGCTTTGGCTTGGATGGAGCTTTTTTTTTTCATTTGTACTCTTTTTGGCTCCGTATAATGTCAGTAGTTATATGTACATGCATGTTGTGGTTTCAAGTCAGTTTTCCCATGTGGTAACAAATACATTGTGACTATAGATGAGGGCAATTTCCTGTAAAAGTGCCGCCCTCTAAAACGGGTATAACAGCGACAGTTTCAGCGAGTCCATTTCAGAAGTTGGTAAAAATAACATCAGAGCATGTAAAATGTCATTAAAATCACACTTGCTGCAAATAAAATGATTTACCACTGTGCTGTAACTGCATGATCATGCTTGTCTGATCACAAAATGTGTGTCTGCGTGTGCACACAGTGTGTGTTGGGCCGGGGAGAAATCTATCAGGGTGAAGAAGTAAGTATTCCTCACCCTGGGTGTGAAATTCATGTAGGTCTGTGATGGTTTGTGCAAATGGAGTGAGGGCACAGGCTGTGAAAACCTAATGCAATTTGATTAGAAGTTAACCGCAAAGCAATATTTTTCCTGCCTCAATGCGCAGAGAGAAAAAAAAGAACTATTTGCTTCTTTTCCGTGTGGGTGAAAGTGAATGAGACTGACTGATGACCACGCCTGGAGCGTGGTGTTCAATTACCAAACAATAACATCTTGCTCATAATTAGGATTTCAGGTGAGCTGGTCAAGGACTAAATATTGAAAGAAACAAAGAAAACAACAAACCCAAAATTCTTGCAACCAGAAAATTCTACAGTAAACCTGGGAGCAGGATGTGCTAAAACTTCATGTCATGCTTTTTTCTTTTCAGGGGAATAAATGCAGCTGAGGCTTGTGTTGATTTTGTATTCACAGGAGAGCGATTTCAGTCAGTCCCCATGACTGGAGAAAGAGATTACACACAGAATAATGAATTACATCACATTGGAAGAACTATACCAGCTCCTGCTGTCTTTTATTTGATGAAAGAATGAGCGCTCCTATTTTGACATCTTGTGGCACTGCTCCTGCTATGAGCATGGAAACAAGCAACCGTGTGTTGCTACAGACTCGGGCAATGGAAGTACACATTCTTGACATTCAAGGATGCTGCAGACAGGATATCCTTTCCCCCCCCCCCACACACACACACACATGTTGCAGATCTGCACTAATTATCATAGGTGTGTTTCACAGATAAAATTAATTAAATTCAGCTTTGCCGGGATGAACGCAATAACACCAGTAACCAGAACTGGCAGTGCAGAGGAAATAGTTCTCATTTGCAGCCCTACAGTCATCAGTTCTCTTTTGCATTCCCTCATTTTCACCGAGTGGAAGCAGCAAATACGGCACAGGTTAATTTGGCTCTGCTCCAGCCTGTGACAATCAAATTTCTCCCCTATCCTGTTGAGGTGTCGGGCCTCCTTCAGAACTGCTCCTGAGAGGCAGACGAGTGATTAGTCTCCTACAGATCGAGCTTTGGTAAACTGTGTCAAGCAGCGAACACAGTGACCCTGACATTTTCAGCATGGCCAAGGGAGGGGAAGATCCACTTAATGGCCAGTCCTGTGCTGCCCAGCAGCCCCGCTTTGGATCAATAATTGCTTCATTAGTTAATCTGATTGAGTGTGTGAGCAGCCTGTAGTCGATGCAGAGTTATCTCTCTTTCTATGAGGAGTCTGTGTTTTATTGATTTAATTGTTCTCTGTAGAGCCTAACTTTTCCCCCCAACTAATCCTCACATTTACACAAAGAAAAGGAGAATGGATCTCTTTGTTTGAGCACTTCATGCCAACCATACCTCACTTATATTGAAGGTGATCAATAGAAACTGCTTCTTGATAGCATCAGTAAAACAAACAAGGAGACCAAATGTCTTACGTTGTTATGTTCCTCATGGTTTGAAAGGCCAACTATGCCAAGTGTTGCAGACACACAATCTTATGAATATTTCTAAACGTAATAATAGACGTTGTGTGACTTCCTTTACAAACTGATTATTTATCGCAAGCTCAGTGGCAGAAATCATGTAATAGGCTATCTTGTGCAAGTTAACACACAGGCTCTTTAAACCTGCAGCAGCTGTAAAACAAGCTGTAAACACAACACTGACATATTATAACCATAAGAAGTTGATATAGTGAATGTGTTAGCAAATATTTGTCTATTTACACATTCAGTGGATACGTAGCGACATTAAGATTCATATGGAGTCGTGTTTGTGGCCACCTGATGAATGTAAGTCCAACGTTCACTCTCCCTATAGCTCTGTTTTCGTCAAAATATTTGGTTCTTTAGCTGCTAATTGCTACACTATGTTCATCAGCTAGTCACTAACTTTGTCTGCCGTTTGGCGCTGAGCAGGGAGTGTACAGTGGGTCTTTAGTGCCTTTTCGCTGAAAACACCTGCCTGCATTTAGAAATGACGCTGAGAGAGCAGTGAGAGCGAACCAAAACAGTAAAGTTTGCAGTCGTAAAACCAAAACAATGAGCTGAAAGATGTTAAAACGCTTCATGGAGAAGAACTACGGGGAGTGCCGGGTGACGATTCTCCGTGGGTTATTCACTGAGAGCGACTCCTTTCATATACACGTAGTCATGTGATTGCTTGTTAATATAAAAACATTGATTAGTGCAGCTTTAAGTCTTTACTCTCCATGTTATAACTTTTTAACAGGCCTAAATGGTGTTTACACATTGAAGTTTGCCTTAATATCGCAACAGTGTTGAATGATGCTTTCTTGCCATTGGCAGGCATTTGCCTTTATATAACATTATTACCCTTAATGGTTTTGCATGTTCTTTAACACTCTATTGACAAATATCTTAATAATACTAGAAGCTGTAGTGTTAGTTAGAGAAATAAGCAGGGGCTGGAGGGGTACTAAACAGTGCTATGATATTGCATAAATAATAATAGGAAAAAAAAGAGTTTTGTAATACAGGTCTCCCCCTAAAGACATTTTGAACATATTAAGACATTGAAAATGTTTCATGGTCACTTTTAACCTCTCAATACCCCAGATTTGAACTTGTTAAGACAATAAAATTTAGCTTTTAAAGATGCTGTGAAATAACACACACCTAGTGTGTGATACTTATGTCATGAATGTGACTGCATTTGCACTCCTGTCAATGCTAAATATTTTAGCATTAAACCTCGTGTCACAGTGGAACAGATACACCGTTAGGAACATGTAATTGTTCTCGCTTTGGTTTAATGTCATATTGTGTGTCTTGTCACCTCGTGTGCGGGTTTTATCCTGCGTGTAGTCGGTTAATCCTGTATTGTGGAACTGTCTTGCGGCATGTCAGCGCAAATTTACCGAGACAAATTCCTTGTGAAACCATTGTGCTTGGTGAAAGAAAATGATTCCAACAGGCCTACAACCTGTTAGGAAGATGCTACAGAGAACTAGTGTTTAATAAAAACCCTGAGAAGTTTCTGTTGTCTCACACAAATGTATGTAATCGCCATACAATGTATGATGTGGATCATCTGAATAGAAAATAACACATATTACCTTTATTAGGTGGGGTAAACAAGGCACACTTCCATGTATGATGAAAAAATATTGTTGCATCCTGACAGTTAGATTACAGTTTCGATATTGGCACAGTCTGCAATGATGATTTTGATAAACACATTTCTATATTTGTTATGTTGCTGAACAGATTTCCATCTCATTCCCATTCCCACCAAATAATAAGACCAAGTATTACCTGTAAAAATTATGTCAAGTCACGGGGATTATTTGCGGAATTTATATTAAAAGAAGAAGAAGAAACCATCCCAGCTGATCGTGGATAAAATCTGTGAGGGAGAATCAATTACTCCGAGGGCTGGGGGGAAAAATAGAGTTCAGATGAATTACAGGTGAAATGTTCACAGCCTTTCTCCGCCTGCATTCCTGCAAAGTATGCAGCTGTTGGTGTGTGATATATTCTACCCAGTCTGGCAGGCTTGGCTGCTGGTTGTGTCTGTTTTCCTAAATTACCTGGTTGTGAATGCATAAATATAATTCATTGGCAACATGAAAGGCAGAGAAATTATTCATGAAGATGTAGACCAGTCTGCTACAACTCAGGCATCTGTCAGCTGTCAGTATTGTTTATTTCTCGCCCGAGCCTGAAAGTATTCGTTGGTTTGTCAGTTAATGGCGGCTCGTTGCCGGTGGAGACGGCAGAACTTAGATGCCGCCTGATTCAGGCGGATGCTTTGAACAGCAACCAAGGATAAACACAAATGGCAGATTCTTGCTATCCCTCTTTAATATGTCAGTGGATCCTTTGGGAATACTTCTTCCGCCACTTTCTCATAATGCGCCACAACGAAATGTTCCATGAAATTAACTCTTAAACAAAAGATAAGTCATGTTATGGCAATTCTGTTATGAGAATTAAAAAGTTCTAACTCCTCGCCAGGCTGGGATTTCAAAGGCAAAGTAGTTGGAATAATTTGTCTGTGCTCTATCATTTGCTGCTGATTTTTTTTTCTTTTACAATACAGTGGTGAAAGCAGGTTGACATTCTGTTCGCCAGTTAATCTTTAAAGCAGAAGGGGTAGATACCAGCAGAAGTGAGATAGAATCTCTTGATATATTGGAGTGAAAAGGGCATGTCAAGAATATCAAACAGACGACAAAGTAATCAAATATAAAAGACGAAGAACTTTTCTTTTTTTTTTCTTCCACAACAGCTGAATCAGCTAGTGCCATTTATGGTCTGTGAGTGAAGACTACTGGGATTTCATCTAAATGTAGTTTGTACGATGTAGAAGAAAAAGAACTCAGCCACCGACACCTGTATGTTCAGATTTCTGGGCTTTACATACATTACAATAATCCTGATCCTATTTTGCAGTTTCAAAATGTGTCACCATGAAGTGTTGAGACTTTGGGAGGTTATTTGGTCAATGTGACAAAAGTAGCTGTATGCATTTATTATTGTCCCTGCTGGAAATATATTTATGAAAGTATTTAATGTTTTTTTTTTAGTATTCAGCTTGGAGTAATAGCACATATTGTACCACAGAACGGGAAAACACTTATAAAACAACACAAAGCAAAGAAATACAGTAAAAATATCATAAAAATTAGATGATTAGAAGCACCTGATCATTTTGTCTGATCTTGACAAACTCTTTCTCCTTTTTCTTGAGGTTAAAATAATCCCATTTGTAAGCAGCTAAGGAGTTCTACATATTGATCCCATTAACAGAGAAAAACATTTAACAAAATAGTGGCTTACAATTCCCCATAGATGCCCCTGAGTGACTGTCAGAAACCCAAATCACTGAGTGCCTGAAAAGCCTGGTTATGTATGCATTTATTGATAGATTTTATATCATATTATGAAGCTTGATGTACAAGCGGCAAACAAGCTTGACATATTGTCTATCACCTTTTAAGTTGAATGTGTTAGCAAACAGTTGCCTATTTACACATCCAGCAGACACGGAGCAACATTAGCATTTATTTGGAGTCGCGTTTGTGTCTACCTGATGAATGTAAGTCGAATATTTTCTCTTCTTTTAGCTCTGTTTTGGTCTCCACCAACTGAGAAAAATATCTGGCTCTTTAGCCACTGAATGCTCGCTAACTTTAGTAGCGACTAGCTAGCAGCGTACAGTGGTTTTTTAGAGCTAGTATTGTTCCCCAATAGAGCTGTTACAACTTCCTGACAACAGATATGTCTTTGACTTAAAGCTTTTACTTGTTATTAGTTTAAATCTGCACCAGACTTTCATCCTCTCATTGCCTTTGTCAATCAAGCCCTCTCTTTGCAATTATATATTTCAGTTTAGCCTGAAATAAGCGTCCAAAATAATCTGCGTTTATCTCCAGTGAAGCTAGTTTGGAGTAAAGGAAGTAAACAGCTCCCCAATCTTCTCTGAATGTATGCTTGTCATAACAAAGAATAGGACTTGTCTGCTATTCTGAGGGGGTGTCAGATTTCTGAATGCACTACTGCTCATGATCCTTGTGCTAGTCTCAATTGGTGACACAAATACAAACACACCGTATGCATTTTTGATACTCTTGCATTTCTTTGCTGAAATAACTGATTGGATCAAAGTCCTCAGTGATGAAGCAGTTTTAATGCTTATTGTTTTTAGAATTCCATGGCTTCAAACCATCACAACCGACACTGGTTGATTTCTCCTCAAACCTTTCTGATTGCTAGATGTCTTACGTGAATCCTTTGCAAAACAATTATAGATGAGGCATCTTCCTGCAGTGATCAAATCAGTCAGTCTGAAATGCCAGGGACAGAAACCAATCATTTTGCAGAGCTGAATTATTTTGCATTACCTGAGGATGTTAACACTGTATAAGAATGGTAACAAATTAAACATAATGAGAGATTATGTTGCGTTTAATTACAGCAATTTACTGGAATCACTTTAGCTTTGTATTGATACCTTTATACATTCAGTTTTAATGCTTCCATATTTTTCCATATTGCCTGTCTTTCTTTCTGTCCTTCCTGTTGGAAAGCACTTTGTAACCCCTGTTTTGAAAAGCGCCACACAAATAAAGTTTACTTACTTACTTACTTCCTAATGCCCTGTTTGCAGGGTGTGAAAGAAGCACCTTACAGGTGTCACCTCACACTGCCGCCATAAAGCTGGTCATTGTTTGAGGCAACAATGCGGATCCAGCCCAGCCCTCAACAGTCCAACACAGATCTGATTAAAGACTGTTTAAACACAGGCGGTTGCACTGCAGAGGAGGGACGACTAAAGCCCCCTGACTCTGGAATGTGGAGGGATTGGGGCATCTTTGCCCTGAAGGTTTTTACTGGTACAATACCAGTCTGGGGCAGGAGCAGTGGTCTGTTTGTTGGCCCAAGCCGGGCTGACATTATCTCTTCTTTGCCCTAGGGCTCTGAGTGAGAAGCCATAGAGTTTATGCACGCTGGTGACCTACAAGAACATAGTGTAATTAGCCACACCTACATTTACACCACACCTCCAAACAAACGGATGTTACCATAACAATCAGCACTGTATCTAACCAGTTTTCCCTTTGCCTCATGCCGTGTCCATGACAATGCAACTTCAGCTGCAGAGGGAGACAGCTGGGTGCAGCAGAGCTGGTTGCTACCGTAGCTCAGGGTAGAAAAGGTCATGGCGTTTGGCATTGTTAAGTCCTGGGACTGTTTGAAACAATGCAAATGACCATGAAAACTGCCTGAGGGCACGTTGTGGATTACAAAAACAGTACATATCTAAAATCGGGCCTTGCATACGTCGCCTCTATTGAGCGTTTACATGTTTTGCTCTGTTGTTCATGTTTACATTTAAATAACTGTGACATGCCTTAGGTTACATCCACTTGTTCGGCTTGTGTTGACTTTTGGGGGTGTACTTTTAATGACATTGTGTTGTTTTGGTTACTCTCTGTGTGACTTTTAATGGATTGATGCTGCAATCCATTGTAAGTTGTAAATCGGTAGTTCCGAGTCGGTATTCCCGACTTCCAATCCAAATGCGTCCCAGCCCCATCTGCTCGGGAAAACATGGATGCCCGCAGCAAACTGATGTTTGGAGGGCCATGTACTTGCAGGGTTTCATTCCATCCCAACACTACAGCAGCTGATTTAACAGATTAGCACACTTTAAAAGAGACGGGAGGAGTAGACCAGTACCACATGCTCGCAAAGACTTCTATCAAGCACAAATCAACTGAATGGAAATGGCAACTACAGATGTTACAGCACGTTTCACAACACAAACGCTACATAAAATAGAAATAGATGAAAAGGTAATTCTGCTTACAGTTCACTGTGTGCGCCACCATATTGCTGTGACGTCAGGTGTGTTTCTGTCGGCGAACTTGAGGTAGATGGATCTTGCCCAAGTTTCCGACTTGGAATTCCAACTTGAATGACTGTTCCATTGCACTTTTCTGTGGCGGAGGTTGTTGTTTGTTTCCAAGTTCCAGGTACAATGGATTGCAGCATTATTCACTGCTATGTGATAAAAATATTGAGATCAAATGAATCTCATGACAAAGGACTGCTTAGACCACTGGTACAGTCTCCTCCTTTTTATTCTGAAATTTCAACTTCTCAATCAGATCCTATTTAAGAAATCAACATGCAATTAATCTTTTTATATCACTTTGGGTTTCTGTGTGTGAACATGTGGGACATTTGCAGGGTAGTTCATTACTTGACTGAGCTGGCATTTCCCTGCTCTGCTGCCTTCACTCTCTTGTGCTTACTTTCTCCATGCTTCATTCTAAACAATTACTGTTTGCAGCTAATTTCCCCCTTTGTAGTATGCATTTCATATGGAGATTAGCTAGCTGTGCCATTCAACCTAAACCTGCTCTAGTGAGACAGCTCTGAATTTCATGGCTTCTTATTACGGAGGTTGATTGGCTCTAAATAACCTTTTTAAAAGTAAAGCAGTGGCAGCAAAAACTTGATAAATCTAGACACAGATGGTGTTTATTAGAAATACTTTGACAGTAATGATGCATGCCTGTAATTTCAAAAAACAGTTAATTTTGCCAGTAGTTAAAAATTTAAATTACAAAATATTATACTTGATAAGCAAGCATTGATTGGACACCCTTCACATACATATATAACATCAAATCAGAATTTAAAAGTGAGAACTTTTAAATGAATATACTGTACCCACACTAAAAGTGAACCTTTAACCCCTTCTTTAATTGAATTGCCCATTACTCCTGTCCAAAACTGAGTTTTAGGAACCTGAGTTTCTGTTTTATGAGGGGTAAATCTTTTTTCTGAACCAAAAAGGACACTTCAAACTGCAAATAAATACCATGCAAAATAAAGCAAATGGCGTATAGTCATTTCTGTCTATAAATGATAGTAAAATATTTCTTTAAAGCAACATTGACTGTTGTTTTTTAACACACAGGGGTCACAACAACCCTGACATAAAGCTGATATGACGAGCATGTCAGCAAATAGTTGCCTATATTTACACATCCAACAAATACGTAGCAACATTAGCATTATTTGCGGTCATGCGTCTGACCACCTGACGAATGTAAGTCCAATATTCACTCTTCTTGTAGTGTTGTGTTAGTCTTCACCAACTCCTGAGGGAAATAACTGCTTCTTTAGATGCTGATTGCTCCACTATACACACCAGCTAACCGGCTGCCTGCCAAAGGTGCTGGGCACTTAGCTCTATGGGTTTATCAATGTTTTTTCCCACACTGAAAACTGCTGCCTGATGTGGCTGCAAACGATTTAGAAGAGAGGGAACCAAAACAGTAAATTTGTGAGCTGGAAAACCAAAACAATAACCTGAAAGACGCTAAAATGCTCTGTAGGACTGGGGATACCTGATAGTAGAGTGATAATGTGGGTTTGTTGCTGTGATTGACCTCTTTCACATTACACAAAATTAAAAAAAAAAAAAATATATATATATAAAAATATTGATTAGTGCAGCTTTAAGTCAGATTAAAAGGGTCTTCATCTATGTGCAGTGATATCCACAGTGCAGAAACATCTGACACTAATTAAATAAACATTTCAGTCAAACTGATGCCCTCTGCGCTTGCTATTCCAAAGCACACCTTATATTACTGAAAACATTTAGGGTAACCTAAGTGTCTCAGTAAACCCTTATTAGCTTGTCAGGCTGCTGTCAGGCTGAATCAGGAGGTGCAGCTTATCATGCACTGCAGAGAAAGTTTCTGCAGAAACAGAGTCATCATAAGCGAACCATTTGGCTCTAAAAAAAGAACCAACAGTCCTATTTTTAAAAGTCCTTGGTGTGAAGGATAATATTTTGAGATATCTATCAAAAGCTTTGCGTGCCTTTGCACTGCCCATTACATCTGTTAAATGTAAACCCTCTTCTGCTTTGTCCCTGACGTACATCACTGGTATTTCTGTGATAACCACATTTTCATAATTTGATTTATTTGTCAGTAATTTAACCAGATTAGCCCTAAAATTTAGGAGAGGTCAAAGCAGTACGAACAATCATTTAAATTTGTATTTTGATCCACCCAGAGACTGCCTGCTGCTGCAATTAAGTGCAAGCAAATGCATTTGCAAAGTAAAACAAGATTAGCTGTCTCTAGTGAGGCTGGGCTGCTCTCATGGTTAATGGGCTGCTTACACCTCCTGTGAACCTGCCACGCCTCCAAACATGCACACTGAACACACCAGAGCGTTGTTACTGGTGCTGAGTTTCTACTGCAGATACCATATAATCATAGAGGCATTTAAAGGATCATAGTAGCAGTTTTGGATCTTCCATCCATTAGCGACAAATTGTGCATCCTTTGCATTACTGGTCATTTTTCAAAGCAAATCATAAGATTGTGGATTGATTTCCCCTCTTCTAGCCAGATATTATTTTCCATTCATTTCAGTGCACTATTAAAATCAGCTTGAAGTGATCTGAAACTTGCCCGAGACAGGTAATCCATCAATGTGAACAATTTGCCGCCTCTAATTCTGTCAGTGATATGATTTTGCTGTGTGGTACTGCAAAGTCATTGGTGCATTCAAGTGTGCTCTGATATCAGACATTTGACAGTTCAAGCCTGTCTCCTACGTTTAAATATTGCCCTAACATAACCATCAGAAATGAATGGGAAGTTGTAGAAAACAACAAATGTCATTTTGTGACTTTGCAGATAGGTTCATTATCATCATTAAAATGAAATCCAGGTGACATTACACTTCTTTCTAATGGTGTTTTTCCATTACAGAGACTAACCGACCTGCAACTGAACCATGATCTGCTTTTGTTTCCATTGTCCCCTGCCTGCTTTAGAGACAAGTTACTGCAGCTAAATTTCAGTTTGACACCCTGCAGGAGGTGGTACTACATCAAGTTCCAGGTACTGGCGGGGGAAGGGGGATTGCTTGCCGGCCTGCCACCCACGACTGGTCGAGCAGCTGTTGCTCGTTATTGGACAAGCTGATGTGTTGTCACATTTTAACTACAACAAACACAACAATGTAGAAGTGACCACCAGTTCTCCAGTTTTGTGTGTACACCAGCAAGCACTTTTTAAACTTTTTACAGTGAACAGTTAACAGCGGAGAACACAGAATTTTTCAGTGACATACATCAGATTCTTCACGGTTTGTAAAATAAAGTGGGAAAGCAAGAACCAACCACCTTTGCCCTACAAGTTCTCAAAGGTTCAGGTTACAGGTCGTTAAGTTCCCGTAGTGGAAAACGGCTATATGTGCAGTTGGTGTTTCAAATGATTAGTATACAGATTTAAATTGTGTGCTGATTGCAATTTGTAATGCAAACAATGAAAAATGACACACTGTAATCATATTCTGGATTATGCTGCATTCAATTTTCCAGCAACAACGCAGCCCTTTTTGGCCGATTGCTATAATTTCTCAGACATCAACTCTCAGACTGAGACTATCGGTGCCCAAATGGAGACCAAACTTTGCTTGAAAGGTGATAAAAAAACACAAATTTAACAAAGAACTGATCTGAAAAATTGTTACCAGTAACCTGAACTATATATAAGTTATACATACAACATACATTATACAATAAGTGGCCTAAAATAATGTTCAAAAATACCTGTATTTTTTTTTTTTTAAATATGTGCTTTTCACATTGAAGTGGTTTATCTTACTCTCTCCTCGTGGAGAAATCAGCAATCCTACTGCATATTGTTGCACTGCTTAGAGGAGATAGAGGTGAGGGGTAATGCAATTACTCACCGATGGCAACCCTATTTTCACGTCGAGTGTCTGTATGGATTGATAATGTGTAGGCCTGCCTATCTCTATCTCTAATTAGACAACCTCTTTAAATCTCCTTCGTGGTGTATCCTGGTGTCCCTTTTCTGCAGAAACAAGTCACATTTCATTCATCTTCCAGTAGCCTTGGCAACTGCCATGAGGATAACAAACCATTAATCTGGCCTGATACGTGGACGGCATAATATTCTGTTGTCATTCCTGAAAACACCTGAGTGCCTCTGCTCTCTGATTTCTAATGTATGATATTAACCATGAGACCAAAAGCAATCCTTGGTCTGTATTGTCCTTTCATTTATCGGTTTCAGTGTTAGTAAAATACAGTATGTGTACTACAGTTCCTCTGTATGCACCTTTTGCAGGTTTAAACATCTTTACAGTGATTCTGCTGACAGAAAAATCTGCTTTGAACTTTGTTGCGCAAACTCTTACATGTGTCTATTAAAATGTATCTTCTCTTAAAGGGGAATATCTTGATAATTTGGGAAATATGCTTATTTGCTGCTTTGCCTGGAGTTAGATTTGAAGATCGATACCACTCTCATGACTGTGCAGTAAATTTGAAGCTACCACCAGCGGCCAGCTAACTTAGCTTAGCATAAAGACTGAAAAGAGAGAAACGGCTAGCCAGGCTCTGTCTAAAGGTAACAAAATCCACCTACCAGCACCTCTAAAGCTCACAATCAACAGTGGTGGAAGTATTCAGATCCTTTACTTAAGTAAAAGCACCAATACATCAATGTAAAAATACTCCATTATAAGTAAAAGTCATACACTGAAAAGTCTACTTAAGTAAAAGTAAACATGTATAAGCAGCAAAATGTGCTTAAAGTATTAACGTGAAAGTACTCGTTTCTGGGCAACTGCACTTGGTTGTAGATACAAAAAGACATCTTGCTCTTATTGGGTAAGTTCCCTGTCTGACAGGTTCTTCACCCATCTGTTGTATGTTTCATCCAGTGTGGAATTATCTTTCTTTTGCCTCCAGGTAAATTCTTCTGTTTTCCTAGTGTTGCTGGCTTGTGACCGTTGGAATTTCTGTGTCTGTCTCTCCTTGCTTTTTCTATGTTGAGATAGTTGTGCCTTCTCAATGAAATTAATGACCTTCTCCAAGACTGCACTGGGCAGATGTGATTTCAGTTTCTGGAGTAAGCCCTCAGCCTCTTTATTCAAAGCTTTAATGGTGAAATGAACCTGTCTCACTCTTTCATTTAGTAGCTGGTTCTGTGCCTTCTCTAGGATCATTCCTTTTCTGTGGCCTTTCACTGTAGAACCTAGACGTAGGCTGTTTGGTATGAGTCTCTGTTGTCGGCATCTCAGGTTAAACCGTAGGTGGTTTCTGTAGTCTGCAATTTTCCTGGCTGTCCTTTCATACTCACATACCATTCACATACCATACCAAGTCCAGTTGCCCTCAATTCAGCCCTCCTTGGATATCTCTGCAAGAAAGCGTGTATTTCCCAAAATGTTCAACTATTTCTTTAACATCCTACATCCTATTTTCAGAGTTTTGGCCTTCATTCGTGTTGGCTATCATTACATTCTCACAACTTCATTAGTGAGAGCCAAGGGCCTGTAGCCATAGAAGATCAGACAAGTTGTAAACAAACCCTCAGTTTTTAAAACATAATCTTTAAAGAGGCACTTCACCTATCAGTTTATTATGCGGAGTACTACTTAGCCTGTGAAAAGAGTTATATAATGTCGTCTGTAGCTCTGGGGGAGCTTTCTAAAGCTTTCTGAAGGGTCTGATAGAGAGCCAAAGTCCTGAAGCCACTTCCGGTCTAGTTTTTCCACTGTGACTCAGTGCAGTCTCTCATTTTTTTGTCTGTCTCAAATTAAACATGTTCTTGGGGTTCATCCCTATTAATACATCAGCACTACATTATTAGAAGCTGAAACCTTTGTGGTCTTATAAAATTTTAACAGTGATTAATTTACTAGCCTACATAAAAACAATATCTCTCATGGAAATTTACAAGTGCAGCTGTGCTTGTACTTCTAATGTAATGTTTACAGCTTTTTAGCTATAAACTCTGCTGTCTGAACTACATTATTAAATCATTTTTTTAAAAGTTACATGCATATGTGCATTACATACTGTTGGGTATGGTTATATTTTAGGGCTGTACAAAATTAGTCCCTATGAATTAAATAATTTTTGAATTAAGGTTTTCTTACCTCTGAAGCAAAAGAAAAGTTCACATTTCTATGAATCACACTATCAAGTTGGGTTATGGGAAGTGTAGGATCCAGTGTTTTTGGAGCTTGACCCATAGGGACTATTGGTCTACTGCATTTACATGTGATCTGTGTCTAGATACATTATCTGGATCATGAGTCTTTGTATTTACACCTGGTATTGATATGCCCTCTTGTTATCTTGATTCAAACCACAATGTTATCAGATCTCAATATGCAAATTAGCTAGTTGGGGTTAACAGACTTGGCAACAAACTTGGTGCATCCCAGGTCAAAGGTAGTCAAACATTTTTTACAAGAGAATCGACTTAAAGCTACTGCTGCTACTTGTAGCTTTTTGCAAGTTTGCTTAAGCCAGCAGGAAGAGGCGGTGTTAGGTGACCTTTCCACCTGCTGGGTGGATTTTCTTCTTAATAATCTGGTCAAAATGTACAGATTGTATTTACACCCGACGAGCCAGGGCACCTGCATGTGTTCTGAGTGGATTTACATGTTGCATTAACATGCAGAGTTACAACTAGAGCTACAAACTAATCATTGATTACATTTCTGAGATATCACTGCCAACGATGGTTTACAGATCCATGTGATGAATTAATGATATGGACGTTATAAAGAGCTGCACAGCCTTGCATAACGACAGCTGTTCTGCTGTTGGAGAACCTCACTGGTGCAACACAATCTGTGAAACGGCACTTTTTTTTTCCCGTTTGTTTCATTGACAGGTGTACAGACTGGTGGAGCAGGCAGCGAATTGATATGAAAGCAGCTGGTTCAGGGCATGTCTTCATCCATTTATGGCTAATTGTGGAAGAGGAAATGAGTCCTATGCATGTGCGCCCAGTTCCTCAATGATTGAGATTCATAAAACAGAACCATGCGTAGGCACAGTTTTATGAATCTGACGAAAAGAATGTGTTTGCATATTTCTGGCTTTGTGCGTACACACAGTTTTAGTCATGAATCTAACCAGTTTTATGCATTTGGTTTCAGGTGCGTCACTCATTTTCACTTCCAAGTAATTTCAGTTTGTATGAATCCGGTGGGTTCCTTTATTGTCTGTGAGGTTCATGTTTCTTGTCCCACTGGACTCCACTGTAGTGATATCTCTGTGTCATGCCATTATTGCGTTAGTGAGTAAAATGTTATTGTAACCCTGTATAATCATGGTCAAAACTACAAAACTAAGACAGGTTCTAACAAAACACAATTTCCTTGAATGTCATGTTATATTGTCTCCAGTAAATGGTCCCCAGGGTGGTATCTCCGCTACCGGGGATGATTTAACTACTGAGGCCCCCACAAGGCCTTCTGGCACTTTTCTCCCTCTAAACAAGGCATCCTTGCACATTCCTTTTATAAAGGTCAGAGGTCGACTCCCCAGCCTTTCCTGAATCCTGACAGGCGGTACCCTCTCCAATTCAGAGAGAAGACCTCTATTTCCAGAGGCCTCAGAGCAACAATGATGTGCTTGTGAGCAAGTCCATCAAGTTTCCTGAGTAATGAATCACCGCCCAACTGCTTCCACAATCATCTCTCACTCACTCACTTGTGATGAGCCAACTGCAAACAACTCATCTTATGAAAAATGAACACCATCAGCCCAAGACTGACTCACAAGCCCACTGAAACTACTGTATTTCATATTTAAATTCATATTTCTTTATATTACACTTTGCTGAGATGATCTGATGGCTTCTCTTTTGCTCTGTGGGGAAATATTGATGAACAAATTTAAATAAACTTCATTCAACCCAATCGCTCAACAAAACATCAGCAAAACTAATCTAATAAGGGAATGTTTGGGATGATACGTTCACCTTTTACTTGCTCATTTACATTTTATGACTTTATAAAAAAAAAGAGCTAACACTTTATAATAACGATCTGTAGTATGTCATTTATAAGACATTAGTTAATGATGAACTAATCATGAACAAAACATTAATATACTTTTGTAAATGATTAATTAATGCTATGTCAGCATATTACAAATATGTTGTAAGTAAATCATTAGTAGATGGTTAATTAATGATTTGTTGACTGAATCATTTGTGAGCCATTCATTCATTATATGAAATTATGTTATTATATTATATTAACATCCTTTGGCTGTAGATTGTTTTCCAATTTAATGGTCTACAAAAAGTTTTTCACATGAATAGTAAAAGTTTAATTTATACATTTACGTGTCCTTTGTAAGAAGCGTCACTTGTCACTAATCTTGATTTAGAAAACATTGAGTCCAAAAACTCAATAATTGGCTTATATCAAAAGTTCCTGATGACCTGCCCTGCTTTGACAGAACTAGTTTGAACTTGATGTCCTGGCAGTGCTGAAGCTTTGTTGGGGTTGGTTGTTTGTGGAGTTCCCAGGAATAATATTCTCCATGTAAGTAGGCTCTTGTTCAGTGTTTAAATTTGAGTTTTAGCCTTTTGTGTAGAGGTGACACTACAGGATGCAGCTGCAGGGTATAACGTGGAGGGAAAGCAGAAGCAGGTATTCGGCGAAATAACCTTGGATAATGGGAGAGTTATACCACCTGATATAGGATTTAGTGCAGTTTTCAGAAGGTAAATGCATGTGTGTGTATTTTTAATACTGTACCAATTTGATGCAGTTTGTAAAAGTTGTGATGCTAGTCGCGTTTAGTATGTTATCATGTTAGCAATAGTTGCATAGCTCTCAATGTGGTATCACCCGGCATTACTGTGTATTAATGTGTGTTAGTCTTGATAAGTTAGCGAAGAGCAAACTTAAGGTAAAGGACCAGTGTGTAAGGTTTAGTGGCATCTAGTGGTGAGGTTGCAGATTGCAACCAAATGAACACACCTCACCCTCCCCTTCCAAGCATGTAGGAGAACCGACGGTGGCCACGAAAAAAACACGAACGGCCCTCTCTAGAGCCAGTGTTTGGTTTGTCTGTTCTGGGCTACTGTAGAAACATGGCGGTGCAGCATGGCGAGGATTTGCCCTGACTGTAAATAATTTGTAAATGCGTAACCACATAAAATCTAATTATTTATGAATTATTTGACAATGCTTTGTTCATATAATAACATCATTTCTTATAATTGCTTTGAATGGCTCACAAGTGGTTCATAATATATCAACAAATCATTAATTAACCATCTATTAATGATTTGTTCATGAATATTTCATAATTAACTAATCATTTATAGATGACTTACAGCATATTTGTGATACGTCAACATAGCATTAATTTATCATTTACAAAGGTAAGTTAATGTTTTGTTCATGATTAGCTCATCATTAACTAATGTCTTATAAATGACTTACTGCTGATCGTTATTATAAAGTGTTACAAAAAAAAGTCAAACTTATTAAAGCTTATACTCCTGCAAACCAGTGGAGAATTAAAGGGCTGAGAGCGGGCTTTGCATTTTGATTTTCTGACAGAGAAACCAATTAAAAGTCACTGGTGGTGTCCAAGGCTGCAGGGCACAGGCAGACTGACACCCTGAGTAGAAAACAGCCCACTCAGGTGTATATGAACCAACAGCCTTTAAAGCATAATTACTCCCTTAATATATAATCAGGCCGTGATATTTTAATGCTTCCTAGGAGGTATTTTCTGAGGTAAAATTTATATTTGCTGTGTTTTCCTTCCCTCAACCTGCCTCTCTCATGTTAACCTCCGTTAATGTTCTCTCCAAGAGTTATTTTCCACATTCATGACAGAATTCGCCCAGGCTTGTTGTATGCAACCTTATATGGGCATTTATAGTGAAATCAATAGCAAGAAAACTAGTTTTTCCTGTTGAGAAAAACAAAGGTCAACCCTCCTTTTTCAAAACACAATATGTGGCTACATTGTATATGGTAACATGAGATTAGCCTGCAAATTACAGAGGGTAGGTATGGGGTATCAATACTGGTATATCTCAACAGGACAAGAGGTTAGAGAATAAGGGGGCAACAATTTCGTGTTTAAGAGGCACACAGATAAATTATATTGAGGTTTTTTTTTTACAACAGGTCTTCCAAATTAAATGACAAAACAGATCATTTGTAATTGCGCTTTCTGATCTCACGCCCCTGTGGACAGGACAACATTGTCAGATCCTTCAAAATTGTTGTCTGATCTTACACCTCCATGGACGTAACGCGCACATTTCCTTGTCTGTATTTTCTCTCTATTGGAATATCCTTGCGTGATTTACCATTCAAAAAATTATTTATCTTATACTGGCCCTTTATGCAACCTCTAAGTTCAACCTCTGTCTTAAAGGTGCAGTGTGTAGAATTCAGTGGCCTCTAGCTGACTGGCAGAAATTGAATATAATATTCAGAAGTACGTTTTAATTAGTGTATAATCACCTGAAAATAAGAATTGTTGTGTTTTCGTTACCTTAGAATGAGCCCTTTATATCTACATAGGGAGCGAGTCCTCCTCCACAGAGCCCGCCATGTTTCTACAGTAGCCCAGACCGGACAAATCAAACACTGGCTCGAGAGAGGGTCTTTCATGTTTTTCGCAAGTTTTGCGGCCACCGTAGGTTCTCCTACACGCTTGGAAGGGGAGGGGGAGGGTAATTCAGTTGGTTGCAATCTGCAACCTCACCACTAGATGCCACTAAATCCTACACACTGGTCCTTTAAACAAACAGTAGTAGTCGGATTTCACTTCTTTTCCTCATTCTTTACTCAAAATATAAACTTCTCAAATACATCCGTACATGTTAGAGCCCAAATCGAAAGCGAAATATGCAAGTAGACAATGCAAACAACCTTATAACAACAAATACTACAGAATGGATGGCTGTTTGTGGGCATGTGCGAAAAATCTGATGTCAGTTCAATGTGGAAGTAGGGGTAAGTTTGCAAACAGAGCGCTCACAATAGGCTGAAGCCCTGGCTTTTGACTAAAATACATAAATACTACTTATCATGATTAATATAGCGTACATTATTGTTGTGGTGGAACAAAACATTTGACTAAACCTAAGAATAAAGGTACATTTATTGCTATAGTTGTTCAATAGTTATGTGTATGTTTTTAAAATTGTGATAAAATACTAAGATCCATCTGACGATCAAAACTGATGTTAACGACGCTATTGTGAAAGGACGTGTAGTGTAAGCCTGTTGGTCCCGTCTGTATCCTGTAATTATTTACTGGGTAAGTTAAAAAGTACTTCTTGTACCTACTGATAGGTAGCTACCCAGTAAGTACAAAATATTTACACTGTCATTTATAATATGATGTAAAGTGTTACCGTGTGTCCTTGTTTATTGCACTGGGAAAGAAGCTTTTCATTTCAGTTCTGAAGGACTCACAATAAAACATGATGCTTACAATGTTGTCCTATTAAACTGCAGCGATACTGAATTATCTGGATGGACATCATCTGTCATGTCATAGCTGTCTTATCCAAGGTAATCAGATTTTTTTTTTTAAACTGACCTATAGATCGGTCTATCCTCAAATGTACCTTAAATGTTTCGGATTCTGCTTGTTTGGGGTCATATTATTTACCTTTCATAAATTCGTTTCCAAATGCACTGCCATCTTCTCAGAATATAATATTGTGTGTGTTGGGGTGAGATCCATAATAATATGGTTTGATTTAAAAATGTATATTTATTGAATGAATTTGAGGGGAAAATCCTGATGTTCAACAGCTACCATAGTGGACAATAGGGCATTTGAATTGCAGTGCCATCTCCAATTCAAATGCAAATCTTCTGAATGGAGGCTTTTACACATTTGTTTAGAAGCGAGAGTGAATGAAGTTCAACTGCATTCCAGTCATGCATTAACTGGAGATAATCCAAAGCCTGACAATCAATAGAATTTTAAAAATGTAATGATTTTTGCTCTGTTTTCAATATGAGAAAATATAAATACCTCTAATATTGCCCCATTACATCCTTTATTACTGCATATTTGCCACTCCCTCACTTTAAACAGCTCTCAGCAAAATGCAGGAGATAAGGTTTGCTAAAAATGAGAGAAAACATGTCTGAAAGGGTATAAATCTTTAATCAAACGGTGGTGATGTGCTTTGCCTCCAGCACTCACAGTGCCAAGCTGGAGAGCAGATGCTGAGATCTCAGATCTTGCTTCCCCCAAACAGGATAAATCCCTTTCTCCAGTACAAATGTGTCATGGGAGCGGCTCTCTGTGCACTGAAGCTGCTGTGTTTTGGGTTCCATCCTCAAAAACTCCCACAGGGACCCTGCACTATTTCAGCATTTTAAAAAGGGTAAGGAACTGGAGGTAGTGAAGCACATACTTAATCATTTTGCCTCCAGTTAAATATCTAAAACAGTCCCCGTATAAACATGCAAAAGTGAGATTGTTTATTAAGTTTACAACAGACTGAGCACGATCTGAATTAGAAAATGACACTGGAAATTGTAGGATTTATGAAATGTCTTGACTTTTTTATACAGTCAAGTTTTGTTACGTAAATAAAAATGTTCTATGTATGACACCACACCCAGTATATTACACAAACCTGTTATTTCAAAATGCAATATAATATTCACACATTTTATTGTAATGAGTCTAAGTTGCTTGTGTTAATTAATTACTTCCTGGAGTGCTAACCATCGGATTGACTCTCTTCTTCAGTAGTTTACATTACAGCCTATAGATTTTATGATAAGTGCTGCTTAAGTGCCATGCAGCCCCATGCATTACAGCTACAGTAAAAAGAGGAAGTGATTATTTATGAATGAAACAAATTAATGGCAACAAGAAATGGAAATGTCAGCGAGATAACCGTGTGGCACAGTAGACTGTAGACGTGGTCACATGCGGTATTGCTGTAATCAGTGCATTAGTGCTATTTGTATTACCGTATTCATGTGCTAAGTGTTATACTGATGATGCATTCATCATGGAAAAGTTTTTTAGCAAACCAGAGGCACTTACATTATGCAGGTTTCACTTAACGCACTAAAAGGCAGATGTTTCTCAAATTTTTTGATTGTGCCATTCAAAAGTTGAACTTACTTGCAGAAAATCTGCCACACACATGTGTATACACACACACACACACACACACACACACACAATACATCATGTCATAATTTCCCTCAGTGGAGTGAACAATGACTTCAAAGAGGTTATGTTCTCCTCACCCAGAGTGTTTACTTTGGAAAATCACATGCACATGCACCCACAAGAGCAGACATGTAAGTATAAGAAAGATGAAAAGAAAAAAATAAATAGCAAACAAAGGCAGCTGGAATTCCCTAATTATACAAACATGCATATGAATGTGCGCACGATCACAATACACATATGTGAAGGGGGATAGAAGTCATATACAACGGCCCAGTCAGCGAGCAGCATTTTAATAGAAGCGGAGAAAAACAACATAGAGAGGGTGCACCAGCATTAGTATGCATAATTAGTTCAGACTTCTTGTTAAACATTTCAAACCTCACAGAAAGTATACAAAACTAAACAGAAAGAGACAACCAGACAAAGACAAAAGACAACAGACGCTGGAGGAGTGAGAAAAAGAAAAGGGAAGTCACTGGATGTTTGCATCTTAAAGCGAGATATCAGTCTTTCACACTCTATCAGAGAGAAAAATGAGAGAATGTTTAAGAAAATGCTGATGAAGACAGACGAGACAAATGAAGAGCCTAAAAAGCAATTCATCATTCTGCTAGACTAAAGGTGGAATCAAATATTTTAATGTGTGAGAGTTATGTAGTGTGTTATTGCTGGACAAGCTAACATCATTCTTTCTTTTTCAATCTAAGTGGACCATAATGGAAATATGTTATTAGCTGTCACTGTTTATAACTCGATTGTTATTAAGGATAGACACAATACATTAATATCTTTATTGTGTCTGTCCCTGCTAAATCTCTCTCTGGATTTCAAATGATCAATCAGTCGATTGAAAGCCGGGAGGAAATGCCAACTGGATACAAACAGCTTTACATTTAATTATTAACACCAGAGTAATAATAATGTGATATTTCACTGGTCCCGCTGGAACTTTTGCTTTCACTTTCTGCATATAGAGGTCAAAGTGCAGAGTGAGCACCAGAGGGACGCCCTTAGAGTCAATGTGCTGCTCAAGATCACTCCAGCAGTGTGAAATCCTGCTAATATGAATTTTGCTGGGGCTCTGCACGGGTCTAAAACTGAGAAAATATTTCTTTTTAAAGCTGCAATAACTGTGGAAATAAGCTGTAAATGCAAAACTGAAATATTATCACATTTTAGGTTGATATGTTGTACTTTTTAGCAAACAGTTGCCCATTTACACATCCAGGACATACGAAGAAACATTACCATTTATTTGATTTGTGTTTCTGGCCACCAAATGAGTGTAAGAACAGTATTCACTCTCCTTTTAGCTCTGTTTTGGTCTCCACCAACTCTTGAGGGAAATATCTGTCTCTTTAGCTGCTAAATGCTCCACTATGTTCACCAGCTAGTCACTAACTGTGGCTGTTTGGTGTTTGGTGCTGAGCAGGAAGTGTACAGTGGGATTTTAGAGCTTTTTCACTGACAAGAGCTGCCTGCTGCATCTGAAAACAACAATATAGTGGTGAGTGAACCAAAACAGTAAAGTAAGACCAAGATAACGAGCTAAAAGATGTTAAAACGCTCCATAGAGCTGAACTCTGCAGAGTGGAGTGATAATTCTCTGTGGGTTCAGCTTTCACATTACACAAACTCATTTTACATTTTTAATATAAAAATACTCATTATATTAAGATCAACCGCGACTGGTACTGAAAAGACCCAACCCTGACCAAAGACCTGAAGTTAGTTTTAAATAGTTTTGCTTTAAAAAAAAAAATCCTTCACCTGTGTTGCATGTCAATCCCTACCCTCTCTCCCCTCATTTCCTGTGATCGCTCTACCGTCATCTCTAATTAAAAAGGCAGGTTTGGTTTGGTTTGGGTCAGGTAGCAGAACTTGCTTGCTATATGGGTGAGGGTAGATAAATCAATACAAATCAGTACAAAAGCCATTGTCCAGCACAGTAGAAATGTGTCTTTCACTCCGCCTCAGCACTGAAAAATATAAAGACGTGGAGTATTTCACACAACATGTAAAACAATATTATCACCTGAGATGTGACTGCTTCAAAAAAGAGTAATTTAATTCCTGCTCCAGCCTGTTACTAGCATTCGTCATCACTCTTAATTCTCCAGAATGCAGCTCTGCAGGATTTAACTGAGAAGTGGGAGTATGACTTCAATAAGGGGATTTATCAAAACCTTTAGAGCAGTCCTGTTTGTCACTGCTTTACATCCCAGGAGTTTGCTAGCTCATCCTGCTTAATCACTGACCTATGCAAACATCAAGTGGAGCCTACTTCACATAAGAATTTATGCAATTACTCAATATTCAGTGTATCCTGACCTGCCTGACCAGAGAGTGTGTCTGTGTGTGCACATCTGACTAAGCTAATAACCTCACAGCTCTCAAAAAAATTCACAGAGCATCCAGCGTTAGCTTCTGAGTCTTGAAGTCAGAGATCCGATGCATAATGAAAAGGGTTCATCCCGGCAAGCCCCCTCCCTGCCCGAGGTTGTCTCTCTCTGGATGTCTGGCTCCTTCTATGAATTATGAACCATGATCCCCACAGGCTCCCCAGTGGCCACAGATGGATTGGGGGCAAAGCTGCCCATCTCAGCCAGTGATGTCGAAGGGCATTTGTATTGTGTGAGGGGATGCAGTTGTTTAGTGTAAATGCTGCATGTCCCCTTGCCCTCTGCGCACCACGTTGGTGTCGGGTTAAAAGAAGGACTAAATAGGCACAAATTCCTACGTGTGAACAGGTGTGACTGCTATTTGCTCCTAACAGGCAATAGTTAAGAGTTCAGTGGATTTTTAAAAATTGTTTTCATGGCTTTTGGAGAGCGTACAGAGACAGGAAATGTGCAACAAAGATATCCGGATGTCTGGTTTTGTCCACCAGGATTCAGATTATAGGGTTTATTCTAGGTCATTACTCAAAGTCTCACCAGTGTGAAACTCTTCATCCGAGAGAGTCAACTTCATGGCCCTTGAAATGTTAATTGCTAATCAGCTAATTGCATTCAGGAATAAAACTAATCTTTTTGAGGAGTTTGAGACTTGTTTTTAAACCCACTCTTATGAAAGCACTGAACAGCCTATTAGCGGCTGGCAGAAGAAAAAACACCTGTTTTGATCCTTCTACACCTTAGCGCAGCTTTTGACACTGTTGATCATGTGATTCACGCTGCAGGCTCAAATGCTGCTTTGGCATGAAAGCAGCTTGACTTTCTCTGTGCTGGAGACGGTAGATCCTCTCCGGTTGAAAAACACACTGCAGGGTTCCCCTTTAGGTCCATTTGTGTTTCCTATGTTACCCTTGGGCCACTTAACTCAAAGACATAACATTCACCAGGATGATACAGCTGCGTCTTTTTATCTAACAGATGAATCTCTCCTCCACCCTCTTCATGACCTTAAAATTGAATGTTGCACCTTAATACGTTAATGTGAGCTCCTCATTGTAGGATCCAATAATATGATTGCCACAACTGACAGATGGCTCGGCCCAATGTCACATAATGTTGTCTAGGGATGGCGATGTCTGTCAGTCGGCCACCACTTTGGTCCATGACACATTTGGTCCCCAGAGGATGACCTAACCCTAACCCTTTCCTCTATAGCACCATCATGATGTTTACATTTTTGCTTCAGAATTAAACTATTGGATGGGTTGCCATGAAATTCAGTGCAGATACCCACGGAGCACAGAGGATGAAATGTAAAAGCTTTGGAGAGCTTTGGTTTATGACCAAGTACCTGTAAAATTAAATGCTATTCCCATCAGCCTTATAGCTGCACATTGAGTTTAGTGCTAATTAGCCAGTGTTAGCACGCTAACATTTGCTGAACTAAGATAGTGAACCTGGTAAACATAACACATGCTTAACATCAGCATGTTAGCATTGTCACTGTGAGCATGTTAGCATGATAATGCTAGCATTTAGCTCAAAGCACAGCTGTGCCTCACAGATTTCAGTGAAAGAAAATCTTAGTGATATCTTTGGCAACTTTCTTTGAATACTAAAACATTTATGAAATTGTGCTTCTTCCAAATTAAGGAAATCTCAAACATTTCAGCATTTTTATCTGCCAAAAACTGTTATTTATGCCTCTATCACATCCTATTTATACCACAACAGCTTTCTACACTCTGTCTGTTGTCCATTTACAAAATGTTTCTGCAAAGATTTTAGCTGCTACAAAAGAGAAATTGGCAATGTTTCCCTTTCCATTTTAGCATAGTTATTGATTACCTTTAAAACACATCTGAGTTCATCCCCAAGCTATGTCGCTGACCTTTAAACTACCCATTAGATATTGTGTATAGTCTGAGATCCTCACATGGGGTATTTTATGGGGTGGTCTTTTGAAAGTCTGAGCTGAGGATAGAAAGGGTTGAATAGAAGTTGATTGTGCATTTACAATCAGGAACCCTCAACCCTGGAACAAGATCAAAGACAGTATAATTTTTATAGCCTCATGATTTTATGTAATGTTTTATTACTTTTTACTTTGTTGATTTAGTAATTGCTTAACTTTCTATTTCTTTGCTTGCTCTATTATTCCTTTCTCTCTCTTATCACACAGTGTCTTTTGAGTTTGTTTTTTTATTTCCATAATATATACAGTATATAAAAAAACAAATTTTCATAAAATGACAGATTTTACACACAGTACGCTTCAGTCCGGCTTCAACTTAGAGTAAACATATTTCCCTTTTATAGACAGTGTGTGCAAATGTATGACATGGGTGATAAATCAAAAATTATGACATCCTTCTTATCTTCCTTTTGACATATTCTCCAGCGCCCAGACTGCAGCCTCCAGGGAGACAAAGCAGCTCAAGAGGGCTCTCAGACATCACAGTGATGCTGCCGTACAACAATAAATAAAAAAATGATACGATACATGACTCAGTGTACAGATCCTGAGATACTATAACAGTTAAAACCATTGCCTCACCACAACATCGCTCTGGCTTTTACAGAGCTGCTTTAGCAAAAGACCTCCTCAGCTGTACATTATTGATGGGGCTTAAATTGAATGTGCCTTTGTTCCTCCATCGATGGACACAAGGCGTGTGTCTCCCCTACACAGGGAGTGGTGGTGAGTGGTGGGGGAGGGGAGCAGGGAAGGGTGACTCACCCCTGTCCCATCATGCAGCAGGCGATTCATCCATCACATTAAGAGGTGCCGCATCAATCATTAACAAGTAGCCCCCTGTTGAAAGGATGATGGACAGCTTGACAAATAAGTTAAGATGAAGTGGGACAAGGTGATGCTGGCCTTTTTCACTTTTCAGGCAATTTATTCACGGCACAACAATGGAATATCCAAATGCGGGCAAAGAAATGATCCTGAATAGAAATTGCCATAATTCTAAGGAAAAGAAAATAATGGATAATGGCTTCTTTCTCGGAGAGTTTTAAACTCAACTAAACTGAACTCACGGAGTGAATTTGGCAATGCTTTCAGGGATTCTGAAGTGCTCGGGCACAGATGACATTTAATACTTTTCTCTTGGGTGGCCAGCTCTTAGAGAAATTCCAGTGTGTTTTTTTCGTACTTAACCAGGTGTAAGGGATGCATACTCTGATAATCTAAAAGTCCTGAAAAAACCCTTTGAGAGGATTTTAACTCCAGGTATGGAGGACAACTGGAGCCGCTCATCCAGAATAGGATTATTCCCCCTTTTGGAGGGATTTGACATTCTACCTCTCTTTATTCTGTCTAAAGTTTGCATGACCAAAACCTCAAAGCTGTTTCAGACCTGCCCCTATTTACAATTTTACAAGGTGTTATGTAATCAGGTGCCGAAGACATATTTAAAGGGAAATTTCCGTATTTTTCAACCTGGACCCTATTTTCCCATCTTTTTGTGTTTAAGTGACTAATGGGGACAACAATTTGTGAAATTGGTCTAGTATTGAGCGAGAGCGCTTCAGCTGGCAGCTGCAAAACAGGCTGCAATGTAATCCGACCAGTCAATAGCAACCCCCTCAATGTACGTCCACTAAAAGTGTTTTTGCCACAGACAGATTGTTTTTTTAAGTGTCTGACAAAATTATTGAAAGGACCATACAAAGAAATAAAACTTTTTTCTTTACCTTTCGCTTGATCCGGTCTGTTTGTTGTTGTGTCTAACCAAGTCTCGCTCAAAGAGAGGTCTTGCTTTAAAATCTTGCCTGAGTTGAGTTGTTGTTGAAAATCAGCTAAATATTCTCCCATAACAGAGTTGGAGAGAGGAGTGCCGGGAGAAGTTTGTGGTGTTGGACTATGGAAAGCGCAGCTTAATGTTATCTAAAAGATTTTTAAAGTCACTCCTGAATATTTAGCTGTCTATTCACTCAGACACAAGAAAATGGGAAAATAGGGTCCAGCTTGAAAAATACTGAAGTTTCCCTTTAAAGTTGCACTTGTGACAAACTCACTCACCTGATTAGGATCTCCTCAGATATAAAGAGTGTTCTAGTATCTTTCAGCGCATTGTTTCGGTTTTACAGCTGCAACATTGCTGTTGTGGTTCACTCTCATCAACTCATCAGCTTCATTTCCAGCAGCAGGCAACTGCTTTCAGCAAAACGCTCTAATAGCCCCCCTACAGCCCCAAATGACAGACAAAGTCTAGTTAGTGAACACAGTGGAGCATTTAGCAGCTAAAGAGCAGATTTTTCCTCAGGAGACCAACACAAAGCTGAATGCAGAGAGAATATTGGACTTATATTCAGCAGGTGGACAAAACCATGTGAATGTTGCTTTGTGTCTACTGGATATGTAATTTGCTTTTGTTTGCTAAAGCTGCTACAACAACTGTATTTGGTGATAATATGTTGATGTTATGTTTACAGCTTGTGCTTCTGCCAAGAGGTAAAAAAACAAACAAAAAATTAATGCAGATTCAGATATTGAAGAATTAAAGTTGGCGATATTCTGTATTTTTGTTAATGTCAACAAATCCCATTAGAGGACAAACATGTGTTAGTACATCTCTTAATACTTCCCAATTTCCCCAGCCTCAGCGTGGCATTCTTTTCTACTGAAGACAGTATCTTTGAAGGTCACAAATTCATATTTTCATTTTTAAAAATGCTGCTAAAATAGCTGGTCACTGTAGTTTTTAGTTACTCAAACAGGAGAAAATGGTGCATTTGTAGGGAACTACTTTTAGCTGTGGATTAATACACATTTTTATATTTACATCAGCAGGACAGTGTATGTGGGATTGACACAAAATAAATTACAGTGTCCATGTTTACTGTAATAATAGAACACGTCACCAAGTGCAACCGTGTGGCTTATTGGTGTGTTTTTAACAGTTTTTGGACACTGAAGGTGTATGAGACAGTGGAAGTTATCTACATCAGGCTTTACTGCACAGACAATTTGATCAATTAATTGTTGGTTTTGGTCTTTTCATGGGGTTTGTTGACAATAAGAAAACTATATAATATCATCAGACTTGTCCTTTAAGAATTTTATTTTAACTGGTTTAATTCTCAATCACACCACAGCCCAAATTTGTAATCAGAACATGAAATTGAGGCAAACACAGTTTGTTTATTAACATTTGGTTTCACATGAAAAAAGATGTAAAAATGTATTTCATGGTCCTGAAAGGTAACTAAAATAAATATAACTCTAAATTTGTTTCTCATTCGAACAATCATCACTTTGTGTCATTACCTTTTTCCTGCTGCAAAATTTCCCTGCTAATCTTAGCAATCAGAGAATTTGATTGCACTCATTTAGAGCCAAGGAGCTCGTCAAATCCACAAACTGAAACACATTTCAAAAATGTATTTTTGGCACTAATTTCAGTAATAGTGACTCACAATTTTCTTGCTCTCATTAGTGTGAATGCTGACAAGCATGCACACTATAGTTCTTCAAAGCTGTGTTTATTCTTCTTCTGTACGTTTTTTGATTGCTAACTACTTCTGCATACTTTCAGCTACAGACACCATTCAAATATCAAAATGTTCAGGTCTTTAAAGGCATTCATGCTATGACTTAAATATATCTTTTTAAAATATGAAAATGTATAATGGAAAGTCTATGGGAGGAATGTTTGAAAGCTAATATCTCAAAAACTAAACGTGAAGTATTACTAAAAGTATTCATACTTTATAGACAGGTGTCCCATGTGGAAATGCTTAACATATTAAAACATGGTACCAATAGCACCACCATGTGGTCAGTTATTACGTGTTTTATGTTTTGGCTAATAACTCATGAACCGTGAGGCCTATCAAGACAATATTTGCACAGTGCGTTCCTTGGACGATGCCGATTCGATTGATATAGGCCACACCCATTTGCGCCTAGAAAAACATTCCGCCATTTTGGATTTTTTGGTAAACACATTTTTTTTTGCTTCTGTTGACACATATTTCATCTAATGTTCACCAAACTTGGTAGATACCATATTTAGATGACCCCGAGCAAAACTTATGAGTTTGTTTCTGTTACTTGCTGTTTGTCTGTAATTGGTTACCAAAATTTTGAAGGTGTGGCCTGATGCACTTAACAGGCCATAATTCTTCAGTGCTAAATTCGATTGCAACCACTGTGGGAATGTTGTGCATAACGTTTGATACAATTCTACCCACAGGGGGCGCTGTAGTATTATAACATGAAACTTGGTACACAATGTGCGCGACATATTGAAGCAAGGCACCAATAGCCCTACCTCGTGGCCATTAGTGAAACACCACCATACTATTTATTAACTTCCATATCTCTTAAATCTAATATTCCATAGTAAGCAAATTTAGCAAAGTTGTACAGATGGGGATGTTAAACAAATGTGTAGCATTTGATACAATTTGACCTGTAGGTGGCGCTACAAGATTTTTAAAAAATGTTGCAGATTTCTGCATTTTCAGCAATGCTTTGCAATTTATTTCTGCTGTCAGCATTCACACACATTTTCAGCAGGAAATGCATTTTTTTTAGTTTTAATGTGTATGTGTTCTCACAACTAATTTAATTGTTGGCATTTTATCAAACTGAACTCACTGGAATCTGATTGGCTCTAAGTTTACTCTCTCCTTCCCAAAATAGACCAGTTTTTTCCCTGAATTTATAAGTCTGACTAAATCTCCAAGGCAACTAATTTACTTTTGAAAATTAATGCTAATCAGAGGCTCAAGCTCACATACTCACTCATCACATGTTATGCTTCTAGCAACATGTCAACCAAACTGTCTTCATGATAGACTCAGACTTTCTTCCTCTCCTTCTGATTTCTCTTTTTGTCTTATTTTGTAGTGATCAGTGATTGGAAATAATCTTCACTTGTAAGACATTTACGGTCAAGTGGGCACCAGCAATGAGAGTTTGTTGAATTTATCCCACAACACCCCCTGAAGGCTCAACAGTGTCTTCTGGTGCCCTACATTCACCCTTCCCCACTTCCTCTCTCAACACTAATTGGACCCACACTAACACAGCCCCTTCGCATACACTGACTGCACTGATGCTATACCTACACTTGGGCATATGCTGTATTCATACTGTATCAGATAAACACCAGCTGCTGACTGCAAAACCTGGTCAAGTCCTTGTGGAAATCACAGGTAGGATATTTAGGATTTCTCTGCAGGCTCCATCCTCCACATTGGATTTAGTAATGTGGGCAAAGTAGAAATAGTTTGGCTTTTTGGGAAATGTGAGATGGTTAGCTTAGCTTCACACAAAGACAGGAAATGAGGAAACAACTGGTCTGGCTCTTGCTGCGTCAGGACATATGGATGGTAGACATGGAAAAGATTTCCATATTTAACGACTTATGATTGTGTGAGAGTTAAAAAGATACTGTGCATTAACAAATATAACACAATATCCAAATAAATTTGGCTTTAACTATATTGAATGATAGACTTTAGTTTACTGGCGCTTCCATGTAATTAATGAAACCTTACATACTGTAGCCTACAGGTCAAATTTGACCCATTTCCAGAGTAGTAAAAACAAACTAAACACTTGTCTGTTAGCCTGAAATTTTATGACTTTTCCTAAAGTGATCTAGAATTTATAAAATTGTATTTTTGTGCAGAAGTTTGACCCGTATTTATTCAAAAATTCAAAAATCACAACCAAAAACCATTTTTTCACATTCAATAAAATGCATTGAAATCATGTTGGCTGTTATGTTCTCCTTTTTTTATTTAACTTAGGGACCATAACATATTTGTGATTGTGAATGTTTTTTCTCCATAAATAAATAAAGAATGCATTCTTTCTGCTCTCTAAAAGTTTCATTAAGGATTAACCACCCATTTATTAATGATTGATAAGGTATTGATGAATAAAAAATAGTTCAGAAGTTTGGTATAGAGACTAATTATGAGAGGATACTAAGGGTCAGAATATGAACAGTAGGCTAAGTCTCAGCTTTCACAAAACTCTCCCTTTCCCAGTCATAATTACAGCTTTGATGCTGTGAACGTGAATATGCCGACATTTTGGGAAATACACTTATTCGCTTTCTTGCTCAGAGTTAGATGAGGAGATCAAAATTGCTGTCTGTCTGTCAGCTGAATCTAACTGCTAAGCTGGTGCCAGGAAAACTAAGTCCTCAATATGGAAAGGGAAACAGGGGGAAACATCTAGCTTGGCTGTATCCAAAGGTAACAAAATCCGCTCTCCAAATCTAGCTAATTAACTTTTTGGCTTTCTTGCAAACAGTTAATTGTGAGGCAGTTAGCTTTACGTAGCATAAATACTACCAGGGAAAGAGCTAGTCTGGCTCTGTCTAAAGGTATTGTCCCTTTTACACTTCAGTTATTGCATGCATTAAACAAACAAAATATAATTTTTCAATTAGTGAGCTTTACAGGTGCTGGTAGGCATCATTTTTGGAGTTATGATAGCTGTTTCCCCTGTTTCCAGTCTTTATGCTATTATGTATTCACCTAAACATTGAACTATTCCTTTAAATACATGCAGGAATGTCGCAGAGAAATGCTGTCCTGTCCCGTTCTTCTTCTGCTTCCTCTGATATGACGGGAACATGACATTACACTTTGCCGGCAGTTTCCCAGCTTCACTGTCTCATTACAAAAGGTTAATGGAACGACCTTCCAGTGTGACTTCGCCTGCTCAGCAGTCCAGCACAGTCCAACCTTTGTAAAGTTTTTCACATTTACCTGCCTTTATACCCATCCCAGCTTTATTTTTTGGCACATTAGCACATCACATCAGCCCATTAGCACGACTCTGACACTGTTTATTCAAAGCCATCATATTGCAAGACTCCTCATGTTCATATGCCAGAGCTAAATTGCAGCTGGTCCATCAATTTTTCATGATTGTGCTGTCTACAAAACCTAATGTATAGCCTACAGACAGACTCATATGCATATTAATTAGAAGTTAAATGACAGGACAATTATTCTTTCAGCTGAGAACAAAACCAACCAAAACGTTAAGGCCAATAATAGAAAAATGAATTGCAGAGCATGATTTTAGCCTCACAGACAGAGATTTCATGTCTTTTGCAGATAACAGTATGAAATAAGCAGTTTTAATGGCAGCATACAGGATACAAATGCTGCTTACAGAGTTGAACCACGATATGAGTCAACTTTAAATATGAAGATATATTAAAATATGCAATGTCAGGAACAACATAGCCTAAGCAGCAAGTGCCAATTTTTAGCTGCTCTTCATACCGGCTCCCAAGGCTGTTAACATTTTAGAGGGCAAAGCAGCTGGATCCAAAGGTTAATGTCCACACCATTAGAGAGCGACAGAGCATGCGTTTATCCCTGTTGGTTTAATTAAATTACAGGGAACTCATAAAAGGGGGATTTATCCTGAACATACAGTTACTGCAGTCCTAATGGAGCACTACCTTCCAGCTCAGCTGATTTATCCCCCCCGAGTTACAAAGTGGGTCGTCTGTCATGGAGTTTGTCATGGCCTACTTAACAATACAGAAACTCGTAATTAGATCATTTGTCAAGCCAGCTGATTGCTTTGCTTGTTCATTTTATGGTGTACAGGAGAAGACATCTCACTTCGCACTGGATCACTCAGAAAATCATTGACCATACCTTCTTCATGACCACATAAACTAGGAATACAAGCAGCTTGTGAACTCTCCATAGAGCTGCTTACAATGACTAGCTTTGAAGAGGAATATGTTGTGCAGCAACAGTTCTAATCCTGATTGAAATTTATCCATTAAATGTCTTGATTGTCAGGCTCTGTTTTAGATATTTCTGGCTGCTAAACTGTCCACAAAATGTATTAATTCATGCCACTGTGGACAGGTAAACTTAAAAATGACAACAGTAGTGAAAAGCCCTTAAATAATGAGTAAAAAATGGTGATTAGACACCCTCTAGTGGAGAGTCATTACAAAAACATCACTCCACAAACCTCAACACAAACTTTCTTTTATCCTCTGTGCTTCCAAAGCAAAGCACATCAAATCTGAAAAGTATGAATTCGAAATGCTGATATTCATACTGAACAGCTCCGCTTATTGTATGATCCACATTCCTCCAGTTATAAAACAGCATAGAAGTGTGTGCCAGTTATACTCAGTTTGATGAATTAATCCTTTTCATTTCCCTTAAATTCCCAGACTGAACTGCAGATAATCAAAGTCTTCTTGTATGTCAGGGTTTGTTTCAGGTGGACAGTGAAGTGCACTCTAACATAGGACTGTTCACTGTGTGCAGCATATACTGTAGGCGGCAGGTGAGTGTCTGCTGTTGGAAGACATACCCTCTTGTTTCATATCCTGCAAGCTTTAATAGTAATAATGCATGCGTGACATGAAAAAAAAAATGGCACACATATACACAGCAGCAATCATTCTCTTCATGGAAATGTACAAACTTTCTCAGAACAGTTGCCACAGGATTGTATACATTATTACAAGTGTTGAAACTAAGAAAATTCCCCTGATATATGCAGGCTTGAATACATTATTTACCCGCTTATTCTCTCGGTGTCGTTGCATTTAATGTGACACCATTAGATTCTTTTGTCGGTCTGCATATGGCCAACACAATGTAGGGTAATGGCACACATATTTTACATCTAGAATTTAATTAATTACACATGCTTTTCTACATATAACATGCAACAGTTAGAGGCCAAACAAACTTAGTCAGCTCTGGCTTGTGCAAATATGATCTATGCTGTTTGTAAAGCCATCAAAAGTAGATTAAAAATTGTCTTTGTCATTCATGTTCATGACTCATACACAGATGTTTCTTTATTAACTGTATGTTATATAAATGAGAAGTCTGAGTACGTGAATCAAAGAATATTTACACACTGACAACAAACCAAATTTAATGTCATTTTTTGCTTCAACCCCAGCTATAGAGTTCTTTCTTCCTTCCTTTCTACCTTTCTTGATCATGATAGGTGCGTCATTCAGACTATACCTTCCATAACTTGTAATAGTCTGTGAAGTATTGGAAGAATCATTAAGTGCTCCAATCAATAGTTTAATTTAGTAAAGCAGAGTCCTACATACATTATGCACCTCCACCAGCATGTGAATTTAACTCATCATGTCATTTAGCTTGTGCTCATCAACATTATGGTGCCGCTGCTAGCTTAGCCGCTTCAGCTTTCGATAAAAGGATGCAGCCATCAACATGGCTGCCATCCCTATCACAATGAGGACAGCCACAGCAATTCCCAGACCAACAGACGTGCCCTTGCCATCAGACTGGCCACCAGACAGCGCTGTACACAAATGAGAGTGACACCAAAATGGGATGCATTATTCCAGCAGACAACAGAAGACGTTATGACTTGCTGCAGATAAGAAATGCTTTTCATTCTGAAGGAATCTAATTAGTAAAAAACTTTGTGAATGGCTGTTCTCATGGCAGTCAAGTTAATAAAAAAACATACTTACCCTCTTCTTTGGATAGAATGGCTGCAAGAAAGATGGGAAGAGTCTATTTTATTGTGAGGGATAAACATTTAGCAAAATATATTGAAATATTGGAAAAATATATATTTAATTATACAGAGAAAGAGCAGAGGCAAGAAATCAGGCAGTGATCAGGGGTTAAACTCTACATTTGACAAACAGAGCACACACTTTTAAGAAAACAAACTGAAGGCAGGAGTCAGATTATTTTTCTATTTACTATTTCTCATTTTCGTATCATTTATGTTATTTATGTTATACATTTCATGTTTTTTTTTTCTGATGTAAAGGACACAATCTGCCTCGCAGCACCTCTACACCTCACTAATTAACACATATCTGGTTTGTTTAATCTTAAACATTATGGATTCTAAAGGTAGTTATTTTGCCAAGCTATTTTATGGCCAGGGGCACTTACTTACTGGAGTCATGTCATTACTGTGAGGGTGCCGAGCAGTCACTGCTCCCGGCCAAGAAATAGTCCGGCACATAACCCCTTGCAGAACCGCAACTTGATGTTTTTACACTTTGGTTTTTGTAGGGATTAAACAAACCAAATGCAGCAGGTAAATTAACAAATTTTAGAGGTGCCAGTAAGCAGATTTTATTGTCTTTAGACAGAGCCAGGCTAGTTGTTTCCCCCCTTTTTCCAATCTTTATGCTAAGCTAAGCTAACTGTCTCCTGGCTGTAGCTTCATATTTATTGTTCAGATGAGAATTTTTGTTTGTGTCTCTTTAATTATTTCTTGTTCTGCTCTGTGGTGATTACTTGAATGTCTGACGATGACTTCTGTTAAATCAAAAAATTGCTTTATTGAATCTGCTGGTAGCTGTCAGTACAGTGTGCAGATCTTTTGCCTGACTCCTTAAACTACACTTTTACATAAACAGACAGACAGGAACATACGGCTCTCTCTCTTGGCCCTTATAGCCACTGTGAGCACAGACGGCTCTGTGATGCTCTCCTGGATAACAGTGGTTTCCACGCTCCTCCTCTTCCTGTTGCATTGCTGTGGATCAAACCAGATGAAGAGACACGAGTTGAGGATCTGGCTGGAATTGAAGATTTCTGCTTTAAATGCATGTGGCGCCTTATTCCTACCTTGAAGGTGCTGCAGGCGCTGCGCTCGCAGAGTCGGGTGATGCAGTGCAGATAGTAGGTGGAGATGGTCTCATTCTCCTGCTCGATGAAGCGGAACGCCGAGAAGTGGAAGCGGGCCTTTTGGCTATCCCCGTTCTCCAGTATGGTAGTCAGCTGATCTATGGAGCACCTTTCAATAAAAGGCGAACCTCACAAGTGCCCCATTTGCACATGACATGGATACATACAGGCAGTGTATTAATGATAGAAAGGCAGGGAGATGAAATAAAGACTAGGGCTCCCTTTGGATTTACAGGTAGCTGGTGTACTTATTACATGGAAGAGAGAAAAACCTGCAGATATGTGAAAAAGTTTAAATTTAAAGCTGGACTGCTGCACCGCAACACTGAACTCATGAAGCCTTGAATGACTGGAAGAAATTTAAAAGTTACAAGAAGTAGACAGCAGTATACTGTCAGTTTGAGTGTGTTTTTTGCTTTTTGACTTACGAGACAAACAGATTAAAGGAGGTGGAGTTGGAGGGCTGCGGAGACACCGAGGCGTAGCACCGGTCCAGGAGAACAAAGTACCTGTGGAGAAAGAATGAGGTCCCCAGCACCGAGTCAGAGACTCCAGGTCACAGGTGGAATCCTCAAATTTACAATCTATCAAGATACATGTGGTTGGAAACTAGGAGAAATGGAAAACCTTTTTTTTTTTATCTAGCCATTCGCTTGCATGTAGCCATCCATACATTACCAACATGTATTTATCAAACTGCTAAAAGTAAAATTTTGGACTTAAGTGAAAGATAAAAGTTTTACTTCCATGCACAAAAGAATAAAAGCTGTTTATCAAATTTCTTATGAAATGGAAATGTTCTTAAATTTAGGAGAGCTCCAGTGGTCTCTTAAGACTGCAGTAAGATTGACTGCAGTAAAGAAACACACATACATTCTGACACGTGTTTTGGAGTGAATGTATTAAAAATCATTGGTCATAATGAATTATTAATTATATTTGAACCCATTTTTTGTACTCCGTCCAATCAAAAATATGTTTTTCTTCTTGTTCCTACAGTTGGATGTTTGAGACTCGAAGATTGTTTTCACATTCTCTGTGCTCTGTGCTCACCAAAAATCAGAGTTTAAGGTGCGTATCTACGAGCATAATTTGTGTCATCACAACAAGTCTGGACCAATGGAGGGCCAGTATGCAATTTACACAAGTGGGATGTGGAAACTTGAAGCCTCCAGTGCACAGACACTGAGAATGGACTTTTCAGTGAAGTAGGAGACATCTTCCATTCAGCAGTTAAACTTTTAAAATGAAACATATCTGCATATTCATAGATTATGGATTTTTAATAAGGTAGAAGGAGAAGGTGCTATTTTAAGAATTTTTGACATGGTAGCTAAAAAAAATTTTGTGGGAAGAACAAAACATGTCAGACACAATTTATTATTCCAAGGAGAGGATGTCCTAAAACATGTCTGAATGGGATCTTTAAGTTAGGTGTGCAAACAAATTTGCAATCACTTTCAGTGCATCCCCATTGTCTGCACTAAATTCTATACCAACAGTATTATTTATTTCCTGCTCCAGTCTGGTTCCCTTTTTGTTTCAATTTTAGCAAATTTCCAATTATTTGATCCTTATTTAATCTTTAAAAAGTTTTTAATTTCTTACAGTAATTGCTACTAGAGATATTAAGGATTTCAAACAAATGAAATCACATGTTCATTTGCAGAATAACCATAAAATGTACATATACTTTTAAAAGAATTCAAATATGGCAGATAGGGAAGGGTTAATCCATGCCTCTGGCTGGCTTTTCCTACTCAGAGCACACAGGTGATTAATCATGTGATCATCTCACACTTTGCTGCAAGTAGAAGTGAGCGGCTTAATAAATGTGTCTTATTCTTCACAGCGACTCTTGAGAAAGTGTAATTCTTAGAAGTTTGATAAATGTGGGCCCCATGTCTCAACCAGACAAAGAATAGCTGCAGGTGTGATGATGTGTAATGATGAGGGTTCTTACTGGGATGTCAGGTTGGATGCAACCACCTGCACGTAGATTTTTGTCCTCAGCTCGATGCCCAGAGGTGGCATTACAAGGGGAGTGGTGTAATTTATATCCTGGCAAAGGAAGGCAAGTTAGCGCTTATGATAAAACATTACACAAGCTCTTACATAACATTCATCTCCTAGAGTTACAGCTGCAACAGTACTGCAGTGCCAGGCGGAAATGAGGGTATGTATGTGAGAGAGGTGTTGGGTGTCACCTGGTACAAGGCCATGCTGAGGGTGCTGATGAAGCTCCCATTGTTGTCCTTCAAAGCAATGGAGGAGGACGACCTACAAGGGGGAAAGAAATGCGATCATGCATGTGAAATGTCAGAAATTCTGCAATTTCATCCCTGGTATCAATGTATGTTTTCACTTACACATCCACTTGGGTGTTGTTGATGAGATACTCCAGTGGGTAGGCACATGAATAGTAATACTTGAGCTCTGCATTGTAGGTGATGGTCCCGATAGTGGGGTCGAAAGATCGGACCACTCCGCTGACGTTGACGGTCTGGATGTTGGAGAAGTCTGAGAATATACCAGTCCCTGGTGCGCTCGTGGTCTGAGGAATTATTCAATGGAAACATGATTTTTTAAAGAAATGGTTAAAAATAAATGTTGGCTAACGTCTCTGGCGCAGAAGGCAGTGGTGATGAAATCACAGCAAGAAAATGGAATAACTTTCTTCAGAAAATGAAGCTCGTGTGATTGCATATGTCTGAATTAAAGAGCAGACTGATTCACCTCATGTATATTTGGCTAAAATCCCCTTATGACTTCCCAGCTAGTGAGTGCTCTCCTTTTAACCTTTTCCTTACCTGAACCTGAACACAGAACTCAGATTCTCTTTTAGTTTCCCAAATCTGCTCTGACTTTCTCCTCAGCCAAAGGTTAACATGCACCATCATCATCTCCCATCATGACTTGAAATCAGGGAACAACATTGATGCAATACTCACCAAGAAGTTACTCCCACAGGCGTTTCCTTCTGTGATGGGGAAGCTGAATCTCACCACAGGAGGCGCTACAGAGGTGTCCAGCGTCCCCTTACAGTCCGTGTTGTCCCAGATGTGGTTGAGGATCAGTAAACTCGCGTTGTATCCGGTGTAGATGACCGGGCAGATTTGAATAGCCAGGTTGATGGCAGATGTGCCACACACCACTGCGATATCAGTGTATTCTGATGGTGATATTGAAAGATAATAAGATTTTTACTCATTTTAATAGAATTGAGCTAATTTAAACTCAGATGGAAGAATTGTATGAAAAATGTTGGTGCGTCCATGGAGAGAAAAGCCTGTAATTAAAATTTAAAAATACATTAAAAAAATAACATTTTATCTAAAAATAAAATAAAATAGTTGCACAAGATCTCCGTCACCTTGATGAATAAAATCAAAAATATTTAGTTCATTATACCTGTTTCAACCTCATTCTGCTGTAAACACATTTTCACCAATGCAATTAACATTCTTTCAATTGTGGTGATTCAATATTTGAAGCAAAACTAAAATCAATACAGCCCCCCTAAAGGGCTACACTAAAATCAATATGAACCCCCGGTCCAAAACAAAAGCGCGAGATTGAAGGTCATGATCATCTTACTTGGTCGTCTGGCAAACGCTTCGCAGTCAGATATGCTGAGGGCCTCTCGGCCCGCAATACACAGGGAGGTCAGAATGAGGAAGCTGAATAAAGCCATCTCACTGCTCTGCCCTCTGTGGAAAAGCTGAGGCAAACACACAGATGTCAATTCCAGCACAATTCAGAAGAAAATAAATCCACTGAGGCCCAGTTTAGATGTATAATCCAGTGCCTTTGTTGGTATCTAAACCTGGATCTTACCTCCTCAGTCTCTTTGCTGGTTTAGGATCAGAGAGCAAAGGGCTCTATATATGGTGAACATGACCGTCGTGTGGTCACAACACTGTTTTGGGATTGGATGGAAACAAGGTCAATGCCACTTTGGTGGGGCTGCCTCAGTTTGCATGAAACAATTCACTTTTTGTGGCTGAGGTGCTGTGGTGCTTTCCTGGAGGCAAATGATGAAACCCAACACAGCCCCCTTCAAAGTTACATGCTTAAACAATGTCCATAAGGCTTTGTGACTTTGTGTGTGAAACGAAGCCCCTTTACCTACTAATATGAAACTTAATAAAGTAAGGGAATGTATGGTTTCTGTCCAACTGGGACCTTACATACAATAAAGAAAAGAGGCCCCGTTGTCTTCTGAGATATTTGGTGGTTTTATGTGACTTGGATGACCCTTAATTTGACAAATTACCGCAAATTTATATGTCGACTTTTGATGCTCATAATTCAGTGACATGTTATCATCTAGAACATATTAGACTGACTTGCATTTTTCATGTTCACGCCTTGTGAAAATCTTAATTCTGAAGTGTGAATTGCACATGATTTATGGTAGAATTTTTTAAAATTTCTGCTTGTTATTTAAAGCACAATTTTGCACATATTTAGAGCATCATTTCATATTTGGATCATGCTGAGATTTAACTGAAAGAAAATGAGTGAAGGACAGTTAGTAACCCGATCTTGTCAGGTGAGCCACCTGGGAAGGGAAAGCTCTGATTAGGGTCAAGTTGGCGGATGGGCGTCTCCATCAATCTTTTGTCAAACGTATGAAGCCACACTGTCAAATGCAGGACACATATTTATTGTCATGACGTGTGCACATAAACATGCTTAGAGTCCTTCCTGTCCACTTGCCCGCACACACCCTTATATATTCCTCAGGTCTTTAGAAAAATAAGTTTTCTTTTGGCTTGACTCAGCTGAACTTGGCTTCAACATTCAAACCAAATCCCAGCCTCATTTCCATTTAGGGAGGAGGGTTTAATCAATTATCGCTGATATTAAACAGAGAGGGAGGATGATAGCGTTTATTCCTCTCATTTCAGTTATCAGTGGTCATTGTGCACGCTGAATACATCACAAAATGGCTGTTGAAATAAGGGATTAGAGTGATAAAGAGCAATGAATGCAGCAGAGTCGTGCGGGTCACAAAAACAGCCGTGGTGTCAGACGCGTGAGACGCAGCTGCCGCCAAACAGACATTTATATAGGTCATCGAAAAGAAAATCAATACGGCAAAAATTGAAAGATTAATTCTGGTAGTCATCCAATGAGCTCTGCCACTGCCTGGTTTGTTCATTTTCCTGGAGATTGGACACCCACAGAGGCCATGACATTTGGAAAACTTTCACAGTTATGTGCAAGTATAGTAAAGGAAAACAAGTAAACGTAGTAGTAGTTGTAGTCAAATAAATCATGAGGAAGATGGCATTGAAAGAATTACAGTATTTATTACCTTTAGTCACAATAGAAATATGTGTCTTGTAGAGAAGCTAAATATGTTTATGTTGATGAAAGAACTTGCTAAAAGCCGTGTTGTACACACAAACATATTTATAAAAATGTACAGTTATTCATATTATCATATCAGGTATCAAATAATGCTGAACAAAGGTATAATAAAAAATGAAGCCACCTTAGCATATTCATTGCTTGAATCCAGTTCTGCTCTTGATATTCTTGTCCTTCCAAAAAGCATTTGACAAAACAAGCTCAACTCAAGGTCCTCTTACTCACTTACTCACTCCAGAATAAGCGAGGACAGTAAGTGGAGCATTTTTGTTGAAATTGTTTTGTCATCTGATATAGATTGTTTTTAAAATACTTATTTAAAAATAGATCGACATTTTGGGAAATTTGCTTTCTTGCCGGGAGTTAAACAGGAAGATCAATACAACTGTCATGTTTGTACAGTAAATATCCAGCAGCTTGTTAGCTTAGTTTAGCATGAAGACTGGAAGCAGAGGAAAACAGCTAGCCTGACTCGAGCAAAATATGCCTAACAGCACTTTTAAAGCTCACTAATTAATATCTTGCAACCCCCCATAAAACCACAAATTGTCTTTTTTACACTTTGTTTTTTATGGAGTAAAAAAAAAAGACAGTAAATATTGAAGTATTCCTTTAAAAATTATACAACTTTTACAAAGTATTTTATAGCCTGACAAGAAATCTGCACCTGTCTACTTTCCAAACACATTTTTTTTAACTGGATAAGAAAACAAAAAGCTTGAAACTAAATTTAAACATACAAAAATAAATGCATTAAATGTATTTAAAAACAGCGTATGATGCTTATTTGATCATTTTAATATTGTACAGGGTTAAAATGCTGATTCAAAGTCAATATTTTGACAGTAAAACCAAAGAAAAAAACATAAAATTGTTTACCTTTTTATGATTAGTATATATTTTGGTTTAAGCAGTAAATTTAGGTAAATACAACTGTTGCAAAGCTTCTGTAAACATTGTAATTGGCCAAACATTAGATGGCAATGAGGGACAAGTATAGTGAGGTATTGAAGGCAATAAACACACAACACCTAAAACAATACAACACAAATTTAATAATGTGTTTAAGTTTGTGTATCCAACATGTACACATTCTGCACATATGGTCAGCACACAGATGTTGTTGTATACAGATGTGTATTCATTTAAAGCTGGGGTTCCAAACACCTGAGGCTGAAGTCGTGGGGAGGCGGGACTTCTGCAGGAGGTGGAGCAACAGCAGTAAGAAGCCCACGCTGACCACGCCCAGGATGACCACGCCTGAGATCAGAGCGCTGGTCACCGGGTTCATCGGCTGGGAGGGGTCACCAGATGCTGGCGGAGGGAAAGGTGAACAATGGCAGAAACTTAAAACAGACATGTTCTTTGACGTGGGGATTAACATGACCTGAGTTTGTTTCTTTTTCCTCCAGAAAGAGAAGTGGAACCTTTTTGTTATTGTTGCCTTAAATCATCAATTTCCATGGGTATCCCCTGTCTTTCCACCTATCCCAGGACTTAGTCACGGGTGATATTTTAAACCTCTTTATGTTTCGTAACCTTGTATAATGGAACTTACCTAGTTGAGAGTTGTTGACGGGAGTGTCATCTGAAAAAATTATTTTAAAAGTGTTTATTAGGGTTAATTTTACAGATACTTTAATCCTCAATGGTTCTGTGGATGTATCATCTCAATTTAAAGGAATAGTTTGACATTTTAGGAAATATGTTTATTCATTTTCTTGCCAAGAGTTAGATGAGAAGATCGATACCTCTTTCAAATCTATCTGTTAAATATGAAGCTACGGCCAGCAGCTGATTAGCTTAGTTTTGCATACAGACTTGAAAAGGGGGGATACAAGCTATCCTGGTTCTGTCCAAAGGTAACAAAATCCACCTACCAGCAACTCTAAAGCCCCGTAATTAACACACTATATATAATTTGTGTAACCTGTACAAAAAACAAAGTGTAAAAACAACAATTTGTGGTTTTACAGGGGTCATGTGCAGGACTATCTTTTGGTCATAGATAAGCCAACTGGTTGCTAATGGTAACCTTTCATTTTATTCTGTACAGATATGAGAGTGGTAATCAGCAAGGTAGCGAATACGTGTATCTCCCAGTATGTCAAACTATTCCTTTAAGAGTGACTTTCTTATTCGTACCACTCCTGGTGATGATTGGTCCAGCAGTGATTATGGCGTTCCCAGATGCTGCTGGGAGAGAATCAGGATTCACTCCTTCATCCCGCCTGCGTCGTCGCCCACAGATCTGCCAATCACATAATCAGATTTCATTCCTCCGTGAAGTCAGGGAGGCACATGTGGAATCGCAGATTGAGATTTATGATTTCTTACACCTACTGGCATGAGCATGATGCAGTCGTCTGCTCTGCAAAGCTTGGTGACACAGTGCAAAAACACGGTCGACATCTTCTGGTGTCTGTGTTTGACAAAACGGAAAACCTCGAAGGAAAAGCGGCCCATCTGACTCTTTCCATTCTCAAAAACTGTCGTCTGTGGGTCTTTGTAGCAGCTGTGTCAAAAGAGAACGACACACAGACACACACATATGTGCATGTACACACTGAAAATGACTGGTTTGATGTATACTTAAGTACTCTTTGAGAGGGGAAAAAAGCATTCATGGGGATAAGCTTGGAGAGTCTGAATAGGTAATGGCTCCCTTTTGTGGCTTATCAAGTCATCATCTTGAGGAAAAAAAAAAAAGCAAGATTACCCAAAGAAAAGGTCGTAGCGTAGTTCATCATTAGGATTCCCTGAGGGGGTTGTGTAACAGTAGTCCATCAAGATGTTCCACCTGCAGGGGGACAAAACTGTGAGATGTGGATGGAGGATAGAGATCTAACTACACATGGGAAAGCACAGATCTGCCTTTCTCTGCTGCGGACTGGCGCCTTCACATCGTATAATAACATAATGGCATAATGAATGTAAGCAAACCATAGAAAAAAAAGGGCTGAATCTGGAAAAACGATGGTGGGAAAGATGCTGTGATTGACTATATCCCAAATCTTATCTCTGCTTTGTAGACGCTGTTGAAAAGCCAACAATGCAAGTTAGATGAGTAATATTTCCACAGATTTTTTTTCACATTTTTAAAGTTAAATGACAGTAAAAATATTCAGTAGCAAACAATTGCTTTCTGGTACCGTTTGTCTAAGTTTGTGGCCTTCACAGCAGCAAATACTCTGGTTTTCAGAGCCAGTCCAGCCATTGGAATAGAGAGAGGTTGATTGTACGTCGAATCCTGTACAGAAAAGTGAAAAATAAGAAAGTATGTGGTTTTTTTTAAACTTAAAACACAAATTTGTAAACTTGAAATTACTGTAAAAGGATCTGTGCGGGTTCAGTGCTGTAATAATGAGGTGTTAAATGATAAGGCTGGTGATATTCTATGTTTATGTTATGAAATGACCAAAACCAACAGTGTGTTAGTCCGTCTCTCAGTAATTTCTGGCTTCCCTGCTGTCTGCGGCTCTCAGCCCCGAGCCCATTTGTTCTTACTGAAGACGTTAATCTTTAAAACATGTCATGAATACATAGTTACTCATTTTAGAAAAGGCTAAATCTATTTTTTACAACATCTGAGCACTGTAGTTTTAAGTAAATCTTGCTCAAACAGGAGGAAATTGTGCGTTTGTTGGGGACTATATTCAGTAGCGGATTTATACACATTTGTCGCACAAGTATTTACAGCAGCAGGATGATGTATGTAGATCGATTCAAAATAAACTACAGTGCCTGTTTTCATCATAAATAAGGAACATGTCACCCAGTGCAACGGTGTGGCTCACTAATGTGTTTTTAACAGTTTATGGACATTAATTTTTTTGGACAACAATGGAGCTCTAAGGCGCGGAGGAATACGGTATATCAGGCTTTGGCTACACAGACAATTCAGAAAAATATGGAATATCACAAGACCTTCAAGATTCAACCTCCTAACATGGCCACCTTTTTAAAGTAGTTAAGAGATCCATTAAAAGAAAACAAACATGATTCAAAGGTCATGAACTCAATTTTGATTGATAAAAATCCTGCTGAACCCTATAACCTAATAACCACCGTGAATTGAAATGGAAATGATTGTATACGGCAGGAGAACGCAGCAGTGTACTCACATTGTACAAGATCATACTCAGCGTGCTCACAAATGTACCGTTGCTGTCCTTGACAGAGACAGCAGCAGAGGAGCTGTGAAAAGACGCAACAATTATTTTACTGCTATTTACTAATATATTGTGGGTCTTTACTTAATAAAAAACAATTATTTTTTTTACAGTGTGTTTACAGCATCATCTAACCTTCGGGTTTATTCATTCAAGTGACTGAAAGACAACAGTTTAGAGGGATGTATGCATGTGAATTAGCATGTCAGTCTTTTGAAAACTTGCAATAAACGGTTCAGAGAAAATCAGAAGACACAAAGCCACTCAGGCTTTTAAATAAGACTTTTAACTGTCAACACAATTTAGAAATACAATAAGCAAAGCTCTTAATGAAATGAAATCTTCATACAACTGAAAGAGGACAAATCTACTGAGAAATTCCTGAAAGGTCAAGCTCTCTTTTGGACACTGAGAGATCTTTTTTGGGCAGCAACTTACGATGCCAGCTGTGAGTTATTGACCAAGTACTCCAGTGGGTAGCTGCAGCTGAATTTATACAACAAACTGGGCAAGTAGCTGATTATAGCGGGCGGGTCAGGGGTGTCGATATAGCCTGAGACGTTCCCAATTTGTACTAGAGACATGTTCCCATAGGCATTGGCCCCGTAGGCTGTGCTGACCTGCAGAGAGAAACATCTCGGCCACGTCACTTTCTCTCAAGTCAATAAACAACACAATGAAGGTGCCTATTGATTATATTAACACCATGTTCTCGTGTTTGTGTATTCTTTACCACCAGGCTGTTACCGCAGGCCTCCAGGGTGCTGAGGCTGATGCTGAACAGGACTGCTGTGGGGAAGGTGTTGTTGTTTATGAAGCCGCGGCACTGGGTGTCACCGTGGCGACCATTCAGGGCCAAATCTGTGTCGGTGTAGCCGGAGAATAGCACCGGGCAGAAGTTGATCTTCAAGGTGATGGTCTGAACCCCGCAGTACACACTGATGTCACGCTCACCTTGAGAAATGGAGAGGGGGCAAAGTGAAGGGTGAAAAAAGATGAAGCGAAGTTTAGACATTAGAAAAGTGTTTTTCAATCCTGGTCCTCAAGACGCAGCACCTCTTTCACCTGATAGCTTAGGTGTAAAATGTTGCCTATTAGATGGTGGGAATGAAAACCAGCAGGACTTTTGGGTCATGAGGACAGGACTTATTCACTTTCTTTCAGAAAGTTAGATAAGAGGATTGATACCACTCTCGTGTAGCCAGAGCTAGCAGCCGGTTAGCTTAGCATAAAGACTAAAAACAGGGAAACAGCTAGCCTGGCTCTGTATGAAGGTAATAAATTAATTAAAACATTTAATCTCATTTGTTTAAACCGTACACAAACCTAAGTGTAAAAACTACAATTTTAAGGGGAGTTATGTGCCAGACTATTTCTTGTCTCAGACTGTTGTCTGCAAATTTATTAACTGACAAATTGAATCTAATATCTAACATGTTAATTAGAGAGCTTTAGCTAAATAACAATTACACACACTGCTGCAAAGATAAGTAATGTTAGATTAAATGCCAGTTACCGGTTTTTGTAAGCTGTAAAAAAGTTCTGACAAACGGCACTCAGTATGAGACAACTACCAGAGCTCCAAAGAGGCCAAATCTGCGCCCAAATTGCACAGTCAAAAATATATAATTCAATTCAATTGAATATGATCCACCTTTGCAGCAGCATCTGCAATACTGGTGTGTTTACTTCAAAGTGTATTCCTTCGTGGAGTTATTTTGTGACCCCCCCTGCAGCTAAGATAGAAAGTTCAAGAGGCGGAAGAAATATTCAAATCCTTTACTTACCTATGTCAAAGCACCAATGCCACAATGTAAAAATACTTCATTACAAGTACAAGTCAGGCTCATACTCAATAGTATTATCAGCAAAATTAACAAAGTATCAAAAGTAACAATAGTCATACTATGACCCCAAAAGCGTTGCTCATCAATGCTCCATGGTCCATGTGATTGTTAAATGTACAGCCAGGCTTTTTATCTTAAATATAACTAGCAACTGAACATATTAATCATATAATAGTTTTCTTATATTTCTTAATGACATTAAAGGGTTGGTGGATTGTGAAAACATCAGGGACAATGATGGAAGTCTCATATGTACAATGAAGAACAAGTGTCTCACAGTTGTAAAGAGTAAAATGTGTCTTTCCACCACTGACAGAAGCCTTATCATATGTCTCATATCTGCAGTCAGAATAAAAGAAGCGTTTCTAATCTGAAAAGAGAACCTATGTTATCTGGAGCATCCTCACCAGGAAATCTGCTGTGGTAGGTGGCATCACAGTTGTATCCATTAAACTGCGTGGAGACCGAAGCGGCGTTACTCATCAGCAGGATGATAAAGCATATTCGTGTCATTTCAGCGCCTGAGAGAGGTTTGCCCACTGTCATCTTCAGAAGGTCAACATTGCATTAACCACATTCCTCAGTTACGTGTTCAAAAACAGCACTTATCTGAAAATTAGATGTTTGAAAACAAGGCTACCCTGCCTCGCCTGTTTCCTCGACAACTGCACACTCTGACCTCTATCAAAGTAGTACAACCTTCTTTCCCAGGTCCCCTAATCCTTCTTATCCTGCTCCCTGTGCCCCCTTTTACTTCACTCACTCATTTTGGCCCAAAACCTCTATTTCCCAACCCCTTTTAAACTGAGGTCACCCCTCTTTCCAGCTCAATCCATCCCCTCTCCCTACCTACACTTCTATTTTTTTTCTACACCCGTTTACCTGTTTCCTGCTTCATCCAAAGTCATTGATTGGAACCCCTCTTACCGTGGTGTGTGACAAGAAAAAAGTCGAACAATGTGGGATGTAGTTTTGGTGGCATCAGGGACTTAAACTAAACAGAACGTCAGCCTTACGCGTATCTGTTGTTTGTGCACAGATATGAAAGATAGAGAGATTCATTATCCAAACACTTAAACAACAGTGCAGAACATGGGAAACTCCGTCAGATCTGAATGGCCTGGACAAATCTTTTCACAGCGCCCAGAAACCCGATCGTACTTGGAGGGTTCCCACTCGTCTCTCCTCAGTCTGATCGCTGTCTGTCAGCTCACACAAACAGTGGGTCTCAGCAGGGGGGGGCCCGGCCCGGGAATTAAGCTGTCATCGGCTGCTGCTGCAGCTCACATTCACATGAACATAAAAGTCAACTCACGGTCTGATGCAGGGCTGTGTGTAGATAATTGTGATGCACAAGGCATCACTTAGAGTAAAGGCTCTCTGTGGCGCACGCAGCACGGCATGTTCAGTGTCGCAGAAGGCAGAAGTGGAATCTTGAGTTTGTTTTACACTTTCTCACTCTGCCTCGAGACAACCCGCTGACTTTTACTTTTACTGCAGTCCATCTAACAAAAACTAGGCTATGTTAACGTCAGATTTTCCGTTCTTTTATCTCTTAACTATTTTATACAAAGTTAAAGAGATGCTATTTGTAGGATAAAAATTACACATATACATGTTCCACTTCTCATGTAATTCATATGATCAAATGTCCTTGTAGGTTAGCCTATGTTGGTAAGACATCACGTTCATTAAAACAGAGTATAAGTGAACACAAGTGCTCCATAAGGAGAAATGATAGAGATTATCCAATAATAGTACATTTCAATGACTTCAGCCATGACATCTCATCATTCAGGTTCCAGGGTATTGTAGAGGTGACTCTGCCCGAGAGAGAGTTGGTAACATTGATTAGATTCTTAATAGAAGAGAAGTATACTGCTAGGACTGAATGATGAGAGTGCACGGCATGGTATACTTTAAGGAGCTTTGGGATCAAATAGACCTATTTATAGTGCACTCAAGATACAAGTATTTCATACGATTGCACAATTTTGAATTACTTATGAAAGCTGCAAGGCTGATGTTTTCATTCATTAGATATGCAATTTCTGTAAATATTCTTGTAAATAGGCAGAAGTATGTGTCGTGGTGTCTGACTTGCTTCGGTTTTTCTTTTCTTTTTCTTATGTGTGGACTATAATGCGACAGATTGTACACACATCACTGTCAATTACTGAGAGACACTCCCACAGGAGAATAATTGTCCCACACCTGTGCGCACAGAATGGGTGGAACATTATCTATTTTAGATCATCGTTATAAGAATTGTTTAAAATGCTCTTGACAAAGGTCCAGAGGGACTGAAATGTTAGTATGATCAATAAATTGTGATGCTGAGCAAGAGCAGTGTGCAGGATCTTCCTTTCTCAAGACTGAAGTGATACTTTCCAACGCACCTGTACCTGAGATAGTTGGATATGCGAACATCTCCTTTGAAAAAATTGTCTGCAACTATTCTGCACTCCAAAATCTTGTAAGCAAACGCTACCCAAGATAAGAGAATGAAGACACTCCAAGAATCAACGCTCTAACCACGAACTGTGCAAATATTCATTCATTCATTCACCTGAGAAGTCGCTGACATAATTCTGTTCGGCCCTTCCCCCCCATCTTACAGATGACAAACCCAGTCTCCACGAGACAAGCTGAAGGTTCAATTCTAGAGACTCAAGGAAAAAGAGACGCGCCTGCAACTCTCAGTGAATATTGGCGCAACAGGCGCATTCCCAGGGGGCTAAGGATCCAAAAAGAACCTACTATAGACAAGAACTGTAAGACATTAATACAGAGATAGAGTGAAATCCTCAACAAATGTTTACTTGATCTGATGCTACTGATCATTGAACAAGTGTCATCAGAAATGAAAGAGTTTGAATCCATGAACATGAAGAGAAAATGAGAAGAGAAAGAGAAAGGCCCTGACTTCACAGCCATAGATAAATCCATCAAACAGTCTGTGGCCAAGTATAAGGACCACCTACAAGCTAAAAAGATCCAAAAGTATAAAAGGGATACAGAAGATTATTCACAAAACAGAGCGTACCGCTGGGAAGGTCAGAAAAAAGATGTGCGTCAACCCCCAGAGGAGGCCTGCACCGTATCCAGATGACTCCACTACAGAAAGCGAATATCAAAGTGACAGTGACTTCAGCGACCAACATGGCCAAATGTGTTGTTTTTTTTAGCTCAGAGGGGCGGGGGCATCCCTCCAAACCAAAGAAACGCTGCAGACGGAGAAAAGGGTCCAACAAGAGACGGTGGCCACAGACCCATGACGTGCAACTACAGCAGGAGGATCAACCGGTCCAAACAACAATTGACAGATGCACACATCTCTGTTCTGTCAAAAGGTCTTTCATTTGTCCCTGCTCCTGGAGATAGACAATTTGATGCAAGAGTGGATGTATTCAAGTTTTTCCAAATAATTAAACTCAAACAGATATACTCACACCAATCTGCAGGTCAGGACTAACCCCTCTCTCATGAAACTAGTACACCTTTTAAACCTAAGAGCATCTTTTATCTTATAGTGAACGATTCTTCTATAAACACATACTGCAGGCTTGTTGAGCAAAAAGCTACGTCTGAATATGGTTAATCTAGACCTCATCTGCAAAAATAAAATATGTCCAGAGAAGAAGAGAAAGCATTGAAAGATTCTACTATAGTCTTAAAACCATCAGATAAGGAGGGGTCTATAGTAGTTTAGGACTACGACAAATACAAGGAAGAAATTATGAGCAATGTGAAATTCTACAGAAAACTCAGTGGAGACCTACAGCAAGTTTTCAGAGTGAGATTTTTGTGTATCTTGAGAAAGCCCATCAGAATAAAATCTTCTCTAAGCAAGACTTTGAGTACCTGAAATGTATACATCCCATACGGCCTGTCCTATACACCCCGCCCAAAGTGCATAAACCTAAAACTCACCAGAATAACTATCCAGGTAGACCAGTGGTGGCTGGGATTGGTTCACTACTAGAACCATTCGAACTATGTGTAACCACTACCATCTTACATTAGATATTCTATAGACTTCATTAATAAGATCTCAGAGATAAAGAACATGAGTGAAAACTGTACTTTGGTAACTCTTGATGTAGAGAGTCTTTACCTAAGCATTCCCCACCAGGGGGGTTATCATCATTAGTACACTGCTTGGGGAAAAAGTTGTCAAACTAATGACAGTCCGCCTAATGAATTTATTTTAAATTTGGCAGACTTTGTTTTAGAATATTTCAAATGTGAGGAGGACTATTATCTTCAGGTGAATGGTTATTCAATGGGCAGTAGTGTAGCTATGCCAATCTATATGTTGGTCTTTTTAAAGGAAAATTCTTATAATCCCACAGAGAATTTGTAGATAAAATATTCAAATGGTATCGTCTGTTTTGAGGGGGACATGGGTGAATTACAAGAGTTTACAAGACTTCTCAATGAAAATAGATTAAAAAGTTCACTATGCTTTGTATAGAGTTAATTTCCTGGACATCTGAGTTGAGAAAAAGTCTGGTACACTATTCGCTATACAGAAAAGATACAGATCGAAACACCTTATTACTTGCCAATAGCATCACCCCACACGCCCAAAACGAGGTTTACCAAGAGAACATTTTATTGACAAATCGGTAGATATGAAAGAAAGATTTTTAGAACAGCATTTTCCATGTGATTGTGTGATCGTATGGCCTTACAGAAAATGGAAAAGGAAATTAGTTGTTACAAAAGAATCCCTCACAGAAAAAGAAATACTCCATCATATTTGGTACAACCTATATCCTCAACTGCCATAGACTGGGCTCTATTATCAAAAAACATTGGCACATATTATCATCAGACCCCACAATGTCCACGACTTTGAAAGAACCACCATTAATAGTCTATCGGAGAGGATGTAATCTCAGAGGTAGCCGTGTATATGCTAATGTAAAATCAGTGAAAAAGAGTACACAGACTTTGTTAAAACCTCTTTCATATGGGTGCTAGAAATTCAGAGTGTAATAATATGGTCAAATGTAACGACTTTACTCATCCTCATAATGTATTTTTATCAATGATGTCATCACATGTTCCATTTCTCATGTAATTTATGTGATCAAATGTCATTGTAGGTTAGTCTATGTTGGTAAGACACCACGTTCATTAAAACAGAGAATAAGTGAACACAAGCGTTCCATAAGGAGAAATGATAGAGATTATCCAATAACAGTACATTTCAATGACTTCAGCCATGACATCTCATCATATAGGTTCCAGGGCATTGAAAAGGTGACTCTGCCCGAGAGAGAGGTGGTAACATTGATGAGATTCTTAATAGAAGAGAAGTATACTGCTAGGACTGAATGATGAGATTCCATGGTATATTATGTTTTATGGTGGACTCAAGTATTTCATACGATTGCACAACTTTGAATGACTTATGAAAGCTGCAAGGCTGATGTTTTCATTCATTAGATATGCAATTTCTGTAAATATTCTTGTAAATAGACATGAATTATGTATCGTGGTGTCTCACTTGTTTCTGTTTTTCTTTTCTTTTTCTTATGTGTGGACTATAATGCGACAGATTGTACACATGTCACTGTCAATTACTAAGAGACACTCCCACAGGAGAATAATTGTCCCACACCTGTGCGCACAGAATGGGCAGAGCATTATCTATTTAAGATCATTGTTGTAAAAATTGTTTAAAATACTCTTGACAAAGGTCCAGAGGGACTGAAATGTTAGTATGATCGATAAAGAGCAGTGTGCAGGATCTTCCTCTCTCAAAGCTGAAACTTTCCAACGCACCTGCACGAGATAGTTGGATGTGCAAACATCTCCTTTGAGAAAACTTTCCTCCAAACCTAAATCTCTTTCAGTCAGCATGTGTAGTGTGAAGGATTTATATTGTGAGACAAATTATGAGTGGGAGGACTGCTGCTTCTTCACAGTATGATCCGTCACTGCTGAAGTGTCCTTGTGGCCCTCATACTTGTGTTATGTGTGTGTGCACGTATAACTGTAGCCTCTCCACATAATCTGTTCTCGCTGTACTGTTTTGACACACTCCTGTCATTGTACGGCAGCATATCTACACAAGAGGTTTGCCATTTGTCATTCTGAAAACGTGCCCTGGAAAAAAAAAAAACTCTAGGAAAATGAACTCACTGCTGTGAGGTTATGTGCATGTGTGCGTGGGTATGTGGTCTCATCTGTTTTAGAGTGGGTGAGTGTGTGCTTGGGTCTCAGCAGGGCTCTGTATTGCATTCATATGTTAGTGAGTTTTAAAGCGCCTTCATCCTGCGATGAAGTCTGTTAACGTTGCTTGATAAGCAGCTTCCTCTGTTCAGTCTGAGCTCCAGTGAGACCAGACCAGACCAAACCGATCCACCACCATCTGTAAAATTTAATGGTGGTAATTATTTTTCTTTTGCTTGAAGTCTTTTGTTCAACAGAAAGACAGAACATCTTGCAACTAATAGTTTGACACTGGCAGTTTTCATTGGGCGTGCTCCCACGTGTGCGCAATCTGTCTTCATGCGGATGACGAAAAACACACCACAAGTGCCTGTTCTGGAGTTTTTGATTGTATCACATGATCTTCCTCAGCAGATGGAGTTTGTCCAGTCGTCATGGACTTGTTAGTGTTCAGATTTTTTTTCCATTTTTATAGCTCTACTGTCTTTGTATATGCACTGAATAATTTAAATGCAGCATTAGGTGCGTCTACAAGCTCAAGGCTGGATTACAACCAGGCCCCCAGTTTGTCTGTGTAGCAACTGCTTTGAGGTTGTTTGATTCATTACAAATCCATTTCAATCAGGAGAGACTCAATTGAAGGAGAGGCTTAGAGAATAATTAAATTACATTTATTTGACTGCACAATAGAGAAGGTTGAAGAAATATATGAGAAGTCTTTGGAGATTAGACCCCACCATGACCTCATTGTTTTCAGAGAGAGATCATGCCATGAGGAGAACAGAAATATTGGCGTCTAGACACCGGTGGTGGTGGTGATGAAGGGGTGAGAGCAATGGATGAAGAGCTGGATGGACGTGATGTGGAGCAGGATTCTGACGAGCTCGATGGAATTACCCATGGAGGCTGGATCTGATGAACACCGGGGGTGAATGGGGCGGAGGAGGGTTGCATTGATCTGACACTGAAATGACAGCTGACAGCAGCACAGAGGGGAACCGTTTTAAAAGTTTGACAGCAACAAGATGATTGGCTCACAGAGGTTGTGATGGAAACTGATTAGTTTAACTGAGAGCTCGAATGTCCTCGGTCAGCTGCTTAAGTCGAAAGAGAGAGAGAAAAAATAGTAGCATGAGGATAGTCTTCATGATTGAACTTTCTCTATGTTTCATTTGGTAATATGCACCAGTAAAGCACGATAAAACTGAAATGTTTAGGCCCCTTGAGGTGGCGCCATCATTTTTACTTTCTCTTGATGCCCTGTCTCATAAAGTGACTCTGTATCAAAATATATCCTTTGATATTCAACCGTATTGTCAAACTAAATTGCTAAATTTGCTAACCCCCAGATTATGTTCAACGACAGCAACATCGAACACCAATGCAAATCCTCACTTTCTACAATTAAATTAAGGGGTTCGGCAACTTAAACACTTGGTTTGTGAATAAACTGTCAGACAGCAAATCCGGGGCAGGGTAGTATTCCAGTGAGGAGTAATGATGGGTTTCTGGTGCTCTGACAAAAATTGATTTTTTTTTTGTGGGGGGTGGAATAAAAAGGTGCCCACAGCTCATTTTTGCCTCAAGGCCACTGTGGGTCTGGCCATGTTAAAGCCCGTCTCAGTTGTTTAAAAATGTAGTCCTAATGTTCTGTTTGGGGTCCTGGAGACCTTGGGCCCTCTTTAACAGCTCAAAAATATTGTTTTATCACCTTGATAGTTGACTTGTCATGACTTGTCCTAATTTCAGGACAATTGGTTGTAAACTTTTTAAACTAATGACATGTTTCAGAAGTCCGCTACAGAAGATGTCACATTGCTTCTGTTTGGGGTCTCAGAGAGCCGAGCTGTTAAAAAAATGGTTAAATACAATGGATTTTCATATACTCTGTATCTGTGAGTTAGTTTTACACTACCCCTCAAAATTCCCTAATAAATTTATACTCTTGGCATTTTTATATATAGTTTGTGTATTTTATGCCATTATTAGACAGTGACAGTAGAGAGGTGACAGGAAACAAGGGGAGAGAGAGAGATGGGAAACTACATGCAACAAAGATCTGTTGCCAGAATTGAACCACAGCCTCTTAATCAGCAGGCTGCCAGGGCACGCTATTTTTGCAGTTTTATAACAGTTTGTTCATAAGAAGTCTAAGAGGTTTGCTCATATGAGGTGAACAGAGGTTGGCAAACAAGAGGAGCACATATTTGTTTCTGTATAATGCATAAATGCATAAAGAAAACAAGAAATATTTCCTTATTTGGTGGTGAAAATGTGTATTTTGTCACATATTTTGTTGCATATTAGGTTTTAATGAGGTCAGAAGAAAAGAAAAGAAATATTTAAAGGAAAAAATGGGTGATTTGCAATAATGATGAGGGGTTAATAATAAAAAAAAAAACAATATGGTACATTCATATATAATGTTTTCTGTCAGGAAAAACATTTCATAGATTCAGTGTGCATGTCTGTGTATGAGCACACCTATATGGATGTTATGTGTTTGCAGTTTGTTTTCTTTTGCCTGCATTGTTGTTCTCATCCTACCCATGATACTGTTGCCCTCATCTAACACGTCTCCTGTGCGTCACTCTGTTTAGATTGATCCTTGCCTGTGGCCTCACGTGTCAGACTCAGATCCGGGCTGGAAGACGTACAGGCTCCCGCTGGCCGCGCAGAGCCCTGAGAAACACAGCTGGCTGCAGGTGTTTGTTATTCACTGCTGCTCACCTGTCCCTCCGATGAGGTAGGGCTGAAATCAAATAGGAAGCAGACAAGTGGCATTCAGAGCAAACAGGATCAGATGGCCACATACACGTGAAATTAATACATATTCTGAACCCACACCATCTAGCTTATTTTACAAATCCCACCCTGCAAGTGACCCATTTAGCCCATGTATAGCCATGTGCTCTACTTCTGTGCTTGTGTATCAGTCACATGACTTTCTTTAAGATGTAAAGTTATACTGGAAATCACACACGAGTGGGTCTGTGAAAAACATGTACCCATACACCCCCAAAACAATGCGTATCTGGTTGATTTTCTTTAAAGGCTAGTTTCTCTTATACCACACCTGCTCATTTTCCATTCAAATCACAGAGATTCATTAGAAGCTACCTTATTTCACCATATGTTCAACCACATTCACCAGTTGTTATGTTGCAGTAAATCTTTCTTTAACCTTTCATCATAATACCACACATCTCTGTGCAACTCAACAGTCGTCTCCCGAGATTTGTGAATGTTTCCCGCAGGTCGTTGCGCTCAGAGACTTTTTATGGCCCAGGACCAACCGCCACTCTTAGATCTGACTGATAGAGCCGTCTCTATCTGATCAAACTGAAACATCCAGACTCAACAAACAGACATCTACATAGCACAATCTGGGCTGCATCACAAAACCCGTGAGAGCGTAGCTGTAATCTGACGCTCCAGTTTTAACACAGGCAGGAAAGTGAAGCCCTCATCAAAGGCCCTGCTGCGATTTCATCCTCAGTGAGTAATGTTTCCAAAAGCCAGAAACCTCTTTTTACCACAACAGAACAGCAAATGCAAGTATTTGGGTAAAAATATATTTCTAGTACAGACAAAGTAGTGCACAAGAGCATGAAAGCATTTTTATACTGTATACTGTTATTAATAACTTTGATTTGTAGAGAAAAGGGTTTATTTCTCAAGGTGATATCTTCTGAAAAATGAAAAAGAATGAACCAGTTGTTTTTTTGAAAATGAGGAGATGTTTGATGTCTGTATCTTTTGTTGGGCTGAAACCCGGCGTAAATTCCCAGGTCAGGAGGGAAAACAGCAGGCTGACTTATTGTTTATGTATGAAACTCTAGCCTGTATTAGGAGGAAAACATGTGAGGAGCACTCCTTTTCTTTAACATGACCTTGTCACGGATATCACTCAAAGGAGACTGTAGCTATTTATGTCTTTCATACTGCTCCTGTATCCACATGCACACTGTATTTACCTGAACTGGGAAATAAAAAAGGAGATACAGAATAAGGCAAATTTCTTTGGTTTAACTTAAATCAATACTTTTTTTTTTTTACTATTTATGAGGCAAAATAATCAGGCCAACATCTGATGTGTTGCTGCTTGAAAATAAAAAAATAATAAAAAAAAAAAAAGATTGAGTCAGTTATCATGATTTAAAACTGAATTTGCTTTTAATGAATATTTATGCAGCAAAATAAAGCCTCCAATTTAAGTTGTTTTGAAAACTGAAAGGAAAAAATGAATGATTTGAATCCAAATTTGACTGAATTATTTACAGAGGATTTTTTTTTTCAGGACGTCTGAATTTAGATTCTGTTTTATTAAAGTATCAACATTTAGGCTGATAACCAAATCCATGAGTGTGAAATACTGTATTCTTCATGTCTGGAGATAATCATGGCACTATGCTGCCCCCCTGTGCTCTCTGTGTCACACTGACAAACAGCTGCAGCCTCATTCTGATCTGTTTCCTATTAAACTGCATCTAAATTTTTAAACATTGTAGACTCTTTAATCCTTTTAGATTTTAAGGCATCAATATAACCTTGGCAGTTTATTAAAAACTAGACACCTGTTTGTTTAATGAATTCATTTTTTGCATCCTGATAAGACTTAAATGTCTGTGTGGATTCAAATAGAGACATCAGGTATATATTAAGGCCTCAACTAAATATTTTCTGGGAAGCCAGGGGGCATTTTCTCCTGAACATCAGCGTCTGCTTTAACGAAACCAGACTACAAATGTGAAAAAATCCCTCTAGAATTCAAAGAATATAAATCAGACTTTCTTTGGTGAATGAAAAACACGGCGAAATGAATCATTTCTTTATTTGGATTTATAGACTTTGGAAGGATTCACTATCACGGCAACTTTATGTATGTTTATATTATATAGACTCACCATATAAGAAGTCTCAATATGCTATAATAATATACTTTCTATTCATATACACCAGATATCTAGAGCAAACCCACAGAAAACTTAAGGTCTGTTCCAACTTCTTTTGCCACTGAGTTTTATTAAATTACATTTTCATATATTCATTCATATCTTGCACTGAACTGTAATTTTAACTCCCCTGACGGATCTGATTACAATTTTCTTATTCTCACCCTCTATTTTATTTTACTTTGTCTTTTTTTATCGCCTTGACTGTTTTATACCTTGTCTTAATGCCTTTTTATGTCTTATATAACGCACTTTGAATTTGCCCTTAGGTGCTATGCAAATAAACTTGCCTTAATTAAAAAAGTACATTTGCTTTTTAACTTCTATAGGAGAGTTTTGGTTCGTGTCATACAGGGACATCGGGCACAGTTTAGGCTGCCATTTTTTTTCTGAATTTACTCTTTAACATTGTCATACCAGGATGTATGGGGGGGAAAACACCTAAAATCTCTGATTTATACACATTTTTAAGTTAGCCTAAAGTCAAAATGGCTGGAAAAAATGTCTCATTTTATAATAACACAACAAAACCCTGATATCTGCTGGGCTGTATATAAAGACACTATATCTCAGTGTTCATTATATGGATATTACATTACAGTGAAATTTAAAATGCCATCATATAATAAGGTCACTAGGAATTCACCACAGTATTCCCTGTAAGAAAATATAGCATCAAATAGAGAAAAAAAGTGCTCATTCCTGCACTGTCAGGCCTGTTGCAGCCTGCTCTTATTTCCATGTGTCCACTCCTCAATCAATACAGGCTTCATGCTCTCATCCAGGCCTCTGGCGCTCCTGTGATTGAGCATTTGTGCGTTTTTTTTTTCCTCCTCAGCTCTAGACTGCGGTCAGTTACACCTGCGCCACAGCGGGGAAGTCAGCGGTGTAACATCTGATTCAGGGTCTGCAGGGCGGTGTTGTGAGCCCCCCCCCCCCCTACCTCAGAGCTGAGCAGAGCAAAGCAGAGCAGGCCCGCCATTTCCTCCCCTCCTCAGTCAGTGGTCCTTTCTTTCATAGCGCTTTTTTGAAAGGCGAGCGGCGGCGGCGGCGGCGGCAGCGGCAAGAGGAGGAGGAGGAGGAGCGGCGGCGACTGGCGGAGCGGCGGAGCGGTGGAGGTAGGCAGGGATCCGGTGTGCCACATCGGGATGAGAGCGAGACAGAAGCCCGGGTCGGATGAGTCAGCGAGTGGACCCTGCAATCATCGCATCCCGTAAAACTGACAGAGTTTGGACGGAGGCGAGCGGCGCAACGAGAAGCAGAGATTATAATATTTTTTGATTGTTGTTGTTGTCAGATTCCGCTTCTGTTTATTCCGCCCTCCCCTGGTCCGCGTCTGCCATAGCCTAGATTTTTTTAATTTCCACCGAGAAAAAAAGCAGGGGGGGTCCGGCAAGGTTGCGGAGGAGGTGGATGATTTATTTATTTTTTTAATTTTTTTTTAAAGCTCACATATCCGAAGATAAACACAGACAAGCGTACATTTCTTCTACAAAGTCTTTTGTTGCAGCCTTCAGTGAGTGAGCGAAGATGTCGGGCCAGAGCATCACGGACAGGATAACTGCAGCCCAGCACAGTGTGACGGGATCCGCCGTGTCCAAAACAGTATGCAAGGCCACCACTCACGAAATAATGGGCCCGAAAAAGAAACATTTGGACTGTGAGTATGTTTAAACCGAGTGAAATCACCGCAGCCTCCTCCTGCTCCTCAGTGAAACGCCGCTGAGTTGTGTATGTCGATGGTGGAGCTACAAGGCCTCAAAGCCTCAGGATGCTAGCATGTTAGCATGTATGCTAACTGCTTGCTCATGTCAAGGAGATTATTATTTTTTTTATCGTAACATCGAGGACAGGCCTTGTTAACACGCTACTACACATAATTAAGAGGTTGTTAAAGATGTAGCAGCCTTTTATTACTACTTACAGATGGATTTCTTGTCAGTTTTTATCATTAGCTGCTGTCAAACTAGCTAGTTCTCTTTATGTTTCTCATATTTGAATGGCAGCTTTAACTTAATGAAGCCTACATGGCAACACATGTGGATACATATTTATGGGGCCAGTATCTTAACAGGAAAACCCTTTTTTTAAAATGATAATATACATCAGTGTGAACAAGTGGGCCCCTGCTCTCACAGGCCCTGAATTAACATTTACAGGAATGCTTGCAATCATCTCCCATCTTGGTGCACCTGCAGCAGGACAAGTGTCTGAGTGTTTCAAGCAGCACAGGCCAGCCACACAGTGAAGTGATGGAGTAATGTGATGCTGGCTGCTTCAGACACAATGAGGTGACACTGTAAAGGGGCAAAAATCACAGTATAGTGTCTGTGTCTTGACAGGGGCTTTTACTTCAGGTACCAGGAGGAGTTTTCTTGTTCTCACCAGGGCATCAACCTGAGTGTTATGCTGTTCTGTACACACCCTGACGTCAGCATAAGAGCTTAAATCCTCGTGTGATCGTAGTCTGATGCACTCAGAGGAGTCACCGTGTGTCTGTACTTGAGAGAGAAGCAGTGGTAGATTTTCTGCATATCGATCTTGCTATTTGCAGATGCATGATGGCTGTAATGAAAGTGGTTTTATTCAGGGCCTGCGTCATCATAAGAGTTCAGAAACAGTCCGGGAACAAGGTGCATACTTTTACTGTATCTGTCTGTAATGTTTGCGGCGATCTGATTGTCTCACCTACAGTGATAGCTACTTGTAGTGAACATTTTGGCCTAAAGTTGCAGGTTCCACACCTGTTGTGCCGCTCAGGCGACTCCCCCGAGGTGAGACGAGTGAAAGTTGTGCAGAGTGAGAGACTCAAGAAGAGAGGAGCCTGCTGTGTATACACATAGATAATAACATGGTGTCCTCTTGAGGAGGCTTGACTAGATGAGGCAAGCACAGCAGCAAGTTTGTTTTTATAGGTTTAGATGGATTCTTTTTGTCAACTTAATGTTATCTCCATGTCCCGCTCTGAAAGAATATAGGCAACTACTTTTGTATGACTCTGTAATATATAGCATTGATAATTTAAGGACGATAATCTCTACTTTAGTTTTGGGTATAAAGTGATACACGATTAGGGCTGGATATTGCTTGAACCAGTGCTGATATAATATGAGTTTCAGTCCCCATACCAAAACGATACTTGTTCATTATAAATGTGTTTTTTGATTTTTAAAAAAGCCAGACTTCTTAAAAGTCAGATGTCTGACCACAAGCAACGACAATAAGATAAACCTTTTCTAAAAATGGCTAAATTGTGATTGAAATTAGGAACACTTTTATTAAACAAGTATACAAGACTACACATCTGACATGCAGCACCAGTTTTTAATGTTTTTCTCAATACTCACTGCTGCAGGCAGATTTCAGTCAGGACCATGACAGCATTGAGGTTTGACACACAGCCTTATGCACGATAAGGGCTTGGCAATAATTCAGTGTGAAGTAGCATCTAGAGCTGCAACTAACAGTTATTTTCTTGTTAGTTGTATAGGTATATAAATTGTCAGAAAATAGTGAGAAATGGCTGTTATAATTTCTAAGAGATCAAGTTGACATCTTCAAATGTCTTATTTGAGAAGACAGAGGGCAAAGAAAAGCAACACGTCCTCACAATTGAGAAGCTGAAGCCAGGCAGTGTTTGGCATTTCAGCTTGTTAAAGTTACTTCGATGATTAAGCGATTATCAAAATAGTTGCAGAGTAACAATTTTTGTTTGTTACTGTACGTTACTTTGAGAAATATATAAACACATTTTTCTACAAAACTCATGTTTTTTATTTAACAAAAGTTCTCAAATGTTCAAATCTGTCTTAATACAAACAGTTGTATGAGAATTTGGCCTCAAAAATACTTTAAAATTGGATAAATTAGATTAAAATACGGATCTATCTGATGAAAGATTATGAACCTGACAAGAAATTAGATACCTGCTTTGGTTCTTGACCATTGCTATTATAACATCATCTTCATCATTTATAATATACTATATAATGCATGAAATTTAAGCAGTGTTGTATTATAACAGTATGTTAACTCACAAAGTGATACTGTGTCTAAATCAGTCATTTCAAGCTAATTAAACACCAACAAAACATTTAGAACATCTAAACATATTCTTGTTGATATCCTGATTCATTGGTTGTAACTTATATATATTTTAACCATGTAGCCCAGCTGCCATGATGTAACAGCTGAATTGTTGCACACAGTAGAGCAACATCCTGCATCGTCATGGCTGTCACATGAATACATTTGCGTCCCATGAATTTATTAGATTAGAACACAAAGTCAGTCAGTAAAGTCAGTCACTGCGAATATTTAGCAGGCTGGTTGTGACATGGCAGTGCTGTCAGTTCATCGTCCTCCCCCATATTCTTCCTCCTCCTCCTCCCCCCTTGTGCTCATCTCCTCTACGTCGTCATCTTCTTCTTCTCTGGGCAGTGCAGCCACCCATGCTAACTGCTGCTGCTTCTCTGGAAGGTTATCCTGTCCTACTTAGAGTCCCCCCGCCTTTTGAAAAGTCAAATATAGGACAGAAAGGGAGGCCCAATTACCCCGTCAGAAAGATGACTGCTGTGAATGGCAGGGTCATTAGCACCAATGGGCTAACATCGTTCAACGAGCACGCGGATGTAGAATGAACATATGAGCTGTGTGAAGAGGCAGAAGAAGTGGGACAGCACAGAACGTGTATGGTTTACATCTTCATCGACTGCACTCCATGTTGGTCAGTTACAGCTGTGATTTGTCATCCAGTTAATAATTATAATGAACAATATCAGTTTCTACTTTGACAGCAGTGATCCCTGATTGCAACGGGACTGAAACAAGGATGATTTTAGTTTTTATTTTTCAAATTCTATGTAGAAAACATCCATATTTAACATACTTTTGAACAGAATAATTGCATTGTTGTAACTCAGGTATATAGTGCTGTTCGAGTTTTTCATGGCACAGGAAGGTTTCCAGTTGTTGTGGAGAGAAACGGTGGTCTGCACCTCAATTTAAAATCCATTTCCTTCATTTCTGAGGGCTTTAAAAGCATTTTCCACTCAAACCTTTTCAGCGGTCTCTTGACTGAACTTGGTAAAAACCTCAATTTCAAAATCGGGATCGAGAAGCTGTCTGTGTGGAAATTTTTGGGATTTGTCGATGCTGCTTACAGGTTTCCAAATGGAACACGCTGCACAAATGTAACCTGCTGTGGAGGACACATTAGCATGAGTCACCTCAGCTTTTGGCTCAGGCTCACAAAAATTTGATTGGGCATGGCATCTGTGGTCACTTTTCTCTTTAGTTGTAGTAGGCAGCAGCAGGTGTTTGTCTGCTCACCAGCTCAATATGAGGCCTGTTTGACACTAAATACACCACACACGGGGTTATCTGTGACTAACAGCATCTTTATAGATGAAAGCGGGTTTCTGAACTAAGTTTAAAATGTTTATCAGCATAGAAAACAAACTGCATGCTCTGTCAGATCTTCAGAAACCTCCTTTTAGTTCATTTAAGGGAGCACGTTGACAATAATGTGGTATTAACAAAATCAGATATCGCAGTGCTTTTTACTCAAAACCTCGGTATCCTTAATGTGATGCAGTTATGACCTTTTGTGTTTCATACAGTATTTGATCTAAACTAGGTGGGTGATTTAATCTCAGATTTAATTTAAGAAAAAGATAAATCAGTAATGAGGTTGGCAAAGGCAGATAACTGGAAATTGTGTCTTTTTTCTTCAATTGAACCTTGAAGATACAGAAATACCCAAATACCTTCTTTTTCATAATAGTGCTGCAACTAATAATTATTTTCTCTATTAGTCGATTAGTGTTTGGTTCATAAATGTCAGAAAATTGTGAAAAATGTTGACCACTATTTCCCAAAGCCCAATGTGATGTCCTCAAATGTGTTGTTTTGTACACAAGCCAAAGTTATTCAGTTTACTGTCATAGAGGACTGAAAAAACTCAAAATATTCACATTTGACAAGCTGAAATCAAAGAATTTAGACATTTTCTCTTAAAAAATGACTCAAAACGATTAATCTGTTATCAGAATAGTTGGCGATTTTTTTTACTAGTCGGCAACTAATCTCAGCTGTATGGTGTTCTTGCAGCCCTGATAAAGGTGGAAAACAGTAGCTGAAAATGTTACAGGCAAAATATTTTATTCTTCTATAATGTAATTTTGATGGACGTGTATGGCAGCTGTGGACAATTTACTAATCACCACATTGCACAAGAATCTTGATTTTGATTGGTTATTGCAAATAAACTGCCTTACGATGATCAGCTGAACCTTGTGGTTTTATGAACTTGGTGTCTTTTTTCTTCAGATTTGATCCACTGCACCAATGAGATGAACGTGAACATTCCCCAACTGGCTGACTCGCTGTTTGAGAGAACCACCAACACCAGCTGGGTGGTTGTGTTTAAGTCGCTTATCACCACACACCATCTCATGGTCTATGGCAACGAGGTGAGACACACCACGTTTAGATAACCCTCTAACGACACAAGAAACTGGTTAGTCGTGTTGTGTTTATGTATTTTTTTTTTTTCCCCCTCATGCAGCGTTTTGTCCAGTACTTGGCTTCAAGGAATACACTATTCAACCTCAGTAATTTTTTGGACAAAAGTGGGTTACAAGGTACCCCAGCACCCAGCCACACCTACTTGAGCAACAATTTAAAAGATTATTTTGTTAGAAATGACGTACGCTAATGTTGCTACTGCCTTTTTTTTCCCCCCAGGTTATGACATGTCCACATTTATCAGGAGGTATAGTCGATACCTCAACGAGAAAGCTGTTTCATACAGACAGGTTGCCTTTGACTTCACGAAAGTTAAGCGAGGGTAAGGACTGAAGACAGTTTTTGTATTCTAATATTAAAACTCAAAATATCCTGTTTTGCTTTTTTTATATATGTGAAAAAATGTTTGTGTCTTGTCAAGTAATATGTTAAGTATTTTTATGTTTAATCAGCTAATGTTTAGGCAGAAAAATTTGGGAAATTAGTGGAAAAATACACATCATAATTTCCCACAGCCTTGTGATGTGTTCAAATAGCTTTTTTGTCAAATTGAAATGCAATAAAACAGAGAAAAGCAGCCAATTCTCACCATTAGAGAAGCTGGAAACAGCCAGTAATTGTATTTTCCATGATGAATCACTTTAATGATTGATTGTCAAGCCTTACTTTGAAAAAAAAAAAATTAAATATCAAATATTTCAAACCAATTAAATGTCAGGCTGCAATTTCAGTGATTTTTAAGGTTTAACTTGAAAAGAAAATCAATCAGTATAAAGCAGGAGTCAGTCTGTTATCATTTTTCAGGAGCTACACTGCCTGCTTATTATCCTCTCTCTGTCCCGTGTCATCCATCTTTCCCCTCTCCTGCTCCGACTCTCTCCATGTGTCCAAACAGAGTGGATGGCGTAATGAGGACCATGAATACAGAGAAGCTGCTCAAGACCATCCCCATTATTCAGAACCAGATGGATGCCCTCCTCGATTTCAATGTGAGTTTGAGGTGAAGCCTCCCGTAGCTCTGCTGCTTGTGTAGTAAAAAGCACTGAGGCTGCCACAAGCTGACGACAAAGGGAGATGCATTGTCTTAGTCCACCTACCTTGTTTTCTTCAAACTGAAGATAAATGTTGAGCTTGTGTGCAAACTGTGCTGATTGCTTTCCCTCAGGTCAATGCCAACGAGCTGACTAATGGAGTCATCAACGCAGCCTTCATGCTCCTCTTCAAAGACTCCATCAGGCTCTTTGCTGCTTATAACGAAGGCATTATCAACTTGCTTGGTGAGACCTTCAAGGACCCCTTTCACTTTCAACCTTCTCTTTGTTTTTGTGCCTTTTCATATTTTGTGGTTGGTCATTCAAAATTGAATAAATACATTTATTTGTCACCAAACAGAGAAATACTTTGACATGAAGAAGACCCAGTGTAAAGAAGGTCTGGACATTTACAAAAAGTTTCTCACCCGAATGACCCGGATATCAGAGTTCCTCAAAGTAGCAGAGGTAAAAACCACTAAATATTTGTCTTTCTTTCTAAAATGCACCTGTTGTCTGTCAGGATTGAAATTCTCTTTTGCAGAGAAAAGATTGTAACTCGTTTCTCTTTCTTGTCTAACAGCAGGTGGGCATTGATCGAGGAGACATTCCAGACCTTTCACAGGTAAGCACAGACACTTGAAAGCAATCAGAAAACACAGGCTATCAGCTCTCAATTTTCCTTCTTCCTTTCTCTTATTTCCAGCTCTAACAGCTCTTTTCTTCCATCAGCGTTATCTTTTGCCACTTTTCCACTGCATGGTACGGCTCAACTCGACTTGACTCTACTCGCTTGGAACTGTTCTTTTTTTTTTTTTTTTTTTGCATGGGCAAAAGTTTTAGATCGTACCTGGCACTTTTTTTGGTATCCCCTCCATCGAGGTTCCAAGCGAGCTGAGTCAATACAAAAAGGTGATGTGAAAACACTGCAGACCACTGATTAGTCAGAGAGAATCGCCTCTAGAATCATCACTTGCACGACACGGGACGTCCTGCACGAACCCGCCATTTTTAAATAGCAAAGCTACCATAGCGGCCGCAAAATTTGTCTCCTTGCTGTGACGGAGAGCCACGTACCGAGAATCAAGAACACCATCCCTTCGATATCCTCCATCGTTCCTGTGTGTGTTGTGTTGAAGATGACGTCACAGCAGTTTCACGGCGTTGCTATGACGACCTGCTACAATGAGGGGGTACTATCTGCAGCGGAAAATGAAATCAAGAAACATACCTGGTACCAAAAGCGAGTAGAGTCGAGTAGAATCGAGTCAAGCCGAGTCGGTACCATGTAGTGGAAACATGGCTTTAATCCAACTACAATATACTACACCCGACACAAATGTTCCTTAAAATGAGACACTGCATGATTTCCTTATTGAGCGCATGTTGCCAGAGGAGGTGGTCTTTTCCTGTTTCTTGTTCTTGTCCTTCTTTCTTTCTTCTTCTTCTTCTTCTTGCTCATTCTCCTTCTTTTTCTTACCTACTTCTTCTACAGTAAATAAAGGTGTCAAGTCCACACTAAAAATTTTAAAAGTGTGATTGCAGTGCACTCATAGTACATCTGCACAGTGACAGCTTAAGGCACATACTGTTGTGCTGTACTGTGGGCACCAGTATTCAACAAGTATTTTACCCCAGAGACCTGCAGCAAAAATGCATCCCCACTCTGACTGTCACCACCTTTATATTCTGTATTTTCCCCTTATCTTTCCACTTTAGTTCACAGTTTGTGTAAGTACTATCATTTCACTCTTCTTGTATGTCCGTGACTTGCTTCAGTGTTGTCTTTTTGCATGCCTCTGCTCTGACTCTTGTCTCCTACATCGTGGTGAAAAACAGTTGAAGGAAAAAACACTCGCTGTGGTAAATTCTGTTTCACTTTTGTCACGTTGAGGTGTAAACCGGTGTAGATTTAATGTGAAAATGGCTGCCCCGTTGTGCTTAGACACGGCCGGTTCAACAACAGCCCAGGTTGTTGAAAGTGCCGTGCTGCTGTCCGTCATCCCACACAGATGTTACTCTCATCCTAAGTAGCTTTTTGGCTGGAATGCAGTCATTGATCAGTGGTGGGTAACTAATAGTCCAAAATTGGTAGATAACCTGCACATATGGAGCAAAATTAAACCTCCTAATTATGTATATGAATTGGCTGTAGGTTTTAATAATGTGGTGTATTTTATGGTGTGTAGTGTTTTCTTTTCTAGCTTGGTTGCCCACCACTGCCCTTTATGGTCTTGTTGTCCATTTAGACTTCATTTTCTGTGTCTCCGCAACACGCTGACTGTGTGCTTTCTGTCACAACAGGCTCCCAGTAGCCTTCTTGAAGCTCTGGAGCAGCACTTGGCCTCTTTAGAGGGCAAGAAGGTCAAAGACTCCACTGCAGCCAGCAGGTACGTTAATCTTCCCGTTGCTATTTTACGCTTGAATCTCTCGTAACTCCTCTCATATTTTCCTTGAGTCTCAGAGCCCGCCTTTCCTTTTGTCTTCTTGCTGGAAGATATGAAGCATTATTAAATCAGTAATGGCTTTATCTGTGCTGCATCCGATGTGAATTTGTATCTTTCCTGCAGGGCCAGCACTCTGTCAAACGCAGTGTCGTCGCTGGCAAGCACGGGGATGTCTTTCACTAAAGTGGATGAGCGGGAGAAGCAGGCGGCTCTCGAAGAGGAACAGGCCCGACTCAAAGCTTTGAAGGTGGCTTTGCTATTTGGAAAAAAGAAAAATCTTATGCTAACTCTAACACATGTTGAACAAAGATTTTCGCAGGGGCTCTGTTGCTTGTATGTTTGAACTGGACTCCCTTAACTTGCTCAGGAACAGAGGCTCAAGGAGCTGTCCAAAAAGCCCTCCTTCGCTACCACTGATACATCGCCGATCTCCACCACCGGGGGCACTATCAGCACAGCGCCAGCCATCGACCTCTTCTCTACACCCAGCTGCTCTAACGGGTACAGCCTGGATTTACACAACAATATAAAACATGTTTAGTTTGGAAATTATAGAAAAGAGCTATGAAAATGCGCTCGTTTTTTAAATCTTACCAATATTTAACTGCATTTTTACTTCCTTTGGAGCTGAAACTGTTCAATTAATTGAATAGTCAATCAATCATTTTATATACTCAACAATTAATAAAATATGGACATTTCTTAGATGTTTTGCACATTATTTCCCCAATAATGGGGAATGGGGTTCTATGGTTTTTAACAATTTTTGGTTTATAATGCTTTGGGTTTTTTAAAGTGTTGTTTATAAATAATGAATGATTTATGGGTTGATTAACAAATCAGTAAGGAGAACATGCAAGTTTAAAAAGATGCTTCTTCTCTGTCTGCAGTGCCGTGAAGATGGAGAGCGACCTCTTTGACCTGCAGTCAACTTTCCAGCCGTCCATGCAGTCCGGCTCAACAGGGCTTCCAGTGGCGACAGCGTGGGCAGGTAAAGAGCTGCCTACTCAACACCCCCAACCAACATCTGTGTTTCTGGACTTTGGTGACCTGTTCTGCATGCTCTCTTTTCTTTAGTTGTCTGAACTCTGATGCCCACCTCTTCCTCTCCACTCTTTTTCTGTCTCTCTTTCCTCTGCCTGCCTAGATCCTTTCACCTCTGCTGAAGCTGGAGATGATTCCATGCCAAACCTTAACCCTTTCCTCTCAAAAGTCGTTGTCGATGCCACTCACTTACCTGTCGTGTCTTCAGACGGTGTTAGCTTTTCCTCTAGGACATCTGGTCATGAAATGTTTGGTGGTAACGACTCATTTTTGTTTCTCCTCAAAAGTCTTGTCGCTCTTCTTGCTCATTTCTCTGTATAAGCATGACTAGCTGGCATGTTTACTGTGCTGCTGTAGTTTAAATGTTGATCAGCTGTCTAAGGTGTAAAGTCTTTCTTCTCTTGTCTTGTCTGTACAGCGCGCCTCATTGCTGTCCATACCAAGCTCAAATTATGTTGTTTTTTAGTAAAAATGCCTCTTTATTTCTCTTAATTACCAAACCAGAACCCTCCATGTCCCCCTGTAGAGGCCATATGCCCATTTGCTTCACAGTTACCTTTCACCTCCTCTTTTGATAAACAGTTTGGTTCTGTGTTGTAACATGCCGTAGAGCTTTTAAGTTGAAAACCTGTTCTTCTTTTACCAACACTATTTTTGATTCTCCAGATCGTTACAATCCCTTTATTGACACAAACTCATCCGTTTCAACCAATTACAAACGCACTGTGCGGATAGAACACTCCATCTCAGGTACTATGATGGCTCACCATCTCAGCCTATGTTTCCTGAGCCCTGGAAAACATAGGATCCTATGCAATACCCCGAGGGCCTTTTTTTTCTTAAATTAATGCTAGAAATGTAGATGTAAACGAATATTAGAGGAATAGTTTGACATTTTGGGAAACAGGCTTATTTGCTTTCATGCCAAGAGTTTGATGATGATTGATACAGCTGTTGTGTTTGTAAGGTAAATTTGAAGGTACAGCCAGTTGGCTTAGCTGAGCTCAAAGACTGGAAACAGGGGGAAACGACTAGCTTTCGCTGTTTTACAGGAGTAATGTGCCGGACTATTTCACCCAGTGGAGACGTTACTGGTCCCAACCAAGAAATAATCCGGCACATAACCCCTCGTAACATCGCAAAGTGTTGTTTTAATCTTTGGTTGCTGGTAGGTAGAATGTTTTTACCTTTAGGCAGAACCAAGCTAGCTATTTCCCCCTGTGTTTATGCTATGCTAAGCTAACTGTCCACTGGTGGTAGCTTTGTATTAGAGCTGCAAAAATTGGTCGATTAAACATTTAGTCAATAAACAAAGGATTAATTAATTAATAAAAATGAATGTTTCAGCTGCTCAGATTTAATGATTTAATGCTTTTCTTTGTCATTTATTATAGTAAATCGATTATCTTTGGGTTTTGCACTGTAGGTCAGTCAGACATTTTAAATATAAAACGATTAATCAACAAAATAATCTCAATCGATAGTGACACTAAATGCTAGTAGCAGCCCTGCCTTAAATTTATCATACAAACATGAGAGTGGTGTTGATCTTCTCATAATGTTGAACTTTTCCTTTAATCCCTTCTTCTTGGTTACTACAATACTATTCTGCAATATTTTATCCTTCTACAAACTCTTAAATTTGATATAAAACCCACGGAATTAAGCACTATGAAAGTGTTATACATGTTAGCATCTCTTTTTTTTTTTTTTCCTGCCTGTATTTCTGTCATTTCCCACCTGTCTCTCTGGCCTGGCCCTGAAACGCCTTTTCCTTTTTGCTCTTTCTCTTCCTCTCTTTCTCTTTGTCTTCCTGCTTCCTGTGGCGTGTCAGACTCCTTCTGTGGTCCAGTGTCCATTGCCCAGCACCTCCCACACCAGGCTCCCTTCCCCACTGAGCCCTCTACTGTAGCAGGTCTATTCAGAGGTAGAGTACTGAAGGCTCTCTCCTGCACATTCAGCAGTAGATCATTGCTAGTTTTATATCCTGTAGAGGGATCCCGTGACTGATATATAATCACTGCACTTACTTGGGTCAGTTTAGAAACCAAAAAGTCCAAGCAGCGCCCTATTTTCATGAGAAATAATTCCTGTAACTGCAGCTGCCTTCTTTTTCATCTCTTTCTGAAGGATACTCAACGCCACAGGCCCCTCCGCAGCAGTCAGCAGGGGGACTCCAAGTGGACTTTGAGTCGGTTTTTGGAACCAAAGCTACAGGCAGCAACAGCCTCAATTCTGACGGTGAGGATGAAACGCTTTTGCATTTTCGTGCAGGTGAATGTGCAATACCTGTGCAAGAGGTTTCTGTGTTTTTTAGTGAGGTTTAATTGTAGTTTGCACATGACTAATCAAATGCCAGTGTTGCATGGAGCCCTCGGCACAAAACTAAATCAAACAAAAGTCGCTCAGCTGAGAAAAGGAGTCTTGCAGAAAATAAGTCAACATGAAAAGTTGGAGGGACTGAAGGACATTCTTAGGATGGTCCACTAATTTTACAACTCATTATGCTGCTTTTTCACAGAAAAACACGATAGGTCACCAGTAGCTACAGCAGACTGAAGAAATACCAGGAAATCATGATATTAGCCGCATACTAAGTATATTGTTTGTTTCAGAGAACAGTATCTGGTCCTGGCGTCAGATATAGTTGAAACACCTGCAACAGAGAGCATTACAGTATCTTGCAAGTGCTCCAGAGTCGTCAGTACATTAAGAACAGACTGTTGTCTCCTCTGTACTGTTATTACCACATGCTTTCAGTATCTGCAAGCAGCCCAAAGAACAGAATGTCATTATATCCTCGTCTCTGACCAAAACAGGGAAGAAAATAGACCTCAAATCATATTTACATTGCAGAAATTTGTTCAGATTTTCAAGCGCTTGCACCATAGCTCTCTGAACACGCTTTTAGTTGTTTATTTAGGAGGGTTGCACAAATTTTGGGTAACATTTAGCTCTTGTTCTTATTTAGTTTGAATGCACTTATTCTTTTAAGACACTTTGGACTTTGATATTATTTAACCTTTTCAATTCAAATAGTCTCATTTAGTTTTCTTGTTATTGTAGCAGTCTTATTCAGTCCTCTTTCATAATACTCACTCGTCTCTAGGAAAAAAAACAACTGCATTGGAGTTGAATTATCTCATCTGACTGACAGAATTGGTTCTTGTTTTATAAAAATATATCTTGAGGAATGAGACTATTTAACTTGTTAAACCTGATGTTTTTTGCAGTGTAACATTACTATATTCAAATTAACAGCTGTTATTGCAGAAAAAGACGGCCGGTCACATCTCCATCCATCTCCCTGCCTTCATTTCCTGTCGTCTGTCTACTGTCTATTGTTGTGTGATAAAGTCATAAAATGCCTGAAAAATAATAATAACAAAAAAATTGGTTTATTGACAACATTTAATATATTTTCAAAAATGCAACATATCAGACTATTAGAGATAGAAAGATTAGGTCCTGGGTTTATTTCCATCTTCGTCGTTATAAAACTAAAGTGACAAAATACTTTTAAAAATTAAGGTTTGTAACCTAATATTTACAAACAGATTCATTATGTGTTCTAAGTCAATCCTTTGTATGTCTTGTCAGATATTGCTGGGGGCATCCTGAAACCGACTCTTGCCGGATCCAACCTGCCGCCCAATCAGCAGCCAGAGAAGCTGGTGTCAGATGACCTTGACTCCTCCCTGGCCAACCTTGTCGGCAGTAAGTACGACGCTTCGCACTAATTAAGACTGCACTAATTAAAGCTCGTGTGTATGAAGCACAAAATATTTGCAGGCAGACATCTAACACCCAGTTTTCTTTTCAGACCTCGGCATTGGAAACGGCACGATGAAAAAGTAAGTGATGCGTCCGTGTTTTTAAGCGGCGACCCCCGCTGCACAGAAACAGCAGCAGCTCTGTGCTCTCAGGGCAGTTACAAGCTGGTGCTAACATCAGCTGTCTTAATCTACAGTGACATCCACTGGAGTCAGCCGGGGGAGAAGAGGATGACCGGCGGCACCAACTGGCAGCCGAAGGCGGCGCCAACCACGACCTGGAACCCCGTCTCCATGGTGATACACACAGACTTTTTACTGTAGTGCTCGCGCTGTTTGCCTCTGCAATGTTGCTGCTTTGTCTGTATGCTCATCTTTTACTACCAAATAGCTGCTGTGATGTTTGTTGTTTTGTGTTATTAATTTTTGCCTTTCTGTGTCTCCACAGCCACCGTCAATCATGGCCTTCCCTGCCACCACACCCACAGGCATGATGGGATATGGCATGGTCAGTATTACTGTACTGCAAACATACAAAAAGTGTAGATGTAGCATTTTAGCACAATCAATTTACCTTCTGCTCTGTACGTATTTGTGTCAGAGTCAAAAAATGAATCAAAGAGTTCATGAGAGGTAAAAGCCTTTTATTTTTTACCCGCTCGTTATCATTTAGAGAGGTAATTAAATGCACTTAAACTGGGTCAAGTGAGCTGCTGTGTTACTGTGATGAATATTTTTCTTAGTTTTATGAATAAGTTGAAGACCGGAGAATTCACAATAGTTATAATTCAAAGCAAGCTCAGTTAATAAATATTCAGTTTTACTGGTAGGCACAAGGTTGTTTTTATTGATTTTTTTTTTGGGGGGGGGGATTATAAAATAAATTGTTTTTATAACCAATATTTTACTGTAAATTTAAATAGATTTAAATAAGTAGATTTAAATAACTGTAAAACAACAGAGGCTACAAAGTTTATTTAGCCCTGATCTGGTGTTTATATATGTGGCAGTCATCCTACTGACTCACTATTGACACCAGAACGTTGTCAGTCCCTCATACTGCTGAAATTATATTGAATTGAAAACTGCTTTGTAGAATTTGACGATTTTTGAGTTCGGTGCCCCCACTGCTTAGACCACAGTTAGAGCAGACCAGTCGATTAATCAATAAATCGAACAATTTTGAGTAATGTTTGAACAAAAAGATTTTTAGAGTGACAAAACAAGCAATTTAAATATGTCAACTTGGGCTCTGATAAAGTATGAAACAGACTAATTTCACTATTTTACTTCTACACTATTATAATATTCATTTTACAGCCCGAACGATTGATGACAAATTGAGAAAATAATCAGCAGATTAACAGATGCAGCCCTGTTACTGAACATCTCTCATCTCTGTGCAACACTGCAGCCTCCACAAATGGGCTCCATGGGGATGATGAATCCACCCACCATGATGTACACCCAGCCTGTGATGAGGCCACCCAACCCCTTTGGCTCTGTGTCTAGTGCTCAGGTGGGTGCGCAGCAGTCTGACCACTGCACCGAGCGGATGCACGATAAAGTCAGTATCTATTTGCACAGTTATCAGGTTGAGTAAATAGGTGTATCCGTTGTGCTGTGAGATGTACCGTAGTTAGTCACTGTGTAAGCTTTGTTGTCAGTGTGAATACTGTGATGATGACAGTTTTAACAATGGACCTTTCACTCTGCTGAGCAGAAAGGGACAAAACTGTGAATCATCTCCCTTGTTTTTCCCTCGACAACTCCTTTTATTAACCCTTCTTTCATACATCACAGCTTCTCCAAACTAATCTCATCCCTCCTTCAGTCTCTGTACTGACTCTCTGACTTCTCCTCTGGTCCTCCTACTTCCTGTATTTCTTCCTGTAATAGCCCTCCGCAGCCTCTAGTCCTTCCAGCCAGAGTCCTCTCCGAGCCCCCGGACAGGACCCGTTTGCACACCTCTCTCTCAAGGATTTCTTGTAGAGCATCTCTTTAGGTACAGCATGCTCTTTGCTTGCGGATGCACCTGCATGCATCGCATGCCCAGTGTTAATACTCTTTTGTATCTTTTTTTATCTTGTACCATTAGCATACTTCATCTCCATCTGATTAGATTCTACATGTTTTTCTCATTTATTCTGTTTTATCTTGAACTTTACTTGTTTTTGAAGGATTTATCATGTTTTTAATATAGCCAAACACATTCTGACCCTTTGTTCTTTCACTGTCACCAATGTTGGTTAAACCTGTTTTCTCTGAACTTTCTAGCCATTGATGAATTGACCGTTCACTAAACTCTATCCCCCTTTTTTCCCTGTTCTCACACAAATATAATAATATAACAGTAGTTTTATTATTTTATATTTTTGAAACAACAGGTTTCACACGGAGTTAGACTAAAGAAGACTTCTCATTTCTAACCGCTGACCGTCGATTATACCAGCTAACATCAAAACTGTCACTGGCAGATTTTATTAGCAAAAGCTAGCATAGCTAACGTTAGCTCCTTGAGTTGGTTGTAAATGCTGTTTCCGGCTGTTAGCAACTGACTCGTTTTAAAACAAGAAAAGCCTGTCTTAGATACTTTATGCACTTGATACTTTATGCACCACACAGTGAATAGGTTTGTCATGCTTCCCCACAAGCTGATGAAGTCTTCTAGAAAAGTCTGAAAAAGCATTGAATTCAGTTTCCTCAAAAAAAAGCATTCAAATGTATTAAAAAGTCTTAAATATATTATTATATTATATTATAGTAATGTTAGTTACTTATCTGTGATCAGGTCGCATTAATTAAATTTATTTTATCCTTAGGAATTATTGTTACATACTGCTGGGAAGTACAGAAAAAATGTGATATAATGATTTTAGGCCATATTGTGCCAACTGTTTTCATCATACGTTGACACTTCGGGTTGATTGTGAAATAGGTATTAAATTGCAGTCTGTGAGGCACTGAAAAGGTCCTAAAAAGTCCTGCAGAAATTAGAGCAACAATTTGTCGATCAACAGAAAATTCATCGCCATCTATTCTGATAATTGACTAGAGGTTATTTTTTAAAGAAAAAACGCTAAAATTCTCTCATTCCAGCTTCTGAAATATTTTCGGGTTTCTTTAGTTGTCTTTGATAGTAAACTGAATATCTTTGGGTTGTGGGCTGTTGGATTGAACAAAACAAGCCATTTGAGGTTGCATCTTGGGCTTTGGGAAACATTGATTGAAGTTTTTCATTATTTTCTAACATTTTATAGACCAATAGACTTATCGATTAATCGATAAAATAATCAACAGATAAATCCATAATGAAAATAATCATTAGTTGCAGCCCTGGCAGAAACCCTGTCTGTTACTATTGTAGGTAGTAAGCTAGTTAGCCAGATATGCTATCTCCTGCAGCTTACATTAAAAGCAGATAAACACACTGCTTTATCTATTCCGTAAACGTTTGCTGTCTTTTTTGTTTCAGAAAGTCTAAAATAAAATAAAAAAGACAGCAGCATGACAGCATGTGGAGAAAAAGGGGTTTAGTGAACGGTTGAAATTGACTTATTTCTATTCAGATGGAAGCCGTTCCCTAATATCTTCTGTTGCCTTTCTTGCAGATGCAGTTCATGTAATTTGAAGGAAGTGTCTCTCGGAAGATGAAGCACTTAGCAGCAAAGCTTTGTCCTCGTTGCAGTCTTAACTCTTCAGAGAAACATTCACACACCCTCCAAATACAGACATGTCAAGAACACAACGGTGCAGCGACTGTCAGAAACCATGGTAACCATGTCCAAATGACGTTTGGCGATAGCTCACACCCATTATTCTGTAACTTGTCCAAGACGTCGAGTGATGCTGCTGTCTAACCCCCTTAAGAGGATTCCTTATCCATTTTACAGTGTAATCTGTAAAGATAGTTATGGGTGCTGAGAAACTTTGATGTTATGTATTTGGAAATACTGTGGTTGGATGTAAAGGCTTGATGTTCAGCAGGGAGGGGGTGGAAGAAAAAGGAGAGCGGTCCTTCCCTTTCTTGATCCGGTCATCTGTCATCCATTCCCTACAGTTATTTAACTGTCACTAAGTAGTGATGCTAATGACGTTTACACCTGTTTAGTTTTTGTCTTTTTTACCGTGTTTACAGTAGACATTCCTTGTGTGTTGTTTGTATTTATTTATGATTATTGGTTTAAGATTGGGGGGGAAAAATATTGTAAAATCTACAGTACATTGAACACCTGTGGGAGTGCTTCAGCGTTAAACAAGGATCTCAGACTATCATTAAGAGGTAGAGTGAAAAATAGCTATTATATAAATTACACCTATTAAGCGGAATGATAGAGCACTAAATATTCTCCGAGTTTTGTGTTAAGAAAATTTTTTACTAGATGAAAGATTTCACAATCTCCATTGTACTTACAGTGCAGGGGTTAGAGTATGGTCAGTTAACAGTATATAGTCGATTCTGTGCCTAGGGTTTTTGCAATGGAACAGTTTCCTGTCTAGTTGAAAAACACGTCATCCACGATTCTGAAGCGTCGCACTCGGTGGTGGGCTCCATTTGCTTTAAGCTTGGCATGCCATTGACTCACTGACCGTATTCAAGGCTGCCTTTACTCTGAATGTGAAAGAGTTGTCTTCATGTTGCACACATCTTTCCACACTACAGTTCCTCAGCGGGAGTGGAGGGGAGGGGAGGGGGGGTGGGGTGGGGTGGGGTGGGGTGTCTGCTTGCTGGTTAGCTGTCGCTATGCTAATGGGGAAAAGATTTGATGTAAATTAATTGTATAAAAGATCCAGAGGACCAGGGTGGAGCGGAGGAGCACTGTTGATCGGTGCTCTGTGTATATAAAAACTGACTGTTCTTTGAGTGCAAAGGTGAAAGATGTATGAAATATGAAAGCAATTCAATCAAATTTGACTCTACCTAAGTTTGATTCAGGATATTCTCTGCGTTTGTCTCCGCAGATATTTTCTTTATGTAATTAGAACGTGTAGCAGACAATGACTGAAGTCTTTTCTTTCTTTTACAAATAAAGAGCAGCTTCCACAAACTGTTTGTTTCTTGTCAAGGTGAATGGTAAAAGTATGAAGAGAGCCTTTTATTTGTATTGACTTTGAACTGACGCCAGTGTGGCACACAGTACACAGGCAAAAATCTGATAAAAATGAATAATTAAATAAAATTTGCTCTGAATGTGTCTGGGGGATGGGAACACCGGAGGGCTCCCGAGATAAATCTGTCTTTGGAGCCACATGTTCATTGTGTGTAGTATTATTGGAACAATACATGGTTCCTGATTTGTTGTGTAGTAACTCAATTACAAAGTAATTTAGGAATATGTACTTTATAATCCAAATATCTGAAATAATGTAGGATTAAAAACCTTTGATATGAGGTAATAAAGCAGGACCCACCTTAAGGAATCCATAATGTCAGCTGGTATTATGCTTTAGTGGTGCATGTTTATGCCATATTCCCAGATAAAGTAACAATTAATCAAAGTACCACAAACCAACACTGAATCTGGGGGTTTTGTGGGCCCTCGGAGGTCTGGGCTGCCTCAGTAGCCCTTTTTGATCTGTTGGTAATCCAGCCATGTTGAGGGGTTACAAGATGATTAAATGACATGATAATAAACATTTAAGATGAATGCTGGGCTTCCAGAGGAATGTTCACACAACATTCAGCACGTTTACTGTGTATTCTGACTTTTCTCTTGGGGTCTCGCGTAGATATTGCCTTATTTTAAGGGGTCACAAGCCAAAATGTTGGATGTTAGTGCACAACTATCATGTTTTTTTTAACCACATGCACAACTGTTAAAACCATCCGCCAGCATAAATCTTAGTTTACCCGTCTAACAGATAAACACTCATCTAAACAGAAATTTTAAGATGAGACTTTATTTTAAGACTTTATTGGTCCCTCGGGGGGAAATTAGGTGTTACAGCAGCACAAGAAGAAAGAGGCCATGTACAGTGTAGGTTAAAAAAGGAAAGAGCAAACAGAGGAATAAAAATAGGGAAAACTACTCAATTACTAAAAAGTAAGTAAAATGGGAAGTTAGTAGGGAACAAAGTATGACAAATTGAAATATGTAAGAAACTATATGCAGTATTGTAGATAAGGTATAGATATTGTATATAAAGGTGCTTAATAATGAGGTATAAATGCAAGACTGACACCCACCATAGTGCAGCTCCTCATATTGCTGAGAAATTTAACAAAGTGGAATGGTATAATACAACATGATAGGCATACAACAATATAGGATAATATACAGTAATAAATACATTTAGAAATGGTATCATATAAAAAGTGATATATATGGTGCAGTAGCTAAAGTGACAAGCACTAGTTAAAGCAACAAAAGTGAAGCATGTATATACTGTACATATAGGATTGTAATGGGACAGTCTAATAATAACTAGGATATGGGAATATACAAATACACAATGTTAAATAGGAATTATATATAACCTAATAGGGTGACATGTATCGCAGTAAGCAGTGTTATAGGTCTGCAGTGTAAAATAATAATAATAATATTCCATGTGGAGATCATGATTTGAGTCACTTGAATGAATGAAGTCTGGTTTCCAGCTATTTATTTGTCTCCTCTTTCTACTCTGATCCATAACAAACAAGCAGGGAATCAGGTGTAAATGGACACCAGAGTCACAGTGTGAGTACAGTCTGTCTACTCTAAACACTTTTAAGGCCTTTAAACTGTAATACAGTTGGGAAAACAGCACTGTATTGTTGCTATGTAATTTGCTGTTATACCTCAGGTCCTCCTGGATTATTTCCTTTAGGGGATGTTCACACCCTTTTGTCAAACAGACATGTGGAAAGTGAGGACACCTGCTGGACGTTGCCTGCTATTACAGCACAGATGGCTCAACACACCCTGACAGATTTGCCTCAATTTGATATAATTTCATACCTTTAATCTCGCATCAGAAGCGCATGCACCTGCCTCAAACCAAGAGATGCAGCATAGAGAGTAAAACAGCCTTCAAGTGCTCAGCTGGCTGTTCATGTCAGGTCCTTCCCATCCTCACAGACTGAGTCCGCCCTCCTCCTCTCAGCCCCTGTCCGAGGAGTCCCAGCAGCAGCAGCAGCAGCAGCAGCAGACCGGTGGAGGAGGTAAAAACTTTTCTTTCACCTTGTGCGTTTTTCTTTAACCGACACAGCAAGACGGGAGTTAAAGTTTGAGACGAGCCTGCAGGTGTGCTGTAAGTGTTCAGGTAGGCGACATTTCAAATACTGGTGGTCAGAAAGTAAGTGATGCCTACAGGAAAAAGAAAGTTATCTCCCAGCTACTGAGAGGAAGGTAATGACACTAAAGGTAAACTTATGTCGCTTTTATTCTAGTTTCTTTTCTATTATACTGTATTCATAAACAGGAGCATAAAACGTATCCCACAAATATCCCAGAAAATGCCATCAGTCGCATGACTTAACTATCTCTAACCCTAACTTTTGACAATCCATTGTTAGAGCTCCACTCAGCTGCAAAGACAACTCTTAACTACTCTTATAGTTTAAAGTAAATATTTGAAATAGTGAAATTCTGTACAATGAGCTTCCTCTAAAGCCAAACTTAACTGTGGGTGACATGATTAGCAAATAGATTAAATTGAGTTTGTTTAACAGAGAAAAACCACTTACAGACAAGAGAACATCTCCAGTCATGTGTCCTCAAGCTTGTTCACTTTTATCTCAGATTCTGCAGCTGCGCAAAGACATACACGGATTTTTACTGTAAATATAAAGTCAAAGATGTTTTTTTTTTAAGGGAAAAAGCTAAAAGCTTTCCTTTCTCTGCAGAGCTGTCACATTTGGAAGTCAGCTGCTGCTCTTACCTGCTGTGTCAACAACTGGTTTCCTAAATAAATATGTTAAAGGAGCACACAAGACACATTTCAGTACTTGACAGTTGGGCTGGGCGATATGGACAAAATCAAATATTACATATCACATATCAATATTTTTGAACAAATACCTCGATATTGATATTGCAACAATATTGTTGGGATGACAATTGGTGCTTTCACAAAATATTTACACAATGAGATTTTTGATAAATAATCATCAGTAGTGTGGATATAATGACTAAAGCTGAAATGATACCTTCCTCATCCACGAGTATGCGAGGGTCTGCTAGGGTCCACGTGACGTAAATTTCGTCATCAGAGGGTGTATGTGTAGGCTCTGTGCGGACATACGCATACCCCCGATTTGTTGTGACCACACGAACCTGTCCGCGCCAGTCCACGCGGTCACAACGCTGTCTTCCTGTAGATGCCAATCTACTGCACATGTGCAGAACGTGTCCTCCAAGCAGACTCCACTATATCTGTGGCTTAAGTGGATAAAGCTAGAACAGTCTGGTTCAAAAAAATGACATCACTTTAATGTAATGCAGCCTTTAAAACCAGGAAAAGACAACACTCGATATTACGATATCCAAAATCTGAGACGATATATCATGATATCATGATATCATGATATCATGATATCGATATAATATCGATATATTGCCCAGCCCTATTTGACAGTGCAGCACAGATGTAGAAGATAATTGTGACTTGACAATCATAACTTAGTGGAATTGTTGACACTGCTTCAAGTATTGCAGATGTTACTCCTTAAGATGAATCTACTGGCTGCCAAAGCATTCATTAACCATAATCAGCAGCATGTTGTGTTGAAGTCAGTGCTTTTTTAAAAAAAAACTCATTTTAAAAAGTTAATGGTACAACTCACCAAGCAACATTTAAAAGACTTAAAAAGGAAGTTCCTTTAAAGGTTTACAGAAAGTTTAACAAAGGCATAGTTATAAAAATGTGACGGTGTGAATGTGTTGCTATGTGATTTGTCTGACAGTGACAGACCCAGCCGGTGGTTGCTCCCCTCTGCCGAGCGTTTCCACACCTGCCCGCTGAGAGAAACAGGAGGAGTCACCATGATTGACCTGAGCCACCTGACGGAGGAGGAGCAGGGGGTTATAATGACGGTGCTGAGGAGGGATGCCGAGCTGAAGAAGGCCGAGGAGGAGAGAGTCAGGTAGACACATCTACGTCTGTCAGTCCTGTTTTAGTGAAAAAACAAATCATAACATCCCAGAACAATATTTGTGGCGCTGCTGTGGAGATTTTCATGCTTCAGACTTTACAGTATTCAACTCGGGTTACTTTACATGAGCCAACGTTTTGCAACATTTAAACTAATGCCATGTCATTGAGGTAATGTAATTTTAATGATTCAATAAGTGCTCCCAAGCCCTTTCCATTGCCTGTTTTGTGAGAGGAGGCCTTTGTGGGACAGTAAACACACCAGTCAAAGTGATGATACTTGTCTGGCCATAATAGAATAATACAATAACAGCTCAGCCGGATACTAACGCTGCCTCCATCGCTGAGAAGCCTCAATGTGAGATGAGCAATTAGATTTAGAAGTTGAAGTCCACACGTGGGAGAGGATCGTGCTGGTCTGACAGGACAGGAAAAGAAACCCTCAGAGGCACAATGATGAGAAACGCCTCACCTGTGAAGAGCCTGATGACTGCACAGTTTAATTTGGCAAATATTGGATCCCGATACTGCCTCTTTACAGCTTGGAATTGAGAGAAAATTAAAAACAGCTGCTAAGCTCTCCATTGAAGCAATGGGAGGTGTCAAACATTCCTCAGAGTGTATGTTCAGGGCAGGTTAAGACAAACAAGTGCCCTCGTATCTTTTCTGACCTCTCCCATGTGCTGAAACAAAAGGAGAAACTTCTTCATCCCCCACCGAGCCATAAAGCAACGGTGTATGTCAAGAAAACAAAACAAAAGTACCGTCTTTGAAGATGTGCTACGCTTCATTTTCAAAAGTCAAGAATGCCATGAGACAATGTGCTTTTCATTGTGGGTTTAATGGAATTGGTCGGGCCAACTTTTTTATTGGCAGGAGGCTGAATGCTCGCTGTGTCTCGAGCAGTCTGGTGTAAAAGGATTAAGCCAACAGCCTGTAATAATGTGCTACCCCTTTTTTCACATGACCACTGTGGGTTCAAGAGGAAAGATGAGCTGGACTGGTCATTTTAAGGCGAGGGGATTTTTTTTTTTTTCTCTGTTTGATTCAATTTTAACTTGATGGAGATGTTTTGCAAATTCTTTTCTTTTAGATAGACCACGTGCACTGTTATATAAAACTCATAATGAAGCAGTGAAAAGTAGCAATGAAGAATATATATGATGCACTGATGATAAACAATTTAGCACAACAGGGAAAAACGAGTCCATCGAGACACAAAGAGGGATTTTTTTTTTTACTAAAACAGTAGAAGACATACACTTTATTTGACTAACTTAGACTGCTGAAGCCTCATATTATCTTCAGATTAGCTTTTAAATACATTTTTGTGTCCCCCATCACTAACACTGTAAGCGTGTTTGGAGATCTTCTAATGGCCAATGTGAACAGGAGGAATCATTACAGCAAGCAAAACCTGTTTCAAAGTTCATATGGGCACCTGACTATACATACATGAAAAATTGTGACTAATACGAGAACTGACACGATCATAAACCACAGAATTATAGAAAGGTTTGACTCCTGAGATCTTCTCAGGTGTGTTGGATCATAGTTTAGAGGCTCTGATATCCCTGATGGACTACGCCATGTACATCTATTTAATATTTAGCATTTTCCAACCTGAATCTAAAATGAATCTATATCCATTTGAGCAGAAATGCATTGGAGCATTAAAAACACCCTGAGATTTGTCTCTTCTTTGTCTGCCTGTGGTGTTGCTCAAACCCAATTAAAATGGTGTCAGATTCTCCATTCAGCTCAGCTTAAAGTAAGTGTTTTGTATTCACTCACACAAGAGAGCGTCTTTTTGTGTCTTCGTAGCCTTTGGGCTGGATAGGTACAATGTCCTGTGTGCTTGTGATATACCTTTCATAACTTTCATTCAGTATGAAATCATTCAGCACCCAGATTAACATACATCATAAAAGGACAATGGATGACTTTACAGAAAAACGTCTTGACTTAATCATTTGTCATCTATCTCCTTTGTGTTTTTCCCACCAGGAAACTAGAGACGCTGCTGAACAATGACTCACAGTCAGACAGCCAGCTGAAGTACCTGACCGGAGAGTGGTTTTATGAGGCCAAGTCTCGCAGACACATGGATAAGATCCACGGCTCGGAAATCATCCTGGCCTCCATGAAACAGAGGAAAGCCGGTGGCTTAGGTGTGTTCATGCTGTGCACATTTTGTGATTAAGGAAAGAATCTAGCTCCCATCTGTATGTTACTCTGTGATTCAGTCTCATAGCAACTGTGCAAACTTTGTGCTGTGGAAATGTTAGATTTAAACATTGGTGTCACCCAGAGCAAACATTTTATCCTTACAGGCAGACAGTAGACATCTGTGGACTCACAAAAAATACAACTCACTGTTGAATAACTGAAAAAGAAAATAACTTTTTGATTTCCCTCCTGAAGATTTGCATAATGAACGCTATGATTCAAGGGGTGCTGAGGTTTCAAATGGGGCTAGGAAACAATACTGTACTGTATTACCAAACGGGATACTTTAATTCCATATTGTTGTATTCACAAACTTGCGTATACTCAGCTCATTTCCACTTTCTGCTGCAGACGGATCTCTGAGAATTGAAAGATCCAAGACACCCAGCAGTCGAGGTTCAGACACCGTCGCTCCGCCGAAACCTGCCAGATGTTTGGAGGCAATACTGCCGCAGGAGATAAAGTACACAAACCTCGCTTCTTTATAAATTTATCTGTCTGTCTGTCTGTCTATCACCCCTTCACTTTCTTATTTTCCTGTCCTTGATTAGTCTGATAGAGACATCCCACAGTGTCGACTCTCAGTTGTAAACAAGGTTTAGACATTTCAAGGGGTAAATAAATACTCCCTATATCTTGTTATTGACTGGTCCAATACATATCTCATAGTGAAGACTCGATTAACAAGATGTAGTCTGATTTGGCTGTTAAAATCACACATTTCCACACAGACTGTATAAAAGATTCGACTAAAAAGTGCCAATTTAGACTACATTAAATGACTCGATCAGTTAGAAATGCTGGTGCAGCTTCACTCTCTCACTCTATCTGTGTGTGTGTGTGTGTGTGCAGTGTGCGCTTGGTGTCTTGTGACTCAACCTGTGTCAACAAAGGCGGTGCTAACAGGGAACATGTCCATTTTTTAACCCAGCAGCAGCTACCTGCTCACAGCATTGCAGGATGTGGTCTGAAGAGGGCCGGTCTGACATGTGAAGGGAAAACAGCAGTTTAGCAAAGTGTTTAACTCAATAGAGTTCTCAGCATAATGAGAAGTGGCTGTCAGTCTCGGGTTTCTGGGATTTACCACCAGTAGTTTCTCAACTATGGAGATTTTTTGTTTGTTTGTTTAGTTATTTGACGATTATTGACACAATCTGAAAATGTATGATTTTTAAAATGTTGCAACTTACTCCAGTGGAGGCTGCTTTATTGTCTATTAGACTCAAACGTGGGAAACAAAACGAAGCCATAGCCGAACCACATTTAATATACTTTTTAGTAGAGAACAGTCAATATTTGATTTGGCAAGGCTTCTGAACTTTGTGCACAATGTTGTAAAAGTCCTAAACTTACAGCAGACTCAAGTCTGTTATAGCCTGTACTTGCATTATGCAAATGCCAGGATTTGCAGTGTATTTTAGATGCAATCAACAAGTCAGAAAACTTCATTGCTAGATAGATATTGTGAGTTTGTCAAACTGGTGTCCCTTCAGTATTTTGTTTGGCTTGGTTGGGTAGACATCCCTCTCTTTGATATCAGTGTTATTTACGTGTCAGCAAGCCCCAGTCATGCACACTATAGTATATTTTTGAGCAAAACTCCCCCTCACTGCGGAGACACTAAGAAGTTTTGCAGCGGGCGTGTCATGTTCAAATACACTTCATAACTTTCAGTGTTTTTATTTTCAATTCACCTTTGCTAAACTAGAAATGTAAAATATTTTCCCCACAGTGATGCGGAGAAAGAGAATCTGAATTCAGCAGTCCACTCTCCAAGAACGGTAAGCATATCTGTTAGAAAACTCTTCTTCTTACAGCGATATCAGAGCTGTTCTAACATGTGTTTTGTTTTTTCTTCAAGCCAAGGCACAACCCGTTCAACCGAGCTTCCCTTATTGTTGCTGATCCACCTGAAAGTACAGAGGTGTTGTTAAAGAGACGAGAGCAGGAGTCGTCTGAGACAGGTGTGAATCAACATTTACAAGCAGACATACACATTTGTAAGGCTGTGACACAGGGAATGACCACACAATAGTGATAACAGTATAGTATGAGATCCAGGATGGCACAATGTCATCAGCGCATCAGACTGACCCTGTCGTGCTTTTGCTGTTTCCCTCAGAGCCCATATCTCAGCTGAAGCATCACCCAGCAGGTGAGACCAGTCAGACTTCAGGGGGCTCCATCACATCAGAGGGCTCCTCTGTAGGTTTCAGGCCTGTGCCCAAGAAGAGGACGTTTCTCTCAAGACGTACCGGCAGCCATTCAGAAAACAATGGTTCAGACCCTCAGGTAGTCCCTGCCCCAAGACGGAGCCTCCAGCGAGGGTCTAGTGGAAGCTCGAACCAGTCCTACCTGAAGGGCCAAGATGAAGCGCCTCAGAAAAGTGCGGCTGCAGTTTCTAATCAAGTTCCTCAGTCTGCTCAGCCATCCAGCTCTGCAGATGAAAACTCCCAGCAGCCACCGACTTTGTCTAATTCCATTCTGGAGAGAGACACAAACCCACCTTCTATAACCAGAGACAGGTCAGTGGAAAATACCTCCTACAACTCTTACCCAATATCTTCAATTAAACTCGTCCATCCTTCTACTGCTACTCACGTGTGCAATTTCAGACCAGCCACATACACCAGAGGCGACGCGTCAGACGACAGAGAAATCCCACAGAAGAGCGAAGACAGAGACGAGCAGACCCAAAGAGAAGACGCAGCGGGGAACACTGTCACTCTACCCACCGGCAACGTTCAGGATTCAGACAGAGAAATCAGCAGCAGTGTTGGAACAGCAATGAGGCAGGAGGAGCTGAGTTTGACCCAAAGTACTGTGGGTAAGTTCAGTAACAACAGGTAACTCTTCTTAGTTAATTGAGTTTGAGGCAGGGTTTTAATGTCAACTGAGGCAGTGCTTCCTAATATTTCTGGCATATGGAGCTTGAAAATGAAGCAACGGCTACTTGTTCTGACTTGTGAGCAGTTCAACCTTATAAGAGTGACGTTTTCTTCTTCTTGTTTCATTTGAAGGATTTTTAGAGGCCTGAAGAGGTGACAGTATGCATTATTTCACAAGAAAAAAGCAAATATTAGAGAAACTCAAAAAAGGATTGACAAAATCTACAGATTTTTAGTCTTTCTTGTTCCTTTAATTATCTGGTGACCTGACAGATTTTGGCACCTGCTTTTGCTTCTTCTACTGTAGACTAATTAATGTCATGTTGCCACTCACCATTACATGACTCCACTCCACCAAAAAGTCCAGAAAATGCAGAATAATAAGAGCAACGTGTCAGGAACGTACATAACTGGAAAATATCCGGTTCAGACGAGAGACGACAGACGACATAACAACACCACCAAGTGAACTACTTGTGATTCAGAAGGGATAAATTCACTCATGAAAAAAACAATATGTTATGTAATCTTGTCACACCTTCTTGAAGCACACTTAATGGAAACATTCACTGATTCACATTTTATTTAGCTGAACTTTTTTGTAGAAACGTCCTTGTTTTTAACAAGTAAATTGAATTTGAAAGGTCATTGCATCTCAATATTTATTTAGCAAAAAAAAAATGATCGAATGAGACTAATGAGAAATCTCTTTTTGCATTTGTTTTCTACTTTTAACACTGTGTCTTTCCTGCTGCTCTGTTTCAGTTGTAACTTTTTTCCAATTCCAATTTGTCTCCGAGCTGTTATAAGTTTTTGATTAAAAAAAAAGTGGGCCTCTGGGAGATAAAACAAACCTGCAGCAGGTGGTAGCTTATTATTATATTCTGAAATATATTTAATTTGTTTTTCATAACCATTGTTTTCAGATCCAGATCCTCCAATATCCTACAATCTCAACTTCATTGATAAGTCTGATCAGGAGACACAGAAGAAATCAAATCAGAAACATGTGTTCAAATTATCCACTCAGACGTCCAGCCCCGCCGGTGATGAGGACGACTCTATTGCAAAGGTGCTGGACTGGTTTAGCCGCAGCACAGGCAGCAGTGATTGGCTAAATGCAGAAGACAGACCTGTAGCCACAAAGAGCTCTGACAGACATCAAGTAGAAACCAACACATTAAGAGGTGAAGATTCATTAAGAAAAGATGCAGGGGATGTTATAAATGATAGAAAGACGGAAACACTAGAAACAAAGAGAAGTCACTTACAAAGACAGACTCATGACTCTAAAGAGTTAAAAGCAACTGACAGAACAGGAAACAAGGAGCCGACAGAAATGCAAGAAGAAGTGAAGAAGGACACCAGAGAAAGAATGCGGTCACAGGAAGTGAAAGATAATGACAGCGAAAGCGAACCACCCAAAATCTCTCACCTGAAGTCATTCTGGGAGAAAAGCAACGCAGGCCCTAAAATACTTATCAGTAAATCAAACACGCCCAGCGACAAAGGACAGAAAGCTGTTCAGCTCTCAGCAGGGAAAGACGAGGAGAAAGTGATTAAACCGAACAGAGTGACTGATATGCCCTCTGCTCCTGGATTATACAATGGGAAGGGAATCTATGATAAGTACGCCTCAAATGATGGGGATGAAAGAGAAGAGCAGCTGTTAGTCGGTCTACAGAAAGATATCGGAGACAGTGAACGTGTTAATATAAATAATAACCAACAGGTAGACAGCGTCCACATGGGGAAACAACAGATTCCTGTTAGTCAAAGGAGCAATAATGATACATACAACACAGATTATTTAAAGTTAGCAGCCAGTCCCCAAGTAGCTGACAGAAGAGGTTCAGACACTGAGATCTTATGTGCAACCAGACTCAGCCCACAGCGACAGACACCCCTCCAGTCCAGACTGAGTCCAGAGTCTGAGAGCATCTCTTCAGTCAAACCAAATCCACAACCTGACAGTATTTTCCAGTCTAGTGAAACCTCACTGCAAGAAGAGCTGTCAAAGTCTATTCCTGTGTCTCAGCTGGATACAAATCTCCAAACAAGGGACAGTCCAGACTCTGAGAAGCTGTCCAGAAACAGCCCGAATGTGGACTACAAGCAAGACGGGAACGATCTACAAGTCATCCCCAGAACAGAAATGCGCAGAGGTTCAAGTGAAGACTTTAGGATGAGGGACAGTGAAGATAAAAGTGTGCAATCAAGCATGTCTCCTAAAAGAAAAGAAGATGCATCTAATAAAGACAGAACTAACAGTCCTCACTCACACAGACAGGGCCCTGCTCATCAGGAAAGCACCGCAGAGAGAATAAAGCAGCTCAAATCTTTCTGGGAGCAGGAGAGGAACAAGCCAATGTTTTATACCGGAAAACCGAAAGCTCTTGGAGATGGTAAAGTCAGTCGTGCTGTCAACCAGGCAAAACTGAATAAAAGATTTACAAAGTCGGAGTACGACCTGAGGTCGATTGGAAACGATTCAGGCAGCGATGAAGAAGACTCCGATAGAAATCACCCAAATTTTACTCTTGTTCCTTTGAATCAGAGGACAGAAAAGTCGTCCCCGAGCCTCGGCACGAGCCGAACACAATTTAACACTCTGCGTGAGTTCTGGGACGAGGCTACGTCAGATTCCAAGGGATCATTATCCTTTGAAAAACCCAAGAGCCCCAAAAGGAAAGAGCAAACAAGTGCCCAGCATCCACCTCAGGAGTTAAAGTGTGGCGACCCTGAGCTTTACCGCTTATCCTCAGCAAAATCACCTCATGACAGACAGATGGGGCCGGGGTCAAGAGCAGCGAATGACAGCAAAAACAACCCTTCTAATTATATGACAGCTGAGTCGGGCCAGCAGAGAGAATCCAGACGGAGCTCAAAAGACTCTAACAGAGAGGAGAAAGCCACAAAACCACAAAGCAATTTGGGAAAAGAGAGTCGCTCTCCCAAGATTAAAAGAGACAGCTTTAGCAATTCGAGCAGTCGTGTAAATTCTTTGCGTCGCGCCACTAGCATGTTTGCTCTCAGTGATCCCGAAGAAAAAGATCAGGGGCAGCTCAAAATGGATGTAAGCCCTGTCCACTCGCAGAGCAGGAGGCAGAGCGCAGACCGGACACAGAGCAGGAGGCAGAACGCAGAAAAGGGCGCTGGACCGAGGAGAACATCCGAGGGAAGTGAAACTCTGATTCCACGCGCGCGAGCATTTGTTCCCAGAGACTACCGGCATTACCTGGGGATGACAGATAAGACGAGTGTCCACACCTCCCTCGCCCCGGCTCTGAAGGACGAGGGGTCAGAGGGTAAAACTGGATATGAATTTGACCTGGGGGGGCCAGTGAGGGCCAGCACCCCGATGAACTCAGAGGAGCGTTACGGCAGGAAGAGCAGCAAGACGACTCAGCGCCCCCTGTGGGCAAACTACAGCAGTTCAGACACAGGTCAGGAGTCGTCTATGAGCAGCACCTCAGAAACCTGGTCCATCTCGAGGAATGGTTCAAACCGTGAGCACCAACCTTTTTTTTTTTTTAGAGTGTCACACAAAGACTTGAGTTTGTTTTTACTGTAATATACAGTAAAATACACTGTAAAACTACAATTTACATTTGCACGATATTCCGTCTTGACCTGGTATAACTTGATGCTATATGCTAAAGCTATTCTTCAAACTGCAAATTTTCATCTAAACAAGTCATAGTCATGTGTTAAGTTAAATATACACATTAAAAGTTGGCATTTAGTAATTTTTCCAAACAAAAATTCATTCATCTTAAACAAATAAAATAAACAAATAAAAACTAATTGTAAAATTAAAAAATTAAGAGAAAGAAAAATTATTAAAATATTTTTAACTAGATCATTTTAACAATAATCAATAAAGCTGTTTTATTTATCTTTAAGTATTAAAATACTGTATTTTACAGAATGATTACATATTAAATCTGGATACAAATAAAACAAATAGAAAAAAAAGGTTTTCAAAGCAGTAATTGCTGATAACATCATGAGATCTACATCATGGGATTTACGTCTCCTTTACACTCAACTTGACCATTAAACACAGGTATTTTTCTTTGTTTTGAACATTTATTTGCACAAATATGTTCACATTGTTGTATCCAGCAGTATCCTTGACATCATGTCCGTGTCTCTGGTATCTGTGTTAGCAGAAGTAAATCTCTGTAAACACTGAGTGTACCTGCGGTCAGCTGCCCGTGTTTAATTTGTGGGCTGGGCGATACATAGTTCTGACTTTACTGACACCACACAACTGTTGCTCCAGAGACAGTTTCACAGACTTTCTTTCACAGTAGTTTTTTAATGTACTTGTTCTTGTACTTTTTTCACTTGTTTTCACGTAACACAGTTTGTGAATTCATCACAAATGTAATTTACACAGTTTAACTCAAAAATTTGCATTTCTCTTTGTGTGTTTTGAGTACAGGTGTATACACACAATCTCTGGTAGCATTAGACCTGCTGAAGTAAAATAATCTCTGCATTCAGAGCCACATAGAGGTTGAAAATGCCAACCCTCTGCTCTGATGTGAGCAATTAAAAGATAAGGAGCTAAAGATTCAGTCGTTTTTTAATACACTGCCTGTTGAATATCATTATTTGTTGAAATTTCAATAGGTGTGAAAACCAATCTGAGCATGAAAGTCTGTCACTTAACCAGCAAACAAATCCAGACAGGACATGCCAGTTATTACAGTAATTAATTTGTTTTATCAACACGTAGGTGAGAATGACGACGATAGCCAAAGCCTTGTAAGGAAAGCGCTGCGGCGAGCAGAAGCACGGCCTAAAAATCTGGCTAAAAGTATGGAGGACTTCACAGTATCCTTGTCACCACGTGAGCATTTCCACAACCTCCAAGTCAAATATTTCACAAATGTATAGATCATTTATGGTGACTGTGGTTCCTGTGTTTGTCTCTCACAGGACAAGAAAGAAGACAGGATCCAACTGTTGAGATGAGGCGCATTAGTGATGGTAAAAATCTACCTGATCTGTGTCATTATGTATATTTGTTCAAACATGGTGGTATATTAGTCAAGATTCTGTATCTTCTAGTTTCGTCCATCCCGTCGCCCTCCTCATCCTTATTTTCGGATCCAGAGCACCTGAAGAAAATGAGCAAATCAGTTCCTTCGTTTTTACAGAAGGAGGTAAAACCAGCACTGCATCTTTTAGTCCAGTAGGTCAAATCCTGCTCTGCATCCCCGTGCACAGAGCTTTCTGTGCCTGCTGTCTGTGTTGCAGGATGACGGCAGAGATACTGACTCCACCTGCGATGACAGCGACCACCGAGGAAGGCTAAGATCTATGACTAACCTCACCAGCTCCTCTGGCATGGCGTCTGTGTCTTCTGTATGTTCACACACAGCAGCACGAGTCACTTACACATGAGCATGCTTCCCATTCAAACACTGCTCTCTCATACTGAACTGCTCATTGGCTTTTAAGCATAATTAGTAATTGTTGGGGATGAGTATCAACCCATAATTTGTGTTAAGAGTTAACAGTTTTCCATCACACAAACCACAAATTGTTCAGTAAACTTTTTTTTTGCATGTGCGTGCTCCTAGCTGAGCGGAAGTGTGATGACCATGTACAGCGGGGACTTTGGGAATGTGGAGGTTCAGGGAAACATCCAGTTCTCCATCAACTATGTGCAGCGGCTCAGAGAGTTCCACATCTTTGTGGCTGAGTGCCGAGACTTGGCTGCAGTCGACCCAAAGAGGGGCCGCTCAGATCCGTGAGTACTGCACCTGATGGAATACACAGAGAACAAATTCTAGGATGAACGTTTTTATACTATGTGCTTCTAATTCTCTGATAACTGAAGAATGCTCATAACTGCAGTGCAATCTTTTTTTTTATTTTAAAGGCCCTGAAAACACATTTTCTCAATTAGCTTCTTATGTTAAGCAATGAATGTGTTATTTCCTGCCAGTGTTAGATCAGTTTTCACCAGAGAAATGCTGTATATGTATTCGTGTTTTTGTCTGTGCTCTTCCTGCCCTCTTCACTAGTTTTCAAGTGGGCGCGGCTCAATTGGAAAAAGGTGATATTATGCACTTCTATGCACCAATCAGGAGCAAGATTTGAATCATAATCAGCTGACAGTTGTGAGGTTGTTTGTTCATGTTCATGTTTGTTCATGGCCGACTGCATAAGCAGGTTAACTTTTAATTAACAGAGGAAAAAATGGAGAGTATCTGAACACTGCAGTAAAGCTTCCAAAACTTAGTTGGACAGACAGAAGGCAACTTTTCAATGCTACCGGGTTTATCGAGTTAAAGACCTGGTAGGGTTAAAATGTTTAATTTTTTTCTGTCTAATAAAGTTTCAGGATCTTTAATCCACTGTGTATTTTTTGCTTAATCCCACCTCAAATCCCACCTAAATACAAGCAAGATCAGCACACAGCTACCTTTCTGAACCACCTGCTTCTATAAACTCTTTTACTATATAACAGAAATGAAAATGTGTAGGGTTACATTTTATGGATAATATAGAGTGTAATAATTATAATGATAGATAAAAACACTTGGCGTATATTTTCTTTTCTTTACCATTCTTTGGCCCCTAACTGTGACTACTTCTGTGTATGGTGTACTTAAAGCTGCTATAATTGAAATTTTTTATAATGAAAATGTATCAAATGACAATGTGTAATGTGAGAGATGTCGTTCATAGTGATGAATCTACAGAGAATTATCACCTGGCTCTGCAGCTCTGTTTTTATAGCTCATTGTTTGGCTGTTCAGCTGCAACTTTACTATATTTCTTCACTCTCAGCGGTCTCAGCAGGCAGCTGTTTTTAGAGAAAAAGCACTAAAAACTCACTGTACACGACCTGCTCAGCACCAAATGGCAAACAGACACATTTAGCAACTACCTGGTGAACATAGTGGAGCATTTAGCAGCTAAAGAGCCCTCAGGATTTCCCTCAGGATAGAGACCAAAAACAGAGCTAAAAGAGAGTGAATATCGGACTTACATTCATCAGGTGGAAAGAAACACGACTCCCAATGAATGATAATGTTGCTCTGTAACTGCTGGATGTGTAAATAAGTAGCCAAAAAATCAGTTAGCGCAGGTTTAACGGTGTATCTTAACAATTAAAATTGTGTTGCTGTTTTGTTTTGCTTTTCAAGGTATGTCAAAAGCTACCTGGCTCCTGACAAAGCTAACCTCGGAAAAAGGAAAACATCTGTAAAAAAGAAGACATTGAATCCAACTTTCAACGAGATCCTCAGAGTAAGAGCCCACAGATATTACACCAGTAGCGCTAAACATACACAGACACTTTCCCACACTGTAATGCTTAACACTTGGCATGCCTGACAATCAGCAAACAAAAGCAGCTCGCTTCTCTCTGTCTCTCCAGTATCGTGTTCGCATGGAGTACCTCAGAACCCAGACACTCATTCTCTCCGTTTGGCATCACGACACCTTTGGCAGGAACAGTTTCCTGGGCGAGGTAGATGTGGACCTCTCCAAGTGGGACTTTGACCACACCCAGATGAACTACTTAGCCCTGAAAGCCAGGGTAAGAAAAATACACACACACACACACACACACACAGCTTTATCTGCAGTAGTTGTTTTCTCATCAAATAACAGCTGGTCAGTCTGCTCATTTCCTCCGAGTCTATTTGAGCTGGTTATATCACATGCTCTGTAGTTATTGTATAAGCTATGTATAAAGGAATTCAGGAGCATCATGATGGATTTTGGATGAACTGCTTATGTAACGTATACTCTCTCTGTATATTTCAGACAACACCCACTCTAGCGCCCTCAAATGGGCGAGGAGAGATGAGACTAGCCATACGTTTCCTGCCGCAGATCATCCACAGTGAAGGTCTGCACACAAGCTTACTCTGCTTTTTAAAAAGGCCTTGGTATGTATTCCAAAAAAATCACCAAGGTATATAAAATGTCTGTCATTTCTTCTTTTTTTAAAGGATTAGCCAAGGAGGGTCCGAGCACCGGAGAGGTTCACATTTGGGTGAAAGAATGCAAGAACCTGCCTCTAATCAGGGCCACAATTGACCCATATGTTAAGTGGTATGCACAAAACATCCTGCACGAGCAAGGATATCAATAGACGTTTTCTGGTGCATTGTATCAATCAACATGTTTCCTTTTCCCTCCTCATCTCAAGCTTTGTGCTGCCGGACACGAGCAGGAAGAGTCGTCAGAAGACACGTGTGCTGCGGAGGATGGTTGATCCAGTGTTTAACCACACGATGGTGTACGATGGTATCAAAGAGGCCGATCTAACTGAAGTCTGCGTAGAGCTCACAGTGTGGGACCGAGACAGACTAGCCAGCAACCTGCTGGGGGGCCTGAGGCTTGGAGCTGGAATAGGTATGGGTACATCAGACTGTTTAATAAACTAGAAAACTTAATTTTGTGGACAAAATGTGGAGTAATTAGTGATATTTTAAAATGAACAGTTGAGAGGGTTTGAATGTAGACATGGCAGAAGTTTGTCAGGCAACTTAAAATTACTGTCATTACTTTTAAGTAAAAGTGACTTGAGCACTTATTCAGATATTGGTTAACACCCCCTATTTAGCATATATTAGCAGAATATAAACAGTTCATAAATGGTTTATAATACACTATAATGTAGTTAATAGCAGATATAAGCGTTTATTAATGTAAAAATCAACAGCTATTACTCCTTTAACATTAATAAATACTTAAAATATCTGCTTATAACTGTATTATAGTGAGTTATAAACCATTTATTAAATGTTTATACTCCTTATAAATGCTAAATAGGGGGACTACCCAGATGTAAAACTGCCATCACATTTACATAACGGGGTGTACGTCTAAAAGGGACTTTATTCTCTTTTCATTACTCAATCTTTGGAGATTTTTATGTAGATGACTACATAGAAAACTCAAAAAACACTTATGTACACCACCCAAATCATCCTGTTCATCCGGCAGTCGTCTAAATTGACCTTTTTTTCTGTAGCTCTTGGTTATTGACCAATTGTGCACCTGTCTTTAGTCCATTAAATATACGGTATAATAATTCTCAGTAGACATTGACACTGTATAGGGTCTATTTAGTGAATCATGAATGATTTCGGACACTGTGCCTGTGTCGTCTGAGAAACTGACTTATACAAGCACAAAAAGTTTCTGAGGGGAAGTCTAATCAAGTCTTAAAATACAAAGGGTTGACTTTTTTGTAGCTTGCAGAAGTGGAATTTACATAGCAGTAAGTTTTCCTCCCATTCATGTCCATAATAAAAAAAGCTGAAAATTATAAAATATAAAACAGTATCAGTGTGAAAATGAATAGCAGCTGTCCTAAATGAGCCATTTTAAAGTGTAAACTGAGTTTCAGACTGAGTATACAAAGCAGTGAAGTGAAGTAATGAAGAACAAAGATTATCAATGAATAGACATGTTTCCAATCCTTGTATTTTGCTGTGTGTTTCTCTGCAGGCAAAAGTTACGGTGCACTGGTGGACTGGATGGACTCTACTCCCTATGAGGTGGCCCTATGGGATCGCATGATGGCTTCTCCAAATGAATGGGTGGAGGACGTGCTCCCGCTAAGAATGCTGAACTCTGCCAAAACTGCTTTCAAATAAGTAAAAGTATACCACACTGGCATACATACTGCAAATATAATATATTCTTAAAGGTGCAATACACGACATTCAGCCACTAGATGTCGCACTACAGCACCAGCATCTCAGACCAAAACAAATGTGTGTCGTTTACTCAATAAAGTTGGAAAAAAAAACCAGACAGCTCACGAACCTTAGATCAAACTGTCAAACTAGGCAGTGCTGATCAAATATGGATCAAGATTCTGATCTATTTCTCGCCTCAAATGCTTTTAGAAACTTATTCAAGTGTACTGTTTAGCTGTAATTTGAGAAAATTTGTGATGCGGCCACCATCTTGAAAACAGAGGTGGAGGACACTGAGGGACTCACATGCAATAACATGCACGCGCAGCTGGCGCAGCTACCAAAACAAAGAACAGAGAAGGAGAGGGAGTGTGACTTCATTCACTGCTCAGGTCGCCATTACTCCACTATATCCTTACATAGCAGTATATGTCAGCAATAGTTGTTTGCTGACATCCAGTGAGGCTCAATGTCATTTATTGGACCTTTAAGAGGTAAAAACACAGTACATGTTATAAAGATCCAGTGCATTGATTTAAATTCAGTCCGAAAAACCTTTGTGAGGATTTTAATAATCTGATGAAAAATAAAGTAAAGTCACTGGAGTGAAAAATTGGATTTAACCATATTGCTGTAATTTTACAGCAGCCTGTGGTGCCACCGAACAAAGCTATTTCCTAAAAACAGTGACTTAGTGAACACTTTGGGGTCTCTGTTGAAACTCCAGAGGAAAGGAAAAGGGGAAATAAAATTAGAAAACCAAATGGTGGAAACAAAAACCTCTGGAGAGTGAGCTGTTAAATAATTCAAATAAATCCAGATCCTGGAACAACTGTGAGTACTGAAAGTCTTTATTCAGGAGGGCAGGAAGAAATTAAAGACACTTACTGGAACATGTCATATTTTGCCTTTTGTCGTGGTGTTCAAACAAGAATATTATACTGATTTTACTTCAAGGGACCATATTATGCTTTATGTGATTTTCTGTTATTTACATTTTTAAGGTAAGATTTCTTTATTGTCATTTCTAAGTACTCATATACATTGAAAGTAAATTGATCCTCTGCATTTGACCCACCCTATACACTAGGAGCAGTGGGCAGCCACATTGCAGCGCCCGGGGACTAACTCCAGTTCTTTTTGCCAGTGCCTTGGTCAGGGGCACTGACACGCTGAGTATTAACCCTAACATACATGTCTTTGATGGTGGGAGAAAACCAGAGAACCCGGCAGAAACCCACGCAAACACAGGGAGAACACGCAAACTCCACACAGAAAGGACCTGGGACAGCCAGGGTTCGTACCCAGGACCTTCTTGCTGTTAGGCAACAGCATGCAGCCCTTATATACTGTTATGATGTTGGATTTCTATGTTAAACATGGTCAAAGTTCCAAAACTTGAGGTTAACGAATGTAGAAATGCTCCCTACAAGTCAAAAGCCCAGGCTTCAACCTGCTCTGAACGCTTTGTTTGCTAAGTTTTTTTCTACCTTGCTGACGAGCTGATGTTAGCTTGACGCGCATGCCTATATAACGGCTATTCTTTGTAACTAAGTTTGTTGCTAAGGTTTTTCTATGTGTCGTTTGTGTCGTTCCGGCTCATGTACGGATGTATTTGAGAAGTCAACATTTCAAGTAAAGAACAAGTAAAAGAAGTGAAATCCTACTACTCCTGCTTGTTTACGTAGACACTGGAAGTCTGCCAAGACGCAGCTTACGGAAGCTAACCAATCAGAAGAGAGTGGGCTCATCGGGAGGGGGGCCTTAAAGAGACAGGAGCTAAAGCGGCCTGTTTCAGACAGAGGCTGAACTGACAGGCTGCGTAAAGGGTCAGTATAAGATAAATACTGAGTTTTTTTAATTGTAAATAAAGCAAAGATATTCTAATAGAGCCCCAAAATTAAAAATATAGACCTGTAAATGTGCATAATATGTCCCCTTTAAAGCTATATCAGCCTTTCAACAGGTGCCCTCATTGTATTCTGTACAAGAATCACCATAAATCCATCACACCACAACTGACTTATATACCAAAGGTTTTATAATATCTACATAAAGCATTGTCTTGATTACATTGCTCTATACACCTCACTTCTGTTCTTTTTATAGTGGTAATTATGTTTGAGCACTCAGAAGAAGGCTAAAGCCAAACCATTAGTGTTTTTGATCACATCTTACATTCTTGAATAAAGGCTTTTATTGTAATAGAATCTGAAGCCGTGCTCTTCTCAAATTATTTTTTCATTTGGCCAAATGTCAACAATATAATATGTGTTGGCAAGCAGTGCTGACATTAACAATGTGCTGCGGCATTCCCAGTGAAAATGTATTGGTGTTAAATTCACACTGCTGTGAATTTACTTCACAATGTACAAAGTTTCTCAAGGTATGTTTCTCAAATTTCCACAACAATGTTGAAATATTCAGGGCACTTGGAAATAGAAAAGAAACACACTGTAACTGTACACTTGAATCAAGCAGGCCTCGTATTAACTGGCTAAGTCCTTCATTAGAGCATTTACAGTTCAGTGAGAGGATGTTCCTTTTGGATTTCAGCACTTTTCATTTAAAGAATGTTTTATGTTAATTAGGGCTGCTACTAATGATTATTTTCTCGATTCATTGTTCAGTCTATCAAATGTCATAAAATAATGCCTCTCACAGTATCCCAGACCCCAAACTAACATCTTCAAAATGCTTGTTTTGACCCACCAACAGTCGAAAAACCCAAAAGATATTCAGTTTGCTATCATATAAGACAGAAAAGCAGAAAAACAGCCTCACATTTGACAGGCTGGAGCCAGCTAATGTAACAATTAATCGATTACCAAAATACTTGCCGATACTTTTTTTTTCTAATCCATTAATTGTTTAATCATTGCAGCTGTAACGTTTATATTATTTTTTAGTATTTTTCTTTTATTCCAGAAATGTTGAAGTTTTATACCTCCTTTAATTTTGACATGTATTCTGTTAAGCAATATGAAGACACTGGGTAACACTGGGTAATGTAATTTTCATTGCACAAGGCCTTTAAAAACCCTGAACCATAGGACTGTGTTCTGTATTTATCGTATGTCACCTCAAACTGTCTATACAGCGTTTTATTCACTTAAGCGGTTGTATGTATCCTCTGAAAACTTTGCTTTGCTTCAAACACTTGTTTTGACAGTATTTTTATATACTTAAGTGATTTGACAGCATATCTGACATGTGATGAACTGTTGCACTTACAGTATATTAACCACAAGTGGGATTAAAGAAATTATATACAGAATAACTTTCACACGTCTATTTTTTAAAATCATTTTTTAAAATTAAGATAAATGGCAATGTTAGCCCTACAGGTAAATTTCAAGGTTGTCTGAATAACATTGTGGCTTTTGATGGGAAAGTGGCTGCTCCAGGTCTAAGTTTTCAATCATCCTGTGAAATATATCGACATCTACTGGATGAATTGACACAAAAATTTTTACAAAGATTCATGGTTTCCAGATGATGAATCCCCATGACTTTGGTGATCTTATCTTACTTTTCATCTAGCGCCATCTTTCAGTCCAAATTTTGATTTCTACAATACTTTGACCAAATGATCAAATACCTGCAAAACTAACAACTTTTGAGCGCTAATTACCATATGTTAGCATGCTAACATGCAAAACTACTATGATTTACCTAATATGACATTATACGTGCTACACATCAGCATGTTATTCTGAAAAAGTAATAATATTACTTCAGTATTTACTCAACAAAAGAAGTAATTAGTTCCAATACTCATTATATGACTATGAATACGCCAAACATGTTTTAAAAGTACACAGTTTCTAACAAAGGATGCCATCATTCATTAAATACTTTATTAAATACTTTATTCTGTCAACATGATGATTAAAACTAACATTTAAAATTATCGTACAGATTATTTGCCCTCATCTCCACATTAAAAAAAATCTGTGATGTAAAGGGGTTGGTTCCCAGATGACAAAAAATATATATTTTAAAAAATATATAATAATATATTTTGACACATACTGCATGCTGTCAACAGTTTTACACAATGTGGACTATTTCTTCAGCAGTTACAGTGAAAACTGTTCATAAAAAGGTTGGTGGGCTATCATATGTAACCAGGACATTAATATTTGTGTAGTTTTATACATGTTTTAATGTTTTCAACATAGTGGACATACCCTATAGGTGATGAAGAGAGTTTTAGAGAGAGGTGAGGGGACCTCACTTTCTTTCTCTCTCATGAGATTTTGCATAAGGAGAAATAAAAAGTTAAGATGATGTTACAGACAACGACAGCCACCACAGGGCTGTTGTAGCAGCTCAGGGATGACATAAGTGTGTGAGAAAGGAAGACAAGAAGAAGACTTCACAAAGTATTGTGCTACATGTGTCTACTATTAGATGTTATTACACATTCAGTGCAGATTTTGACCATCAAGAACCGAATATGTTGTGGATCCACCGAAAATTTTAACCCACATTTTCTATTTTTGTGTTAGAATATAAATGTGATTAACAGGAGATACTACGAATATATTTTTTCTTTTTTAAAAGACCATATCACATTCAGTGCAGATTCTTACCATCAAGATCCAGGTAATTATGTGAATCCGCTTAAAAAAAACTATGGTCAACAATTGATATGATTCTGTTTTTGTTACAACTGACAAAATTAAGAGTTTGATAAAGAGGAGATACCACAAGTAATGTTAATTATGGCAACATGGTTAATACATAGGATGCCTTTACCTTTTGGCCTTGACACTATCTCAAACTCAGTAAATGAAGTATCCATGAAACTGAGCAAAAGAACAAAGTTAAGAGAACATGTTTTAGTGATAGCATAAAGAGTCTGAAGTCATTGTTAAGACTCACAGGCATTAGTGTGTTCCGTTGTTGAATAGTGAAAAATATGGTAAAGGTATTCAAGGGACTCACCAGTAAGTCTTCATTTTGTGTCTGTCTGTTTCCAGACTCCATACTGGCCGTCAAACAACAAACAGGCGTGAATGGAAACTTGTCAGACAATAGTAACATTAGCTGAGCCTCAACATCAAAACAAAACATGCAGAACTTCCTCAACAAAGGAAGTTGAATGTTAAAAAAAGTTGATATTTTGTATGTGTGAAGATAAAGTACCATTTACTCTTTTTGGGATTATACAGCATCACATATTAGTCTGCAGTTGTTTGCTTCACTGAATGAACAACCACATTGTCTCCAGTGGCACATTTCATGTTGACTTGGGTAGTAGAGTCAAGTAGATTTTTATTCTTTTCATTGTTGTGATCTTTTGTGTTGAAAAGGGCCTGCAGCTGGGGATACAATGTAAATTCAGACTGCTAGAGTTAAGACATTATAGCACACTGAGAAAGACTTGAGGCTGAAATGTTTGTGCTGTCTTCAGCTTTTGATACTAAATACACAAGACTGAGAGTCTGCAGCCATGCTAGCAGCTCTTTGAGTCTATACTGACATTAGCATTCAGCTCAATGCTAATGTCAGCATGCTAACAGGCTTATAATAATGCTAATGCTTATGTTTAGCAGGTCTAATGTTGACCCTGTTCATTCTCACCACATGGTGGAGCTAGAGGAAAAGTCAGAGGTCCAAAGTCAGTATAATTTATTATCTGGGAGCCATGAATGTCTATACAAGTGATCGACTAATTCCCATTCCTAGATGGGATCTATTGTCACACTGCTAGCATAGCTAAAATGTTAAAAGTATTAGAAGCCTTTGGACATGATTAGTGATTGGGGACCTTTTCATCTATTGTCCCTCTCGCAAGGAATGGCCTTCAACATCCTTGAACCTTGATACCATTTCTCCTTCATGATTACTGCTGTTTAGTCAAAATACCCATTATTCATTTTAGTTTTTAGCCACGCTAATGGTGTGGCTGTAGTGATGGCAATGCCTGTCAATCAATTAGTTAGTTGGTCAGTCCCCCTATTGGCCCAAAGTAAAATATCTGTCCAATTATTGGACATATTGTCATTTAATTTTGTGCAGATGACCATGATCTCCAGAGAATGAAATCTACCTGTTTTTTTCTTTTCAAGTTTTGTTGTGCTTTAATAGTGGATATTACCAAACAAATATGCAATTATTCAAATCGCTAAAAAGTAAATGACACACAGATAACCTGAAGCTTTTGGGGCCCCTGAGGGTCACCAGGACAAACTCAAACACAGTCTTGTTTATACGATACAGTATATTAACTTTGTTAGCCATCAAATTATATATTTAATGTATTTAAAATTAAAAATAGATCTAGTATATAACCTGACTTATATCAGCCAGTTATTCATCATTTACACCAGCTTGTTAGCTTTCTCTGATTCAGTCTGTTCAGCCATAAGAGACGGTCAAAAGTAAGAGTTTACTGTGTTTTCTCAAAGAATAAAGTACATTCTTCATCATTCTCACAACATTTTTAAAGTACATCCTTTCTGATTGATTACAAAAGTTCATTAAATACTTCATCATTACAACATGATTAAAACTAGTATTTAATTATAATACACAATTATTGTACAGATTATGTGCCCTCATCTCCACATTAATACGCTATGTGATTCTTAATGATTCTAAAGTTGCAAGCCTGACCACCCTGTTATATTGTTTGTGAAATGGAAAAACTACAAAGTACTATCACAGTATGATGTGTCTGACTAGTGTTTCTAATGACTTGTTTTTAGTATCTGCAGCTGAGTGGCTTTAGGTCGGGAGAGATGTGAAGGGGCTCCACTCTCAGTCAGAGGATGTTACTGGATGATTGTTTTTTTCCGTCTGATGTACAACACAAAGTAAATAGCCATGGCGACGAGGAGAACAGTTAGGAGGACGATGCAGACAATTACAGCCACTACAGGGCTGCTGTAGTTGCTCTCAGATGGCAAACCTGTGTGCGCACAGAAAGAATAAAAGCATTAAGATAAGATAGCATTAGACAAATTATACTTCATGGGTATATCATTAAATGTTACTAATTACACACTCTTCACACTAGGTCATTACAGTACATTTATTCAGATACACACACATGTACAGTGACAAACACATCACATGTAATAAAGATTCTTACCGTAAGAAGTTGCGTAAGTTTGAGAATCTCCTGAAAAATTGAACCCAAACTATGGTCAAAATTGATAAGATTCTGTTTTTGTACTATTATTGATAAAATGAACTGACGTTTTGGGGAAATACGCTCATTTGCTTTCTTGCAGAGAGTTTTTTAAATGAGAAGATTGATACTGCTCTCATAAGAGTGAAATCAATCTTCCCATCTAACTCTTGGTAAGAAGTGAATGAGCGAATTTCCGAAAACTATTTTACATACTTTACATACTGTATATTTAAGTGTGAGTACCACAAAAAAAGATGGCCGATATCATAACAGCTATAATGGATTTATCAAAAAAGACAAATCCTGAATATTACTATATATTGAATTATTCATCAGGCTTAAACAGGTCAGCAAATCATAATTGGCATATTTTGAGGAAATACTGTTTCTGTTATTGTCACCATGTCAAAAAGTCATTCTGATAGGATGAAGGTGTATCTTTTTATGTGGTACTTTGCATGAAAGCTGTACCGGTGCTCTGTTTGCCCACAACTATGGCAGGCGAGGTGACTGTAGCGTTGGCCACCACATCCTGGGCCTCTCTCTTTCTCCGATTTTGGGAATTTCCACAGTCCTGTTCAAAAGAAAAGAAAAAGACGTTCAAAATTCTGCTACATGATGTAACGATTTATGACAAATCAAAATGATGTATATGTTAAGACTCACGGGCATTAGTGTGCTACACGTGGACACCTCACAGAGCCTGGTGACGCAGTGCAGGTAGAAAGTGGAAACTGTCATATTTTTGTGCTCCACAAATCTGAATGCCTCAAAGGAGAAGTGCGCTTTCTGAGACGCCCCGTTGAGATCCACCTTAGTCTGTGCGTCACGTGTACACCTTGGGTAAAAAAAGAGACGGTGTCGTGTGACTGCACATGGGGAAGTACAAAGTGATAGCTTGGAGGTGAGTGTCAGAGTAAGTAGTATATTCTGTGGTTATGTATATGCGACTCACCCTACAAAAAGGTCATAATAGGTTTTGAACATGGGATATGGACTTGTTGTTGCATAACATCTGTCCAACAGCACATTGAACCTTTGAGGATAGAAAGAAACATTTTAAGTGTCTTTTTTTATGAATATAACTGATGGAAAACTGGAAACTGGAAAAACATAGTTACCTTTCTGTTAGATTGGTCGCTTTAACTGCAACATAAATCTTAGTCTTCAGGTTGAGTCCTGTTTGTGGGACATTCAGTATCTCTTGGTACTGTTCATCCTGTTCCACAGACAAGTAAGAACAAAAAAAAGTTATAAAATGTTATATAATACTCAATGTACAATTTTATAAGATAGAAAAAGTCTTACTTGATAGAGCTGCATACTCAGTGTGCTGACGAAGCTCCCATTATTGTCTCGTATGGCGAGACTCACACCAGAGCTGTATTAAATGAAAAGAAAGTCATATTATGTATAAGAAATTTGGATAAATCAAAATGTAGTTTGGTCCGTGCTCCTTTCGTGCGCAAGTGCAGGTGTTATTCTGGGTGTCACATGGCATACTCACACGCCCAGCTGTGTGTTGTTCAGGAGATACTGCATCGGGTAGAGGCAGGAGAACTTGTATAGGATCTCCGGGCGGTAGGTGATCACACCTGCAGAGGGGTCTATAGAGGTAACGCTGCCAGAGATGTTGACATACTGGACATTTGAGAAGTCGGCAAACTCTCCAGTCCCAACTTGATCGATTATCTATCAAAAAAGAAACATGTATTTCACTGAAAATAGTTTTAATTAATCCTGAGATTTAATTGTTGATACATACCCTTGGTTTTTATATTATGCTAAAATAAATCAATTCATCTGCACTTTGAAAATTAAAGCGATTGTCTTGTGTACCTTAAAGTTATTACTGCAGACAGAGGTAGAACTTCCATTTATGGGGAAACTGAATTTTAAGACTGGTGGGTCAACGCTCCAGTCAGGAGTCCCAAAACACTCAGGTTTGTTGAACTGATTATTGAGGACCATCAGAGACTCATTGTAAAGTGCTTGGTACACTGGGCAAATGTAGATGCTCAGGTCCATATGCTCAGTGCCGCAGAACACAGTTATGTCCGAGTTTTCTGAGAGAGATTTTAAAAAAAAGGAGGATATTAATCAAACTGCAATGGAAGTGTGAATATATAGAACATAAAGAAAATGCAGCAAACCTGGAGCTCTGTTTGTATCACTAGTAATGCAGCCATCTGGTATCTGTGCCTCAGTCCTCAAAATTAGGCCAAGCTGGCACACAAGGAGGATCAGCCACATTGTTCCGAACCTGTGAGAAAACATCAAAACAATAGGAACCAAAGAATTCACCATTTTTTCTTTCACAGGACAGGGCTTTGAAAGAAAACTTTTCAAAAATGGCCAAATTTTTTGACGTCACAGAATACAGATCAACCTTCCTCTGCATGAGGGGAAAGCCTACAAAGGTAAAAGGGTTCCTTAAACCCATTATTTAACATATACAGAAATTGATCACTTAAAAGAATAAGGAAAGACTAGCTTCTACCTGGGCTGTGTCATATTATGTGTAATTACACATAATTTTCATCAGGAAAAAGACATATTGTGACATGAAATTAGTGAAATACTAAAATTCATTAATTGATAGGAAACTTATGTTCTTCCTCATAATCTCAACATATCTTGCATTTTGCACATCAAGCAAATCAGGATAAAATTGGAATTACTGGTTTAAATGTTTTTAAATGCCACCCAAACAATCCCAAAAGAAAATGACTGTATCTGTAAAATGCCTTTTTTCATTGCTGATAAAGTAAGAACATTCAAAAATAATGTTTCTAATAAATTTTTACACTACATTATAAATAAATATTATCTAAGTATTCGTACTACAAGGAAAAACAAGGGACTCACCTGTTACTCTTCATTTTGTGTCTTGCTATCGGCTACCAGATCTCTCCATTTATACTGTCCCCCAAAGGGGCGTGTGAGGGAACATCTCTGACAATAGTGCAACATGAGCTGGGCCTTTAACATCTTTATTTTTCTCAGAATTACATACATTTGAAATTTGAATAACAATTAATCTAAAATCAACTTGTTTTTTTCACACAGTTCGGCATGTCAAGTGGCCTCAGTTCACCCCTGTTGATTGTAATCTCTATTTTTTTTCTTTAAGGCATCATGAACAGCTCTGTCAGCTTTCTGCCACATATACATGACAGTGTTTGACAATAACAAATCATTTGTGAGCATGTTTGTAGAATGTCTATACATTTCAGTAAAGTGGAGTTCATGTTTTAAGAAAACGGTAATTTGGTGAGAACAAAGAATTTCTTAATCATAATAAACAGCTATGATTACTGTATGACATGTTATTTTAACTGAAGATATCCATCAAATGAACTGATTCTATCAATCTCAAATCATTAGTCACACATTTTTTGGGTTCAAATGTTCACATTTAACCTCATATTAAAGATTTATAATGAGTCATTAAAAATGTCTACAAATTTTCCAGTAATACTCAGCCTGTTTTTTGGTCGTATTTGAAACGATTAAGCTTCATGCTACGGAATATGTCCACAGCTTGGCTGTATTATTAATGTAATATTACTGATCTCAGCAGAGATTTAACAGCAAAACTGCACTATAAAAGCGTGTTATTTAAAGACAGGTACAGGAAATTGAACCTGGGCGCTTTGCATTCATGAACAAACTGCTGCATTTAAGCAATAAATAATCTGAGTCCATCTCCCTACAGCATCAACCTCTGATTATGTTGTTGAAATTGTCAGCAGCTCATCAGCAGTCAGATTTAAACTTCCAGTAATGCATTAGCAATCATCTCACAGTTAGAACAAGATATGCAGTAACTTTATGTGCAGGATAATGCAACATTAATGACTACGAATGATGTTGCAATGGAAAAACACTTGATTGCTGTCTTGGTTTGTGGGCAGGGAGAGTGTCGTATAGGAAACCATGATGTACACACACAAACAATGTTTTATTTTTCATAAGCCCATGAAAGCCCGGGGTCAGTGATCTGACCACAAGTGTCCCCTTTGGAGATCTTTTGATGTGATAAAAGTGTCATTATTGTTGTTCAGAGTGTGAGTTTTGTAATGGATCAGTATCAGTTTTTGTTATGGCCTCAGGCTGTAAACTGTAAATAGAAAATTTCAGTGCCATTTTGTACAGTCTGCGAATAAAAGACACACCTATCCGAGACACGAAAGGGACTTCTAACTTTCCAGGTCCCTGAAGAACATCACAATACACTGTGAGGATACCGCCTGAAAAAGGTGCCTGTTGGATTACTGGAGACATATCCAATGTCAAATGCCAGTTTTAATCTCTTTTGTTGTCTAAATAAGCATTTGTCTGCAAGCCATGCCATCAGTGTTACTGAGGGCACATTTCGTCAAAACTTGGACCCGAGAGCAACAAATTTGGTCACCCTTGGGATGTACTCAGAGTAATAGGGTAAAGTCCTGTGATAGATTTAGGTCAGGACCCATAATCAAAAACACAATTGAACTGTATAAAAAGGGAGCTCATACAGAAAGCGTTTACTTAAAAGTGCAGCTCACAGAAGTGTAGTCCCATTTTCTCATGAGTCATGACTCAACCTGAGTCTGTATACTGACGACCGAAGCCTGAAGCTGAACTTTAAATATTTTACTTAAGACCATCGCTGATAATGTGTTGCCTGAGAATGTGGAAGTAAAACCAGAAGAGGTATTGTGAGCTTTTCTTGAATGCAGATTATAGTGGCTGGCCAATTTTAGGTTATCACAGATATACAGTATCAGTGTGCATATGTTGGACAATAATAAGAAATTGTATTACAGGAATTCCAAAGACATGTTTGAGGTCCTTTAGAAACAGTGTCACCTTCAGTTTTTCAGAGAGCACTTACAAGTTTATTTTTCAACTGTAAAATGTTCCATGTTCATGTTGTGAAATACACTTATTTGTTTTGTGAGAGTTAGATAAAAAGATCGATACTACTCTCATGTCTGTATGGTGAATATATGTTGCTGAGGACACTTGCGGTATGTTGTTGTCAACATATCATTAATGGATCCCTACTAACTACTCCAAGTAGCTGAAAAGGAAGTTTAAAATATAAATATGTCACAGGACAGTTGAGGAAAAGACCAAACTATCCATGTCTAAAACTCAAGCAATGCTATGAAAATGCATGCTATGCATGCTTGAAAATAAAATGGTTACTTTAAAGACTTAAGACCAAACTCAGACATGAACTTGATGACATGAACTTGAACATCATCATCACCCAAAACTACAAACCAAAATAATCTAAGCTTAAATGTCCATTTACTGGTTTTTGGAGCGTTCAGTTGCATCTCAAGCTCTTTATTCATAAAATGGAGCTGGCTCAGGTGTCATCATACGACCAAAGTGTGAAATTTCTGTAACACGATAAGTGGTCGCATATTGGGGGGAGATCGTAACCACAGTCATGGTTCAAGGTTGGTCTTTGGTCTTCCAGGGCCAGCTCCGTTGAAGGTTCTGAAAGCAAATAAGTGGACCTTTAACCTTAGATTTGTGGTTACATATACTGTTCTCAAAGTTCAAAAATGAACTTATGTGCTCAAACTTGACTTGAACTTGAGCATTGAGCACACTTGGTAACACAAAATACCAAACAATCCCTTTTAATAAAGCATTAAACACTTTCAGCTATTTTCCCAAGGTTATTATATTCCCTGGAAGCACGCTATCTTTTCCATTTTTCCTGAACAATCATAAATAAAGAGGGATTGTGGCGTGTACATCTATCTTTGTTAAACTCCTTCAATTCTCAGTTTATTCTGAGCATACAATGGCTCCCTCCATATGTCCCTTTGACTCACAGGGTTGTGTTTGGGAATTGAGCGTTATCATGTGCATCCCTTACACTTTGCAACAATACCAGGCCAATTTACACAATACTCTCATGTGTCCGTGAATGTGACTTGAAGAAATTTGAGGATTAATACGCTTCATATACTCTCAATGGGAACAAAAGTGTGTATGGATGTTTACACATGAAACATGAATGGTAATTATGTAAGTCTCAGGGGACGAAACAAGTGTCTTGTCTTATGACACTAAAGGCAGTTCAATGCACATCCGCTAAGAGGGCTCTTGGGAATATTTCAGTAAAAAAAAAAATTAACATTAACAGCCATAATTACATAATGCAAGGGCCACAGTAAACAAGCAATGCTTTGATAAAATTTTTAATCATGTTGTTAAAAAGGAGCTGATTTTAGCCTAAGCTAGTGCAGACTTGTACTGTAACAACCTGAGAATTCACAAGTTAACAATAAAGGATTGTAAAATATGGTTATAATATATAAATCATGATGTTCACCCTTTTATTTTGTGCAATTCTGCAAAATCTGCTTTTTCACATCCAGATTTGCTGACTGGGTAAGCTCCAAATACACCACAGCATGCTCAAAAATTAATGTAATATTTGCAGTGTTATGTTATTGCTGATATTTTCCATTTTATACTTTTATTGTATTGTAAAGGTTGTACATATAATTTGATACATTTTATCTGATCTTATCCTTTCCTTCTTTTTTTCTGATATACATTACAGGGTCAAATTAACCGCAAAGTATTGGATTGTTTAATTATCCATACAACAGATTTCTTTTCAACAGCAGCTATTGACTGTAATAAGACCTTGCTGTACACTTAGTCACACTCTCAGACACATGCAACACCCGAGTGATAACATGTTGTGACTGTAACATAGGAGGAGCCCTTCTTTTAAGGTCACATGAGGACAAAACTCCTGCAAGATTTGTAAACCAATCCTTGGGCTTGGTATAAAACTTGATGTTCTGTGACCCACTTGGTTTTTTTTAGGAACCCACCTTAATATCAGTATCTAATCTCTAATGGATATTGGTATTGCACTACAGATTGTGTATTTTAGACATATTAACCACATTTCTGTGTCCTTGATGCTTCTAAAATGACTCACTGGGATTTAAAGTGGTACTAAGGTGTGGTTAAGAATGCATTTCCTTTCTCCCACAGATCACATAAGCTAACCTGATTGACTGTAGGCAAGGCAAGGCAAGTTTATTTGTATAGCACATTTCAGCAACAAGGCAATTCATAAAAAAGCATCGAGACAAAGTGCAAAAGAAACACACTGCAAAAGGATATTTAAATATAACCAAAACATTAAATCATTCAGTAAAGAGTTAAGAGAATAGAAAACAAAAATAAGCTAAAACAGAATAAGGCCGGTATAAAATACAAGAATAAAAGTTACAGTGCCGTGTATGAAATGAATAATTATTTGATTTAATCAAAGGCAGCAGCAAACAGAAAAGTCTTCAGCCTTGACTTAAAAGAACTGAGAGTTGCAGCAGGCTGCAGTTTTCTGGGAGTTTGTTCCAGATATGTGGTGCATAAAAACTGAACACTGCTTCTCCATGTTTAGTTTTAACCTGTCCCAGATGACCTGAGAGGTCTGGATGGTTCATAACGTAACAGAAGATCAGAAATGTATTTTGCCCTAAACCATTCAGTGCTTTATAAACCCACAGTAGTATTTTGATTCAAATTCTTTGACAGACAGGAAACCAGTGTAAAGATCTGAGAACTGGAGTGATGTGATCCATTTTCTTGTGAGGGCTCGAGCAGCCGTGTTCTGAATCAGCTGCTGCTCTCTGATCGGTTTTGAGGGAGACCTGTAACACTGTTACAGTAGTCGTGTCTACTGAGGATAAATGTATGGACAAGTTTTTCCAAATCCTGCTGAGACATAAGTCCTTTAATTCTTGATATATTCTTAAGGTGATAGTAGGCTGACTTTGTAATTATCTTAATGTGGCTGTTGAAATTCAGGTCCAATCATTGACTTGTTCAATGCACTTACTCAGTGCTTGTATTGGACCATAGTCCCCTGGTGATATGGTTATGTAATTTGTGTGTCTTCTGCATAATTATGGTAACATATTTTGTTGTTTACCATAATCTGAGCCATTGGAAGCATGTCGATGTTAAATAAAAGAGGCCCTACAATGGAGCCTTGGGGAACTCCGCATGTCATTTTTGTCCACTCAGATGTGTAATTACCTATAGACACGAAGTGGTCCCTGTCCTTTAAGTAGGATTCAAACCAATTTTGTACTGTGCCAGAAAGTCCCACCCAGTTTTCCAGTCAGTCTAGTAATATGTTGTGGTTGACCGTGTCGAGTGCAGCACTGAGATCCAGTAATACCAGTTTGAAATTCTGCCACTGTCTGTGTTTAAGTGGATGTCACTGAATACCTTAACAAGAACATAAACAGTAAACTCAGCCAAGGCTGGCTTACCAACTGGGCAAAGCGGGTAACTTAACTGCAAATTTTTGAGGACTTTGCACCATTTAAGTATAGTATCAATCCAAGGCAGTTTCTGTATTAAATTTGTGGCCTTATCTTGAAGAAGGACCAACATCTGGTTTTAAGAGCTTTATTATTTTAGTTTATATTGTGCTCATTAGATGCAAGTTGTGTTTGATCAAATAATCACAAACTTACAAATTAATCCAGCACTGAAGTACTGGTTGCACTGGCATTAATGGGAACTTGGAGGTTACAGGGCACTAACACATTGCACAGAAGGCAGTAGGTGGGGGGTCAGAAGATATACAGTAAGACAGCAACTAAAGCTTCTAATTATTATTAATTAATCTATTATTTCTGATTCATCATTTAGCCCATAAAATGTCCGTAAATCAGGAAAAGTTCCCATCACAATTTCCCAAAAGCTTAAGGTGAGATTTTTAAATTGCTTCTTTGGTCCGACCAACAGTCCCAAACCGAAAGATATTCAATTGACAAATATATAAAAAATAGACAGGAGAAGCTTGAACCAGAACATACTTAGCGTTTTTGCTTGAAAAATGACTGAAATAATTAATCCATTATTTGCAGATACATCTTCTATCTCGACTAGTCAATTAATCAAAGGCTTCTTTCAGCTCTAGACTGCTTAAAACTCAACTATATGCATACTCTGGTTATACAGCATTGTTGTCTAAATGTTGTGCCAGCTTTGAATTATTTGGTTATTAGGCCTAAATGAAAATAAAGAGGAAAATGAATCTATGGAAATGAAAATCATTGACACCATGTAACAAAGATATCTTCCCCACCTTTTTGGCTTGCGACCCTTTAAAATGAAGTAATGTCTACTTATGACCCCTCAATTGCACATTATATTATGTAGACATGAGTTGTGAACAGTTCATGCAAATACTGATATTGTCTTCTTGGACTGTATAATTTAAGGGACTTTCAGTGGCCTGAAGTGGTGAAAGTATCCAGCATTTCACAACAAAAGGGTAAACATTATATAAAAATCACATAGGCTATAATTTAGAGTAACAGAAATTTGTTTCTTTCTTATCCCCTTAATCATCTTGGGCAATCTTGGGCAAAGGCTGAGTTATCGGCTGTGCAGCTCCACACTTACTCTGTCAATTTTTGTCAAGTTAATCTAATGTAACATAATTATCATAATATCTCCAATAAAGCACAATATTATCTGACAGGATGAGCATTCCTGTCAGTTAATATAAACAGGGCAGGTCCTGTTTATATCACTTGAGACCCTGTCTTGAGGAGGTTTTTGGTGTCAAAATTACGTATTATTTTAATTATAATTATGCTGTCTGTTTTTTGTTTGTTTGCTTAAACTTGCTGGATGATATACCTGCGTCAAAATCACTATAAAGTGCCTTTTGTGTTCTCATCAGAATCACTCAGACATCATGACTCAGCTTCTGGCAATGATGTTAGTCACTGTTGGTCACACCTAACTCAGTTAGGTGTTTTTGTAAATGACTAGGCACTTTTTATTTTCAGGAAAACATTGTTAAATGTTAAACTATTGACAATACAATGGAATGTATGGGGAGGAAAATGACTGTCTGCTATGAAATGTTCTGATATTTTATAAGCTATGACTTATCCACCAAATGGATTAAAAGAAAACTTTTATACTGTTAAAATGTAACATTATTGATAATACAAAATGAATGTCTTCCTGTTATAAAATGTCCAGAGATGATATTATATTTGATTTTACTTAATGTTATTTTAAAGTGTTGGATTTTACATTGTGTATGGTTTCCATGTCCTGGTTTCTGTTTGTCATAAATGAATGAGCCTACCTCAGATGAGTTGGCCAACGGCAGTGTTTGTATTATTGTAAGTTCAAATATTGTGTTTCATGAATAATAGTAATGAAGTTATGAATTAAATTCTAACCATATCTCATTATTATATGTGCATATGTTACTGTTATTTTAAGATTTTAAATGTGTAAATAGATCTAATTAAAGAATTTGTATGAATTCTGACTATGCTGTTTCCCCTATAGTGACTGAATATTTCACTAACTTAACCAACATAAAATCAAAAAGGGCATAAAGTTTGTGTGTTAGGGAGGTCTGAGGAGTAAAATGCATGTACTCAAATTGTGACTAAAATCACTTCAGGGAACAGGCAGGTGAAGACATTTTACCTGGTACCAATGTTTCAACAAACCTGGGGAAAAGCCGGCTTGCTGCAGCCAGTGCTAGCAAGCTAGCTGTTACAGGCTAACATTAAAGTGAAACTTCAGTATTTTTCAACCTGGACCATATTTTCCTATCTTTTTGTGTCTAAGTGACTAATGGGGACAGCAATTTTTTGAAATTGGTCTAGTATTGAGCTGGCTGTTATGTAATCCGACAGGGCAATAGCGCCCTGTCAATGTACGTCCACTAAAAGTGCTTGTTTTTGTCACTGACAGGCTCAGATTGTTATTATAAGTGTCTGACAACATTATTGAAAGGACCATACAGAGAAATAAAATGTTTTTCTTTACCTTTCACTTGATCTGGTCTGTTTGCTAATATGTCTAACCAAGTCTCACTCAAGGAAAAGTCTCGCTCTCATGAGAATTGTTGTCGAAATCAGCAAAATATTCAGCTGATTTCCACAACTCGCAGGATTTCAGAATGAGACTTCTCCTTGAGTGAGACTTGGTTAAACACAACAACAACAAACAGACTGGATCAAGCGAAAGGTAAAGAAAAACATTTTATTTCTCTGTATGGTCCTTTCAATAATGTTGTCAGACACTTATAATAATAACAATCTGAGCCTGTCAGTGGCAAAAACAAGTGGACGTACATTGACAAGGTGCTATTGCCCCGTCAGATTACATTGCAGCCTGTTTTGCTTTTAAATCGTGATTTCCTTGGCTTTTCAGTATGTTCTACCTTTTCAATGCAGCATCAACATTAACTACTTTGACTTTTAACATTATTGACTTTAACATCATTACCTAACCTGTGATGAAGTGTGTCCCACAGTTTACCATTTTCATAACCTCTGCGGATGGCCTGAAGCCACAGATCTCTACTTTTACTCTTTGTGGAAGTAAAGGAAATCTTAAACTGGGTTTTTTTTTTTATAAAGTTTGACGTGCAAAATGTGACACAGCAACTTTTAGGCATGTTGCCACTGGGCACTTTTCACCCAAAAGGGGGCGTGGTCGTCCTGACAACAGGGGAGTAACGTATGCCTGCGCTCCTGCATTCCATATTCCTGGTAGCAACTGCTGTTCAGATCTGTTATCCATATTTTTAATTGGACCATTGCGAGAGGCAGAGAAACTGATGGAGCGGGATTGGCCAGCATTGCTCCTCCTGTGTTCTAGAGAGTTCTGAGTGGGGATGTTGTTCAGGAGGCGCGGCCGCTCCCACACACCGACCGACGGACCGAGAGACAGACTGACGGACAGCGGGGATCAGGGTCCCGTCAAGGCGAGAGTCACCCAGCGTGAAGCCAACCTGCAGTGTTATTAACTGTCACTGTACACGGTAAAAGCGACACATTAAACGGAGGTGAGTAGAGTTGGTCAGATAATGTGTTGTAGTAACTTTTACTGGTCAGAGAGATATTAACGGTTACATTAACGTTAACTAACAGTTACATTAATCATGCGTACGTCGTTAACGGCTGCTAAATATACGTTATTTAACGTTAAAGCAAATACTTGAGTTAGTTAGCTGACGCCATTTATTGCTACTAGGTGTCTGTTTGCTATTATTCAGCTGCACATCGTAATTTTCACGAACTTCGCTTATTAAATTGACCCTTTAGCTAAACTTTTTATTCCGTTATTGTGCACACTAAGGTTAACATTTGATATTAAACGCTAATTTGGTCGACGTTAGTTTAAAGTTAGAGAACATGGCGAACAACAGGTACTAACTTACAGTGTGAAGTGATGCTGCTAACACGCTCGTGCGTCAGGATTTGGTTTGCAGATCTGTGTTGAGGTGATGCATTTATGCACTCGCGTCTGCAGTTTAATGAACATAACGCCTTGCATATGGTGCGCAAGTTTCTAGGAAGTGATAGGAAAGGTCCAGAAAGTTCCAAATCTGAAGTGACACGCCCTCTGACCGGAGCTGCTGCTGACAGCTGAGATAATGATGCAGCATAAACATCCAGTATCTTTACCATCTTTTCTTTTATGCCCCTATTTGGAAAAAGAAATCACCCCCTGCCCTCCAAACCACACTAATCTTTAACAACCATTAACAATATTAGGGGAAACTACTGGAGGATCCAAGTTGAATTGTATTGAAATCACATACCTTATTTTACATGCATGTTTCTCATTAGTTTCTGTTGTGCAAATGAAAAATGCAAGTTAAAATTTGCTCAGATTCGCACACAAAAGACACAACACAACACAACACTCCCCCTATACCAACAGGGAACTTCCTCATATTTCTTATATGGCTTCATATTTGGCTTGATGAGCAAGAATTTTTCTTTTCTTCCCTATCAAAGGTCTTGTAACTGACACTAGTGCAGCAGCTAAAGATTATTTTGTTATCAGTGAATCTGTTGTTAATTCTATCAATTATTTGAATAATCATTTAGACTATAAAATGTTTAGGAAATAGTGAAAACCAGACCATCACAATTTCCCAGAGCCTATATTGATGTGTTAAAATGTCCTGCTATGTGTGACCAACAATCAATGAGTCCTCACACTGGAGAAGCTGGAGCTGGAAAATTACACAAGTTACACAATCAATTACACGAGTCATTGTTACAGCTCTTATCTGCACTTTGCTAAACTGAATCTTAAAATGTTTGCTTCCATTAGAGCACAGATTGGTTGTTATATCTTTCATCCTTTTTCACCCCTAGTCATGTGCACCCCCTCTGCAATGGCTCTTTGTATTCTCGGGGGGATCCAGCCACCAGTTGGAAAATCACTGCCTTAGGTAGCAGTAATGGCCTCCTATGTGGGCTTAATATAGGCTGACATTACAGTAAATTGATGGTCTGCTGCTGTAGCAACACTAAACATGGGGTCTGCTCCAAGAAGTTACTGCTTATTGACTTATATAGATAACCTCTGAATTGCTGCCCTTATTGCTGATTTTAAAAAAAAGTTTCAAATAGTAATACAAAATATAATCTCCCAGAGCCCAAGGTTACATATACTCTTTGCTTTTTTGTCTGACTAACAGTCATAAACCCAAATATATTTAGGTATCATATAAGATAAAGATATGCAGCAAAATCCTCACATTTGTTGAAGCAGGAATTCAATTTTCAAAGTTTCAGTGCTATAATTAAATGATAATGAAGTGAAACGAAATGACAGTTCAGTCTAATTATCAGGCTACAGTTAACCTGCTTTTTGGAGCAGGCTCAGGCCTTCCTGTTGTCTGTTGTTGCCATAACAAAATCAGCCGTTGGCACGCTGTTACAAGCGGGGAGGCTTGAAAACAGGTGCTGTGGACCCTCACTTCACTGAGACAGTTTGTTTCCACTTCTGTTTGAGCAGCTCAGACTCTGATAATAGCCTCATTACCCCATACTACAAATGTACATCATGGTAGCTAACCACGGTGCGTAGAGAGGGCTTAAGTTGCTCATCTGTCATACATCCAAATTACCAGTGCGTCATGATTTAACAATTTATCTGTGATATTTTTATCATTATCTCAGGAGCCATGTCCAAGGGACCAGCAGTTGGCATTGACCTGGGCACAACCTACTCCTGTGTAGGAGTGTTTCAGCATGGCAAAGTTGAGATCATCGCCAATGACCAGGGAAACAGGACCACGCCCAGTTATGTTGCCTTCACCGACACTGAGAGGCTGATTGGGGACGCAGCCAAGAACCAAGTGGCCTTAAACCCCAACAACACAGTATTTGGTAAGAAACATTTTTCCAGACTAGTTAATGATTAGTGAATAAGTGATGTTTCTGCTTATTAATTGTCTCTGTTATTTCTTCTCAGATGCAAAGCGTCTTATTGGACGTCGGTTTGATGACAGCGTCGTCCAGTCAGACATGAAACACTGGCCCTTTACGGTCATTAATGATGCTTCACGTCCGAAAGTAAAGGTGGAGTACAAGGGCGAGACCAAGACCTTCTACCCAGAGGAGATCTCCTCAATGGTGCTGATCAAAATGAAGGAGATTGCAGAGGCATACCTTGGCAAGGTAACCCTGCATGCTTTTATTTTTGCAAAATACATTTTACGAACTTTATTTTTGTTTGTTAACAAAAGAGAAGGTTTGTATGAGTAATAAACACCTTACAGAAGCATTTTCTGTGCTTCTATTACTATTCTTCTATACATGTCCCCTGCAAAACATGGAAATATAAACAGAACCCTGCAGTGTTTGTGTCCTGTTTACTACAGTCGCAGTGTTGTCAGCTCAAATGTAACTTAACATGATGCAAACATTTTATAATTAATGTTCACAAACATAATTAACTACTCTGATTGCGTTTTCTCTTTGCAGACCGTAACAAATGCTGTAGTAACCGTGCCTGCCTACTTCAATGACTCTCAGCGCCAGGCCACTAAAGATGCAGGGACCATCTCAGGACTTAATGTCCTTCGTATCATCAATGAGCCAACTGCTGCTGCTATTGCTTATGGCCTGGACAAAAAGGTAACAATATGCATGTCAGTAACTATACTTTTAATTTCAGTATTACCTGTCATTTTGAGGATTCAGTTTTTCCATTTGTGCCAGTTTTTGTACTCCAAAATGTGATATTTGTGACCAATAAAGTACAGTAGTTTTGTATTGTGTTGTGAGGTTTTACATTTTTTCAAATTTTAGGTTGGATCTGAAAGAAACGTCCTCATCTTTGACTTGGGCGGTGGCACCTTCGACGTCTCTATCTTGACTATTGAAGATGGCATCTTTGAGGTGAAGTCCACGGCAGGTGACACACACTTGGGTGGTGAAGACTTCGATAACCGCATGGTCAACCACTTCATCTCTGAATTCAAACGCAAGTATAAGAAAGACATCAGCGACAACAAGAGGGCGGTGCGTCGTCTGCGCACTGCTTGCGAGAGGGCCAAGCGCACGCTGTCATCCAGCACTCAGGCCAGCATCGAAATCGACTCTTTGTATGAGGGCGTCGATTTCTACACATCAATCACCAGGGCCCGGTTTGAGGAGCTGAACGCAGACCTGTTCCGTGGAACCCTAGAGCCTGTGGAAAAGGCTCTTCGTGATGCCAAGATGGACAAGGCCCAAGTTCACGACATTGTCTTGGTGGGAGGATCCACACGTATTCCCAAGATCCAGAAGCTGCTGCAAGACTTCTTTAATGGAAAGGACCTCAATAAGAGCATTAACCCTGATGAGGCAGTGGCCTATGGTGCAGGTATGATGCTTGTATGTCTATAAATGTAACACTGACTAAAAAAAAGACAAAGAGCTGCACATTTAAACTCAGAATCCACCTGTTTGTTTTTGCAGCTGTGCAAGCAGCCATCCTGTCAGGCGACAAATCGGAGAATGTGCAGGACCTGCTGCTGCTGGATGTGACCCCCTTGTCTCTGGGCATCGAGACTGCTGGAGGAGTCATGACTGTGCTCATCAAAAGAAACACCACTATCCCCACAAAGCAGACCCAGACTTTTACCACCTATTCGGACAACCAGCCTGGTGTCCTCATTCAGGTACGACTACCCTCTGACCGCTGTCTTTGGATAAAAACTAAAAAACTTAAATTTAACTTAAATTTGATATTATATCCACAGGTGTTTGAGGGTGAAAGAGCCATGACCAAAGACAACAACCTTTTGGGGAAATTTGAGCTGACTGGAATCCCTCCTGCCCCTAGAGGAGTTCCTCAGATTGAGGTGACCTTTGATATCGACGCCAACGGCATCATGAATGTGTCTGCGGTCGATAAGAGCACTGGGAAGGAGAACAAGATTACAATCACCAATGACAAAGGTAACCTGTGAAGAACTTAATGGCTTTATCTTAATTGTGTAGCCGTGTGTTCGTCATTTGAAATAAAATCTATCCTCGCTCTGCTGCCGGTCAGGTCGCTTGAGCAAGGAGGACATTGAGCGTATGGTCCAGGAAGCAGAGAAGTACAAGGCTGAGGATGATGTACAGAGAGAGAAGGTGACTGCCAAGAATGGCCTGGAGTCTTACGCCTTCAATATGAAGTCTACCGTGGAAGACGAGAAGCTGAAGGACAAGATCAGTGACGAGGACAAACAGAAGATTCTGGACAAGTGCAACGAGGTCATCAGCTGGCTGGACAGAAACCAGGTATGGCTTAGAAGGATAGTCTGTGCTTGTGGCTATAAACGTCATCAGTGTGAATTCAGTTTTTCAGCTCTATGACAGTGCAAGTTGTAAAGTCATTCTCTTTTTTTCTCAGTCTGCAGAAAAAGATGAGTTTGAGCATCAGCAGAAGGAGCTGGAGAAGGTGTGTAACCCCATCATGACCAAGCTGTACCAGAGTGCAGGGGGGGCACCAGGGGGGATGCCAGGTGGTTTCCCCGGAGCTGGTGGTGCTCCTGGAGGAGGGGCGTCAGCCGGCCCCACTATTGAGGAGGTTGACTAAACTAGAGGTTTACTAGACGTGCATGAGCTTCTGCTCTGAGCTTGTTGTGATGGGTGACTGCTTTTGAAATATCACAGAGTTCTAAATCCCTATATTTAAAAACATTAACCACCTCTGTTTTGAGATTGTTTTCAGAAATTTTGCACTTCCACTGTTTTTTTTTTGTAGGCGGCCTTTCCAGGTGTCTACGTTGCGTTCAGTTAAACCAGTTAATGTCTGCATTACCACAGTGTGTTTTCCTTTCTAAGTGGGTTTATGAGGCTGAAATGATTGCTATTTCTCGATACTTTGCACAATACTAAATAAAAATATTTATGAATTTGGACCCAACGCTCATCTTTTCATCATCAAAACATCTTTTCATAACCACAACAACATATTCTGATATTGATTTTGGATGTCACTGAATTACTGTGAGTGGAAGATATTTAAAGTGCAAGTCATTGAGTTGGTCTTAAACTGACAGTACAAGGAGCTGTATCATTATTACTGTACTATAGCAAGACAATGTAGAGGACAGACAAATGCGTTGAGTTTTCTCATTTATTTTGCTTGTTCATGAATATTTAGATTTACAGGAAATGGTTGGAAAGTTCATAGGAGTGTTGGATCCTCATGGCCATTTATCATGGACCAGTGCTTTGTGTTTGTGTGTGTGCTTTGAAGTCTTTAACAGGTCAGCGTGAGTTAGAGTTTCTTGGGCATTCATGCATCCGGTAGGCACACATGTAGAAGATACCTAGAAGAGAGAGATAAGGTTAGGTTCATCTACAAAATATGAGCATTAGAATGAGGAAAATGTGGTTTCCACTTGTGTTTGCAGTTGTTAAAGTGCCATGATGCATACCTGAGAAGAATGTGAGCACCACTGCCACCCAGCCCATTATATAGGACCAGGAGAATCGCCAGCTGCCATAGCGTTTACCGTAGTAGTTGACTGTCACTCCTGTGTAGACAGCCATTGCCAATAGCACAAAGAAGCCTGCAGAAGATAAAATGATCAGGTTTAACTGTGCAACATCTAGAGGTATACTACATCAATAGTGGTTCAATGAGGAGCTTACAGGAGATGAAGAAGAGGATGCCGGCTGCAAAGGTCTTGTCAAACCCGTCAAAGGAGGAGTAGTGGATGAAGGCCATGACGCCGATCACAATGCCAATGAAACAAGCCAGCAGGGAGAGAATCATGAAGGCCCGGGTGGCATCCCAGTACGCTGGTGGTGAGAGAAGACAAGGTTAGTCTGAGACCTGGGAGAGAAGACTGAAAAACTACTAGAGGAAGAGCTCAAAATCTTTGAAGTCTGACCACTAATGTAAAGCATAGTCAGCAATGTTTAATTTTCACAGTCATTTATGGTTTTCTTCATTGAGGACACACAGCTCTAGCTTGCCATCTAGTGTTTGGCAATGTATTTGTACCTGATTAATTGTTTTAAACATGTGATAGATGACTGAAAATGAACCTTTTTTACCTAAACCGTGTACTACATGACTGGTGCAAATAAAAGTGCAAACTATTCCTTTAAAATCACCAAAATAATCTTAATACAGCACTTCTATAAAAAAAGACTTCCAAAGACTTCTTGGTAACATTTGCATGACAGAAAAATACATTTTCAACTTCTTATGCAGTGGAATCTAAGCCATATTTTATCGAACACTCCAACACAGCTCTAAGGAAAAGTAACCCCTCCTCAGGGTTACTGCCGAGGTCACGGACTGATTGTCAGCGAACTAATAAATATAAATGAGGATCTTCCTGGTTCTCTTACCAATGCTGTCTGTGTGTGTCATGCATTTCCCAGGCACACAGTACCGCCACAGGCCCTGGTGCATGTAATTGCTGGAGTGACGGTACTGCATCCAGTAGTCAGTTGCCGTGGAGACAATGAGGAGTATGTTCCCGACTCCGGCACAGAACAACCCACCTCCCATGAAGCTGTACATCCTGCCAAAAAACACTGACTGACACACAGAGAGGAGCAGAGCAGGGTCAGGGCCTCACCACATCTGGCCCCAACTATACCAATTACACTTGGTGCTTCCTGTTACAGAGCATGGTGCAACACTTGGGATATGAATAAAACAATATCTAAATGCATTCAGCAGGATGCCGCAATCTTATGCTGGAGCTATTGACAGATCTGATAAGAGAAACATTACTCATTAGTCAATAACACTGAGAGGAAATGTACAAAGTGGACAAGCAGCCAGCTCAATCTGACAACTCATTAACCTCTAGCACTGACAGACTGAGTGGTGGGTCCATTAATATAAATGCAATTTTCAAACTCACATACATTTATTTTAAATTATTGTTAAGACCATAAGGTTTCCAATGATATGCTGAACTTTGGGGAAATGTGTATAAAATGATGCACAAGACATCTAGAATCTTTAAAATTTTGATTGGCATACAAAGTGTATTTATACCCCTAATTTTTATGCTATTTAAACCGATTTTTACGGCAAAATCAGGGTTCAAGAGGTTAACCACCAAATTCAGCAATGAAAAAAACTAATTTGTACCTATTAAAAAACTGAATATTGCACAGGTGCATACACACTGCATTTTACACATTATGTTTTTTGTATTAATTACCTACCTTTGTCTTTGTTCCCTCAGAAAAAGTCAGAGATTCCAATATTTCGGGTTGCCAAAGCACAGAGGAGCCCAATATTGCCCAGAGTGGCAGGAAAGTTTTGTTTGTGCACAGGAAACCAAGCGAACAAACGGGCTGATGGAACAATGGAGCATGCTGAGCCACAACCAATCACAGAGGATGAGTTTTGTGTTTTAGGGAATCTGCTGAAAATACAAAACTGTTAAAGCGCTGCGCACAACTCAGTAATACTGATGACACAGGGCTTTCAATTCAAAATGCTGCACAACCACACACAGTAAACTCATGGCCCGCAATAGGCTTACCCTTAGTATTGCTGGAAAAGTTCATTAGACAAAGATTATTTTTAATTTTTTAAAAGGAAGTCAGCTGGCGTTTTTAATTACATTTCACCTGACATGTTTTGGGAAAATCCCACTGCCTATTTGTTGATGCCGTGTCATTTAAATACAATCCTCTGTACCAGCTTGGATACAATAGTGAAATTCTGAAATTCAAGTTGTGTAATATACTCATTTACATAAAATCAATCCACCCATTTTTTCAGAAACTGCACTCAGTGTGATTTAATCTTTCCATCCCTCATAATAACTGTAGAAAGGAAAAGTGTTCATTCATTAAAACATCTACCTATTATATATATGTATGTATGTATGTATGTATGTATATATATATATATAGCACGAGTGAAAGTTACTTATTGAATGGATTGTTATACATAGTGAGAGTATGTACAGCATATACAGTCCCCTAAGACATTATTGTCAATTAAAGGATATTATGTACTGTACATGTACTATAAGGTTAATGATGAGACAAGCCTAAACTGTTTGTAAGGCAGACCTTCAACACAATGCTTTCAACATCAATTATGTATGTGTCATTATTAATTATGATGATGCTGATGTCCTATCAGATGAAGAGTTTAGTTCAGCCTGATGCCTCTACCTGCTCCTGATGATGCTTTTACAGTGATATCAAAAGCTTGAAAAAGCAACAATGCCTTTTTTTGGAGTAACTCTTCTCTTTAAACGTCAGTGGAGCTTCTGGTAATTTAATTTCACGCAAAGTGCAGCACCTTTGAGCTCCAGAGGACTTTACTGTTGACCAACGGTAGGGTTACTGGGCATCACAGTCATCATGCATGTCTTAGTTATAACCACTAGGTGGCGCCTTTTATTAAGTCTTCTAACAAAGATTGAATCACCACTTTTCTATAAAATTGTTTTTTCTCTTTGAGGTTCTTCCCTAAATCTTAATAAAAATCAAAAAGTTTTCTGTCATCAGTCATTTCTTATTGATGCAGATTTTTTTTTTACATATTTCTTTCTATATTCATAATGACAACAACAGCTGCTGATGAGTTTTTTTGATCCCACATACAGGATTAGATACAGATGAACACCTGTGGAGCCGACACTGATACAAGATGCTGTATCAGTGTCGGCTCATGTACATTTAAGATGGCACAGGGGCTTCAGCTAATCATTTTCTGTGATCATGTAAATTTTAATTTTTTTTTTTTTTGTCAGTATTTCAATAGGTTTATATTTGTACTACCACTTGCGGCAAAAGCTAGAACTTTCAGGCTTGTATCCAATAATTTTGGCTTTCTATTGTGACTTATTTCTCACCTTCTCATTTGTTTTTATGATCTCAATCACAGCATGTGGTACTTTGGTGTTGAACTGATTCTGATTAGTAAGAGGCGTGTTTATTGTAGCTGGTAGTTTTTGTTATTGTGGTTATTTTCTTCCTAAGTATGTAGATATATATTTTTTACCAAATCACCTTTTTTTCTCAATTAGCTGAGCTACTCCACAATCTTTCCACTTACCCCTGGCAACTGCAGAAGTACTCCTCTGGGGTACCCTTGTTTGGGAATCACAGTTCATTTTGACATCATATTATGTGGATTTTAAAGTCCCCCTCCACTCAGAGATGTGTTTTGACACAGAAGTGTTCATATTCTCATACTGGGGGGGGTCTCTGTGCTCACCTTGAATCTGAGTTTAAGTAGTATATGTACAAGAATGCTTTTCTGGCATCTCCACTCGTTTGGAAGTCAATCATGGACCTGTTTGCAACATAAACTTTCAAGCCTCCAGTACACATGCACTGAGAATGAACTTTTCAGTGAAGTAGGAGACATCTTGTGCCCAGATAAACTGTTGAAGTGAAAAATATGCGCATAGAGTCTGGATTTTTTAGTGAAGAAGGAATATATGTAATTTTAACAAGGTAATTGACCTTTTTGTGGAGAAATTTAGTCTGTTGGGAATCTTTGAAGTAAGATAAATGAGTTAAAATACATGTGTTGTGTAGCATGAGAAAATAAAAAAATCATCCTGTGGATTAAGTGGAGAACATTTGTAGACACTTGTAAAATGGCCGCAGTAAACTGACTGTGTCTGGTCGAGCTGCGCCGTCTGTGTGTGTGTGGGGATGTGTCTAAACCACAGAGACCCTAATCCATGCTACAGGCCTAAAAGCATAAAATTGTATAACCCTTCTAAATTGCTTCGGATTACCATTATCCTCCTAGCCTGGCGGGACCCAGTGGGTATTTGCCAAAGGCAGTTGAGTCCAACTCACTTTCCCCGCCGTCCCATGCGCTGCCTCCCTGCCAAAACACTACTTCAACCGAGATCTGCACACAAGAGGCTCATACACAGCAGATAAGGTGCAGACATGAAGAAAGTCTTTCATATCCCACTGCTGTCATGTTTCACAGAGATGAAAGTAACCTGCTCTCATTAAGCTATATTCAAAAACAAGCATCCTCACAACTGATCTGAAGATGAATTCGTACACTTGTTTTATAGTGTTATCAGTATGTTGAGAACATGAGATTATAACCTCCAAATTCATTCAGACCTCAGGGACATTTTATCTCTGGTGGAAAAATCTGAGCTCACTCCCTCTGTCTTCCTTTCTCTCCTTCTCTTTATACTCCTGGCAAGGCATTTAAATTAAGCTGCAGATCCAACACACACACACAGACACACACACACACACACCCTGTTTCATGTCACACAAAAGGAAATCTTTTGTTCCCTTTCATCACAAAATAGTTTGTACGAGAATTATTTCAGGAATATCTTGAAGGTAGTATTTTCCAGTACAAATGGACAATGTGTAGCTTGTAAACGGTTTATCATGTTCACCATCTCGCATGCTAACATTAGCACTAAATACAAAGTAGAGCTGATTGAGGCTGATGGGAAACTCAAGTTAAAAGTCAGAGGTTTACCAATGATTGCAATCCATCCTGAGGGGGACATGAATGTGTGTACCAAATTTTATGGCAATCCATCCAATAATAGTTGGTGAAATTTCATTAAAGAAATGCCCAAAAATGTTATTGTGGCGCTACAGATGATAAGTCAGGGAATCACTAGAATCCTTAGGATTCATCCTCTGGTGACCATGAATGAAATTTCATGGCGATTCATTTAATAGTTTTTAAGATATTTTAGTCTGGACCAAATTAGGGGACCAACCGACAGACCAACATTCATAACAACCCAGTATACTGAGTTATTCATAGAGGGACAGCTATTCTTCCGTAATATTCAGAGTAATTCAAACACGGACAGATGCATTTTTTGTAACAAATATTTTATTGGTCAGTTTAAAAATCTCGACAGAACTAACACACTGGTGATCTACAGGGGCACCACAGTACAGTCACACAGAGATGAGAGGTAAAACACACACACAAACACTACAAACATGCACTGACTCACTCACACACACCCACATGATGGTTTATTAACATTTTCTGCCTCATGTCTTTTCCAGTCTTGCGTCAAACACACACATCGTCATCATCATCATCATCATCATCATCAACGGTTTCATGGTCAAGAGTAAACAGAAGATACATTCAATAATCTGCTGTACAATATGTAATAGTTACATTTACTTCCCATTGCCTAAAAATACAATATTTTTTTTAAATCCCCAGTTCCATTTTATATTCGATCACATCTTTTAAAAAAATGCAAAGATGTCTATATACACGGAGGAGGGGTGAAGGAAAACACAAGATAAAATAAAAAAAAAAAGAATACAAATAGTTTGTGAAAAGGCAGGTGGCAAGCCTAGATGCTTTCCCTTTTGTCTTCAGTTTTTCATCAGATATCATGGCAACAGATTGATGGTTCGCAAAGAAAGGAAACCCAGGGAGGGAAAAGGAGGATGTCATGTAATCGGCTTCTGTCTACATGAGGTTCTGAAAGGAAACAAACAACACAGTGAGCACTGGGACGAGTGCAAACAACCGTAGTGATGGTGTCATTTAAATACAGGTTAGTTCCAGAAACATGGATGTTCTGGTAAAATGGCCAAGAAATTCAGATTTCTTATTTAGCTGAGATTATAGACCTGATTTTCATGTGTAAAAAATAACTTACTGGCATAGTCATTTCAGAGATTTTTTTTTTAAATTGTCTTTTACAAAAACTAGGTAAAGTGACAAATTCTACCGCAAGAAATTGTACTTAATTGCACAAATTTAACTTCATTTAAGTACAATTTGAGATAATTTACCTTTTTATGATAGTCTCTGTTTCTATTCCACTACATTTCAGAGGGGAAATTTGTACTTTTTACTCTACTACATTAAACTGACAGCTCTAATTACTACTTTAAAATTTCACATACAGTATGATCAGTGTATACATTTTGATGCAGTGCTATAGATTAAACTGCCAAACAGTGTATAAAGTAGTTACAATTACAATCAACTCCATTTCAACCACATACAACATTAAAATGCTGCTTACATATTAATGTATCTGTAGTAATAATCCAATAATATAAATTATATGATACAACACTCTAATGAGTGCTTTACATTTTGCTGATAATGCATACTATTAAGAATGCAGGACTTTTACTCATAACTGGGTATTTTTATGTTGTGGTATTACTACCAGTTTTTATCAGCCAAGAAAAGTACATATTCAACGGTTAATTTTTACATAGAGAGTGCTGATTCATTATATTTGGGTTCATACATAGTTGTTAATTTGCAAAAATTCTTAATAAATTAGATCCTTAACAATTCTTTAACTGTCAGAAAATATTTCAGTGTGTAGTTTTATCTTAGAATATAAGGTTGTTTCTTAAAAACTCTATAATGAGTACATTTCCAATATACTACCAGATTACATAAGCCTTTCAAAGAAATATCCTAAGAATTAACAGTAACACAGCAGCTACTTAGTAATTATTGAAACAACCTAATATATCATTTGAAACACAAAACTATACACTGAATTTATATTCTATACACTTTATTAAGACTTTCTGCAAATTAACAAATACATATGAACCCAAATATAATGAGTGGGTACTTACCAACTAAACCAATTTAACACTTTTTTCTGTTTTTTCTCCCTGTAAAATGTTTTTCTCCCACCCTCCCTGTAAAATGTCTGAAAAATTAACCGCTGAATACCTGCAAATTACTCACAAAATGTCCTGGAAATTAGTATGAAATTTAAGGACCTGTAAAATAAAGTGTTACCCAAACGTTTTACAGCCTTTCAAGCCAACAGGAGGTGAGTGCTTCATACTCAAAGGACAGATTTTCAGTGGAATATCAGTTTAATAATTTGTTTAATCTTAAAAAAGCATGCATGTTTTTTTAAAACATCACCCTTATTTGGGCTCAATAGTCTTACTATTCCCCATCAAGGATTAGGAATTTTAATTTAGGAAACAAATGGAAACTTGGCCTTTTGTTTGGTCATTATGTTTTTGTCAACAAGTCAAAAACCCAAGGGAAACATCTGCCATTAACTGTCCTATGCAAGCTGACATGCAACTCAAACTGCCCTCAGTTCACTTTTAAACTGACTTTGACCCACACTATGTAGACACAATGTCAGTTCAGCTCAGTTCAGCAGTTCCTTCTGTAAGTGTAGACATACCTCATCTCTCCTCCGGCCAGCAGTGGAGGACCGCGGAAAGACTCCTCCACCCAGGGACCCATAGCCTGACATCTGGACCTTGGGCAGGAAGCAGGACTGACCATACTGGATTACATTATTCTCATCTGCGGATGACAAACAAATCACTAAAAAAGTTGCAGCTGTATTTATATTAGGTTAGGTTAAATCCTAAGTGATGGAGCAGATTGAAAAAAGACCCCCTGCTACAATGAACTAATACGTGTGCATACACTGGTGACAGTTGTTTTTTTCTAGGCCAAAAAGAATTTGTATGAAGCCTCACAACAATATTAATACACATCCATTTGAGTTCCAGCTGTTGAAGCAAGATGACATGTGTTGTCACAGAAATTGTTTGTTGACAGTAGGGATTTCACGGTAAGGAAATTTTCCCACCGACTAATAAACTCGTGACAACACCGGTGTTACCGGACATTTTACAAGATAAGATATTCATCGATGACACTCATACATAGAACGCTTGCTTTGATCTTTAACGTTAGATTTTAGTTTAGATCTTCCCCTTACTTAAGAGTTAGTGGTGGCGGGCTCCATGCTGCTGCCAGCAGGTCGTCCTCTGTGTACAGACAGGGACGAGCCAGAGGACGACCACTGCTTAGAACCAGAACCAGAGGAACTTGCCTGCCATCAGGACAGAGACATACCAAGAGCAGGCCGACCAGGCAAAGAGCAGCAGAGTTTCTACTGAAAACAAGCACCGAGACCCGGGGAGACATGAGAGCAGCTGCTCGCTAACAGCTAGCATTACGTCTGTTTACAGCAGAGAGGAGGACGGAGAACAGACGTCTCACTCCGCTACTTTTTGCTGCAACTCTGCTGCTGCGACTCTGCTGCTGCTGCAGACGGTCACAGAGCAGACACTTTCAGTTTATAATTGTAGCGTCCACCGTCCAACTAAGTATTGATAATGCGCCTTGGTACAAAAATTAGAGTTTTTTATTTGATGAACGTGGGTGCTGATACGCAAAAATGAAATAAATGGGTTTTGTTTTTATAAGAAAAGCAGCAAAACTACGGTATTGTTGATAGATACACAATTGTAGAGGCTTAAAAGGTAAGTATTATATATTGTACATGCTACATACCCTGTGATGACCACTTTGTAGGTCCTCTCCTCTGGAGTGAGAAATGTTCTCCCCTCTTCTGAAGAGTGGGCGAGTCGCTCCCCTCTTTTCTTTCACTGTCTGCTCGGCTGCGGCTCAAAACGTCGGCCAAGAGCTGCAGGGAGTTGTCTGCAGGAGGTGGCGCTGGTGGAGGTGGGAGTTCTGCGTATGATTGATGATTGGTGATAACAAAGACAGAAATATTGCTTTACTAGACTGGCAAACTTAAGCAAATATTGCAAGCTGTCAAGAACAAGACTAAGAGTCTATAGCCATGCTAACGACTGCGTGAGGCTATTCAGGATTGAATGTCAACATGCTAACATGCTCACAATGACTGTGTTAACATCCTGATGTTTAGCAGGTATAATGTTTACCATGTTAAATTTTAGCATGTTAGTATGCTAATGTTTGCTAATTGGCACTAAGCACAAAGAACAGCTGAGGCTGATGGGAATGTCATTCATTTTGACCTGATGATGCCACTAGATGAAAAGTCAGTAGGTCCCCCTCAGTTATTATAATTCACCCTGAGGGGGACATGCATGTCTGTGCTAAATTTCATCTCAATGCATCCAATAGTTGTTGAGATATTTCCCTCAAAACCACAGATTTGAACCTCATGGTGGCGCAAGTTGTTGAGATATCACAATAAGGACAAAAGTGTTTGACCAACTGACTGTCATACTGAAATGCCATCCATAGAGCCACACTGCTAGCATGGCTAAAATGCTTAAAAAGAGTATTATGACTAGCAGTAATCCTAGTTCCTCCCTGTAGCACTTCTCTTTTCTCTTTTTTTCAAGCTAAAACAGAAGTAAGATCTGCTACAACGTGTGTCATACCTGCTTGGTTGTGTAGCTCTCGCCTGAGCTGTCCGTCCTTGGGGGTTTTCTTCTTACTCCTGGATCTGTGTGCCTGGGCTGCGGGGCTCGACTCTGCAGCTGGAGCAGGAGATTGTCCTGACAAGAGAGTGCACTAATGTCATCCTCAGGAAACTTTATTCTTTATTCTTTATTTGGATCCCCATTAGCTTCCACAAAGTGGTCGCTAGTCTTCCTGGGTCCACACAAAAACAACAACAATAAAAACAAAATTAAAATCAAACCATATTAATAAAACAAAAAGGCAAAACAAGTCAAATATAAAGATCATAAAATAAGTGAAATAACTCTACATATGAAACAATAAACAAGCTCTATAAAGAAGAGTTCCCATCATACAATTTGTTTGTGGACTTGGCACCACCAGATGACCAGTGCTCACTTGACGTGTATTATACCCATGACAACAAACAGTTTATACTAGTTTTTCACAAAAGAAGTGTGGTGTATATTATTCCAGATAACATTTTGCATGAATAAGAGAAGACAAGATTTTAATTTAGCCTCCACAGTCATGATAATCATTTATGCATCTCACACACATTAGCACATGAAGAACAATGAAGAGTTAATCTGGCTGCTCTGTTCTGCGCAATTTGAAGTATTTTTAGATGTTTCTCAGCAGTACTTGGCCGAATAACTGGGCAGTACTCCAGGTGTGACAGAACATCATCAATCATAACAGAAGATGGAACATATGCAGAACATTTCCTTGAAACTGCAATGCCCTTTTCCCATCATGGAAAGAAAGACCAATCAGATCAGACCAAGACAATAAATTATCTAATTTGACACCCAGTAATTTGGTCATACTGACCTGCTGACGAAGTGCAGTGGCATTAGCAAGAACATACCTACTACCAAATACAAAACATTTAGTTTTGTCAATGTTTAGTATTAATTTGTTCATTTTCACCCGTTTGGTAATGCTATGCAACTCAACATGTAGATTCTCTCTCAGCTCCACTGAAGTTGGTGACGCACAGAACGGAATTGAGTCATCAGCATACATAACTACATCGGCATTTTAAACAACATATGGTCAATAGTTTATGAAAATTGAAAATAAAAGTGGACCTAAGCAACTCCCTTGGGGAACACCGCAAGATATTTTTTTGCTGTCAGAAAAACTGCCATTGAAAAATACTCGCTGTGTTCTGCCAGAGAGGTAACACTTAATCCAAGCAAGTGCTAAGTGTGAGAAACCATAACATTTGAGCTTTGTAATAAGAATACTGTGGTCAATGGCATCAAAAGCTGCAGTAAAATCCAAGAGCACAGCTCCAACTAGTTTCCTATCATCCATACATGTTAACCATTGATCAGTCATGTGTACTAATGCAGTGCTAGTAGAGTGCCCTGGTCTATAAGCATGCTGTGCTTTTGTAAGTAATAAATTTCTTCTTAAATAATTTAACATTTGATTGAAAATGATCTTCTCAAGTATCTCACTCAGCACAGAGAGTATACTAATAGGTCTACAAACTGGAGCCAGTAAAACCAGCTTTTCCATCTTTGGGTAAGGGTATTATTTTAGACTCTTTCCATAACTCAGGTCCCACTGAGTAGGCATCTATTAAAAATAGCCGCAATCTTAAAAATGTTCCATCCAGGTTATCTATACCAGGAGATGTGTCATCTGAAAGAGAGAGCAACATCTCCTCAACTCTGCCTTGGTTAACCTCATCAAATGCAAAACAACATGTTTTATCCCTCATAATACTGTTAACAATGTTGCATGTTAAATTGACATCTTTTAATTGCATGCAAGATCTTAAGCTGTCTACTTTGTTGATAAAGAAGTTGTTAAAGTAATTAGCTACATCATATGGCCTGGTGATGAACTGACCTGCACATTTCACATACTTTTGAGAATTGCATGGCTTCTTGCACATAATTTCACTTTTCCATAACTTTTAACTATCATTTACAGAGCTACAATTTTTTTTGTTTAACATATTCTTTCTTTTTGATGTAATTTAACTTGGTAACCTTATTTCTCAGCTTACAATAAAGACTTCTATATAAAAAGCATCCTGATTTATGAGCAGCTACCTTGGCTTTGTCCCTTTGAAGCATTAAAGATCTTAACTCATCATCAATCCGTGGTGCACTACTTCCCTTTACAGACCTTTTTCTAAGTGGGGCATGCTCATCCACCAACCTCACCAATTTATCCATGAAATGTTTCGAAGCAATGTTAACATCATTTTCCTGACATACATCAGACCACTTTAAGTCTTTAACATCATTAAAAAATGAGTCAGCATTAAATTTTTTATATGACCTGCGGTAAACAATCCTAACCCCAGACTTGGGCGTTTTAGTCTTTCTTGTTAAAGCAATTTATGGTCACTGCATCCCACTGCCACTGATACTCTGTGAACACAGCTCATGTATATTAGTGAAAATATGATCAATACAGGTTGAATTATTAACACCACCATTGGTTGTAGAAATTTTTGTGGGTTCAGTCACAGCATTGGTAAGATTGCAAGCAACTGCCATAGAAATCAACAATTTTTAGGAAACTAGTCAATATACAGGTCACCAAGAAGGAAGATATCCTTATTTTCATCTGTCACTAAATCTAGAACTGGACGGTCTATAACAACAACCAACTAGAATAGGTTTACAGTATGGAAGGTGAATCTGTAGCCATGTTACTTCAATGTCAGTACTCGTAATATCTTTCCATAGCACAACTGAAATGTGTTCCTGAACATTAAATGCAACTCCACTACCATATTCATGTCCCTGTCTCTTCTATATAACCTATATCCTTTGACAGGCAGCTCAGAATCATCAAAAGTAGTGTCCAGGTGTGTTTCTGACAGTGCTTAAACATGAATATTGTTTGAGGAGCAGATCCTGATAATCTTATGAACCTTGTTCCTGAGGCTGCATAAATTTAAGTTGAGCTAATACCAATCCCTTCCTTGGCAAACTTAATAAGCAAAGATGTAGTTATGTTATTTGGACACAAACAAAAATATCATAAAAAATCCTTTTATAAAAGAAAAGTTGAGCCTTGAAGCGCTTTAAGCCGTTGATTGAGTTTGTCCACTCCTGGGCGTGATGACCAGCTTATCATACTTCAGGCTGGCTTTATCACCTCTTTCTTGAGCAGCTTTCAACTTACGCAACGGCTCTTTCCTTCTGAGAAGTCTTCAATTATATAGATTTCTGTGCCCTTTAATTTCTTCTTGGCAGAAGAAAGGATACGCTGTCTATCTTTAAAGCGCAAAAGATTTACAACAATTTTCCGAGGCTTTCCCCCTCCTAGTACTGACCAATTCTCTAGGCACGCTCAATATCCATATTTATGCCATCTAGTTCCAGGTTGCTTGAGAGCATTTGTCAGACCTTTTTGTCTGATTCACTCCAGTTTTCTCCTTTCTCGCCTGCAATCCCATCAATTAAAATGTTTGTCCTCCTGCACTGATATTCAGTGTAGTCCAGTTTAGCAAACATTCCATCCATTTCCTGCTTAGAATTCATTATGTTGTTTTCAAATGACCATATCTCAATCTCCTTGTATCCCCTTCCTGTCTCTTCAAACATATCTTGGGTGAATTCCAAGCTGGTCTTCAGCTCCTGTACATCTCTAATAATGGCATCCAGTCTTTTGTTAGTTCCATCCGAGATCAGCTGAATAAAGCATTTGAAGTTTTCATGCTGATGAAGTACCATCTCTTTGTAAAACTCTCTCTGCTGTTCCACACACAGCAGAGAGAGCACACTTATCATTTCCACTGAATCGTCCTCACAGGGGGGATATTTTAGCATGTTTGGGAGGCATTATCTGTCTGACCAGGATGTACCTGGAGTTGATAGATGTAATATTGTCCACAATGTTGAAAGAAAATATAGATCAAAATCAGCTTGATTCAGTGAACAGCTGTAAAAGCTCCAGACAGGATTACATAGATTCTTGTTAGATTATAAATGCACTGGCAGTCAGTAGTGCAGCTCCAGCACATGAAAAAACTAAGGAACTAAGGAATACTGAGCTTCACTTTGAATAAATCCAACATGATTTCCATGTGCAAATACTTTATGTTAGGTAACATCATACACTAAATTATACATGACACTGTGTGGTTGTGCGCTGCCTCTTGGGAAGTCATGTCACAGATGTGACACATTAAACTGAATTCAAACTGACCTTTGCTGAGGCTCTCCCCCTTGAAATCGTCTGCCCATTGGCTGGTGTGGTACACTTCACTGGCATCCTGGGCCTTGGCGTTGGTAAACAGATCTGGGTTGGACTGGGAGACCTGGGAGCCCGAGTGGTGACGGTCCATGAGGTCAAAGTGCTGCAGCCGTGGACTGTCGCCGGGCTTGAGTGCATCTCGCTGAGGGGAAGACGTCAGTGTTCCTGTGTAGGACAGCTCGTCTGGTTTAGGAGGCAGGCTGGAAAGTTCCTCCCTGGAAGTGTCCATCAGGTAGGTTCTGGCTGGTAGTGGAGGACACCAGTCCTCATCTTCCTCCTCAGAGCTAGAGGACAAGAATGAGTAACAGCAGCATGAGTGTGTGTCTTCATGTGAAACACTGAAACCTACTTATGCGGTTTATGATGTTCACCTTATAGTGTATTTTGTTGACACTAATTAAGAGGAAAAGAAAAAAGAAAAGTCTGTTCATATAAAAAAGGGAACCAATATAGAGTTATAAAGGGCTAGAACCACTTCCGTGATTCATTTTGTCACTTCAGTGCCGTCAGTGCTAATTTAATGATGGACGTGTCATTGAAAATGGCAAGTACTAATCCAGACTGTCAGATGGTGGCTAATGTCATTACAAAAGACACGGCACAGTCAGAACAGCCCCCCAATCCCACCCCGTTATGTCCACAATCTAATCTGTCAGAACTAGTTAGAGGAGACGTTCCCCCTGCGTAACCCCAAAGCGCAATCTACTCACTGCCTGCAGGCACAACTGTTGTTAATTTGAAAACTCACCAGACTCAAAACTTCACTCAAGTTTTGTTTGACAGCCTTAGCAGAGTTACAGGGCAGGTTTATATCCATCTGCCTTAACTCTTTCTGTCATATGCGTAAAGTCAGAGGCCATAATGCTAATAATAAACTGAATGAAAATTAAGACGGTACAAAAAGCGATTGTTTTGTTTGAGGAGGGAAAAAAAAATCACCTTCATGTGAGACTTGAAAAATATTTGAGATTGCAGTGATTAGGTCTCACCTGTGTTGCTCTTCTTCTTGCTTCGTCTTTGTACGACCTCTGTCTTTGTTGGCGGGAAGAGGAAGCGACAAAACATCCACCCAGGTGAGAGGAGCTGACTTGGATGTGGACCCAGTCGACCTCTGCTTTACCATTTTGTCTATAAACAGAAAGAAAGAAAGCCAAGTGTAATCACTGTTTTTATGACTAAGCCTATGAGGTTAAAATCAGCCTGCTTTTCAGATAAACATGCCCAACTAAAAGGCTTTTAAAGATCTTTTCTCTCTTTGCTCTGCTTATGAGTGCCTGAAGGCCATTTCTTTTTGTTTGCCTTTTGTTTTTTTATCTTCAAGAGCATCTAAAGGTTCCCTGGAATTATTATTGCATGTGAAAATTATAAAGCACTTAGCCTCTGCATTCCTTTACATTATTAGTTAAGGTATAATTCCATCCGACTCTTGTACAAAGTTGAAGAAAATTTCCATAAAGAACATTTATATCAGTGTGTGTTTCCATCAACTAAGGCCATGCAAATATTCCTAATAGGGTGTAAAGATTATATAATTAAAAGAGCGTCAATACTGATTTTAATGAATGTATCAGCCTCCTCTGTCCATGTACATTACACCATGCAGTATGTTTTTCTTCCTGTTGACATATATTCTTTATTTTTGTAAAATCTGTTTCCATCAAATCGATCAATCTCTTTTTCCACATGCAATATTTACATGTGTCTGCGGTTTTGGGGAATTTCCATTCAGTTTTGTTATGTACAAATTCAAAATGCACATAAAAAACATGTAAATGTAAGCATACTGTACCTTTGAGTACCAATATGTAAATTTACACCAAGGCCATAAAAAACATGTAAAAAGCTGTGCATTAACATGCTTAAAACAGTGTTTTGACCAACAATTAAACCATTGCTCAAAATCAGTGCACAAGGTATACTACATTGTAAGTAACCATGGCAACAATACTCATTCAATACATACTAATACATGTTTCATGCTACTTCAGGCTATTGTCACATGTAAAGTGGCCATTGTATAAGAAGTTCAATAACAGACTAACTGTTCTCACATTTCTTCCCTGTTTTATAAAAAATAAATAAATTATAGAAGTAGAAAAAGCCTCACCGTTACTCTTCTTGGTATACTGCAGCTTGGCATACTCAGACCCAGACTGACCAGACTGGATGGTCCACTGGTCCAGATCCTGCTCCAGACCCACAAGGCTACTCTTTGTTAGTATTGGGTTGCTGCTGTAAGGGTCTGGCCCCTGGGTGTAGGATGTGCTGGAGTAGGTGTCGTAGTATGCCAACAGATCATCCTCAGCAGCCGTGTTAATGGTGCTGTAGATGGGACTGTCGTTGGACGCCGTGCTGTGTTTCTCTGACTGGTTAGGGTAGTTGATGATGCCAACTGCTGTAAAGCAAAGGACTATGTTAAATAAACAATGGTGATTATCTATTAAATATTTCACTACAACTTTTACAGTCAAACAGATCTTACTGTTATAATATCTGTCTGAGTCCAGCTTGCCAGAGCAGCAGTTAACAGAGTCTTTGCTGTTATGGCAGAGGTTCGGAGTGGGCCAAGAGTCGGCCAGCCAGGGGTAGTTGCCCATATTTGATCCCAACAAGCCAGGCCTGGAAGCAGAGGTGAGATTATATCAACACTTCATACACAAGAACATACACAGTGGCAATAATTATCTGAATTAAATCATATTCTTCAATTTACCCTCCATTAATGATTCCAGATCCTTCACTGTGAGCGAAGCCAACTGGAGAAAGTAAAAGAACCTCATTATAAATCTTGTTTCACAGCAGAACAGATAAAGATTGTTTCTAAATATTCAATAGGACGGACAAGATTTTTGGACAAACTTATGCTCAATTGCAAATAAACACTTTATCCCACGTGGGCTTTTAGAGAGCAGATTTTAATCGATATTTTATGAAGAAACACTGTTGACCTACATACACTAAGAGGCACACAAGAGATGCATATACAGTGTGCCTGCAATAAAATGCAGATGCCATTTGATGAATCAATTAAAAAGTTTCTCGTTTCTGCCACTGTATCTTGGGTCAAAGGCATCTAAATTTACAATATGATAATAGATTCCATACACGAAAAGGTGAAATAATACAATCTATACTCACAATTACCATCGCAAAACATTTATTGGAAAATCAAGCTGCATCTATTGGCCTTGAGCCATCCATTTAGTATTTATGAACATGAACAAATATCTCTCAAAGTCAGAAAACAACTGATGTGTTTATGTGTTTACGTGCCAAAGGGCATGTTCTAAAATAAACTGGTTACTGTTTACATATGCTTCCGTGTGTTTTCAATGTTTCTTTTATTCCTACCATGAAAAAAAAGGCCTAGTGGGGATAAATAAATAAACTAAAATTAAAAATATTCATCACTGCTCAAGATATCTCCAGCAGTCTATTAAGAACTTGTTGAAAACCAAATTTGACAGCTTGCTTTACAACAGATTTTTTTCCCCTGCAACTTCTCCTTTATGAAATATATAATGTATGAGATGTGACAGAAACATCTGACAATGTTTTAAACCTAGAAAATCATCATGGGTCATTGTAACCTTTTCTACTTTTTACACTTAATTTTTTATGGAGCAATTTGTCTGAAGTCAGAGACTGAAAGGTGCTGGAAGAAATTCAACTTTAGTTAAATCGTATAGTTGATGCTTTGAACATCCCACACCTGTCATGATGCTAAAACCCAGTTGTGCTTCTTTTCCACTCACCTGCTGGGGTGTATGCAAAGGAGGTGGTATAGTGTCCCAGCTGCTTCCTCCTGCGGTGGCGACAGTACAGCCACCCACCGAAACCCATCAGGACCAACCACGCAGCCACGCCCAGTCCTGCAATGAAGGCCGGCTGGCTGACAACACTTGTGATCTGCTCTGATATGCTGAGGTTACCGCCTTTCTTCACAGCCGTGGATGACTTGTCCACAGGCGGGGCTGAGTGGATGACATAAGAAAAAGGCCTTAATAGTTAATACAGCCCCATGATACAGCAAATTCAGAGCAGAGCGTAGAGTCATTATCTTTATCATGAAAAAGGAACCTTGCTAAATTATTTGATTCCATCCAATATCATTTAGATTATGTAACAACAATATAGTGACAACTCAATAGTTTGACATTTTGGAAAATACTCTCATTCACTTTCCTGCTGAGAATTAGACGAGAAGATTGATACCAATCATGTCTAACCTCCAGGGCTGAAATATGAAGCAACATGCAAGTGCAGTTCCTCAAATGGCCACTTGAGGCTGGCTCCAAAAGCGAGTCAATCCCCATAGACCGCATGTTAAAATGGCCAGTTTTACAGCAGAAATAAACATGTTTACAGCCTGGTACAAAAAACGGCTCCAAAAATCCAAGATGGCAAACAGGAGTCCACAAACCAATGGGCGACGTCACGGTGTCTACGTCCATTATTTTTTACAGTCTGTGGTCTATGCGGTAAAGATGAAGCTAAAGCTGGCAATCGTTTAGCTTAGCTTAGCATAGCACAAAGACAAGAAATGGGGAAACATCTTCCCTGGCCCTGTCCAAAAGTAACGACTTCCTGCACCTCTAAAGCTCAGTAATTAACACATACAAACCATACAAAATGAAAAGGGTAAATAATGCCAATTTGCGATTTACAGGAGCAGGGACTTCCTAGTTTTGTCATCATTGTCCACCACATAACTATAACCCCCATAACTATAACTTGTCATTTTAGATTTTGCACAGATTAAACAAATGATAAAACATGTTAATTACAGAGCTTTAGAGATGCTGGTAGGTGGATTTTGTAACCTTTGGACAGAGCCAGGCTAGCTGTTTTCCCCGTGTTTCCAGTCTTTATACTTTGACTGTACAGACATGAGAGTGGTATCGATCTTCTTATTTAACTCTCAGCGAGAAAGTCAAATGTTGAACTATTTCTTAGAAAATTGCAATACAGTAGGAGGTTAAAAGGAGAAGGATCTCACACTGATCCTCTGGGCTACAATCTGTCTGGATAACTGGCTACGTAACTCACAAGACATTATTCTGACATACGGCATATCCTGCTCATCTTTGACTGTTATTTATTATCACTTCCAAATAAATTATAATCTATAAAATGCAGTTTAATAAACATCACTGCCTCACTTCCTGACTGACACCTTTCATGTTTTCACGCTCAAAATATCAGTTTTGGTCATACTCCAATGTGAAGTCATTCAACACAATCAACACTCCACATTCAGATTTCACCTATGGTAAATTCAGCCCTCTGCGAGCGCAACTTCCCATATTTCTCTATCTGTAGTAGCTGTGACAGTTTGAGTGACTCACTGAGAAGCAGGCTGACAGGCGGGCTTTGAGCACCCACACCCAGGCTAGTGACAGCAGCCACCATGACGGTGTAGTGGACGTCAGGCTGCAGGCCTGTCAGCAGGATGGACAGAACCGCTCCATCCACTGTTCGGTTTATCTGGTCTTCCTGCTCCACGTTGCTGCCCAGACACCAGACCTGATCACCACCACACATCCAGCGTTAATGTTTGAATTTTAAAGCATGTAAACACATGAAGACATTATTTTATCTCACACACCCTGCGATAAGATGTGTCCTGTGATTATAATAAGACAGACCACGATGAAAACCTGAGTTCTTTTCATTTTTACAGCACTGAAGCTTTATCTGATAGTACACGGTGGAGAATGACAGCAAAGATACAGCAGAGATGAAAGAGAAAGGGTTGTCAATGCAGTGACAGTTAAAAGCCAGATTTAAAACCCTAGTGTTGCAAATACACTTGCCTTTTGGCAATTTATGTGTTGAATGTTACTCTCTCATGGAAATGAATTAGATTACTGCTATAATTCTGCTGCAGAAGAAATATTCAAATCTCTTATGTACAAATACCACAATGTTAAAATAGAAATCCTGCTTTCAAAATTTGGCCACAAGTGACCGTTACAGATAATTATAAATCCTAAAACTGTATTGTAGCAGTCGTACAAGAAAAGAGGAGTTATCAAGTCAGTGAACTGACAATCTAATGTGTGCTAACATTAGCCAGAATAAGCTACTGGTCATACCAGACCAAGTAAGGTTGTAGCAGTGAGTTGAACAATAGTGTGTTTTACTGCTAATGAATTTAACTTTTCATTTGTGAAAGGAGGACTGTGTTATTTCTTCTTTCAAAATTTACAGTCTTGCTTTAAATGTACAAAAGTGCAAGTATGTTAACAGCAAAATGTGCTTTAAATATCAAAAGTAAAAGTACTTATGCAGAAAGTTACATTAATATTACATTATCATTACTTTATATTATTGGATTATTATTACTGATGCATAAATCTTGACTACTTAATATTCTGTTTGCTAATTTAATTGTATTTTATAAAATGAGGATACTTTGTTTTTTATTTAAAATATTTATCAGCAAGATAATTAGTGATTATAGTTGCAAATAAATGTAATGAAAAAGTACAAAAAAGCCTCTAAAATAGAGCGAGGAAGAAGTAAAAAGTAGCATAAAATAGCACAAGTAGTAAATGTACTTGATTAATCTTGTGAAATCATATTCTACAATGAATCTTTTAATGACTAATCAACTGTTTGTGATGTTTTTCTGATAAAAACACTTGGTGAGTTGTAATGAAAATGTATCCTCTAATACTCATTTTTCACATTTAAGCCACGGGACGCTTGTACTGAACATTGCATATCGTCTTCAGCAAATTGAATGTTTAAGGGGATTAAGTGTGATCCTTGCCGCTGGCTGACGCGCCGCTACATACAAAAGGATCGGGAATTTCATGATCAGACTTGTGCAGCGCTCTCATAACTTTCTACAGGCGGACGCAGATGGCAAGAAGAAATCAAGACAATAGATCTGTGTGTTCCACTTTGCTTTTTTTCTTGAAATAGCAGCCTGATGATTAGTAATCAGCATGCTCATGCTAAGAGACAGATAATCAGATCTCTGTTTTTTCACTGAACAAACAGATGACAGGGACAGTCAGTGTTCAGCCGAGAATCTGATGACAAAATTGAGTTTCTTTCAGCATGTACTGGCAGCAGATTAGAGGCAATGAGTAATTACTAAGTTTATTAAAATCAGTGTTTTTCATAAGTATCTAAACAACACATTTGGACAACACTGAGTAATGGCTGCGTGAAAACAACAAAATAACACCCAGGATTAAGAGAACAATTTGTTCCACTTTATTTTTGCAGTCTACAGCTGGTGTCACTGATTATCTGCCTTACGAGCAGAAATAAACATCAGAGCAGACGACAGGAGTCAGAAAGCTGCAGCCTCACCTTGTACTCTCGAATGATGTCGCTCTGAATGTTGTGCGGCGGAGGCTCCCAGGACACACTGACACTGGAGCTGTTGGTGAGCTGCACCACTGATACAGCCTGCGGAGGTGCACTTAAAACTGTGGAGAGTGATAAGAAGACATTTTTAATCAGTAGTATTATTAATTGATATGAGAATTATTAATAATTCATAATCTAAATGAAAAACTCTTGCTTTCCTATGGTTGTGATTGATTAATTTTCTCTACAGCACTTGTATTTTCTTTATTCATTTCAGGGCAGTTCATTACTGTACTGAACACATTTTTATTTCGTTTCATTTTAGCTACTTCTGTCACATTTCTTTGCCTTTTGAAACGCACGTTTGAAAGGCGCTATACTGCACAAATACATTTGTGTATTTAAAGTATTTAAATTATCCTGAGTCATGCAAAAGTATGCAAACAGAAAAAATAATAAACTGTTACTATTTAATCAGATTTGCTGCTAAATAAAGTTGTGAAATACCATTAATAAGCAATATCTTACCCTCCTCAGGGGTACGCAGCAGAACCATGAGGCTGTCATGTCCCTGTAGCTCATTGAAGTAAGGGCGTATCTTCACCTCATACTCTGTTTTGCTGTGTAGATCTACTAACATGGTACTGTGGTCAGATGTAGCCTCAACATCCTGGACCAACCAGGAACTGCCAATAGTCCGGTAAAATATACGGTAACCCTGAATGTACCGAGACTGACGGGCAACCTGTAAAAAGTTGGCAAAAAAAAGTTTCACATTTACATCAGTAATCAAAGGCACAACCAGCTGTGTTTGTACTTTAAGTTAATCTGTTTGTGTCACGTAACGTTTGGAGGAGGTTTTGAAGTTAATATTTGGAGATTAGCGTGTCCTCCGCACGCTGCAAGCCAACTTTCAAAAGTCGACTTTTATCATCAGCAAAGCGTTCAACTCACAGTCCAAGAAATCCTGGCACTGGTAGGAGACAGAACCACAGGCTTCTGCAGGTAGACAGACACCTCTCCTAATTCTCTCTGCACCTGTCTGTGGTCCACGCCCTGTTCTGTGGGACTCCCATCTAAAACAACAAAGATATTTCCATTCAGTCCAGGCCAAAAAACAGTTGAATAGCAGCGACTCAGCATAAAAACAGAAAAGGGCTTTTGATGAAATTAAACATCGCTCAGGGCTGAAGAGCATCACACTGAGAAAGCAATTAGTTTTGAGATTTTCTAAACCTTATAGCACATTAATGCATCCAGTATCTGCCTTTTAAAATTAGAAACTAAAATCAAGATTATAGGACTCAGTATAATGCAAAAGTATTATCGGAAAAGGACGATTTGTGCTAATGTAACTCACCCTGCGTCCTGACAGGCTCAGAGATCGGGCTGGGGTCACTGAGGCCATAAGAGTTGACTGCTCGGACGATGAACAGATAAACTGTGTTGGGGAAGAGCCCGACAACTGTGTGCCTCTCCTGCTTCACATGGTCCGCCACCGTTTGCCAGGTACTGCCCACTGATTGGCTGGGGAGAAGAAAGAAAACTATGAAACTTGTGATCATTTAATTTTAACAATACTGTGAGATAAAACGAGTGAAGGATTTTGTGTAGGTCAGATGATCATCATGTCACTTGAAGGTCGAGATCTTTATCAGGTGATGTTTGCTGACAGTGATAATTTGATATACAGTTAGCTGCCAGTCTATAATGTACATTTTCAATAGGCAATTGTGCTGCCCTCAGTTTGAACGTGTTAACATTGTTTCACTCCCGTTATCTCGGGAGCACAGCTTCATTATCGTGTTATCTACAGATAACAAGGCAATGGGTTTGATCACAACTCTTGTCACATTGATAGCAAAGACAGATGAAAGTGGGACTGGCAATGTCAGAAGGCGAGATCTGAATTTTGCATATTGACTAAAACAAAGGCAACAAGGCAGTTTTATTAATAAATGGAAATATTTGTTATATGTGTTATTTGTTATATGTTAGATTATGAAAAAAACTTTTTTTTGATTAGCGAATAATTATGAAATGGCAGAAAATGGTGAAAAATGCCCATCACATGTCCCAGACCACAAGGTAGTCAACCAAAGTCCAAAACATAAAAAAACATTTAATTTTTTATGTCTATTACAATGATATAAAACACAGCAAACCTTTCATTTGAGAAACTGGGAACAGAAATGTTTTCAAATTTTGTCTTGATAAATGACTAAAACAATTAATCGACTATAAAAAACAGTTGGCCTATCTTTTTGAGACAATTCTCTAATCTATTAATCTACTAATTGTTTTAGTAGAAAGCAGTAGTTTGCCATTTTGGGAAATATGCTTATTTGCTCTCCTGCTGAGAGTTAGATGGGAGGATGGAAACCTGGAGCCAGCGGCCTGTTAGTTTAGCGTAAAACGACACGTTGTGGTTTTACGGGGGTTATCGTTGAGTCTTTTCATCTTTACACTTTGGTTTTTGTAGATTCAACTAATGAGATATAACATGTTAATTATTGAGCTTTAGAGGTGCTGGTAGGTAGATTTCTGACCTTCGTACATAGCCAGGCTAACTGTTTCCTCCTGTTTCCAGTCTTTATGCTAAGCTAAGCTAGGCACCACCTGGCTGTAGGTTCATATTTAGCAGAGTGGTATCAATCTTCTCATCTAACTCTTGGCAAAAAAGCAAATAAGTATTCCCCAAATTTTAAATTATTCCTTTAAATTGCCAGGACAGTGTGAGGAATGCAAAGTAACCTAAATACAAGTGACCAGTGTTACATTTTTTAGATCTATGAGTTTCTGTGCATCTAAAAACACAAAGTCACGGCCAGTCTCACCTGCAGGACAGAACAATGACAAGTTTTATTCCTTCTTTTTATTGCAGTCAGTTATAATGATGGCTCCTGAATGGGTCCGGTGAGGATACAGCAGCCTGATGCTGTGCAGAGACAGGAACTATCAAGCAGCATGAGCACAATTTAACATTTTCCTCAACTCCGTGGAGGAGAAAATGGCAAGGTAATTACAAGAAGCAGGCCACAGCATTTCTGTCATCAATGTTTTCTCCTCCACCAGCTTCCTCGCTAAATGTTCTCCATCTCCAATGTCGCCATTTAAACAGACCGATACAGATTTTTTTTTAAAAGCGGTATCTGTAAATTGCTTAGGCGTGGAGACGACAGTGGCTGCTTTTACATAAATCTTAAATCAAGATTTACTTCTAAATAAAAAAAAATAGAAATGTATGTTTTGTTATGTGCTGTATACAAGAAGGGATGCTGCAACAGCAAAATATTGGTTTGTATTTTTTGTGTTTGTTCCTGGTGATGCCTGAAAATAAACATTTCCAAGCAATTTGGTGGTCGTGGAGCATGCAACAGTGAGTTGATTTACAACCACGGCTTCATCATCAGCTCTGTGTGCAAGTCTGCCACACTGGGTTTTCTCCCTGCACAGAGCCAACTGGCCTCTTCTATATGTGTGTGTGTTTGTGTCTGTACACTTGGTCTGTACCCTCTCTCCTGCTTCCGTAATGAGTGAACTCTCCAACTGGGCTAGCATCCCACCCCCACCCACCCACACCCCCCTTCCTTCTGTTGCCCCAGGACAGAACAGAGCTGCCGAGATGACCACTGCAATAACTGTCTTCTCTCTCACTCACTGTCTGTCTCTCGAAGGCCTCTGGTTGGTTGTTTGAGATGCTATGGCTCTCCTCGGGATGCCACCGCTAAATACTGATGTAGTAGAGTGTCACGGTTTCATTTCAGGACATCACTTAACAGAACTGTCTCTCCCTCAGGCAGGAATGAGTCATTTCGGAAATGTAATGACTCGAAATTAAGACACAGATCTTTAAGTGGGAGTAGTTAGAATACTCACAGAGTAAAACTGGAACTGGGAGAGTGGGTGCAGTTAAAATAGCTACGATCAAGATAGTGGGGTCTCACAAGTTACATAATAATAAAAAAAACACACAATCTGTTTTCTTTCACTGTTCATTCTTCAGCAGCTGACAAGGCTAGCAAAGTAGCAAGATAGCCAGTCAAACAAATGTTGTGGCTGTATAGATTGATTTATGACAAATATTTAAGGGAAGTTCCACCAATTTTACATGTAAATGTCAATTTACTAGTCACAGAGTACTACACAGCCTGTGAAAACAGTTATGTAATGTCTTCTGGAGGAGCTTTGCCAAGTCTGAGAGAATAACTCAAATGACATCACTTGAGTTATCTCCGTTTGGGCTTGGAGATTACACATTTTTAGCAAGTGTTTTTATTCTTTCCTGTTCACCCTCTACACCTCTGACTTCTGCTTCAACTCGCGTATGTGCCACCTGCAGAAGTTCTCCAATGACTCTGCCATCATCAGCTGCATCACGAATCACAACAAGGAGGAGTGCAAAGCCCCTGGTAGAGAGCTTCGTAGGGTGGCGTGACAGCAATCACCTCCAGCTCAATATCAACGCAAGGGATGCCAACAAACTGAACAAGCTGGTGAGGAAGGCTAGCTCTGTAGTTGGAGCTGAACTTGACAATCTGGAGGTGGTTGCAGAGGGGAGGATGATGAGGATGAGGAGGAACCCCTCCCATCCCCTCTGTGATGAGCTAGCGAAGATGAGGAGCACGTTCAGCCACAGACTCATCCCTCCTCGGCACACAACAAGGTGCCTCATATGAAGACCTGCACTGTCTGTTACTTACTTTTTTACTTTTAACTACTGAATCCTGCATAGACTCTGGCGCACTTGCACACTTGGACTCATATACTCATTCATTCATATATTCATTCATACCTGTATATGTTAATTTATACACTATTTATTGATAGACTGTGCATATGTTCACTCACTCACAGATCCAGTGCAGATACTGTATATAGGGCCAGCAGCTCAGTGTTTTATTTTACCTTTATTTTATTTATACATATTTATTCTTTATTATCTTGGTTTCCTTCTGGACTCTTACTCTTACCTGCACCTCTCCTGTGTTTCATTCTCATTGCTGTTGCTGCTATGGCACCTGAATTTCCATCCGGGGATTAATAAACGTTTATCTTATCTTGTCCTATCTTTGGAGCTTGATGCACAAAGTAGGGACTAAAAATCTGCATATTTTGGCATCCCTTGCATCGATTTTGAGCATTCCCTTTTTCTAAATAATTCTGTCTTTCTCTGAACTTTATGGAAGTGGAAGTCGTTCCAATTGCCTTTAACATGGTAAGCAAGCAACAAATTGCTTAGTACTCAAACACATGCAAATGTGCATTTTTACACTTCCTGTACTGATTATTCTTAACACTATGTACAGCACCGTTTTTACTGTATGTTGTTTATTCTCTCCTTTTTTCCCTCTGTGTGCACTGGGTGTTTTTATATGTGAGCCATGTCAAAGACAAATCTCAATTTCCTCGTGATTCTGATGCTGACACTAAATTGCTGATGTGCTCTTTTAACTCAGCTACCATCGTGGATAAATGTCAGCATTTAATGATACAGAGAGATAAGCTCAAAAAGTCAGAAACCTAAAATCTAAAATTCAAGTGAATGGGAAGGTGTGTCCAAACTTTTGACTGGTACTATAAAATGATCGGCCCTGACTCAAAGGGACACTCAGTACACCAATTGATGGCAATAAGGCTTCACTGCGTACCTGAAGGCCTCGATAATGTAGGAGGTGACAGCGGCCCCGCCCTCGTGTGGGTTGGACTGCCAGGTGAGGGTGACGGTGTTTTTGGTCACCTCGGTCACCACAGGCTTCTGTGGAGGCCCTGGAAGCTGGATGAACTCAGAAACTCTGGATACCGAAGAAACTCCATCCTCTGAAGAAACACGGACCGATGATGAAACACTTCAGCAAAATTGAAGAAGTGTGTAGTTTCTTAAGCACAGAGGTGTAGTGGGAGAGTGACAGAGTGTGAAGTGTAACAGAAAGACAGAGTGTGGAGAGTTTTGGTGTGAGTACCTCTGACAGTCAACATCCCACTCCAGCTCGACTCCCCTGTGGCACTGGATACGATGCACGTGTACATCCCCGAGTCAGTGTCCTGTTAAACAGCAGTCAACATTTGAGACAGACACCCCTCCCAAAAATAAGCTAAGAGAACAAGTGCTGCAAGCTGTTTTTAATTATAGAGGGATGTTTTGGATCTATTTTGATGACTGAAAGTACAATGGATCAAGACCATCAAGAGAAAAATCATGTTTTTATGTAGATTTTTAATTAGATCTGCCTGGTGGCAGTGGGAAGTAAGTAAGTAAATTTACTTCCATTTTATGTTACTTTATACATCTACTCCACTACATTTAAGAGGAGAAATACTTCATGTTTTATTCCAGTACATATATCTGACAGCTATGGTTACTAGATTCTTTACAGATTCAAATTTTACACTTATAACATGTCAAGATTAAATGACACAAAAGTAGCTATAATTAGCTCCAACTTGACCCCTACAGCATATATCATATATAATAATATAACACTCTGAAAGGGTCCATTTTGGACAGTGACCACTTTTATATTTAGTACTTAAGTAGGTAATGCTTTGTTTTCTAATATTTCTCAAGACGTTTGGTGGGAAGAACTATGGAGAAAATACTGAATGTCCTTGATGGAAAAACTCCATTTAAACCCAAGGAAGCATTAATTTACTTATTAATTTATCATTGGAAACTTTGTTCTCCATAAATGTTGAATTGCACACTTGCCTGAAGACAAATTCAGTTTTTTGGATGTTCAGCTGTTCTGCTGATTACAGACTACATGTTACACTTGCAATTTATTGGAAGAATACCAAATGAACTCTATCTCTGTTTTCCCTATAATAAGTACAAAATTACAGTTTTTTCAAGAAGATTTATGGGAAATTGTTCCGAAATTATGAAACCATAAAGTAAAATATTACCCGTTTGTAGATTTTGCTGATAATACATATGCAATTCATTTTAATTTTGAAAACAGCACTTTTAATGGAGTATCTTTACATTGTAGTGTTGTGACTTTTACTTAAACCTGCATTTGTTATGGCGAACATGTAAGCAAACAGTTGCTATTTACACTTTCAGCAGATACAGAGCAGCATTAGTATTCATTTGGAGTCGTGTTTCGCGAGACCTGATAAATGTATATGTACGTCCAATATTCTCTCTCCTTTTAGCTTTGGTTTGGTCTCCACCAACTCCTGAGGGACATATCTGAATCTTTAGCCACTAAATACTCCGCTGTGCTCACCAGCTAGTTGATGCTGATGAGATAGGTGAGAGTGAAGTAAAGTTATGAGCCAGAAAACTTGAAAGACACTTCAAACCTTGTAGAGCTTTAGAGACAAACTGCAGAGGCGTTCATCATTACTGGAGCGTCCTCTTTCACATTACACATTTATATTTGGTTCATTGTGAATATGAAAATATCGATTATAGCTTATTTAAGGTAAAGGATGTGAATAAAACTTTGGCCACAGCTGGCTGGTTTCATCCTTAAATTTAAATACAATCCATGCATACCTAAACCTATTGTCCCTCAGTAGTCGTCACCTCAGCCATTTAAAAGCTCCAATGCTACAAACCATGAGGCTCCACTGCGCACTCTACCTGCCCTCCAGTTTACATTATGATTTGTATATGCCTGCATGCTTCACTGACACTCTTGGTGTTCGCTCCAGCCCTGTGCTGGCAGAGAGCCAGTCTGCTGGAACTATCATCGGACCATATGAGATCATCCACTGCAGTGTTGACCTCTGGCTGACAGACAGCGCAGCGTGTGTGGGCAGGTGAACTTCTTTAGATGACTCCAACTACCACTAAAATATTGATGGCGGGTAGGGGCATCAGCAGGGTAAATATTTTTAGTTCCTCACTCGTCATCTCCATTTCCCCTCTTTTTTTCTCCCTTGTCATCCCCTTGATGCCACACTAATGCATCTCTTCTGTTCCATTGAGCACATTGGCATGGCAGATTTCCCCCGCCTCAGTGGTGCACTGGACCAAACCTTAATGCTCCAAGTTTGCAGAGCACCACTGCTGAGCATGGCACACCCGGAGAAACAGGATGAGAGAGGAAGTGAATAAGCAAAGCCCAGGCAGGAGATTTAATTAAAAGCCGGTTAGATGATTAATCATCTATTGCCAGTCAATTAACGAAAATGATGCTGCTTCTGCTCCGTCCTCCCTGCACTCACTGACCTCCAGGTGGGGTTATAGCACAAAGGGGCTGCTGACTGCTCCTCCATCAAAGGAGAACACATTAGCATTTACAAACAAGCACCTTCATTAACATTACAATTACACACCGCATGAGCACATAATTGCGCTGGAGAGATATGCACTGCCTTAGAGAGATTGGTCTTTGCAACTCAGTCTCACCTTAATTTTACAAACGAAAGGGATTTATAATGGAAAAGGGGGAAAAAAATGTTGGCATGTGAGCTGCAGAGTTAAACTAGGTTGGAGGTCAGACAGGAATGTTTAGACAGACAGTATTCTTTAGCCTTTTTGTAATTTCAATATCAGTTTTGTGTTTGGCATAACGCCTTTCAAAACTCATCCTTTTTGTGCCCTTTGCAATAAATGACAGTAACTTCACGCACCCCCCCCACACACACACACACACCTTTACGTCTTTAATTTGCAAGGTGCCATTCTCCACCAAGGTCAGTCGAGGTTTATTTCCCTGAAGTCTCTCTCCATCCTTCTCCCATGAAATCTTGACTGAGGGCCCTCCGATTACACGGCAGTGCAGCTGTGCCGTCGAACCCCGAGGTAAAGTCTGATTGGCCGGCCCTTGGCGAATGATCGGTGGGATACGGCCTGAAGGGCCTACCAATTAGAAGGGAGAAGAGGCAGGATATTATGTTAGGTGTGTCATCTCTCCTATGATTAGCAAAATACTAGAGAAAAGAGGGGAGAAAAAAAACACTTTTTATGAGAACTTACAAAAGGCCTTCAGAACATGAGATTAAAAAGCTGCCAGCCATTAAAGTGCAGAGGGTGAAAATACTTGAGATGCTCAGTAGGCAGAAAACAATAGGCTGCAAAAAAAAGCTAAAATCTGGTGTTTACAAGCTGCCTAAGGAAGAACATTAAGCCTGAAATTCATTGCTCATCCAGCATGGGGTCTCTAACTGTGTTCTTTCTTGGTCTTTATTATTGCTGCACACCTACTAAGTAATTAATATGTTTTCCCCTCATTAGCTAGATTGTACAGCCTGAAGAATAAACCTCCCCCAGAGTCAAACATGACTCTGTCTGGACTGATGTCTGGAGACACACACCTCCCTCCACCTCCAGCAGCGCCTTGGTCAGCACACTTCCTGCTACGCTGATGGCCTGGCAGATGTAGAAGCCAGAGTCCTCTGGGTGGACATCAGTGATGGTCAGTTCTCCGCTCATGGAGACAGAGTAACGACCCGACTGTGATGGCGGCTGGCCCGGGAACAACAACATCTGACAGAAACAGCAGAAAAGAACATAGTTGCTGCTTTATTTTTATGATCAGTTAATCTGGTGCCTTTTTTTTAATTCAATTAATTGTTTAGTCTGAAAAAAAAATACCAGAACATTGCAAACAACAGACTAAACCCCAAAGATATTCACTTTGCATTGATTTAAAAGAGCAAATTCTTCACTTTTTTTAGAAGCTGGAAGCAGCAAATGTTTGCCATTTTTCTATAGAATAGACTAAACATTCGAGCACCAACACGAACACAAGAACCTTTTAAGAAAAACGTATTCAGAAAAAATATTTTCAAGTTGAATCAACATAATTCGATTTATCTAACTATGACTTTTTTAATGTCAAGGCAGATTATTTTACCAGAAATGGGCAAATCACTTACTTTAATTATAAGAGGTTTGAGTGCAGTTTTGTAAAGTAATTTCACATTTCATGCTTCACCAGCTCTGGACTGATTATTAAGGAAAAATTGAAGTTCGGTATCCTGACTGGGGCAAATAGGAATAACCACAATTTTCACAACCAATACTTACGACAAATGAACTGTATTTAAACCTGAGAACGTCCATTACACGTGTGTACATTGGGGAGCATGTCACCAATTGTGCACACAACATCCCTCGTGGTCTCGAGTGTGTAGGAGGTTTCCCGACACATCTACTTCAAAACGCCACAATATAAACTCATACAAACTACTAAAGTCAAACTGAAATTGGAATTCTACTCAATTTTTGTGTAAAGAAGTATAAACTTGTCACAGTTGTCTTTCAGTCCAATTTATGTTGTTACATGCAGCCCTAACATGCAGGCCGCTCCGCTTGACAGATTTATTGGTTCATGTTTATGTCGACAGCAAAGTATGTGTCTAGTCTTTATGGTAAAGGTTCCTAGGTTGGCACTTATTTAAGTTATATGTATGTAATTCTGAGACAGTTTGATGAAAGACGGCTTGTATATGAAGACGATTGTGTATGATTATATTGTAGACTCTTATTTGACTCATGGATGAAGTTCTGTTTTTGATTTGTCTTCAGTCCAGAGCAGCTATTGCCTTTTGTGTTCTTCTTGTTTTCCTCAGCCTGTTTTTCCCTCCACACCTGCCCTGCATTTAGTCTCGTTAGCCCTGCCCTGCTCCCCGTGTCTTCCCCGGCCAATCAGCTCCCAGCCTGACCTTGTGTCTTTCCACCTGTTCCTTGTTTCATTAGTTCCGTTTGTATTTAAGTTCTGGTTTTCGGTTCAGTCTTGTTGGATCTTTGTTCCGTGAAGCTCAGTTTTGTTCTGTCCTGTTCAGCTTTGCTTTACCTGCACGTAACCTCTAATAAAGAGTATTCTTCAGTTCCTGCTGCCCTTTTGTCTCCTGTGTTTGGGTCCACCTGCTCCACACTCCAGATGACAAAACTATAATTACACTGCAGCTGTTGTGCACAATTTTCAAAAGAGGGTTTTTGGACATATTGGCTGAAAAGGTGTTAAAGATTTCCCATGGCAGCATCTGACTGACATTTGACGGCCAGCATTGCTAGGAGACACACTTCTGTGATACACTACTGACTGACACGTCATAGTTTAGCCTACAAACACTATTTTAACTAATTTAGGCTGTTGGAATTACAAAAGTAATCTTGTACATTAAATGAACAACAGCATTGTTTTTCTGTGTATATAACACATTACTTTGCACCCTTCTAACTTCTAACCAAACTATATAAAAAAGGTCAAAAGTAGAAGGGCTAAAGGATGTTTTGGTGTTTTTGGAATGATGCCCACTAACAGACGTTTTATACTTTCCCCCATTCTGTTTCTGTAAGTGAGATGGATGTGAACAAGGGGGAAGGGATGCACATCAATCCATCCAGCCATCCATTTCATTCCTCTAAGAGGCTTAGACTTCAGTGGAGGGACCAAGGTTATAAGGCTGCAGATAATCCCCCCAAATACAGCAAAAAGCTCCACAAACAACGAAGTCATGCTTCCACCATCCCACAGCCTGAAGCTTATTCAGAAAATCTGTAGCCCAACTTCCTGTTTGCTCTTGGACAAACCTCTGAAATCATCTGAAGCTGCTCCTCCAAGTCAGTGATCCCAGCTGCTGTTGAGCAACAGGGTATTTATAGTTGAGTACAATGTGGAAGGAGGACAGTGTTTTCCTGCGGGTTTGCCCTGAAGAAGTAGTTTCCACACCTGGTGTACTTCCTGCAACTCCTTCCTCATCATCCCCCCCCCCACCCCACCCCAATTGCTACTCTCTTACACTGCGGTCGCAAGCAGGAGAAACATTTCTCGCCCATGCAATACTGCATTGCCTTCCAACACTTTGTCTGTACTCATATCTCTGTGCCAAATGCAAATGTGCTGCACTCTGTTATTCGCCTCTCGTCTGTTTCGCTTGGAAAACGTGTCTTGTAGAAAAAAAGTGTCAGAAAAAGTATGATTAAATCAGAGAAAACCTGTCCATGTTGAGTCAGTCTCGCCTTTAAAACAAAGACGGTGTGAAATTATTGATATGATAAACAATATAGTAGAAGTAAGGTTTAGATTCTCCTCAAAAAAAATCCCCCCAACCACACATAAATAACCTGGGGCAAATGTATTCATATGCACTCATCCAGTAATTCATAAACAGGAACTGTAGTGAATGTCTCTGGTGCTGCAATAGTCAGCATTAGAGGATATCCCATTCCCTGCTCCAGCCTCTTACCTGGCTGCCCTCTTTCTGCCAGAAAATGGCAGGTGGAGGGTTTCCTGTGGTGCCGCATTGGAAGGTGATGCTCCTCCCCTGGGTGGCAATCTGGTCTCGGGGCTTCGTGGCAATCTGAGGTGGTACTAGAGAGGAAAAGAAGTGTAACCGCCCATTAAAAGCCATACTTTTACATAAAAATGTGTTCAAAGCCCAGCTTTTTGAGTTCCTCTGTGTAATTAATAGCTGCCTGCTAGCACTCATCATCGCTCTTAACAAGCAAGATTTTAAAGTTGTGTCTTTAACCCCCTGAGCTTTTTGATCTATCACCACACTTTCATCTTTAATGAAAGAGCCCTCTGAAAAAACAAATCATCACAGCACAAAGCAGTGCTGGCCGGATGACATTTACTCAGTTATTTTGGGAAAGGTCTGGGCAGAGCAGCCGATTTCGAGCATGGGTCAGATCTTTTGCGTTAGCCACATCGTCACATCCTCACTGACCACTGCTTTCTACCTCAGTCTGAATAATTGGCTCACACTTCCAGCTGAATGGGAAACTTCTCCAATCTGGATTCATCCAATCCTACAAATCTCTGCCCAGCACATATGTTCGAAGACACACATACACAAGAGAGCACATAAACACATATTTGGCTCGACACACAGTGGAACTGAATCATCTGTGTCGTGTCTTAATGTTCTCACTAAAAGCATGTTCCCAAACACAGAAGACATCTCACACTTTCATCAACATCAAAGTGTTTTGATTGTGTTTTTGTGCAGTCTGAGCACATCTGATGTGTTTGTGTCATAAACGCATTCTTTGATTGTATTAGATTGGTGTTTTATGTTGTAAGTCAGCAGTTAGAAGTCTAACAGTTGTTAGTAAAGGAAATAGTAGAGGTGAACTGCCTTCTTCCTCCATGCACATTTCACGCACTGTTTATTTAGATACGGTTATTTGTCTGTATTTGTCTTGTTTACTTTTTTTTCTAGCTAATGAAAAGGTCTGAGTTGCATTCTGGGAAGTGTGGGATCCAGCGGTTTTGGACTAAAACTCTTTTTGTTTGTTAATCTGTCTGTTGTTAGTCTAACAACGGTATGGAAGTGCATTTTAAAACAGCTGGAGTATAATAATAACAATATATTATTAGTCAGTATGTAAGAATACATTTGTATCCAAAATGATTACTAATAGCACTAATAACAGTATGATAATAGTTTAAAGGTTAAATGGTCAGTAATGCAACCTGAGTTGAAACGTGTCCTTATTTAAAAGTTAAGACCAAGACTTCTGTTTATAATTAAAAGGCTTGCAGCAGCATTTTGAACTACTGTATCTGTAAATCAGAGAGGGATTTACATAGTGTCACACTATCCCGACACACTCCCCCACGACACAGCAGATGTGTGTTTGATAAGAGCCCTTAATCTGGTGTACATCAAGTCACTGCATCTTATTTAATGCCTGAGTGCAGCAACAGGCATGTTGTCAACATCCCCGTACCTAATGGAAGAACTTATTTACACCATTAGGCAGTGATTGTTGATTTAAAAAAAAAAAAAACATTAAGAACAGCATACTGAAAAGAGCACTTTCAAAAAACAAGACAAATGCTTTTTTAAGAAAAGAATTAGATGGAACGTGAACTTATGGAACAAGCCAACTGGAATGATGATAAGGTTTGAAACATGATGGAGAGAGATGGAAAATTAATGAGATGGATGAAACACTGAGCTACAAAACAAACCCGGTGATAGCATGAAAAAGAACAAAAGGAAAAAAAAAGGAGCGGAGTGAATGGAAATTGCTCGGTTTGGATTTCATTTACACTGATAAAAGCATTAGAGGATGAAGTCATCTCAGACTATTTAAACCAAGACACAGAGACAGAGAAAAAAAAAGTGGGGGGGCACAAAGAGTGAGGCTGAGAGAGGAAGGAGATAAAGAGACAGGAAGAGAGACGGAGAGAGTCATGTCTTATTAATACTGGGACTGCTCTCTGGCAGTGAGTTAAAGCACACATCTACCAAACATCTGTCAAATGGCGTAATCCATACGGTTTAGCATAAGCTCCTGGCAGCACCACTGGACAGGGACTCAGAAAGATACACTGATATAAAAAAAAACACAGAGCATTGGACAGGAAATGGGAACAAGGCTTTTGTATGAAGCTGTTGCTATGTGACTGTACGCTACTTTATGCATGAACATGGCTCTAGGTATGAGAGCTTTTTTATGCATGCCTAAGTGTGTGTGTGTGTGTGTGTCTGCACTGCATTTTCAGCTCATATACAATATGCATGATGTGTTTCTTACCGTGGACCTGCAACATGGCTGAGGCCTCCGTCTTGCCCACACTGTTCTCAGATGTGCATGTATACGTCCCTTCATCCTGCTCTTTCACGCGGAACAAACGGAGGCTGTTGCCATTGCGGATCTCAAACCTGGGAATGAGAAAAAGACAGATAATGATAGATCTAACAGAGAGAGGAAAAAATGACCGCGCTACTAATCTACACAAAGCAAAGGAAATCTGCCAGTGGTACCAGGTAATGTAATTTCTCTCCTTGTCAATCAACCTGTTGCGAGGATTTTTGACATTATCTTGAAACAAGTGGAACAACGTGCCTTATCTGCCTTAGATATTGTTAGTTTTGCCAGGAAAATTCTTGAAATAGTTAAAAATCAATTAGAAACAAGTGAGATTATTTTAGTCCATTTGAGGTTTTCTCACTGATTTAAGAAAAAAGTGAATTTTATGTTTAAAGCAGATTAAATAAGAAGTTCAGATGGACTTTGCATAGCAGACTTATTTAAATAATAAACAAATAAAACATCAGTACTGACCTCTAATTCAGCTGTCTTTGTCTATGCAAGGCATATATAATGAATCAAATCCATTTAATTGACTTTATTTCATGGACTCACACACCATAAAGGAAGAAGAAGATAAAAGAAACAAAAGATAGCAAGAAAAAGATGAAAGACAGAACGATCTAGTTTGTACAAACATGAAAAACAGAAGCCGCATGAAATTTTTATCATCACAATCAATTACTTGTTCTCAGAGTGGACAAATAAACTCTTATAACAGAGTCACCATGACTCTGTGGTGCTGTACACCTGGTGCAGGGTTTGGCTGGATTAAGCAGTGTTGCTGTTATGCACCTTCTCTGAACTATGCCTACATTTATACATAAGGTTTCTTATCACTGCCTGATATGTGGGGACATTTATGATGGCAAACATATGACTAGCACTTCTTGGAACAAAGATTAACATCCTCATGCTGCCCTTTTTATAGCAGAACATTATACAGGGAATCTCGAACAGCCAGACTTTCACATCAGTTGAAAACATGTCAAATTTATGTACAAATGTTAATGTTCAGCACTGTCACTATTTGACCTCGCTGCTAGATTTAAAAGAATAGTTTGACATTTTGGGAAATGCACTTGTTCACTTTCTTGTCGAGAGCTAGATGAGAAAATCGATACTACTCTCATATTTGTTAAATATGAAGCTGAAGCCAGGAGACTGTTAGCTTAGCTTAGCATAAAGACAGGAAACAGGGGAAACAGTTAGCATGGCTAAGTCCAAAGGTAACAAAATCAGCCTACCAACACCTCTAAAGTTCACTAATTAAGAGGTTTTTGTACAGATTAAACAAACAAGATAAAAAGGTGTTACTTTACCACATCTTTATGCTAAACTAAGCTAACCGGCTGCATCCTGTAGCTTCATATTTGCTGTACAGATATGTGGTATCTATCTTCTCATGTAACTCTCTGCAAGAAAGAGAATTAGTGGCACACTATTCGTTTAAAAGAATATCCACTCCAACTCCAACTCAAAAGATATAAATATAAATAAATAGTTATTATTTCTATCCACTTCACACTTAATTATCTCTACATTCTGTTTAGCATTCAATCCAATGTCAATGTCAGCACCATAATGGGTGAATGTACTCAACAGCTGTTGTAGATCAGCAGTGCAGGGAGAAAATATGAGCAAATCACCTGCATAAAATAGACAAATTAATATTAAAACAGCACTTGAGCGCGAACTATAATAATACAGCACTTTTTAACCTACATAGTATACACAATATACTTCCTAGAATATGAGACTGCCTTTATGCCAGTGTTATATTTTTTCAGTTTGAGAGTAATATAATATTGGAAAGTGACAAAATTGTAATTATTTAATAGGCTTAGCTTAACATACATTATATTAAATTTAGGATGAAACTGGTCACAAGAGGATTCTGCCAACTAATGAATCCTCTTTGGTCTCTTCTATTTATGAATTTATATTAGCAGGCTGATAGAAAGACATGAATTAATGAACAATTACTGCACATATGTTTTCTGGGTCGCATGTGTTAATAATCCAATACACGACTTGTCTCTGGTAGAGCTGTATTTCTGATTCAGTCTCATATGTGCATCACCAGTCTGAGTCTCTGTCCATCACTCTCACCTCCCGCGGGGAAGCTCCCCTTCCTCTCGGCGCCATCGCACAGTCGGGGCGGGATCTCCGTGGACCTCACACAGGAAGTCGACGGTCTCTTCCTCCATGACCACCTGGTTCACCGGCCTTCGTACCAACACAGGACGCTCTGCAGGAAGAGAGAAGGTGTCAGACACGTTCATCTTATGTTCCTTAATGCTGCTGCACAATTCTATGAAAAGCTGGCACTCACCGTAGACCACCAGCTCTGCAGGATCGCTGTCCCTCTCTCCAACCATATTAGTGCCCACACACACATACATGCCAGCATCGCTTTTCCTGGTGTGAGAGATCATCAGTTTGCCCCCACGCACCTGAAAAACACCACAGTGACAGCAGAAAACATTAGTCTTCCCTGAGTGACACCAGATAGCTTTCGTCATATCTTTGAACAGAAAAATTATCCACACTTGAATATTCTTGTGCTATTATAAGTCATTAATCTTTTATATTTTTCCAAAAAAAGCCTTTCAACAAAAATGACAGCGTAATCAGAGACATTTTCCAGTCGATAGAAAACTAAGGTGTCTGCATAGAAGTCTTGTCTATTGAAACTATTGTCACTGCAAATGTGCATCTCTGCCATTGGTACAATAGATTTCTTCAGGACTGAGTGTTCAATGTTGGAACAAACTGTTGTGTTTATAAAATAGCCCTGTGAAAAGAAGTACAGAAGTCTTTGTATTCATGCTTCAGATTACACTTACTGTAGAAAATGTCATTTTTTAAAATCAGTTTTATCAGTTCTTTAGCTAATTATTCACGAGAATGAGAAAAAACAAGCGACAAAATGGACCCAAAATAAAAGATCTCTTACACTCTGATTTGCCCCTTAAATCTCCCATTTATACTGATATCTTTGTAAAAGTTGGGATCTCTACCACAATTTAACCTTAAGTTCACTGCACAACATACTGTAGACTTAAAGATGGAACCACCAGAGGATCCAGCAGCGTTTAAGAGGTTAAATAGCTGTTTCTATTTCCTCATTATTCTAAAACTGGAGCCTGGTATTGTCAGTGTTTCTGTTGAACTCACAGAGATGCGATCATCCTTGGTGCTGACTCGGACGTTGTTGCGTTTCCAGGACACTGTAGGTTCAGGGTGACCACGTGGAGGCACACACTCCAAGACAGCAGGCTCACCAGCAGCCACCACCACATCGCTCGGGGCCTGCCGGAAATCATCTCTCAGGACTGAGAAGAAAACACAAAGAAATCTAATTAGCTTCAGAGGCCCTGCCTGTCTGATGTATTTAAAACAAAGCCTGGAAATCAGACCCGCAGATCGGTGAGCAGCTGCACACACACGACCAGTATCATCAAAAGAAGCACCAATTTGATCGGGGAATCATTTGTTTGTGTTGTTTTCTTGCGTGAACCATCTTCTTGGTGAAGGTTGGTCTGAAACCAAGCTTATTAAGTGAAAGTGGATTATTGTGTTTGCATGTGCATGACCGCTCAAATTCCTGGCAATGTCCTTGTTAGAGTGTGCGCTGTTTTAATGTTTTCCCAGGCCTGTGTCCTACTCTGCTGTCTCTCCTGTCAGAGCAGATGAATAATGCACATCTCTCAGTCCAACATGGAGTAAACAAATAACAGCGCATTCATAATTTAGCTCATGTGTGAGGGAGAAAAAATGGCCTCTGCATTAATGAAAGGATTGTGTCTCTGATTCCAAACGCTATCTTACAAATCTGCAACACAGCTCTGACTCGAGTACAATCGGCATTGAATGAGAAAGAGCTTATCCTCATGTCACCCCTGATGTTGGCACTCCCGCCACCCTGTGGATGATGACAGGATGAGAAGTTTGACACGGCGACCTTTGATATCTTCTAATCCTCTGCTATGATTGACAGATGAAAGCCACAGTGTGAACTGTGAACTGGAGCCATCTCATGAGACCTGCTGTACAATGGAAACTCGTACTCAGATGCTGACAGGTTCACATTTTCAGACGGACACACACGGCTCCACTCGTCATTTTGGACCACATCCTGTAGCTTCAGCCTACAGGCTTTTTTCTCAACCGAAGTGTACTATTGCTGAATAATCAATCAATGCAATGTCATTTTACACTTTCATGAATATTTTAGCAATCTTTCAGACGCAGTGCATATAAAAAGTGAAGGTTTTTATGTTTTATTGCTTTATAACGTTGACTGAAAGTAAATTTAATGTGACAGAAATTACTTTTTAATGTCAGAGTGAAAGCAGACCTCGACAAAGTGATATAAATCAATTACAGAAATAAAACACAGAATTTTGTCTTTACAAATGTTCACCTCCTTTAATCAGAATTTAGTAGACACACCTTTGGCAGCAATTACAGCCTTGAGTGCCTATCAGCTTTCTACATCTGGACATTGCATTTTCCCCCCATTTTTCTTTTCAAAATTGCTCAGGCTCTGACAGGTTGTATGGGGATGGTGAGTGAATAGCCACAAATTCTCGATTGGATTGAGATCTAGACTCTAACATGGCAAGGTTCTCCTCCATGGATTTCTCTTTATTTCTGCTGCATTCATTTTACCCTCTAGCATCCCCACAGTGTGATGCTGCCGCCACCATAATGATCTGCAATATTGCCAAACATGGCATTTTGTCTGATGGCTAGAAAGCTCAATTTTGGTTTCATCAGACCAGCGAACCTTCCTCCAGCTGATTTCAGAATCTCCCACATTCCTTCTGGCAAGCTGTAGCCACAAAGTCACAAGTTTTGAGTTGAGGCTTTCTCTTTGCCACTCTCCCGTAGAGCTGGTGAAGCACCCGGGTGACAGTTGTTGTACACACAGTCTCTCCAGTCTGAGCCACTAAAGCTCGATACTCCTTCAGAGTTGTCATAAGTCTCTTGGTTGCCTCCCTCACTAGTCTCCCTCTTGCATGCTCACTCTGTTTTTGAGGACGACCTGCTCTAGGCAGATTGACAGCTGTGCCATATTTTTCCATTTCTTAAAAGAGGACTCCACCGATTTAGCATTGCACTCCTATAACACTGTCAGACTCACAATGGACAGTTTTTTTAAAAAAGCATCAAAATCGATGCAGCAGAACCACAGGTATCATCTTTTTTATTCCATGCATTCCTCTTCCTCCTCAAGACCTGACGCCTACATTACCCACAATGCAACTCGACTCTATTCTCTCGACTGTATAGATATAGGTTTGTTATGCTAAGCTAGCAGCTAATGTAGCCTCGAGCCACTGGATGAGGAGTGGGCTACAGAGGTCTGGTTACCTCACTTCATTCTAACAGATTTTTTTCCATTTTAAAACTTGTAGTCTTCAGCCCCAACAGACGCTGCCTTAAGTGATGTCACATGAGGAAAATTTATCAGACTTTGCACAACTCTGGAGCCACAAAAGGCTTTATGCAAGTTTTTTCACATATTTTTTACATTTTTTTTGTATCTGTCCTCTGACTTGTACTTTTCAATCACCTTGACGCTGAATTGGAGTCTTTGTAGTCATGGAGGAGGTCTTGCCACGATACTGACTAAAAGTTGGACCTCCCAGATACACTACAGCTGTAGTTATACTGCAATCAACTGAAACCCCTTGACTACACACAGGTGATCTCCATTTAATTAATTAGTGATGATTTAGGTGTGTCCTAACAAAGGGGATGAATATTTGCAAAGTATTTTGTACTCTGTATTTAGAGATCTGTTTTTACTTCGACATGAACAGGTCCTTTTCTGTTGATCAGGGTCATTTAATTGGCTTAAAATCAATGTTGTAAGACAATAAAACATGAAAACTTCCAAGTGGGTGAGTGCTATAGGCACTGTACACAATCAATATGCTTTGCTGTCAATCTACAGTAAACATTAACCCCTCTTACATGATTCTCAATCATCAACTGGTGTAATCTCAGTTTGTCTTCACTCATTAATAATTAGTGACATTACTGTAATCCACCTAAAATCGACTTACCTAAGCACTTAGTTCATCCTAAGCCAATTACTCTGAGTACATAACTAAATCTATGCCACATTAATTATCCAACGGTACGCCTGACAGGTCTGAGTCAACATGGCAGCACTGGCCTTTATTACAGCATCAATATTCAGACCCACTGGGCTCAAATAAAATCTCATCTGAAATTAATTTATCACAGCTATTTAAAGATGGAAAGTCATTCCTCACTCTTATTCGATGGCTGTAATTGTCTTGGGTAAACACCTATATAATATTCCAAAACTTAAATAGGCAGCAGACAGCTTTCCCTCAGGTCTGAAGTGGACATCATGTCAATCCGAACCTCATTCGCCGTTTTCTCCGACACGCTCCGTGATACGAGACATCATTACACACTACCTGCCTTCTTAAACTTAACCTTACTGAAATTAAGTGGAAGTTTACTCTCTTTACTGAGTGAGAGAATCTTTTTTTTTTTTTTTTTTTTTTAATGTCATGACATTTAGGCTGGGGGAAAAAGTGTGAAGTCTTTAAGAGAAATGAAGACTCATTCAGAAATTCTAACTTCTCATTAAACTGCAGTGATATTTGAATTAATATTCACAGTCAAACACTGTAATACCTCTCGGTGGAGGTGATGAATCAGCAATGGTGGACTGACCAGGGGCTTATATTGTGGACAACTGCCACAGAGATGAACGTCCTAAAGATCCTCACAAAATACGACAATTAAAGAGGCTTTTCCGGAGTTATAGCAAAGCTACTGGTAGACCAGTAAAGGCACTCACACTCCTCCCAAAAGGTCTGTTCACCAAATAAGCCCGACCCTGTTCACTTGGCTGCCTGTTTCAAATGCTTTGCAGAGCTGAAGGGCTAATTGAAAGCACTGCCTTATTTTTAGACCTCCATCTGTAAGGCCTGGTTAGACGGGCGCACAGAGACCTTTGTTTCACTGCCATGGTGACTGAAGTGAAAAAGTTATGGGCAGAGAGCTAATCCCTGAACTGCACACACGCAAACACCCACGGATGCCAATCCGCACAGACACACACGCACATGCACGCACACACCTTTAGCATTTGAAACTCCTTGAGTCCCCGGGCACAGACTTTGAGAAAGTGGGACATTTGAGGGTTGAAACACATGCCAGAGAACAGAATATATTCCTGACATCACTTCCCCCCCAAACACTGCGCAACACGAGCTCCAAAAATTTCTTTGAAGCTGTGTTCAAGTTAATGTGATCCTTCCTTGCTCCCGACTTTAAAGCCTGCCATGCAAAACAGAGTTTCCCACGGATGTGTATATGTGCTGATGATCCCACCACTGAATCTAACAATCTTCTCAGAAACACAGAAATGGGCCCCCCTCCTGAGGGGCTACTTTCCCTAACTTCACTTCTCCGACATAATATGACTAGATCTGCCAAATAATCTCCTAAACCAAGCCCTCTGCTCTCCATTCTGTCCGTCGGCGCTCGGCTTCAGACGGGCAGCGTGGTTACTGTGGGGCAGCTGAGGTTTGACCCTGCCTCTGCGGAGACAAATCCCCATATTTCCCAAGGCACTTCCTGTAAGCTTAAATAATGGCAAAGCAGGGCTAAATGACTTTCAGCGGTTTCATCATTATTTCCGAGGGCGCTATTCTGAGAGCGCCCATTCATTTTCATAACGTTAATATTTCAGGGATATACAGATTAGGAGATTTAATCTCCCGAGAATATTCATCACTTGATTTTTAAGTGACATTTATCTCTACAATACTGTGTTTAGCAGAGCACAGCTCCACGACTGCAGAAAGGCCATCTGTTAGTGTTTTTGGAAAAATGAGTAGAGGGAAGAGGAGAGATTAATCATAAGAATAATGGCATGTGTGGCATTCTCACTTTGCATGTACAGGACTGATTAAAGTACATTGTTGATGGGGCTTTTATGCTAATTGACTGTGACTTTGTCTAAAATGAAGCAGCCACAGGGCCAATTACTTAACAGTTCACAGACCATTTACATACCCTGCGTGTTGGAAGAAACATGATGGGTGAGTGTGACAGACAGACAGGGGAAAAAAAGGTTTTGTGCTAAACAGGAGGTGACAGTGAGTGTGGCAAGCAGACAGAGCAGACAGCGTGGGCCGGACAGATGTGTGAATGGTTACCGGGCGCCGCGTTTTCTCGGCTGACAGGTATGAGGGTGGACGGAGAGGTTAAAGGACAGAGGAAGTGCACATTTTCAGAGCCTAAACCGACAATCCGCTGCCTGACTCCTATTGTTCTTTTATTTCAGAGAGCAGTAAACCCGTTAGGGAGGTGGTCTAATCCTATTGCCATGATACTGCCCTGTCATAGCTAATGGAGGCTTTGCCTACAGAGAAGAGAGATTGCTTTAATCCATCCATTGTCTGATTGTGTTGACGGAGGATGAGAAGGGAATCCGGGGACAGTAGTCTTTATGAGAAACTCTTGGCTATAAATTCCTCCACTTTCCAAAAATGTGATGATGTTTCAATTACAAAGACTGTTGTAAACAGACAACACATTCTGAATCATTAGTAAGGCTTGTCAGGACTAACACGACTTTACACTTTCAAATTGCGTGGAGTGCATACGCCAAAGTCCAATATTGCGTGAAGGTGATACACCAGTCCTTCGCATTAATTTCTGTGGAGAGCAGATGCATCCCCAGTCTCACATCAAAACATGTTATGGCTACATTGTGCTGTGACCACATCATGTGACTGTCAAGTTTCTTTCATTGCAGCGAAAACAAACGAAATGGCTGACGTTCCTTTTATTCTCAGCGGAAAATGCGATATTTTAGAGGGGGAATAAATTACATTCAGCCTCACTGGACACGGACAACAACAGAGCTGTACGGCACAGAGGAATATGATATATCAGACTTTGGATACACACACAATACTTGTAAGTAGGAGGAGTTCATTGTTGGTTTGCCTCTGTACATGAGAATTGTTGACAAGCAGAAAAATATAGAAAATTGCCAACCTTATCATTCACACACCAAACCAAGTTTTTGCCAGTAATTATCTGCTTTAGCTTCTATGTTTATGATCAAAACACCCCCCCATCAGTAACTAGCTACAACTAAATGACCCTTATTGCATTTAATTGCAATATTGAACAAGAAAATGTTAGCGAAACAGCTTTAAAGTCAGGGGTAACATTATTATTATTATTATTTAACATTACAGTAAGTAAAGAAAGCTCACAATCGTAGCTAGTTTTTACTTTTACACTATTTAGCTCTTGACTCTCATTATGAGAAATCTCATTATGTCCTTACCCTGTTTTGACACATTACAGTGCTGCAAAAACAATAATTTAGCTAGCGTTACTAATAATAGCAAAGGACAACAAGCTATAATGTTATTTATTTGTGGGTCATAGTTAAAACCACTGATGCTACTAATGATGTCACTTTAAAGTCACTTCACAGGGGAATTCTAAAGCAGACTAATTTACAAATTAATTCAAGTCATACTGTTTTATGGCGTGAGCTGAGATTAGTTCCTCACACTGCGATTAACACGACCGCAATTTGCAACGATTCTACACAACTTCCACAGCCGGCAGCAGCATCTGCCCCCTCAAGTTGAATGGGCACGAAGCCTCTGTCGGGGATGATATGTATCTGTGGATTGGCTCCAGTGAAAAGAGAACGTAGAACAGAAGAAGCGTAAGAAAACAAGCTGCAACCAGAAGTTTGATTCCCTCATAATCCCTCATCAGGAGTAAGAGGAACATCTGGCTCTAAAGCCTGAAGTTTTATTTTTTATTTGTCCTACTTTATTCTAATCCTGCCACACCATGTGACTGTCTCTTCGCTGAGACAGGCACACATTAACATTCATGACTTTGAAATAGACACTACTACTGCGCAGGTTGGAGGAATGGATGGCATGGATTTCAGTCCATTTCCACTGTCTCATTATTCTGGTTTTCCAACAGCCAGGCAACAGCTGATCACTGGCAGCTTACAGTAAAAGAAGAGACAGAGAGAAAAAGACTGAATAATGACTGCTGCTGACATTTTTCAGCGAAGCCATCTCCTCACTATGATGTACTCTAAAATTGAGCAACAGCAGCTATACAAAAAAATATAACTTTTGGACCTTGGGGTGTGCAAAACGCACAATTTTTTTCTCATATTTATTGAGATACAGAACCATATCGAGTGAGAGAATCTGTATGTAGACTGCAGAGAGAAGTCTTGGTCATCCAAAACAATGCATCTTTCACTAGTAATTAATGTGTAATTAACGTGGTTAAAACCAGTCCAGTGTCAGCACTCTTGCTCCCTAATCGGAGCTATACTAACAGTCGAACAGATGCATCGGTATTAATTACCGCTCAGTGGGAGTTTAGAGCTCTTCCTCCTCCCACCTGTTGTCCCTCAGACTCACACAGCCTCCACCACCAACAGGCACACATTTCTGCAAGACCACCAGCTTAAAACTGGCTGCTCATTAACACCACACACACACACACACACACACACACACTCCTCCCCACCCCACCCCACCTCCCTGCCAGAGCTAATTGGGTCACTATTTACCCCACAGTCAGCACAACCTCACACACAGGGGAGGGGGGGCGGGAGGGGGAGTCTAAGACCACCATCATGCTGTCTTGGCATATGCCCCTGCTAGCCGGAGGCAGGGAGATTAGAACAAAACAGGCACTTATTAATACTGTTAGTCACTGTGTGCCTGCAGGTGAATCATCCCTTTACTGATATGACTGTACTGTAATCTCCAGCTGCATACATTATCAACCATTTAAAAGAGGCAATATGACAGTATATGCTTCATATCTTTTCCCAGCTTGGATGTTTGCATCCGCTGGAGCTGCTTATGGTTCCCAATATGCTGTATATCTTGTGGAGGCTGTCCCTATTTTTGGATGTGAGCTACAGATGAGGTCAGTCAGCCATGAGCACTTACACACATACACCCACATGCTGCCAGTAAGGAAGCCTCAATATGGTGGAACATAAGACCATGCTCAAATTGCTGTTTTGTGTTTTTTAACGAGGACAATTCGACCTTGCTAATCTGTTATGCTCCTTCGCCTAATCAACCCACTGACTAATCCATTTCCTCATGGCAAAGAGAGACGCAGTTCAACCCAGGGCTGAGCCACACTGGCACAATTAGGAGGGGAGAGAAGACAACGGCACGTGTCCTGGACCGAGGAGGAAAAAATAATAGACACGGCTCCGAGTGGGAGCTTTTTACTTCAGTGCACTTTCACCAAGATATGAGAAAGCTCACGCTCCCCTGCTGTACTCCTCAACAGCAGACACACAGCTATACATGCATGCTCACACACACAATTTTGTTGGTACACAGAGAGGACTCTCAGGTGATGCAATGATAATCTGGCCGCCATAGAGGGGGGTCCTCCACGGGTCAGTAACAATATCTGTGCAGCTCCTCAAGTGTGATTTGCTGCTGTTCTTTGTCATATATAACAGTTAACCAAATCTCTTCGGGGTTTAGACTGTTAGTCAGACAAAACAAGACACATGAAAACGTCTGGAAAATTACAAAAGGTCATATTTTGCTATTTTCTGACATTTCATAGACAATAAATGATTAATTGCTTGAACAAAAAAGAGAATAGTTATTTGCAGCCTTAATCTTCTATGCTGAGATTTGGTCTGAAGTCGATTGTAGAATTGAACTATAGCATATTTAGAGTGTTATTATATTTTGTCAACTTGGTTGTTATTTTCCTATCTTTGCCCATTAGCCATGATAACATCTTATTCACTACCTCCGTTGCAGAAAATTGAGATTCTGGCAAGAAAGATGCAGATTGGGGCGAGTTGCCTTCAGCTTTCCAAAACACTTGTGTGTAACAGAAATCATCTCAAACACTTGTCACTGAGTCTGACCAAGAGTAAACACAGAAAGTGGTCCCATGGAAATCCCTGCAGCTGTTGTATTGAGCTGCATAGCATAGTGGATCCATTAAGCACAATGACAAGTGTGTGATTTTTTTCTGGTAAACTGAAGTGTTTTGGAAATTGGGCGGCTCATGCTCCTTTTCCCAAGTGACATAGTGCACAAATCTGATACCGTTGCTCTCTTTTTACTATATTTTAAAACTGTAAACACTACTTTACTGTGTGGAAGTCGTTCAAATCATCTTGATGCTGTGGCACTAAAAACTGGGTCAGAGGCTCACTGTTATTGAGTAAGTGTAACTGGTGGCAGAAACACTTCATTTTATAATGACTCTAACAGAAAAACTATATTTAATGTGAATTTGTCACGTCATGGCCGATACCCAGTCCTCCGCTACCATTACAGCGTATCATATCAGTGTTTTCCTAAGTTAAATGTAACCGTGACCACTAGTTAAAATGGATAACAATATGAGACACCCAGGGAAACAAATACCATCATTTCCCTGTAACCTCTAAAGAAAACACATGTAGTGTCATTTCAGAAAGCTGATATACTTTACAGCCTCTACACCACGTTCCAAATTATTATGCAAATTGTATTTAAATGTCATAAAGACTACATTTTTTGTTTTTCAATGAAACTCATGGATGGTATTGTGTCGCAGGGCTCTTTGGATCACTGAAATCAATCTCAGACACCTGTGATAATTAGTTTGTCAGGTGAGCCCAATTAAGGAAAAACTACTTAAGAGGGGTGTTATTAAGCAGACAACCATTTCCAAGCAACACGGGAAAGAAAAAGGATTTCTCTGCTGCCGAAAAGCGTGAAATAGTTCAATGCCTTGGACAAGGTATGAACCTTAGATATTTCACGAAAACTTAAGCGTGATCATCGTACTGTTAAGAGATTTGTGGCTGATTCAGAGCACACACGGGTTTGTGCAGATAAAGGCGCAATGAGGAAGGTTTCTGCCAGACAAAAACATCGGATTAAGAGAGCAGCTGCTAAAACGCCATTACAAAGTAGCAAACAGATATTTGAAGCTGCCGGTGCCTCTGGAGTCCCACAAACATCAAGGTGTAGGATCCCCCAGAGGCTTGCAGTTATGCGTAAACCTTCTATTCGGCCACCCCTAACCGATGCTCACAAGCAGAAACGGCTGCAGTGGGCCCAGAAATACATGAAGACTAATTGTCAAACAGTCTTGTTCACTGATGAGTGCCATGCAACCCTGGATGGTCCAGATGGATGGAGTAGTGGATGGTTGGTGGACAGCCACCATGTTCCAACAAGGCTGCGACGTCAGCAAGGAGGTGGCGGAGTCATGTTTTGGGCTGGAATCATGGGGATAGAGCTGTTCAGTCCCTGAAGGTGTGAAAATGCCCTCTGTAAAGTATGTGGAGTTTCTGACTGACCACTTTCTTCCAAGGTACAAAAAGAAGAACCGTGCTTTCCGTAACAAAATCCTCTTCATGCATGACAATGCACCATCTCTTGCTGCAAGAAACTCATGTTGTGGCCTCCATCCTTCCCTGACCTCAACCCTATTGAGAACCTTTGGAGCATCCTCAAGCAAAAGATCTATGAGGGTGGGAGGCAGTTCACATCCAAACAGCAGCTCTGGGAGGCTATTCTGACATCCTGCAAAGAAATTCAAGCAGAAACTCTCCAAAAACTCGCAAGGTCAATGGATGCAAGAATTGTGAAGCTGCTATCAAATAAGGGGTCCTATGTTAAAATGTAACTTGATCTGTTAAGATGTTTTTGATTGAAGTAGCTTTTCAGTAAATATGACCTCCTAATGCTGCAAATTCAAAAAATGAGCATTTTCAGTTAACAACCTATAAAATGTTATAAAACTCTGTCATGCGAAATAATTTGGAACAGTGCATTTTAAGTTTTTTATTTTTGAAAAAAATACTGTTATCATTGGGAGGTTTGTTCAATAACATTCAAACTAATGGTTGATGACTTAAATTATGCTGACTGTTATTTGTATCGACTATTTAGGAAAATCTGAGAAAAATATCACTTGCATAATAATTTGGAACACAGTGTAAATATCAAGAATAGACAATAGTATATTATTATACTATATTAAAACAACATTTTTTTCAAGTCCATCTTCAAACAGTAGTTAGTTGCCCCCCTGTAATCATTCCTCCTGTTCATACTGACCGTTAAAAGATCCCCTTTTCAAAATGTGCTTAGTGATGGGGGACAAAATACTCCTTGTTTTGAGCAAACATGTATTTAAAAGTCTGTCTGAAGATAATATGAGGCTTCAGCAGTCTGAGTTAGTCAAATAAAGTGGATATCTTCCACAGCTACACTCTTTTTAGTAAAAATGTCTGTCTTTGTGTCTCAAAGAACAGTGTTTTCCTGTTCAGCTGCAGTGGAAGGATTGAACAAAAAGAGGGACTCTGGCACTAAAAAGACTGTAACTTTGAAAGATATTCACTTGATTTGACTAATTTGGATGGCTGAAGCTTCATATTAACTTCAAATAAGCTTAAATACATTTTTCCACAGAAGGAGGCTTGTGAATTATGTCATCCATCGCTTACATTGAGAGTGCATTATAAACGGATGTTTCAACGGTCAGTATGAAGAGGAGGAATGATTACAGCAAGAAATCATGCAAATGTCAGTGTTCATTTGGGCACCTGACTGTTGTTTTATTGCAGACTTGAAAAATTGTGAACCTAATCTTTAAAGTTGCTAAATTGTTCAGCTAAGTAGCTGACCAGCTAAAATGTCGTAAATGTTATTGATACTCACTGAACAGATTTTTATCTCAAGCTGCAATTAAAGACCTAACAGAAGCAAACAAAGCACTCAAGACAAAACACATTAATCTATTGTCACAGAGACCTAAAATTAGGAACAAATCCACAGGCTATTACTTATTACTGAATTTATCTCCACCCACGCCACCATCTTTTTAGGGGTTCTCTCTGCAGTCTGGTTCTTTCATATCATTATTTTTAAGCACAGCAGCCAAATCTCCAGTGGACTTCCATAAAGCTGTCAGACAGCTGCAAGACGATCTCAGACACAACTGTGAAGCATCTGTACATGCAGGCACACATCAACTTATAGCGCAAACACTTATTCACACACACACACACATTTTTAGGATTATGATCAATTACATAGCGCCTTACTAGCAACTTCCAGCGAAGCGTTACGACTAATGGCCTCTCCCAGGTAATTGCGGGCCACGCAGGTGTAGACGCCCTCGTCTGGTTTGCTCCGTCGTCCGTGTACGATGCGCAGGAAGAAGAGGGAGCCGCTGGGCAGGAGCATGCGGTGAGAATGGGGGTCATCTTTGTCCGTCTCCACGCGCTCGCCATCCTTGTACCACTCTATAGCGGGAGGGGGTCGGCCCTCTGCCTTACAGTTGAGGGTGGCAGGCTCCCCCTTGGAAACAATCAAATCCGAGGGGTCCTCCACAATCCGAGGTGCGCTGTCTTCAAACCGTGTCCGGGACCCTGTGAAGTGGAGATGAGGACAGATGTTATCTACCCAGCTGACCACCTGCCATTCATGAAAATATATAATCTCTTTGTAGTAGGACAGACAGCAGCGAAGCCATTTGGGAAGCAGGAATATCTTTCTTTAGTGATGCTGGACAAAGACACGGACTGTGTGTTGCATGAATTTGTGTTTAGCGAAGCAAATCGTGTATAATCTGTCTTTGAAGGTTGACTTTGAAAGTAAGATATCACGTATTCCAGTAACAACCTGTGGCTTTCAGATCACTAAATGCGATATCCAGTCGTTCTTTCTCCATTCTGCAAATAGCGAAACACATCCCTTTTGTGTTCTGTTGAAGAATATATATATATATATATATATAGTCTATAGCAGAGTATTTTCACAGAAGACATCACCTGTGCAGAGGATGCAATCACCCATATGATATGGAAATGGCCAATCTCTGTGTCAATCAGGATTGTTGCACAGTTGAGATGACAGTTGGTGGAAAGAGGAGATTTAGACAGGCAGACCTATGCATTTAAGAAGAGAAAGACCCAAGCTGAGAGAATGAGAGAGGCATAGAAATATAGATAACTCCCATATCCCTCTCTCTGGGGATCCATTACTATCTTTCCTTTGGCTGTGAGGGAAAGGCACACTGCTTCAAGACCTAAGGTAAGCTTTTAGAGCAAGACCAAATGTCTAACAATGTGTTAGAGTTAGAAAAATGAATAATTCAAATGCTGCTGCTTTTAGTTTGGTTCTGAGGAACAGATGGCCTCTCCCTCTCAAAAAAAAAAGGAAGAAAGAAAGAAAATGAAAATGAAATGGTCACTGTGCCACCGATTATTGTGTTGCTCTGTCTAAGGCATTATTTCTAGTGCATAATCTAGATTGCATGAAAATCCCCCCATTATCGTTGGAGAAGAGCAGTCAGGAGTAACCTAATGACACACATGTTGCACATGCCGCTGTAACATTATATTTAAATCTGAGGCATCAGGATAAATCCTCACTTTTCAGCTGTAAGCAGATTTGTGTCTTTTTATGAACAGATTTGATCCACGCAGGCCAGGAGTCGCCATCGTGGCATAAACCTGAAGTAAACATCTAAAGAGCGATGTGAGCGCTAACACCTCGGGGTCAATAACCAGGACAGCTCAAAATGCTAATGCGGGATGTGGATGAATACTAATCGAGCCGTTAAAATGTGCCAAAGCACGTTCAGCAGGTCCTGACACAAAATCATACTTTGTTTACAAGTGTAAATCAATTCATGCTAGTAAAGGCCTGAAAGCTAATCCTTTGAGATATCATAATGTACTTCCTAGATTAGATTTCATCACATCTGTATGGTATATTGGACTCTGCTGGGAGCAGATATTGACACATATGACTGTGTTCATCCAAATTATTTTATAAGAGCTTTGTTGTCCTGGTGGTGAACCATGTTTTCAGAGCATACAAGGAATTCACTGGCAGTATCAAATCACAACTCGTGTAGCACGGTTACATCACTCTTCCTCTTCCATCATAACTGGATTATATCACAAAAAAACAAATACTGGGAGAGAGCTGAGCTCTTAAAGGGGTACTCCAGTAGCTTAGAATTGTGTTTCCATTAAATTGGATGAGTTTTAAGAGAAAGATTTAAAGGATGGTAAAAATCCAGGCAGCAGAGAGAAAATATCCTGACTTTCAGTACTAGGTATTAGTACTCAAACCTCGGCAGTGATGAAAGTTTCTGTTTTTGGTTGAAGCTCCAAAACACCTTTGCTCATTTGTGTCTGTTTGTTGTTTTGTCAGACCCTCTAGCTGCTAAACTTTCACGTCTTTCAAACTCTACGCAGTTTGTCGTGCAGACTTGCATAGAGTCTGCAAGCCCGAGTCCTGATCTCCTTGATGACATTATCAAGGTTATTTTTTCAAATTTAATATTGAAAAGCTCCCTCCGGAGCCACAGAAGACATTACAGACATACTCCTCCCAGCCACAGATAGACTCAGAGAAAGCTTCCTCCTTCAGGCCATCAGGATGGTGTCCTCAGACCTCCGACCTCTGCACATCCTCTGCCTTGTCCAGCACATTGCCCGCTGTGAATCCTTTACACCGACCTGCACATTTGCATATTTGCACTCTAGCAGTCTAACAGTCTAACATTGAGCTCACCTTTCAACTGCAACATATCGTATGTACATTTTAATTTTAGTGCACTATAAAAGAAAAGGCCAAATTCCTTTGACTTTTATCCTTCATGTTTCTTTTTCTAATTCGTATTTTTACTCTTATTCTATTAGCTGTTTTAGAACAGCCTTAAAGGTATAATACATGTCACAAATAAAACCTTTGAATCTTTCATCTTAAACTCATCATCGTGTAAAATCAATCTCCTGTAATGTTTGTAGATGTTTTCTTTACTCATCATAATGTTTAATACACTCAAATCTTTACACTCCTTAATATAGCTCATATTGCATAAACAGTTCTTTGCTGCTTATACTTCATATTATTCCCTTTTAGGACATCATAGTCTGAGGGGTAGAAAAGAGCTTTATGTTTAAGGTATAATTTACCAACAAATTATATTATACTGTTATTTACTCTCAGGCTAGGTTACTTCATCGCTCCACACACTCAATAAAACCATCAATCTGCCATTAACAACGCCACTACCCATTAACAATGGGTCATTTTAATCCATTTGTTACCCACAATTATTGCTGCTGTAGTCAAAGCTCTCTCTTTTGTAATGTTCACTCTCCAGTGTTTATGAGACCCAGCTGTCCTTGTACTTGGTGTGTCAGCACATACTGTGAAATCCTGGTTGCTTTCAATCTGTCTGAATGGCATCAATGTCACCATGACAAATTCTTGTGTATTCGTTTTATTTGGTGGCTGCATTTTTCAATGAGACGAGAGATGCCTTCAGAAATATTAAAAGTAATATCCAACACCTCCAACTATCCAGTCCGGTTCAGAATTAAATTAAATTAATTAAAAAAATGATTTATCAAAGGGATTATTAATGAGGGTTAATTTGTACTTATAGCTATGCTGATGTATTACAGAGACAGTAGTTTTGTCAAAAGAAGAAAAGCTAACAGCTTCAGGTGGCCAAAGTGACAAGCAACAACCCGCTCCTGTGACAAGTGTGCAATCAATGAAAAGTCTCGGCCACCTTGAGCACGAAAGCAACACAATTTCTTTGTGCTAACAAATATTTTCATAGTTATATTTGGTTCATGACAGGAAGATTACAGTGCGGTGGTTAAATGCACCTTTCAACAAAAAGAAACTGTCAGCCCACTGTCAGTTTGTAAAATGGAAAAATAAACATCACGGACAATAATGGGGGCCTCTGTGAAGGTATGTTTTTTAATTGGATCATAAACACAGCTCATTAGAGCCTGCAGTAGGTCCTCAGAGATGTCAAGTGCATATGGGAAATCAAAGTGTGACTTGATCTGTGGAAAAATATTAATCTGGTGGGAAAGAACTTGGGCTACTCATGTACTAGACTTTCAGAGCAAATAAACATACACACAGGAAAAGATGTTTCACAAACTACTGCCTCCATTCATTTATGCTGTTAAGAGTCACAAAATGCATAGCTTTGATCGATACGGTGCAGCAAATTAGAGCGTTTTCAATATAGAAAACATTTTCAATTTACTGCACATTCAGCTTCATTGAAGTATTCAGACGCTTCACAATAAAATAGCAGAGTTACATCTGACTGCTTTAAGTGGTTTCTAAAACAAAAGCAGCACTTTACAATGAACGAATACAGCCAAGTTTGATTAAAAACACACACACACACACACACACACAACAGGAAATGTGTGCATGTATTGATTTAGAGCCTTGTATTGAATGTTGAACAATACAAAAAAAATCACTGTTAGCACCCCCGGTAGTTACAAAATGCGCACCATCTTTGTGCTGAAGCTGTGTCAATGCAGACAAATCAATTAAACTCTTAACTCATCTTAACTTCAGCGAACTTCACATACCTTCAGCATGAGGGCAAAAGAGAGCCAAGGCAGCCAAGATAATCCATAAGAGTGAATGGCAGTCAACCTTGAGCTGTCGTCCAATATGCAGGGGCTTCGTGAATGAGAGTGTGCCAGCCTCATGCAAGGTTATCACTCTTCAGTACACTCTCAAGGCTATGCTGTGTACAAATGAATTTGTCAGGGTGAGAGCCTGGGGTACTTTTCAGGAAATTCAGTACATTTTATTTAACAGTTCTTATTCACATGTTGACTCTTCCAAATTGAAGCTCATATTTTCCCTTTTTATCTGCTGCATAAAACACTTCAATCTATTCATCAGGGCTATCAATACAATGAGAGCTAGAGACTTAACTCATTATGATCTTGATCATCTGTGTAAGGATGATTAGATGCAGTAATTGTAATGATTGCATCTGATCTGTGAGAATTTCTCCATTTACTCGCAGCGCAAATGGAAAATCAACAGAAAGCGAGCAACCACAGTCAAATGAAAGCCCATTAGTGCTGCACACAGCTCTGATAGACAAGTTATTGCATTGGTCCTAATTGCAAACTCTGACACACACCCACATTTGCTCGTGGCGTCTCCTATATTTCTGCCTCATCTAACACACAGTTAGCAGGGTAACAGCTGAGGGGGTGATCACGATCGTGTCTTGAAAATCCTGTTGATTCGGGGCTATATTTGGCGTTTCTTGGCTCCTAGCTGTGGCATTGCATAACAGGGGCCGCTTTCATAAATTAGTATTTACAAATATTAACCCTGCATCCTACCCGAGGGCAGAAGTGTACTGCTGCCACACTAATGTGTGAAAACAACAACCCAGCATGAGGGGACGTACTGTTTTTGTTTCCGATCTTGGCGCCCTTTAGCGACAACTAGGCTCGGAGCAAAAACATATACAAGAACCTGGACCTGTCTGAGCTCACAGCTTGACATCTGCTGCTCCTTCTACCTGTTAGGCAGGCTGCTCAGAGACTGAGGCTGTATTCAGAACCGCCTACTACATACTACTGACAAACGCAGTATGCAGTATGTACTACATACTGGGTGAAAACAAGTGCTGTAAAAGTGCTGTAAAAGAGCCAGCGCCAAACTGGAAAAACTAGTGGCAAAAAACTGCTGCGTCGCATTTTGCATGTCAAAAAAAAAAAAAAAATCCAGTTTACCTCTTTTACTTCAGTGCAGGACAGTAAAAGAAGAGATCTGTGGTTTCAGGCCACATGCAGAGATATGAAAATGGTAAACTGTGGGATACGTCTGTGGCAAACACTTCATCACAAGTTAGTTAACGATGTTAAAGTCAACAGTTATAATGTTAAAGGTCAAAGTAGTGAATATTGATGCTGCATTAAAAGGGCAGATCATAGAACATACTGAAAAGCCAAGGAAATCCCAATTTACAATGTTAGCCTGTAACTGCTAGCTCACTAGCGCTGGCTGCAGTAAGCTGGCTTTTCCCCTGGTTTGTTGAAACATACCAAGTAAAACGGCTTCACCTGCCTGTTCCCTGAAGTGATTTTATCTCACGATGGTCTCACCCGGCTGTCGGCTCCCGCCTCACATCTCCGAAAACGTCGCAGCAAATTTCCAAACAGGCGTTATTTGGATAAACTGACCACATATTGGAAATCTAAGTTACTTTCTCACCTGAAAAAAATATTAAAACTTAATAAAGTGACATATTAACAGCTTTTAGCCTGGCTCAAAATCTCCGCCATTGTGCAGTCTGAAGAGACACATTTTGGGGCAGTCGAGTATGTCCAGTAAGCTCACACCACATACCCAGAAATTCTTGCTAATCTAGTATAGAGTGAGACTGGTCGGATGCATACTGGAGATTTTTTCCCCAATCAGTACGACATCTGGGTATTTTTGGCATACTACAGATTTTGCTTTTGTTTGAATACTGCATACTACATGCTACATTTTGGCCAAATCAGTACGTACTGCTAGTATAGTAGCAGGTGGTTTCGAATGCAGAAACTTTGCATGCGAGTTAAAGTGAGACACAGCGCAGCAGCAGCAGCAGCAGCAGCAGCAGCAGCAGCAGCAGGCTGACAGCATGTCTGTGGGGCTGGTAACTTGCTGTCTGCTGAGATTTACTCCTCTCTTTTTTCAATTTCAATTCATTTACATACTTAAAAAGGCCAAAAACATTCAATGAGTTCTTGTGACAGTGCCAAGTGATCTCTGCGGGAGAGCGATAATGTGCCACAGTGAGCTAAATTTCAAGCAGAAAAAAAAAAGTCAGGTTTGATTTTCTTCTGGCGCCAGTCTGGGCTTTTTGAGCCATTGTTTGGCAACTGTCCTCCTCAGCCATCATCTAATCTCTGAGTGATGTCATCGCCGACTGTACCAGAAGTGGGACATCATCAAAATCCAGCAACATGACTCAAGCCCCTGCCTGCTCATACGGCACATTAGACGACTAACCTCCTGTAGTGGTTTCATCATCCACGGTCATTTCATCAAGAGGGACTGTGAGAGGCTTTAGTCAGCCTTCAGCCATATTTGTCAGTAAGTAATGAGAAGGAGGACAGAATGGACACAAATCACCAGCTAAGGGTTGTTTAGTATCGATTAGTTCCACACTGAGCACGCAAACAGCTGAGACTGAATACAGCTCAAGAAAACTGAAATTTCAATGAGATGTGCTAGGGTCTACAATGATGCGGTAATAATTGAGATTGCATGTGTGAAAAAAGAGCTGCTGTTAAATCGAATGCAATTTGTTCGGGAGACTGTTGTTTTTCCTCTCAATCACACCAAAGCTCTGAGAAAACATAAACCAAACCCCCACCATGCATCACCAGACCCGCAGAGAGGAAGTTATTGGCTGTGTACACAAACATAAACAAGACATATATTTGCACTTATAAACTCTCACATTTCTTCTTTCCTTTCTCCATAAAAAAACAACTGAATAAAATCTACCAGTGGGGTGTTTGTCTTGATGCAGCTCCTGCAGATATCATGAAGCCTGTTTTGAGTCCTCTTCTTTCAAAATGTTTTATGAAAATACCCCATCACCCTACGGGAATGTGCCGCATCACAGAAGTGGGAATGACAAGAAATAGTCACTCCAGATTAATGGATGTAGGCAGATGGTGTGGGTGTTGAAAAGTAGCTTTAATGTTGAGAGGTGGCACCCGTTTATAATAATGAAGCGGAGCAAGTGGAGAGAACAGTCGCAGGGGCCACAGAGCTCCGGATTTATAGTTAGATTATAGTCTATCATTGAAGAGGATGCACAATAGAGCTAAACTGATGTATTGGCTTATTGCAGATATATTGATATACATGTCGTGCGATACTTAACAAGAAGTTGCACTACAGAAATACCAAAGCTATGTTAGAGCTCATTGATTTGTCCACATGGCTGCTCTGACAAGTTTATATTTTAACTGTAAAATGTCCAGGACATATCCTGGTCGATTCTTTAAAGCAGGCTATAATCAATATTTTTATATTATCAATGGATCACGTGTCTACTTGCATGCGAATGAGCCTGTAGTGACGATCTCACATTGATTTATCACCCGACTCCGCAGCTCTATGAAGCGTTTTAGCATCTTTCAGCTCATTGTTTAGGTTTTTTCCGGATGATCGCATTTATACTGTTTTGGTTCACTCTCACAGCTCTCATTAGTGTGATTTTGGGTCATAGCAGGCAGCTGTTTTCAGCAACAAAAAACCTCTAAAAACCCACTGCACACTACCACCAAACAGCAGGCAGACAAAGCAACTAGGTGGTGAACATAATGGAACATTTAACAGCTTAAAGTTACTACGAGGAACTTTTAACTGGTTATGAAACAGTCTCCTGATGCCTCAATATGACCTACATAAACAAACTATACAACAAACATCTGCACTCTCATGAATTGTTTTCTGAGCGCTGCTTTCATTTGGGGTTTGGATTAAGGCTTGGAAATTTAAGCTGTTATTGGAGCAATGGTTAACAAAATATAATCTCTTTCTCTGAGGTAATCAAGAGCTTTTACAAGCATTTTTTAATAACGTGTGCATCTCCAAAACCTTTTTTTTTTTGGGGGGGGGGGGGGGGCAGTGGAGGCTTTTCAGACATGACACTCTCCCTGAGATTTTCACCACTGCACTAAAAGTGAGAGTTAAATGGTTTCTCTTTTGCTACAGTGGAGCCTCCTCTGACCTCTCCTGCTGCCTAATGCCTCCCTGTGAGACCACCTCAGAGCTCAGGGGAGGTGGGGAGGTGGGGAGGGGGGGGGGCACTCTGAGAAAATGTGCATCTTCTTGGCATTCACCGGTGGTATTTGAATATTACAAATGAATGCATGTGTGACATTTTCCTTTATAATTAATTTTTGTTGGAGGATGTGCTCGGTTGCCACAGCTGTCAGGAGAGAAAACATGCTTGAAATCCAGCTAAACACAACATTTACATCCATCTGGAGGGATTGACAACATGGTGAGACAAGTCAAATACACCATGAGGCAGAGTGTGTGTGTGTGTGTGACAGAGAGAGGGAGAGAGCAGAAAACAATCTTATTTTTATGTGTTTTAAAGCCATTTCTGCTTATTAATATTCACATTTTACCTGATGCGATGGTGATGAATGAGACAGTCACAAGTAGTAAATTTCCAAAGTTCATCTCCACACTCTCCCGGTGTCAAATCCTCTTGAGTCTTCAGCCTTTCTGCCCTTTGGCAGTCCACCCAGTGTCAAATGATCAATTAAATCACACCTCCAGTCGTAAAATAGCGCAGAGATTTCACTCAAACCAGGTAAAGTGAACCAGTTTGGAGACTGAGCCGCAGCTGGATTATTTCAAGCGAGTAAAAAAAACTTTGATGTCACTCCCAGAAACCCATGACAGCAGCAGGAGAGGCAGCAGAAGCAGAAGCAGGAGCAGAAGCAGCAGCACCCCGGAGAAACCTAAACTCAATCATTACTTCCTCCACGCATGGCCACACACCCTCACACACTCTTTCTAAGATACACTACTGATGCTGACAACAACAACAACAACAAAAAAAAGGAGGTTTAACTATATTTAGCCCGGTCATAAATAAAATTCTCTCCTCTCCCTCAGCTCTGATCCGGGCGGCTGCAGGTTGCGGCGTCAGTTTGTGCGAAAATGAAGAGCTGCACATGCCGAGCTGCGCACTCCCAGCTATCCGCAACAAATCCTCGCCAACCTCCAGGAGCCAGTGTTTTAAAGAGACAGACACGACATCTGCTCTCTCTCTCTCTCTCTCTCTCTCTCTCTCTCTCTCTCTCTCTCTGTGTGTGTGTGTGTGTGTGTGTGTGTGTGTGTGTGTGTGTGTCTTTAGTCAATCTCAAACTATATCAGAATTAAAAGTCATAACAAGGACGTAAAATTGGATAAAACTTGCAAAGTGAGGACATTTGCTTCTGGGTTAGGGCTATTATTGGTGTTAATACTGGGCTCTGGTTTTGGGTTAGTGGTCATAAATTTTTGCATTTTGCATGTGAATTGATCTTATTTCAAGGTTTATGAAATTGGTGGGAAATTGAATTTGAGTCTAAAATCGTTTGTTCTTGCAAAACTCCTGATGGCAAAGAAGATCAAAAATGGAAAATGTGAAGTTCTTAAAAATGGGGTGAGGTCTGTTATTGAAGCTAAAATGAGCCTTTGGTTTTGGGTTTGTGGTGGTGGAAACCAAGATAAATCTGATATTCTAACTTTCCACTAATTTATACTGACTGCTTTTACATTTTCATGCCTGAAAAAATCTTTCAAATCAAACAATCTGAGAAGGAAAAAATTACTCTTTTGTTTAACAGCATTATGCTTATGAACACTTGAGGGGTCACAAGTAGATTTGTTTCATTTTAAGCAGCCACAAGTCTAATAGGCTGGAAACCATTGGGTTATAGGTTGGGTTGGTGTCATGTTTGTTTCTATGAAGGTCACAGGTTAAAGATATGGCTGTGAATCGATTTGATGTCAACGTTTAGAGATGGGAAATTAAATCTTCTGTTCCAGAAAAACTCTGGACAGTAAGCAAATTGAATGAGGGAGTCATGAGACCTGTGACCACCGAAACATAAATGATTACACCTGTGATTTCAGACTAATTGCCTGAACAAGGTTATAAATGTACCTGTGAACACCACAACTTTCTCAGTTTTGGCCTGGGTAGTGTCCAATGCAACATGGCTCCACATGGTGAGGAGTTACCTGAACAAGTAAGAAAACAGATTGCGAGATTTCATAAAGAGGGGAGAGGGTACAAGATCATCAGCAGGCTACTGAACAAAAGCCAAAACACAGTTGCAGCAGTGGTCAGGAGGTACAAGAGGACCCATACTACCAATAACAGGAGGCACAGTCGCCGGCCTCGAAAAATGACAGCACGCACAATTCGCTATTTACGCAGCCTTGCATTGAAAAACAGACGGGCAAGTGCTTCTGACTTGGCAAAGGGATTATCTGTGGAAACTGGTGTTTCAGTGACTGCTCAGATAGTGTGAAGGACATCGCATGAAGTCAACATCTACAGACAACGTCCAAGACGAAAACCATCGCTCACATCGCCAAAGAACATGAAGCAGCCTGAAGAAGCCTGATGAACACCGGTGGCACATTCTTTAGTGAGATGAAACCAAAATAAAAAGTTTGGATCAGGTGGGGTCCAGCATGTTTGGCGTAGACCAGGCCAGGACTACCACAGTGACTGCATAGTGCTGACTGTGTAACATGGAGGTAGGAGTGTGCTGATATGGGGCTGCATGAGTGCAAAAGGTGTAGGGGAGAGGACATTTATAGATGGCGCCTATGAATGAAAAGATGACTCCCAGTCTCAAGAAGGTTGGCAGGAGAGAAATTTTCCAACATGACAATGATCCTAAACACAAAGTGTTTTTAAAGAAGAAAGAAGTGAAAACTACGACCTGGCTGAGTACGTCCCCTGACTTCAATCCAACAGAACACCTCTGGAGTATTTTAAAGGGGAAGGTAGAGCAACAAAACCCCTCCAGCAAAAAGCAGCTTAAAATAATTATCTGTGAAGAATCTTTTCACAGATTTGTTCTAGGCTGGTATCATCCATGCCCAGGAGGATCACATCTGTCATCAGAAACAAAGGCAGGCATAGAAAATATTAAAACTATAAAAGAGTGGAGTCTCACTAATGAAGGGTGTGCTGACTTAACATTTTAGTGATATTAATTAGTGGTGTACTCAGTTTTGTTATCTCAACAATGTCCAGTGCCTTCTTTGCCACTACTACTACATTAACAAGATAAATGTTGTATATTTTCATGTCTCAGGTTACTTAAACACAGCCCAACACATATCTTGGGCATTTTATAACCAACTGTAGTATCACTTTCAACACTGCCCACACATCAACCCAAAATGTTCCCATTTTCTGATAATCCCACCATACACAAGTGTGATTTATATTCTTCTTTTCACACAGTCTGCAGCACGATTGTTGTGCTCTGTGTGAACTTTTTAATAGTATAAAATAAGCAGAAGAAGTCATATGTTGTGCAGTTTGTAAAGCCCTCTGAGACAAATTTGTGATTATGTGCTGTATAAATAAACTTGACTTGACACTCTAATGCTGCAGACTGCCATTGTTTATTAAAAGCAACACTGACACCTCGACACAGCCATCGTTACTCCCTCAGTTTCATCATCGTTGTCGTCGCTGCTGCTGATGGCGAACATTAAATTGTTCGTTGCAGACCTGCTCTTCAGCATCCGCCCTCTGATTCTGTGCTGATTTATTAAGCAGCTGTTGTTTCACACCCACAATCTGGCCCTGCTGGAGCCCTCAGTGCCCGGCCGGGTCTCGCTCTTTGGGAGTTGTGGTCACACACAGCTCCCTGGGGGGTATGAGCTCTGTTTCACTTACTCCCCCTCCGCGGTTCCTCGGTGCCGTTGCTTCTCCTCCCTCCACCTCATTGTCTCCATGTCAGGCGGTGAGAGCCCAACATGATGGAGAGCGACTTTTGGACGGTCAGACGCCTGATCTCCTTTGTCCCTCTTGAATAGGACTGGAAATTGGGCAACAGAAGAGGAGTCCAGATGTCTGTTGCAGGGTGTCACACAAAGAGAGGCCCACAATGGCTTCATTCCCAGCTTCAGTGGAAGTGTGGACCTTATTAAGGGCCACAAAGGCTAAACAGCCATAAAATAGAGGCATCTCAACAGGAGAGTGTCTGGAGTCGCGGAGGTGTCAGTTGATAATGCTGGTCTTATTTTCAACTCCGAGAAGTCATCAGCAGATACTCTCAAATCACTTTATTTCACTCTGCTTTGAAGCGAGAGTCGTGTCTGGGCAGCATCTCTGTTTGTCTTTTCTACGCTGTTTCATAAAAAGCATAAATTTGTTGTTTGGAGAGCTCAAATTCATTCTCCATTTCTTTTTGCTTCTTTTGTTTCCTAAAAAGCACCTTAGAAAATTGTTGTGGTGTAATTGTGTAAATTCAAATTTATCGCATTTTCAGTAAGCACGTTTAGTCAGTGCATCACAAGTGGAAATGATGTCCCTAAATAATCAATATAATCTTTCCAATCGAGATAAAGATTATCCAAACCAGGTTTGCAACATTTGAATTGAAGGAGCTGCTGCTCTCAGCCAATCACAGTCTAGTATTGTGATTATAAGCTGCACAGAAGAGCCCAGTCTTTACATTCAATCAGTAGACATCATCTTAAAGGAATAGTTGAACATTTAAGGAAATATGTGTATTCATTTTCTTGCTGAGCTAGATGAGAAGATCAAATATCTGTATGTTGAATAAAGCTGGTGCCAGGAGATGGTTAGTTTAGCTTAGCATAAATACTAGAAACAGAGGCAAACAGCTGGCGTGGATCTGTCCAAAGCTTAAAAAACCTTCTGGGCAGCACTTCTAAGGCTCAACAATGAGCTATGAACACATTATATCTCATTTGTTTAATCTGTGCAAAACTGAAGTGTAAAAACAACAAGTTATAGTTCTGCGTGGGGTCACGTGTTCTTGGCCTGTTTCTTGGCCAGCTAATAAGCTAACAAGCGTTTTTCCCAAAAATGTCAAATTAACCCTTAAAGTAAATATACTTGTAAAGCATCCAAAATACCTTTGCAGCTCTTAACAGACACTTATTATTATTTCTTTGTTCTTCTTTGTGTTTTATTTTTCCCTTTGTGTATGTGTGTGTCTGAGTTTTAAGCTTTAAAGGGATTTAAGGTCACTAGGAGGCTGGATCTCTGCTCTGCCTGCTGTAGGTAGGATAGTGTGTGTGTGTGTGTGTGTGTGTGTGTATGTTTGTTGACAGTACAGGGAGGTACAGATGGTGGGATGTGGCAGTCTGTCTGACTGCGGTGAAGAATGTGAGATTCAGCTGTCGGCCTCTAGCTCTGACCTTATGTGTCTCCGTTCACCGTCTGGCTCCATCTTATTATGACAAACTCCATATTGCTCTGCTCTCACAACACAATTGATACAATTACCAAACAAATATCTCAGAAAAGGAACTCTCACTGATGAAAGCTGATATTCCTCCCAGGACAGGCATAGTTATACATTTGGATTGTCTGCTGTCACAAATTGCCTCAGCTGAGCTCCTGTTATCTCTCTTTACCTGGTCGAGAGTCTGCGCTGCTGACCTGCTAAGATACCTTGTCAGCAGGTTTCATTAGTTACAGGAGCAAGGCTTTTGTTTCCCTGTGGTGTGTGTATATATGTGTGTGTGTGTGTGTGAGAGAGAGAGAGAGAAAGTGCAAAGGACCTTCAGATAGCCAGGAGGACTCCAGAGTTTATTTATAGGCTGAGTGTCACAGCAGCGCAGGGCTAACAGCAAGTCATTTACATCCAATGCACCAGAACGCAAAGGTAAGCAGCTATCGCAGCAACATTTGGCTTAAAGGCTCGGCTTTTTTTCATGTTTCAGAAGCCTTTCCAGCAGAGGGAGCAATACATGGCAACACAGCCCCTCTTTTAACATGCTCTTAAATGGCAGTGTCACATTGTCTAAGAGTTGTTTGTACTGAGCTGTGCATAGGGCTGGAAGAGCCCTGGAGGAGCCTCGACTCCTGTTCCGATATAATGAGCCTGTGTGAGGCTACTTACAGCACAGTACACTGTGATAAATATTACAGCTCCTCTCTACTCATGTGACATATTTTTTTTCTCCCAAATGAAGCCGTGTGCTCTCACGACAGTTACAACTAGGAAGAAATGTAGTTTGCCACGTGTTCTTTAAAGTGTGCTCTCTTAAAATATTCAGATCTACTTCCTCACAATTCTGCAAATGCTATAACATGTAAAATTATTTTATCGTGTGTTACGTTTGTATGGAAGTATGGAAGCCCATTTCCGCCAAGAAAAGAAAAAAAAATAGGTGAAAAGTAAATCTTAAAACAGTCATGAAAATCCCCAGTTATGACGTAAGAAGTCAAAATTTTGACTTACTGTCTCATAATTTGTACTTTTTATCTTGCAATGCGGACAAATTTTATTATTCATGACCTCCTGATTTTGAGTCAAAATTATTAAATATAAAATGAATATTAGATAACAAGTCCCATTCTTACTTACTAAGTCAGAATTATGAGATATTAAGTTATAATTATGACATAAAAGGTCATAGAGATGAGATAGTAAGTCAAAATTATTAAATATGAAGTGAAAATTAGATTTAAAAAAGTCCCATTTTGACGTACTAAATCAGAATTATGAGATGACACATCAAAATCTTGACTTTGTATCTCATAATTTTGACTTACAAACATGTTTTTAAAATCTTGACTAACTATTCATCTATTACTTTTCTTTTTTTTCCAAGCAGAAATGGGCTGTCATAGTTAAATTTAGAAACATCATATCGAATCTTCTTTAAGCACTTGTCTTTTTATGATGCAGTAAGCAGAAGCAGTGACATCAAACGCAACAAATCATAATTTACCTCATGTATGCATGCATATCCACAGCTTTAAGTGACTTAATTCATCATCAACCTCTCATTTCTGTCGACTCTTGCTGATCTGTCAACACACCGCTGTGGCTGCTGTGGCTGCTGTGGCTTTGTTATTTGTATAATGAAAATATATGTAGTTTTAAACAGCAGCTCTGTTTGCTGTTTTTAGTGCCTTTGTTTGGAAAGTTCTGTGTATTCTGGAGGGGGAAAAAAAGCATTTTTAAGCAAAAGCAATTAAAATACCTGTTATACCTTGTTTTGTGGGATGGTGAAACAAATGAGATTGGATGAGATGAGCTCTACTTATCATCCGCCGATTCTGATATTTGCAGAAATGAACGGGAAAAAAATGACTTCTCAATTTCCACATCTTCAGCTACTGATTGCTTGGTACAAATAGACCCCTCATGTAATTGCCACTTATGCTTGAGAGCCCATTTATCTATTCTGCAACATTATACGTCACAGGCCTCAAGTCTTGCCTCTGCTCCGTGTTTCTGTGGTGAAAATATCAGAGACATGTTCTGCATTTGCTGCAGTTAAAACAGGCTCAATCAACTGTGGTTGTGTAAGTGCAAATTTTGTGTTATTTTGTACTTATGCTACATATTATGTGCTAATTTTATCTGTGCAGCACAGAATGTACTCCTCACAATAGCAAGTGGACATTTGCAACAACCTCATCCAACAATACATAATAAAGGTGTATTAAAAAATCAACCAGGGAGGGTGACTCACAAAGAGGGAAAAATATTATTTTAGATTGAACACAGTGGGCAGATTGAGGGCAAAGCAGAGGCACATGAGAGTCCTCTGCTGGTCTGAAGTCACAACTGCACATCTTTCCCAGGAGATATCAGTGCTGCACCTCAGCACGAGTGCCAGCAGAGATTCATGTTTTTTTTTTTTTAATTAATTTTTAGCTTGTAGGTTGTCCCCCATGCTTCAAAAAACAAAAGAAGTGTGGAGAAATCATACTGATGCAGATTCATTTGTTAATCAGGAGGAAACAGAAAGACTCTGACAAGTTCACATCATAACCAAGCAAACTGTTCACTAAGACAGAACCACGAGCATCAATACATATCAACATGAATACAGAGTAAATACAGAGAATAGTTGGGCTGCAGCTAATGATTACTTTCATTATTGATTAATGTTATTTGATTTGATTTGGTCTGACATATTCAAAATGTTAGTTTTGTCCAAGCAATAATCCAAAAGCCTGAGGAGACTGAGGCGACTAAGCAAATATTCACATTTGAGAAGCTGGAACCAGAAAATTAGGGGCATTTATTTCTTCTTCAGCTTCTTCTTCAGCTCTAAATAGCCATAAGGAGGTCTGCCTGGCTCATGTCTGGTTAAAGCCAATCTACCTGGAGTTGGTATAGTTTGAAATTATTTTTTGTAGCAGCACCACCACAATACCTACATTTTGATATCACGCTGCAACTTGATAATATATAGTATAATAAGTCAATTAATTAATTCGTTTTTGAAAGGAAATTAAAGCAACAATTTTGATAATTGATTAATAGTTGTGAGTTGATTATATAACAAAAATTCTCCAGCTTCTCCAATGTGAATATATGCTGGTTTAGTCTTCTATGATTGTAATCTGAATACTTTTGGGTTTGGACAAAATGAGACACTCAAATAAGTCATCTTGGACGCTGAGAAACTAGGATACACATTTTCACCATTTTCTGACATTTCAAGGACCAAACTATTAACCAATTAATTGAGAAAAGATTCTACACATTACAATTTTCAATACTTTGGTGATAAGGACACATTTTTGTCATTATTCTTTACATATACCAGGTTACTGCTCTCAAGACTGTTACAACTACAGAAGTTGTAGTTTGCAAATGCGAAAACATGTAGAAATTTTGTAGTTTATCATGTGATACATTTGTTAAGTATGGAAGCCCATTTCCAGCAGGAAAAGAAAAAAAATGGATGAGAAGATAGTCTTTAAACATTCATGGAAAGTCCAAATTATGAGATTAGAAGTCAAGATTTTGACTTAACTATCTCATAATTTTCACTTTTTATCTCATGATTCTGACAAATTTTTCCTTTCTGGTTCACTAAGTCAGAATTATGAGATGTTAAGTTATAATTAGGAGATAACAGGTCAAAATAATGAGATAGTAAGTCAGAATTCTTAAATACAAAGTGGAAACTCTCTACACAGATCATTCATGTGTCTTTTCACTATCAGTCAGTCTAAAGACAAAACAAAACAATCTTTAAAACTGCAACAGATGAATGTATATCTGAGAACATTTGGACCTCTTTATGTGTATGCAGCCCTGTTGCTGGAGCAGCATCTGTGTATCGTATTATTCAGGATTATATAAACATATACAGCAATATCTTTTTGTGCATATGCACCTGATTTTTTTCATTATCTTTCTCCACTTATCACCTTCTTTTGAATGAAATTCGTTATGAGAGGGCAAGTCAGAGCACCCTCTCCAGGCGGCTGTTATTAAAAACTGAAGGAAGAGTCTCGTCTGAGATATACAGTGACACTGGGGAGGCTCAGTTGTGATTTCTCATCGTTCGAATGGCTCCTTTTTGTTCCTAATCCAGTCCGTCTTTTTCCAGAAGAGAAAGTTTTAGGATCTCAGATGTATGAAAATAAAAATCCTCAGAAAACAGTTGTCTTGTTTCAGGCTCTCTGTCGTGCGGAGCTACAAAGCAGTTGTCATCTAAAGTATCACAGGGAGTACATAAAACAGATGCAATGCTAGTGTGAAGCAAATTGCCAATTAAGACTGAATCAGCTACTGTTTTCAGCCTTTGTAGGGAAACAGAACCAGGTGGTGCAAATACACCGCATAATCATGCTGAGTCACATTTCAGTGGCTTACAAGGATTCATGCATATGTCTGACTTGAAAGGAAATTTTACAGTGTAACCAAGCAAAGACTCGAACTCATAGTTGAGAATGTGTTTTATTGTGCTGCACAAGCAGAATTACGTCATCACTTCCTCAAAAAAATAAATCCTTGCTGCATGTCTTAAGCTCAGACAAGGTCATTTTCTTATTCCTTATGCTCGTCCAAATCTAATCTCCTCTGTAATGATGGTAAAGAGTGATAAATGACAGGAGGCCCATTACACAGAGGGCTCATATCACCAAACATGTGGCAGACATCCAGCCTCTCACACACACACACACACACACACACACGCACACATAGCCCGACTGAGATTACTCACCGGCCCAACTGTCACAGCCCTCTGCTGCTTCTCCCCGCTGCACAATATGAGCGTGTCAGTGTGACTCCTACATTTTTAATGGAAATGTAGGAAGGAAGCAGTCAATGTCCAGAGCAAACTAATAGCTCCGATTTCACAGGGAGCATTCTTCAAACTCTTGTCACCTACAAACACTGATGTTTCCAGCACATATGGGGAAGAAAAGGAGGCTTTTGCAACAGAGAGAATGAATTTTTAAGAATTCGATAGTGCAGAGTCATTGCAATTCACATTTTGATATAAAAGGACCTAATCGTATGCTTGCAGACGTCCCAGTATTCCTGTGTGAGCGTTACTTTCATGCCTGATATTTTTACGAGTAGAAGTTGTCACATGCTAGATGGATTCAAAGTGTCACTTCCATTTCATGAAGGGCTGGCTGCTGTATTTACCATGGGACACGGTTTGCTGATGAGGTAACAATTATAGTCTATGTTTGCTGAGATTTTGGTGTAGGAGGATTTTAATGTCATTTATCCAAATGCCATCCTTTGCAATCCTACTGATTGCACTATTATTATTACCTTTATATGCTTTTTCAAATTAGATGGCAGTGCGGTGAGGTTAGTTTGTCAGAAAAGCACTTATCAGTGAGCAGCAGCTTTCGGAAAAACCTAAACTAGGCCAAAACTGTTTCACAGAAATGTACAAATAATCAACCATGATGCCAAAAATCCTCTTTGATAATAGGTACACAGATTAATGCAACAAAACAAGTCAACAACATTACAGACGGTGAAAGAAAATAAATCTAGACATTTATTAAACTCTTAAACTTTTCATGAAGTAGCTTTAAAGACATGTTTATGCTCATCCATTATAGATCACCTCAATCATTTGAAATAAAGATCGGTATTTGTCGGTTTCACCACTGATTGGCTCCACATTATTTACATTTAAAGGTTTAAAAGTTTAGACTGGTGATATTCTATATTTTCTCTTATTGTCAACAATCCAATGAAAAGAAAAAGAAGAAAAATAGTAATCGAGTCTCACTGTAGCAGTGGGTGACATGTTCCTTTGAGGCAATCCCACATACACTGTCCTGCTGCCATAAATGCTCACTAAAGAGCACCAAATATGTATTAATACGCAGCAACTACACTATTTACTCCTGTTTGAGTAACTTTTGATGAAAACTACAGTGCCCAGATGTTTTGAAATTATTTTGCCTATTTTAAGAAATAGGAATTTATACTGTATTTGTGACGTGTTTTCAATATTTATGTCTTTAGTGGGAGCGAATGAGCTTAAAGGCTGAGTACGACAGATGATGTCAGAAGGTATCGAGCGACTGACTAACACACTGTCGGTTTTGAACCTTTCATGGGCGTTGTTGGTAATGAGAAGAAAAATAGAGTAATGTCAGCGTTCCTCTTTAACAAGCAGCTGAAACAGAGCTAATGTCAGATAACAGGACCTTTCATGGAGATAAGGAATCCAATCTTATCAGTATGTAATAACAATTTCAGACAATTACAGAAGACCTATCCAATTTAATTTAAATGTCCCCTCTGGACATGGTTCCTCTGCTTGGAATAAATTGTGTGTGATGTGTTTTCCACAAAAAATGTTCAGTTACCTTGTTAAAAATCCTTAAAACAACATCTACTCCCTCATTGAAATCTATTAATATATGTAAATATTGTTCATTTCAAAAGTTTAAAGACGTCCATTTATCTCCATTCTCAGTGTTTCTGCACTGGAGGCTTCAAGTCTCTATTTCACACTGGTGTAAATTGTTTACTGACACTCGACTGGCTCCAGATTGGTTGTGATGTCACAAATCACGCTCGCCTCTAACTCAGATTTTCGGTGAGCTCAGAGAAACTTTCCTCCTTCAGCAGATGAATGTGAAAACATCCTTCTAGTGTCAAACGCTGCACATTCATCATTCTGCACAGTGAAGCTAAAACATCCAACTGAAGGAACGAAAAAAAACAAACACATTTTTGAGTGGAGGCAGACTTTAGTATCAGCAGTTCCACCCTCAGCCAAATGATTTTACATTAAGGTTTTTGGTTACAGACTTGATTTTTTCGACATTAGGATCCTCTTTTGTGAGTAAAATGGTTAATGGTCAGCGGTTAAAACTGCCAATTAACAACAAGGACACAGGTTTGCGGCCTTATTTGACATGATTCATGTCCTCAACCATTTCTTCTGGGTGTTTCCTCTCTCCATCCAAATACATGCAGGTCAGGAGCAGAGACTAAAATCGGCCCACAGGTACAAGCGTGAGTGTGAATGATTGTCTGTCAATCTGCATTAGCCCTGTGAGGGACTGCTGACCTGTCCAGGCTGTTTCCCTGTTGCCATCCACCGCTACACCCCTACCAACCCATAGACACACCAGCGCTTCAGGTAAAGGCCACTAGATGGCACAAAAGTATTGAAACATTTGATCTGAACTCTCTGCACTTTGTAGAAATAGTAAGGAAGTAAAGTTTATTTATATAGCACCTTTCACAGACACCAGTCACAAAGTGCTTCACAGTCAAATAAATAAAACAAAGATAAACAACAGATAAAACACACAAGAGGAAACAGACAGAAATACCAGCAATCCATCACTCTGTTGTCTTCAGTCACTGTAAAATACAGTGGGACAAAGTGCAACAAGGAGGAAATTGACTCTACAAAGACGGTCAGTCATGCCACGTAGGAGTGGACTGTCAAGGCTAAGCTCATCTTCTCCCATCTGGCAGCGAGATAACAGCACCTCCACCAACTTTAACAATGGAGGTATTCAGGAAGACCGTGAGGGAGCCGCTGAAACTGACACAAATCAGACACTGAAGGTACAACCACATGTCTCGAACCAAACGCCAGTGAAGATTAGATTTAGTCACTTCAGCGTGTGCTTTGTGCAGGCATTCATCATGTGCACGCTGCATGAAAGCGAAGGCGGTGAAGTAGTCTTTAACATTTTTTTTTTTTGTTTGAATGAGTTTCTAAAAATCTACCTGACCTACTGAAAATGTCGCTTACTGAAGGGGAACAAGGTGGAAAGGTCTGAACATGCAAGCTTTGCAGTTTCATATGGGTGCTACTTTCACTCCTGGCACAAGCAATCAATTATTCACACGTTGCACTGACATCAAATTTCTAAAGTGTATATGTTCAAGATTTACACATTTGTCACACACAAATATGGATATAAAAGTCGTTTTTGAGCAAGAAATACACATTTTGATCCGAAATATATCTTCTTCTTTTTTTTTTTTTTTGGTATTTGTCCTTTCAGGTGCAGTATGATTCATAAAAAGCAACATGAGACAGCACTTACAAACTTTAACCTTAAAATCTGACAACAATAGAAGAAGACAGGGGACAGCATGTTGAGAACAACATAAATAAGTCAGGAGTGTAACTACCTGTCAGACAGTAACTCTATTGAAGTAGATATAAAAACAAAACAGCACACGCACACGCCTGAATGAGGGTTTAGTGGCATCACGCGTGTTTAATTGTGCACAGGACAGCGTGTTGAGGTGAGGGCATTACTGTCAGAAAACATATGAAGCTTAATATCATGTAATAAATCCATTAAATTCCATTAAAAATACAACACATCGACCCACCTGCATTAATATTTCACCTGATGACCCATTTATTGTGATCTGAGCTGGGACCTCAGATTTATTCACTACCATGTAAAATCCCACAGCAGCTCCGGCTCTCTTGTATAAGTGGCTGCACAGTGTGTTCCTGCGAGACTTTTACCTGTGACTCTCGGTTCTGCTCTGAATTAGACTTTGTAATACATCAGGCAATGCGTGGTAATTGAGTTGACATTACATTTATATAGGCCAAAGTGTGTTTGAATGTTTTTTTAAGGGGTGAATCCATTGTTTTAATGTTTCCAGATATGTAAGGATGTAACTTTTGTCTATCTTATTCTCCTGTCTGCCACGATTTTTTATTTATTAACGCTGCTCTGAGGCATTAATTAAAACAATACCTCTGTTTTGGGTCCCCAAGCCCCCAGAATCTACTGAAAGCTGCTACAGTCAATATTTTTATATTAACACTGAATCAAATGACTACATATTACATGAAAGGGGTTGCTCGTAGTGACGAACCCACAGAGGATTCGTTCCCCACAGCTCTATGAGCTTCGCAATATCCTTCAGCTCATTGTTTTGGTTTTATGGCTGCAATTTTACTTCTACTGCAGTTTTGGTTCATTTTCACTGCTCTCATCCATGGATGGATCACTGATAATCAGTTATGTGCCTTTATTTGAAATGACTTTTAGCATTTGTTGTTGGCAAGTCACAAAGGTTGGTTAAAAGTATCTGAGTGTCTGCCAACCCCACCCACCCCCCATATTTGTTTCATTTGCTTTTTCCTTCATATTACCGTTGCACAGCATAACTAGTAAAGCAATTTAAATCAGACCAGCAGGCTACATGTAGCTCTGCTTTAAGATCCTGTAACTCCAGCTTTCTTTGATGATTTCTTATAATATCTTGTATAGTGTGCTGTAGTATTTAGATGATGATATCTGTGCAGTCAGCTTTGGACTGGACTATGACTGCCTCTCTTTACACACAGTTCTAGTTCACCTGCAAAATGTCGGTGAAAGAGACAAAAAAAAACTTTATCTCTTTAATAGACAACTGTTTGCCAACTTTTTTTCCATATCAACTTAAAAAGGTGATAACATGTCAGTGTTGTATTTATAGCTTCTTTCCGCTGCCCCTGAGAGGCCAAAAAAATCAGTTATTGCAGCTTTAAAGTAAATTAAAGATCAATTTAACACCAGCTGAAATCTTGTTTCTGCTGAACTATGTCTCCCCTTGCCGCAGTGATGTAAAAGTGTGCGTCAGTACACTGTGACATCACTGTTGGGTGTGTGGTTACAGGTGCACAGGCTACACCTGCTTTATCCTGTGCAGGGATGCGGGGGGGGCTGAAACACACAACCATCCGAACATACCTATTGTACATGAACTCCTACCCACTAAAGCTATTTAAGTGTATTGTGACGTTTCACATTGCAAAGCTAATTTTAAATGTGTCAACAAATTGTTAAGAGACACTCCGTGTGTGTACTTCTGTAATATCAAAGCGTGGTCTGCTCCAGAACAAATTAGACAAGGAGGCAGCACATCCATAAAACAGTGTTACAGTGTTACAGTGTTTACTGCACTTGAGAGCGTTCAGCACACAGCAATTTTATACAAAAGACAACAGCAAACAGGCTGACAGTCAACACAATACCAGAGTACAAATCCCACCTCAGCAATTATGAACTTCAACTACTACAGGTTCACATAGTACAGCCAACTAGATTTAAATGAGTGTAATCTTGTCCTCAAAATTGCAGTGAATTTCTGTGTTTTTTGGCAGCATTTTTTTCCTCCAACTGTATTCTGTTCATTTATTTGTTCAGTTGTTGTGTGTGCATATGAATATGTTCCTCTTGCATCTCCCTGGATCCTCCAGGATGCTGACACGATATCTTAAAATATTTATATATTTCCTGCATGTGATTTGGAGAGTTTTGGACTCACATTATTCCCCGGGGTGAGACGGGGGCTTGGATTTGGGCTCCTAAACAGCTGGAGTCAGCCCTGCATTCAAGACAAAAACAAACAAACAAACAATGCATCCTACTTTTACATGTTAATTGTCATTATAATATCCTATTCCAAGAAAAAAAGTAGCACCAAAACGAAATGACACAACATTTTTGGTGCAAAAATAGTCGTTATATTAACTGATTAACTGCCTAATAAATGAGACATTTTCTCACTGAGCTGCAGTTGAGGTTGTGTGTGTCATTGTTGGCAGGGGGCGTCACCGAGCAGCTCAGGCAGGTGAATAAGCTCCTACACTTCACTGTAGTACTGTGAGCGGGACCAGGAGCGACACACACTCAGGTACAGACGGGCAGCAGAAGTATATCAGACTGGATTCAACACAGAAGCAAAAGATAAAGAAAACTTGAATGCGTTGTCATCTCTCTCTCTCTGCTTTGTAAAGTGAAGGCGAGCGGAGCCGCCGGTGCGCTCTGCGATGCCAGCCGCTGTTTGTAGGCGGGATGGAAAGAGGAGAGAGAGCTTCATGTGCAGACGTTGCCTTTCTGGTTTCTGTAGCGGACAGTTAATTGCTACCTGAAGACAATTAGGCGGGAGATCGGGGAGTGCAGTGAGTGTTTGGTGTCAACTTTGAAGAAGCTCCTGCCTGCTGGAGCAGCCGGTGGATGTTGCGCCATGGAGATAAAGACGAGACTTCGAGCCCTGCTGATGTTATTATGGATTTTTCAAGGTAAGCTAATTATTTTTGGCCACTGGACGGCTTTTAAGCCGCGTGCAGCTGTCAGTGGCAGTGAGTAGTCCAGTTTGTTTGAATGATGGAAAGGTGATAAATATGTTTCAAATGACATTTAAGAGGTAAAATTTTGGTTTCTCCTGAAAGTCAAGACAGTACCATACTCTTAAAAAACCAGGTTGTACTCAAACTCCACTTTTGAACCGATTAGAAAGATAATACAGTTTCTCTTTAACTAACTTATTCCATACAGGACAGGCTAATGTGACAGCTCTAAAGCTTAATTGTGATCATTTAAGTGAGTAAAGTACAGTAATATATACAGAAAGTACTGTACCTGCAGGACCTTTAACACAGGATTTTGAGCTACTTTGCTTTAACTGAAAGTGAGTGTAAATGCATTCAAATGCATTCATTCCCTTATTGGCATTTATGAGAATTTATTAGTCCACTCAGATACCAATGATGTGTCATGATGGATCCTCCTTTCATCCGCCAGGATATATAATTTTGAATTCAAATGCAGAAACAAGAACACTGAGAATTCATGAAATATGTAATTTTTATTGCTGTGAATTCTGCTGCGGCGTGTGTTTTTACCAGAGGTCCCCTTTTAAACACAGCAGAGTACTCTTCATCTTAAGAGGGCATAATGTTGTTGCATGGTTGAATGCTCTGAAACGAATTTCAAAGAAGTCAAACGTTGTTGCTTTTTTGCTTTATTTTAATGGTTATTGTCCCCTGTGAGGTTAAAAATAACAAAAGCATGAGTCTACCTGAAAGAGCCGGATGTCATTAAGAAATTCTGCCCAAGAAGTCCTAACTGTCACATTTAGGGTCACTTAATGAAATGATTGTCACACAGGTTCAAACCTTCCATCTAATATCAGCATTTTATGTCTGTTGTAAGCAACAAATGCACTGATAAACTGATAAAAAAGTGATTAAAAAATCACACAATTAGGAAGAATAACTTATCAATAATGTAACAAACAAATGTACACCAGATGTTTGATATAAAGAATTATTACTAATCAAATGTTTTGTGCACCTTTTAGTAAATAGATAGTAATTTAGTAATTAGATTTAAAGAGTTATTGTAATATTTCTCTATTAACTATCAGTTTTGACTGTGTTAGTTTATCCAAATGGATGTTCACATAATCACAAACACACAGAAAGATATCGTGTTAAATATTATTAACATTACTCGCTCTTGTCAACACATATTCTGCATCATTCAGGCTCAACTCAAAGAAGCCCTTAAGGCTCGTCTGACTTGGGCAATCGTGTTTCTGTCAACTGCGCTGCTGCATCATATCTTACCAGATGTTGGCTTTCCTCCAGTGTAGAAACCAGAGACACGTCTTGTGTCTTTTATGTCGGGACTTGTTTGGTTCAAACACAAAAGTTTCACTAAGCAGAAGTGTTGAAGAAAAATGATATGATATCCATCTTCAAAACCTACTTTTGAAAGCTGAAATTGTTGCGTGTTTGTCGTCCTTTTAACAATGCAGAGGACACCTGGCTTAAACTGTGCATTTTTTGTATGGATTTCTGTGTGAAAACCACTGTGGCGTGACATGGAGAGGAGGTGGAGGTGGTGGAAGGATACAGATACCTCAGAGTCCACCTCGACAACAGACTGGACTGGAAATGCAACACAGAGGCTGTCAACAGGAAGAAACAGAGCAGACTCTGCTTCTTGAGGAGGTTCTGTCCTTTAATGTGTGCAGCAAGATGTTGCAAATCTCCTACCAGTCTGTTGTGGCCAGTGCAGTATTCTACGCTGCTATCTGCTGGGGCAGCAGCATCAGATCCAGGTGCACTAACAAGCTGAACAAACTATTCGTGAAGGTTGGCTCTGTGCTGGGGACTCCTCTGGATACACTGGAGCTGGTTTTGGAGAGGAGGATGCTGCACAAACTGGTAAGCATCGTGGAGAACATCTCGCATCCCCTCCGTGACCTGCTGGTCAAACAGCAGATCACTTTCTGTCAGAGACTTCTTCAGCTCCACTGTGACAAAGAACGCTACAGGAAGTCATTCCTGCCAGCTGCCATCAGTCTGTACAATGACTCTCCTCTGTGACGGTGAACACAGACTGCTCACCTGGACTTTTAGTTATTTATTACATTATCCATCACATCTATTATATTTCAGATTCATCTGTATATAATCTTTCAAGTACCGTCTGTACTGTTACATATGTATATATTTTTCATGTTTCAATGTACACTTCATGTTTCAAGGACCAGTGTGTAGGATTTAGTGGCATCTAGCGGTGAGGGACTCACCCCTCCCCTTCCAAGCATGTAGGAGAACCTACAGTGGCCACGAAACTCACAAAAAAAACGAAAGGTCCTCTCTAAAGCCAGTGTTTGGATTGTGTATTCTGGGCTACTGTAGAAACATGGCGGTGCAACATGGCTCCGTGGAAGAGGACCCACTCCCTATATAGATATGAGTGTATAGTAAAGTCAGCAAATAGTATATTAATTAATAAAGTATTCTATCCATCCACCCATCTATTGCATCTACCATCATTTGATTTGGTGCAACTGCTAAATGGAATGAAACAAATAAGTAACGTCAGTTTGCGGCTCACTGACGAGCAACTTCCACAGCTTCCTGTTCAGATTGCATGGATTTCTTAATTTGCATGATGGATTTCTTTTCACATTTCTGACAGCAGCTAAGCCTGCCTGGCTTTTGGCATCCTGCCTGTCAGAAACTTCGGAATTAGTGAATCAAGAAACTGCAGCAATAATGTGCCCGTCTGTCCGACTTCAAATGAGCAAAGTAGACTCCGCTGGTATTGATGAAACAGAGCAGAACAGCTCATTGGTTTGCATGAGAAGACCCATAACTAATTGGCCACTAAACGCTAAAATAAATCTGTTAATACTCAGCTGCCGTCAGGATCCTTTTGATGATCTGAGACAAGATGGTTGACTGCATATGCTGAACATTTTTTAAATGTTTTAATGTGTCTTATAATCGTTGACAGCAGTAAATCACATTCCAATCAGATAGCTCAAATTGGCCTGAGGACAGTGACAAGGTGACTTGGCTCCCAGCAGTCTGAATGTAGAGTTAGTTTAGTGTGCCAACTTCACCTCCTCTTGTAGAAATGCCATTCTCTTTGGCCCGGCTATTAAAATATTATCATGTCCTCAGCTGATTGTGTTCAGTGATGGCTGGTTATAATGAGACGGGAGCCACTTGGCCCTGGTGTAAGCTCATGTTTGTGTGCCAGCTATATCCCTTTTCACAAAATAACTCACAGAGCTTAGGGTAATTCTGATTATGTTTTGCATGATTAGCTAAACAAGAAATTAGACGGTCGTTGACCAGCGTTGTACAAACAGTGTTCCCAGCAGGGTGCTGCATGAGCATTAACTATCAGTACAAAGCTTTCTTTTGGCTGGTCTCAGTTGCTACCAGAGTAATAAATAATGTGCTAATAAAGACTCTCATTCATCCAGAGATCTAGAAGATATCTAGAAGTCAAAGTCAAGGGCTAAAACCCAGCTGACTTTGAGTTTGTACTTCTAGATACCAAAATATGTGTGTAACAGTGGGGTTAATAAAGTTATCTAGAAAGAAACTTCAGTAAATATTGAAAAAGCTGATCTTAAACATGGAATTTCTGATGGGTTTTGTCCATTGACGTTTGCAAGAAAGCTGGTTCAAAATTGTTGATGAAGATTAGTTAGCCGCAATGTGTAAAATATTACTGCAGTAATATTAAAAAAGCAGTTTGTAATGGATCTTTTGACAGCAGCCATGTGAGAAATCAGATTGTGGAGCTGCTTAAACTTCAAATCAGCCCATTAAATGTCTGACATGCTAGAAATCCATTCAATTGTCAGACAGTCAAATTGTGGATCGTTTGGGCAATAAATTGGGCGCCGTTACCCCCTTCAAATTTAATCTATCTGGCCGAAATGTGTCCTCAGTCAGTTAAATTGGGGCTTACTCTGTACAAGAGCTGCAACGATTAGTCGAGTAACTGACTAGTCGATAAAAAAAAATGTAATCAGCAACTATTTTGACAGTCGATCATTTTGAGTCATTTTTTAAGAAAAAAGCTCTGGTTCCAGCTTCTCAAATGTGAATATTTGCTGTTTTTTTCAGTCCTCTATGATAGTAAACTAAATATCTTTTGGATGTCGACATTATTCACTGTCTTCTGACAGATTAATTCACAGATTAATCGATAATGAAAATAAGCAGTGTCTGCCCGGCATTAAGGAAAAGAACAGTTGATAGAAAAACAGAGCCTGCAACAGTATGAGTGCGCATTGTGAAATTTACATTTTACAATACAGATCAAATATCTAGTTTTTTCTCACATTCAAGCAGTAGTTCATATTTTGAATAAGAAGTAACAGCCCTGTTCCAGTATTAAGTCCATCCCAACATTACTGAGTATTCTGCTTTGAGATGAAGAATAAGAAGGTGCAGTAGGTGTTTTTGGAGATTCATATTGTTAACCAGAACCTCTTCTCAGCTTCAGTTTTCTCCTCTCCTGCAGGCTAATAAGCTGAAAAACATTAAAGTGCACATGCTGGCCATCACTCTTCTCTGTCAACAGCACAATCTGCAGCTGAGAAAACATCCTGATGCTGTACATCTTTTGAGTCGCTTTATTGAGCTGAATTTATCTTCCCCGACTCAAACTGGTGAATTGCCACCAGTTTCTTGCACGGTTGCATCTGTTAGGCACATACCTTAGTGTGGGTGTTTGTTGAGGGAGCCTAATTGACCACCGTCCACTCTGTGTACCCTGAAAAACACAGAGGACCCCTGTAGAGGGTGAAGACACTGATTGGAGGCAGAAAGAGCCGGCGCTACCTAAAGGATTTTCCCATGTAAAACTAGGTCAAATTAATTGGCTCTCACAATCGCTTGCCACACAATAAAGAGGGCAGTGGTGCGCAGATTTTGATGTTCCTACACACAACAGATGCCGCGTGTTCGACGTCATACTGACACAGATGTATCAAAACGTCGAGTTATCTGAGTTGAGGATGTTTCACTGACAGTTACAATAGTAGAGGTTGACAGGTGTTGATTGGAGCTTTGCGTGCCGGCTCGTTGAGCTAATGTGACTTTGAGGCAGGTGATCAAAACAAGGACTTGTGGGGACTGTGTTAACAGTGACACAGTACAGATTTTTACACTCAGTTACATAAACTCTTAAGATTTTACAGTCCAATTAAGGAGATATCGTTTGCAACCTCCTGCATCACTGAAGACATTATGCTTATGTTATGCATGCATTTATGCACTCGCACATTTTCTCATGGTTTTGTTAAAATCTGCGGGTTGTGTCTGCTTTGCTGTTAAAAAGATGATATAATTATATTTATCCATGCGCATTAAATTCCCCCCACACTTGAAAGAAAACATGGCTCAAAAATACCATTATCATTATGCACACACACCAATCAGTATTTTGCTTACTGAATGGCTCGCTTTGATGTTTGGTACAGTACACTGCATTAGTGATTTGCCATCCACAGCACACACATTATCTAACTGTCCTATAATGCTAATCATCCACCAGTGTCTTTACTGAGTGTGGAATGATTTAGAAACACTACAGCAAAAAGTCTGGTGAAGAAAATGTTGAAGCATGTATAAACATCATCAGCACACTTCTCAAACCATGAATTTAAACTCCTGATGTTTGTTAGAGAAAGAAAACATATCTCCTGCAGCAGAGTTAACAATTCAGTTAATAACCCATCCTAAGGGCTGAAAGAAAAGAGACTAGTTTGTACGATGTGATCGAGCAACAAAAGTGTTTATAGCTGTTCCGAATGTCCACGCTCAAAGGCAGACTGAAAAACTAGCTGTCATACAGAGGACTGAGATATGATAAGTGTTTAAATACGGGGATAATGGCACATATTTTCTCTGCTGGAAGGCATTCATAGTGTTGCTATCAGTTGTTCACATGAAAAGTGCCAGAAATAGTTTCTTACCTCGCATGCCTGGCCAATCATGGCGTGACGTGGGTGTGAATGTCGGTTTCAGAAATTTCAGAAACTGTCAGACACAACTACCACGGCTTGAGGCTGAAGCCAATGCGGAAGTAGCCTCCCTTAAAGTGCAATGCCACAATGCGACGGCTGGCTCCCAGGCTACAACTGACTCCCATTCAAAAAGCGTTAACTTCTCTCTTGAAATATAGAAAAATAGAGTCAATAATTTTTTTTCAACAAGTCATTATGGGCTCAATCACTAAATTTGTTCCCTCTAATAAGTGTATTGGTGGTCATTTTGGATTGAATTATTACTCCGTTAATAATATTTGAAGACTTATAGTAGCTTTGATGTCTGATGTGGGTGTTGATTGACATCTGTGATTGACCGTTTGCTCACCTGCTGCTCTCCCCGGCTCCGGGACTTGACTCCAACTTGAGTTGGACTATTGTCGCAATGTTTTGCAAGTTTAATGTTACTGGATAATGATACCTGCCCTGTTAGCACAATTTAGCTAAAGTAGCTAGCCCAAGTGTGCACAGCTCTGTGTTTCCAGCAAGCTAGCGTTCGCTTAGGCCCGAGGCAGCGGGGCGTGTTTCCAGAGCGTAAAAGGCAACAACCCGCACTCCTTATTTGGAAGCTCCTGCCTCCAAACAGAAAACATGGCTCCGACCAAAAGCTGCAATTCTGGGCTTCAAATTGGCTCCAATAGGTGACATCACACCTTGCTACATCCTCCTTAATATACAGTCTATGACGCAGATCCTCAACTCCGTTATTGGAAAGTTGTGGGGGCAGGGGGTTTCCGAAGCCGTTCGCCCATCCGACAAGCACTGATCTGATCCATTCAGGCGTGGAGCTGTATTTGTTAAGCACTTGATCTGATGTGGCAGTCAATGTGCAAAAATACAACACAACAATACAAATGCATCAGAAGAAGAAAAGCTAAAGCCCCAAATAAAACATTATGGTGAAATCAGGAGAACATCAGGGCTTCGTCCCAGTTCTCTTCTTTAACCCCTTTTCCTTATTTTGGAGTTGGCCTCAGTTTGTAGTATCTCTCCAGAAACAAAACTTGGAACAGTTGTGTTGTGTTAACACAGAGTAACTCCACTACTCTACAGAATAATGACTTGTACACATCATCAGAAGCCAAAATCAAAATGGAAATCACATTATGTTATTATATGGGTACCCATGAGTCTCCCCTTTACAGACGTGCCCACTTTATGCTAATACCGTGCAGTTTTTTGCATGAAGTATAAATGTGCTATTTTCGCCTATTCTAAAAATGGTGTATTTGAATATTTTTGCATACAGGGGTCCCTAAACAGTTTTGTTTTTGCATAAATTGGGTATGACTGGAAAGCTGAGACTCTTGTGGATTCAATGAGCCCAATTGTATGCATGCAAAAGATCCCCTGTCCCACCCTGAAAAAGGCAAAAATGGGTCTATGGTAGGGAGGGAGGTAGTGGAGGAGGTTAAAAGTTGTATACAATTAAGTTTCAGATGTATTGTACTATTCTAGCCTCCCACGCTCTGCACTTGAATTATTGAAATCACTTGGAGAAAGGGCTGCTCATACTGTAGTGATGGATTTGTTAAGAGGGTGTTTTCTCATCTTTCATTCAGCAGCAGTGACCCTCACTTTAAAATTGCTTAACAATTCGACACAAGCGCACTTTATAGATTATAAACCTGTCAAGAAACCTAGCCAGTCTTTTTCCCTAAGAGCAAACAAATTTTTATAAAGGGTATACGCCCATTACTTTGCACTATCTCTAGTAAACAATTAATAGACATGTTCAAATCCCAGCTGGCACAGGGACTGATACTGAAACATTATGACTACCAATCACCAGCTTGTTTACTGTATGCAAAGCACTTCTATGAGAAAAACCCTTGAGGATGAATTCCCCTTATCTGATCAGATATTAATATTTTTATGCAGTGGTAACAGATGCTAAATGAGAGGTTGCTGATACTTTGAACATTTAAAAATGGCTAAAACAGGCGTCTCCTGTCAATAAGACGACAGACTTGACAAGTCGTGAAAATAAAGAATAGTGGTAGTTGTAAAAGTATGTTTGATGATGATGAAGCTGCGTTACCTGTATACCACTATATGTTGTAGCTATTGCCTTTAATTTTTACTTAAAGGTACAATATGCAATATCTGGAAATCAAGCTAACGGTAGCATGAGACTCGTACAGAAACAACTCCGCTCGTCCTTCCCCTCCCCATCTGCTCTGTCAGCGTTCATATAAAACATCTTCACAGGTAAGAACTGCATACATTTTACAAACAGCCACAATGTGAAATGATAGATTGTTGTGTACATTTTAATTAAAACAGTTACAGTGGAAATTCAAACTATGTTGCTAGTTGTACTATATATGTTATGTTATCTTATAGTTATACTATATATATTATGTTAATATAAGTTGCTACATTTCATCTAATTGCTCATTAATGTCACTAAATGGCTAGTATAATATTTTTGATGGCATGGCAGTGTAATCAACTAACTGTGAGGTTAAGCTAAATAACAGAAAACACCTCTCTGTATAATGAAATATGGTTCAGCATTACCACAAACTACGGCCTCCGAAATGATCATACAGTTTAATTAACACCTCTCTGAAAACAGTTTCAACAAAAACTGAGCATTGTAATCTTCATGAAGTGAGGATTTACTACAAGACTGCATTAGTTTTAGCTAGGTGGACATGACACACTGGCAACTAAGTCTTATTTCTGGCAGTTACTAGTTGTATTGTTTATTCAAGTAATTCAGCTTTCATGTACAAGAAGAGCTATCTTGCATATTCATTTGTCTTTCTGGAGAAAGTCACCTTATGAAGTTGTATTTTCATTTTACTTTGCCAATAGCTATCATTGAAAACTGGACCTGGACAGCTGTCGCCAAAGTCCTGCAGACCTGCCTGACCCAGGACACCAGCCTCATTTCTGATGTCCTTGCCATTAAGGATGAAGACAGACAGGCACCTAATCCACTTATCATCCGCAGCACAACCCCAGTGGCCAACAGACACCATACAGTTTCATTATGTAAATAGCTCTGTATTTATTTTTACTTCTCCCATATTTGTAATTTTGACTCATTCGTTTTCACCCTGTTTTGCACTACATTGTAATAAAATATTGCACCTGTCTTTGTTATATGTTATATAATGTTTCATTACAACACATATTGTGCCTACTTTTTTTTCTGGCACCATCAAAAAAAGCCCCTTCAATGCAATGCAGTGCGATACAGCACTCAAGTAACCCAGAGCTGAATCATGAATAACCCAGAGCTGAATCAGGAGCTCTCTGACTGGGTCAGCCAGAGCTGAAGTCTTGAAACTTGAAAAACTGTTTTGAATTGAATTAGTTTGTATAACACTGCTTAAAACTATGTGTCATAACATTACAAAGCTAAATGTCTATAAATCCAAAAGCATGACAGACAAAATGCTGCAAAACTTTTAATTTTATTACACTTATTATAGAGATAGTTGATTGGAAGGCTGCTGTTCTGGTTAAATGCTGGAGATTATTGTGTGGTATCTTTGTGACAAAAAAACAACAACAAAAAAAAAAAACAACAACAAAAAAAAGTTTAAAACAGTTTTCCAAATTATTATTCAGAAATATTTTTAAATAGTTTCCAGTTAAGTCAAACGAGAAACAGAATCTTGGTTTCAGGTTTTCTGCATGTCCATGAAGGAAGCCTTTCTATTGAGATCTGGTAAAAGTGAATCTGGTTAGTAAAGTGCAGCTCCTAGAGTCTGGTTTAGGTGCCCTGTTGGTTCGTTTAGGTGTGTAAAGTATGTCAGTTTCTTTTCCAAGTCTCCTGTGGATGCTGCTTGATGCTCCAGGAGCTGTTCTGTGGTCGGGGCTGGAACTCCAGAGACGACCCCGAGCTGTTGTGGGTCTGAGGGATGCTTCACTCTCTTTCTGGGCATCCCTTTGTCATCAGCATCTTCTCAAGATGGTGCTCTGCAGGTCTGATATGTAACTGTAGTCCTTCTGAACTTTGACAGTATATGACCTCTATCGCGCAGACTTTTTGCTCCAGACTTTGCCGTACCTAAAAGAAAAAAAAAGATAAAACACACACACAATTTGTACATGATGACACTTGATTTGTGTAATAATATAAATACATGTAAATCAGTGGTTTATTAAGGTATTTGGGTGTAACGTACAGCAAAGCACTATCCCTGTTTTTCATTGCTGTCATGTGGACTAGGGTGGGGCGATGTTCTCCATTGTCAGATCATTCTATTGTCACCCTGTGAGATTTCCAACACCCTCTACTATCACCCGGGGGGGATTGTCACTGTAATGAGAATAGGTGGTCCACCTCAAAGGTCAGTCCACCTTAATTTAGCCAGGTCAGGTTCCAGTGGGCACCAGGGCCGAAGTTGTCGCTAACTAACCCCCTTCACTTTAATCAGCAGGTGGCAAGCATGACACAGGAACTTGGCTTGTGTCTTGAGGAGTTGCAGCATTTGTTCACCGACCAATAGCCTGTCTGCCTTTAACTTGTTATAAATGACCCTTTGAATTGAACAGGTTGGAAGCAGAAACATAAAAGACACAGCACAGATGATTTTACTGCAGGAAATTAAATGTGTTGTAAAAATCAGTTGCACGTTTGATATTGGTGCTTACACACAGAATCACAAAATCACTGGAGATGGATCCTCTCAGCATGAATCATTAGTAAAGCTAATGTCGGGTTAGCTGCGACTACATCTTACTGCAGTGACAGTCAGTATTTCACCTCATTAACTCCCACTGCTCACTCAGATTTGTGGTTATCAGGCACACTTGGTGTCAGACCACCACAAAGGCTTTGTTTAAAAAAAAAACATTCTCTGTGTATTCTGTTTGGTTAGTCAGATAAATCCATCTTTAAACCTGCTCACAGGTTGTGACTTCCAAAAACAGGTTGTAGCATCATTAAACTTAAAGATTTGGTGCAGTGAATGATAGCAGAACTGATTGAGCAAGTGGTGAAGCTGCTGGTGATGGAACCTGACAAGTCACCTTTCCATCCACGCTCCATCTTCATGTGACTAATGATGTGGCAACTGGTGACCAGTCCGGCTTGGCCACCAGGGAGATGAGACTATCAGGACACTTAGTGCACCTCAATCTTCCCTCTCTGCCAATTAGATCGTCGCTTTGCTCTTAAGTCTTTTCTGATACCTTATCTGAATCACAGAAGTTCTGCAAAAGGAAACACGTCCAAACGCTGTGTTACATTTGTACGAGCCACAGGTGCATCTCAGAGGAGCGTGTCATTTGCACCCCAGGCGTAGGCGAGGGTCGTGATGATTTAGACCAGGTGCACCCTGGGAAAATGGCACACACTAATGAGGTACATTCCCTCTTTAAATGAGACCTTTGCTCTGGTAGAAACCAGCGTGTGAACTTCAGAGACCAGGCATACAAACACACACACGACGTCGAGGCCACTAAGCAACGTTTGGTTTGAGACAAAAAAAAAAAAATCCTGTTCACGCTGGTGTTCATGGCTCAGGAAAATTAGTGTTGAGATGATTTCTGCAATTCATCACAATTACTCTGAACCTGAAAAGCGGCGTCAAAACTAATTGTAAGAGGTTGCTACACTAAGACAGGCTCTTTTTTTAAAAGCAATATGACTGTGAAATCCTGTTTCATCAGCATTTTAAAATGTTTGCTTTTATCCAAAGAGGAAGATTGATTTTCAGGGGTAAAAGGCGTGAAAACTGCTGGTCTGTAAAGGGGGAAAAAAACCACCTTTATTCTTTTGACTTTGTAGTGCAGGAAGGAAATGGGCTGTCTGGTGGCAGCAGATGAGTTTTGCACTAAGACGCTGGAAGATTATAGTCCTGTTTGGCTGTTATAGCAGAGGAATAGGAGATGGGATTTTTTTTCTGCGGTGTCATAGGATTGGATGGGTTTTCTGCCTAGCTGTATTGGTGATAGGTTAGTTTTAAAATGGTAGATGATAGGCATGTGAAACCCCTGATTTTTTCTTATGTGTAAAAGGACAGTATTGCTGTGTTTGGATGGTTTTGTCTGAGACGAGATGAGAGATTAGTATTCATTGAGGAGTGAGCGGCATCCTTGCTCCTTTCTCCCGTTGCTCGACTGTCTCGCCAGATGGAGGGGAGGGATGTTGTGGCCAGATTAATGCTGTCATCTGGTTTGAGGTGTAACCTGGCCTTATGGCCTGCAGGCGTGGTTATGTGAGGCTAAAGAAGGTCCCTCAGGTCAATCCTGTGGTGGCGAGGCAACTCAGCCACGCAGGCTTTCAGTTATTCCTCCTTACAGATTAAAACTGCATTATGCTGCGCCTCTGTAATATTACTCCCTCTCATGTAATGCACTCTTCAAGGAAAGCTTTATTTTACATTGCTGGAGACTAATTTTCTGAGCTGCTCCCCATGTACAATACAAAACATACAATAAATCCTCCTGAAGTGGCCTTTGTTGTTTCCATAAAACCCACCACTTAGTTTTCCAGCCCTCAAGTGTTTATCGCAGCTGTAACATCAATTTAGTTTGTGGATCAAATTTTCACTCAATTCGGTTCCTCCGGTGGTGAGGCGGTTGCCATTAGAATTAATACCTTCGGGCTGTTGACGCCAGAAATAGAAGCAACCTACCAAGCAGAATGAGAGGCCAAACTGTATTTTATAATCTCCGTGATCTGTCAAACCCAGGAATAATTGGCTCTTTGGGATGAACTGAGAATTGAAGCCGGGGCAGAGTAATGACCTTACCATCACTTGAAGTGACACTCCTGTCTGTAAGCCTCTCCAGATGCCATTAGTATGACCAGGGAGGTTTGATAAGAGAAATTTCTCCTCAGCATCATCACTAATGTTAGCCTTACTGCAATGACTGTATGCCAGTCCAGTGTGGGATTAATATTACACATTCAGGAGAAATTTATTGTACCTTTATTCCCCAGTTAGCAAGGAACAGAAACATGCCACTCACTATTTCTGTCACCAACTTTACTGCACAGAAACTATGATCAGGAATCACATAGAAGCTGCGTGCAGGAGTTCAAATAGGAAGTGTTAGATTTTGCATTTCCATTTTTCTGCATGGAGCTGCACTGAAATACAGTCAGTTATTTATCCTGCAGCTGTTGCTCATGTTGCGCTCAGCATTAAAAATACCTAAAACTGAACTATTACTTTATCTGACCTCCTCCAGTTAAACTCATCTTCCACGTACTGTAGGGCCTGTGTCAGTTATTTTCCCAGAATGCCTAGGTCAAGATTCAGGCCATTTGAATGGGTTTAGTTTCTCCAGGGTAGGAAGAGTATTTTCATTATCACTTGAGCCATTTTTTAAAATGTCAATCCTCCCCAGAGCAGCCATGTCAATGATTTCTCCCTTTTGAGCACTGTATTAATTTCTCCCTCTGTTATTTGCTGTTGCAGTGCACTTTAGAGCTGCAATGTTTAGTCGATTAGTCAATTAGCTAAATTGACTAATTTGATAACCGATGAACAATTTCAGTAATTTTTCAAGCAAAAATGCCAAAACGTTGATGGTTCCAGCTTCTCAGATGTGAAGATCTGCTGTTTTTCCTTGTCATATGACAGTTAATTGAATATCTTAACATTGTGGTTTGGTAGTCAGGCAAAACAAGACATCACCATGGCCTTTGAGAAACTGTGAATGCCGGTTTTCACTTTTTTTTTTTAACATTTCATAGACTAAGCGATTAATCGAGAAAATAATCGGCAGATTAATCAATATGGAAATAGTCATTAGTTACAGCCCTAGTGCACTTGTTGTGGTTTGATAATTTTATGGGCCTGTCTGGGGACACATATGTGTTTCAGTTCATTTACAAAGGATTGTGCTGTAGTCGCCCTACTTCCTGTTTGTAAATGAGCACACAGTCAGCCATTGGATCACCGATTACCCAGACTCATGGCTGGGTTTGTCTAACAGTCTAAAACCCAAAGATATTCAAATTACAATGATAGTCACAAATCCTTACCTTTGAGATAGAAACATTTAAACTCATTACCTAAATTGCTGGCGATTCATTTTCTTTTAGTCAGCTAACAGATTAATTGACTAATAGTTTCAGCCCTACAAACGAAGGCAAATCAATTGGACAGCGAGCATAAATCGTACACTTCCAACACAGCCTGTGTTAAACAGATTATTCTTCTGGCTGCAGGAAATAACTGGCCATCCATTTACAGATAAGTCATTCAGCAAGTTGTATCGACATTGAACACATTACATTACAATATATTTCATGTTCATTAAAAGATTGTCTGTGTTTGATGGCTTAGGTGTTTACCCACTGTCACCCATGAAAAGATTTGTGGCACTTTGTTAGCACTATCATTCACACGACTGACTGAAAATGGCTATTGTGCGTCTCCTGTGGGTCTGTTTATTCAGAGATGCTTTAAACCTTCACTGCCTCCCTTTGATGTTAATGGCTGGATTAAATGCAGACCATGTAAAAATGTTTCAAATAATGACTCAAACATGACGGGTTCAACACTCCTTATTGAGAATCATGTGGTGTAGCCTGTAAATTCATATTAGGGGGATATTTTCTTGATTAATAAAATGTCAGAAAATGATTTTTAAAAATGACAATCGCAATTCTCTAAAACCCCAAGATGATGTCTTCAAATGTCTCGTTTTGTCCAACCAACAGTCTAAAACTCAAAGATCCAGTTTTTTTTAGAATGACCCTCACTGAGTGCTTTCTTTTTTGTTCTAGATGAAAAAATGAACCATTATAACTAAGAGCTATTTTAGGAACCATTAGTGTATTCAACATAAACATGCCAGGAAATTTAAGCAGACACACTTTCTCATGTATACATAACAGGGTAATAAATTTAAAATTGTATATACAGAGAATCTTCTCACACAGTAACAAGGTGGCAAACCTGAACTGAAAAATAGCTTTTTTAATAATATAATATGAAGCTCAACTGAAATTAAATTAACTTGCATCCAAATATATGAACTGCTTTGTGAAGCACTCTCCTGTATCTCTGTCAGCAAAGTGGCGGCAGGCAGTCACGCATGAAGTTACATATATTAAGATCTATACAGTGAGATTTACCTATACACTTACAGGACGGGGAATTTGCTCATTTCTATTTCGAGCCCAGAGGTTGGTTGGTCCTCTAAATTGATCTGGCGAACACAGCTGCTTCTAAGAAACCTGCTCAGACCTGATAAGCCCAGAAACCATGGCACCTTTACCGACAAAGCTCAGACATCAAATATGCTTCATTTCAGATGGGAAGGTGAGGTCCTAAACTTTCTCTGGTATCAAGTCTAGCCCTAAAATATAGAGTTTATTCAGAAACTGGTGACACATATAGGACAAATGATTCAGCCCAGAAATGGCTCCTCGTTGTGTTCAGTAGCTGCAGTATGAAGTGCTATATTCAGCCTGTCGTTGCTTCAGACTTCATGATGTGTTGGCCTTTACTCAGCAGTCACGATATTTGAAGATATTACATTGAACATAAAAAGGAAATGCATGTCGCACGTCAGTCCCCTTAATACACCGGTCGAGTTTCACAGTGCTGGGAGGAAGCAGAAGCATTCATGAGGGTGAACATTCAGTTTCTGTGAACCTCAAACGTAAGAGAAACACAAGATGCTGTAAATAAAATTTCCTCCTGCCTTTACAAATTTATGTCAAATTGAACTAAAGCGGGCCATCATCCAGGTAGTTTCCAGTCATCACTGTGTGCAGTACTTTACTGAGCAGGCGAGGACATTGTGAGGTGATCGTTGTGGAAGTTTGCCGTATTTAGAACAACTCCTTTAGAGGAAATATGTGAAAATAGGTGTGAAACAGTGTTTTGCTTGTTGATATTCGTTGCAATTTCCTTGTTGAGAATGTGTCTGACACTGACCTCAAAACTGACATTTTCAAACCAACAGGATCCATTAGTAAGTTTTGTCACATAGGAATTCCAAATGAGTGCTGGATCCTTGCTGTGGGCCTGCAGCAGTCGAGGATAAAATCTGCACCAAATAAAGTGAGATTCCCGTCGGTAGGAACTGACCTTAATAACTGCAAAGGCACCTGCAAACATAATGTGTTTGGCTGTGTGTGTAGAGATGTAACTTTACAAGACGTATAGCCCAAAAACATTCCCAAAACACTTCAGCACCTGAGATCTGTGAAGTAGTGCTGAAATGGGAGCAATTTTGCTAAATTGTTAAGGCAGCATTAAAGGATAAGACTGGCGATTTTCTCCATTTTTCTTATTGTCAACAAATCTCATTTACAGAACCAAACTAACAATAAAACAATGAAATTTAGGACAACAATGGAGGTCAGACGTGTAAAGATGATCATTGTTGGTTTGGCTCTGCACATGAACTTTAACTATAATGTTGTGATGGTTGCAACATTAGTATTCATGTGGAGTCGTGTTTCTGGACACTTGATGGATGTAAGTCCAATATTCACTCTTTTTTTAGCTCCAACTCCTGAGGGAAATATTTGGATATTTAGCCGCTAAATGCTACACTATGTTTACAGCTAGTCGCTAACTTTGTCTGCCTGCCGTTTGGTTCTGGACAGGTAGTGTGAATTTGGGTTATCAGGCTTTTTTTTTTTTCGTGAGAGTGAAACAAAAAAGTTGCAGCCAGAAAACCAAACAATGAGCTCAAAGAGGCTAAAATGCGTCATAGCGCTGAGGGGAACTGCACAGCTGAGTGATTATTCTTTGTGAGTGCATTATTTTGAGCGTTCACATACACATGAGGCAGTGTTAATGTAAAACTACTGATTAGTGCAGCTTGAATCGTTTAAGTCATTTATCAAGGAAAGATAAGAAACATTCGCTGGCTCTATCTTCTCAAATATGATAATTTGCCATTTTTGTCTGTTTTATGTCATAAATTGAATATCTTTGGGTTTTGAACTGTTGATTTGACAGAACACTTTGGGACATTTACAGACTTCAAAATGAATTGTTATATGCAGCCCTGTTAAAGCTATTTGATAAAAGTGATGATCTGATTAGTTTTAATGTTCTGGTTGCTCATGTTCGACCAGTTTTTGTGTTTTGTTTCTTAGACCTTTGTTCTTGTGATGTGCTTTTGATTAATTGCACTTAATTATTATTTCTCTATATAATACTTTCTGATGCTATAGTGTGAAATACGCTCGATTTTTGTACACTATGACAGTGGAGAAGATAACCCTGGTTGTTGTTCTTTCAGTTTAATAATCCAGTACGCTAAAAGAGATAAAAGTGTAATATTTTTTCAGCTGCTGTTTTCAGCTCTTCGGCTTTAAACAGTCAAAGAGGCGTCACCTTCTCGTTTTTTCCCTTTTTAAAAACGAGCTTTAGAGTCACAGTATTGACTGAAAACAAGGCAAAGGTTAATAGCTGCTTTTAAGAGGTTGTAAGAATAAAACTTAACTGTCAGTTGCTACAAATACGTTTATTACAGAGATGCATTTATATTTAGTGTTAAGGCAAAAAAACGGTCTTTATGCCTTAAAAATACCAGTGTCCCACTTTCATACTGTAGCAAGTAACATGCGGTTTGTGATTAATCAACGACTCACACTAAAACATTTCCTGGTTTCATAGCATGTAAACTGCATTTCATTATTCATCTGTTCTCCTCCACACTGAAACTGACTAATTACCCGAAAGAAGAACAAAGTATGGACAGATGCCCTGCTGGAGTTTTCAGTAAAATCCTGGTGTGGAGACGACTGTCATGCATTTAGATCTTCTAATCAGTGCACTTTGTATGTCTCTGATTTGAAATGAGAAAATTAGTGAAACTGCTTCAGTCACAGAAAGAGAGCTGCAGTGTTAAAGGACATAAAGATTTTCATGCAATAACAGAAGAGTGTTTTTATATTGAAGACACACAACTCATTGAGAAAGTTCCCTGAAAAATATGTTGTGGAAACAGATATTTTATTTAGAAGTGAATTTTATTCATTATTTTAATCAAATAGGTGCAGAAAATCTTACATTTTGTTTTAATAACACTTGAAGTACTGTATCTATAATGTCAGTCATCACATTTTGTCTTTTCCAAATTCCCTTTTCCTTCAGTTGAAGCTTTATGATTGATTGTGAAGCATGAATGAAATAGCTAATCTTCAGTGTCTGAACTATGCTTCATATTTGTCATAAATATTGCTGTCCACTTATTTTAACAATATTTTTTGCTTTTTAGCTTTTTTTTCTCACAATAACTGAACTTGCAAATTTTATAGTAACCTGAATGTTGAAACAGTGAATCATCCATAGTGTTATAAAGAGGGTAGTGGATGCTTAGCTTCCCCAAAATTATCACTGAAAAAATGTAACCTTCTAACTACTGGCAAACAGGGTACACCTTCTCTAAATTTACTGCTGCATACTGGTGAAGTTAAAATAATGAAAGCGCCTGTGTCAGCAGTTCATTAGTTGAAAAGACAGCAACACGTAATGTAGCCCTGAAATTAGCGACAACCTGACCAGGCTCATTTAAAGTGGACTGACCTTTAAGGTCTATGAAGCTATTCTCAGCCACTTCTCCGAGGTTTGCCCAGTACCCCCCCCCCCCCCCCCCCCCCCCCGTGCTGACTTTTAGCCTCCCCAAGCATGACGTCCTAGTGCTGCTTGTGTGTACATCTTCTTCTAAAGTGCCAAAATCTGTCCAAACATTGAAAATTTACGTAATAAAGTATTAGTATATGAAGGCGTTATAAGTCTTAGTGCTCAGTAACCATTATCCTACATTGAAAGCTGTTTTCAGTGAACTTCAGTGTGATGCAGGAAAAATGTAAACCCCCCCCCCGCCCCCCCATCTTAAAAGGAATATCAACAAAGAAGAAGGTCAGTTTGAAATGTGAGATGGTGCAGCAGGGTTGAAAAGGGAGGGAGAGTTAATCTTTACTCAGTACATGAAAGTATACTTTTTTTTTAAGTGTAAAGTTACCCAGTTACAGGTATATTTATACTTGGGTATAGAGAGTTGGGTGGGGTGAGGGGACAGCAGCAGTTTACCAACACTTAGACCTAATTGGTTTAGCTGAAGGCCTGGACAATGGTGTGTGTGCCCTCAGGAGCTGGCTTCTCTTCCCAGAAGAGTGTTTTCTTTGAAACGGCTTTAAAACAAAGGTTCGATTTTTTTTTTTTTAACCAGGTTAGTGCTCCAAGAACGATGGCTGCTTCATGCCTCACATTTAAATGGACACTGCAGTGTTTGTGGTCTCAAAAAAAAAAAAAAAAAACATAATTGTGCTCAGAAATAATGGGTTGTTGGATGCGTTTGTGCATGTTGTGCAACAGCCCGAATGTGAAACACAGATGGTACAGAGGTTGGATAGATTTCACCTTCTTTTGAGGTCTGTATGAACAACAAACTATTTGAACCAGATTTTTTTTTATTGCTGGGAGATAAAGAGGCATGTGTTTCACTTCCCAAATTAGTGATGGTATGAGTCCCAAATTCAATTGAGACCAGTTAGTCTCTTACTATTTATGCTCTTTTCATGCTTTTGTGTAAAAATAGAAATATATGAAACCCAACGTGATTCAACTAAAATCAGAAGTCACTTTTTTAGTGTTAAAGAACATCTTTTAGTACACATGAATATATTCATGTTGGTGTCAAGCAATGACACACACAGTTTCATACAGGGAAATACTGTGACATTATATAATATTTATTCTTTTCTTCTCCTTTTGAAGAAAGAGATTATCTATTTATTGCATAGTCTAACTAAATATTAATTGAAAAGCTTTATTTAACTACCTTCACATCCAGACACAGACGCAGACATGTGCACTACCATGTTTGTCTCTCTACTATAATGCGATTGTCTTACGAGTCAAAGGACAGTGCTCATGTTTTGATGCCTTCTTGTGTACGACTTTTGTCTATCCCGTCTCCCTCCCTGCTAAAGCCAGCTTGGGCTGATAATAAGATTAGAGCATGGAGAGGCAGCTTAGCGACCTGGCCTAAGGAACAGCGATCATTTATCTCTAAGGCTGCGGCAGATAGACATGACTGGGGAAAGGGGTCACAGAGCAGAGAGTGGGTGTGAGGCTACGAGGTTAAAGGGCAACAGGCACCATTCAGTCACCGCACAAATGTGTCTATAAAATCACTGTGTGCCTGGCTTTAATTGCCAGAGCAGAAAACACTCACAGCACCTATATTTACACTCGGAAAAGCACCTCACAACAACGTCATAACATGCACAAACACTACATTAAAATCTTTGTTTTGTGTGCACTCAAACATTGTTTTTATCTGTCCACCTATAACCACCTCCTCCACAACAAACGCTACTTTCGCCTCCATCAGTGTCTTCATCCATCCAGACTAATCAATGCTTTGTTGAACTGTGGCAGAATTAAAGGCTTAACCCCTTTGCTGCCAGCTGTCTACAAAGATCTTTACAGCAGCAGAGATTTAGAGAAGGCAGTTTATTGTGGAGGCACAGATAATAACCTAAAAATAAAAATATCGTCTAAAACGAGCAAAGTTAAGATTTGAGCAGAAACTGATCAAACATGCAACCGAGAAGATGGAGCTGCACATTTGTATGTCAGCTTTTTTGATGAGACTGTCCTCCGAAGAAAAACGGCACAATCGGGTGTAACGTCAGTCGCCCAAAAACGACAAGTCTGTTATCATTAAGGCACCGTTTTTTTTTTTTTATCTATCAACTTATTGGGGGCAGAGAAAGGTAAAGTAGCTCAAGAGGATTACACAAACAGCCGAATAAATCTCTCATATGTCTTCGACCATTACACAGAGACACCACACGGTCAGTCTCAAGGGAGCAACTGTTCTCCGTCTAATCCCAACACTGAAGAAAGCACTTTTACAAAAGCACAGTTTATAATGCATTCACAAGCGGACCCCTGAGAGACCTTAAAAGCCTCTCTTGCTAAATCTATCATGTCAGCGTGTGAGAGCCATCGAATCCTTTTACGCTTTGATATAATCCATGTTGATTACAGTCCTCTCACCTCTCTTAAATTACTGCTGCTCTTAATTGTGTGAATGCAAGCAGGCATGGACTCGGCCTCCCTGTTGTGTAGCATTTCTGTTTCTCTCTCACTGTGTGTACACATGTACTTTGGGCACCTATTTATTGAATTTTCCTTGGAAATAGAAAGTGGGAGGTTAGGTTCAAACGCTTATATGGTCCATCACATCGCAACAATTTCTATCGATTGTGTCTTTATGAATCTATTTGTTATTTGCTGAGAAGCCTTTTCGAGCTCCTTTAACTTAATCATTCAGTTCATCCTGCCCTCACTCACCGCCAATCATTCTGTGAGAGCAATCTGCTCTTCAGTCTGCTGTCAATTTAAAAAAAATGCCCTCTTTTTTTTTACAACATGGGTCTTATTTTTCTAGTTCTGGCTATTTCTTGGTAAAATTTTATTTGAGGCTGCAACAATTAGTCAATCAACAGAAAATTAATCAGCAAATATTGTTTTAGTCATTTTTTAAGCTAAAAAGCCAAACATTTGCTGTTTTCAGCTTCTCAAATGTGATACATGATAGTAAACTGAATTTCTTTGTGTCGGACAAGATAAGATGTTTGAAGATGTCACTTTTTCAGTATGTTCTGACGGTATGTAACCCAAACGATTAATTAAATGATTTCTGCGATTTGAGGCATGTGTTGACATCACTACAACAGGACGAGGAACATGAGTCATGAGAGGATCACATGTTGTAAACAAACTCCAAGTGTAGCCTTATTATCCAAAGCAGTGGTTCCCAACCCCTGGTCCGTGGAGCAGTACCAGAACAATTGCTACTGGACCACATGAGATTTGATTCAGTACATGTTAATGATAATTATACATCTTTATATGCAGTTAGCCTATTTAAGCAGTAATTACCTTGAACCCGGTGCAGCCTGTGTGTGCCGCACTCCTCACTGCTGAAGTAAAGACGGCCATCAGTATACAAGATAACACTGTCACCACTTAGCTACTCAGTTAGTTTATGTTGTGTTTCGACTAAAGTTGCAATTATCTGTCTAACGAGTAAAAATCGTTTTGAAAAAAGAGAGTTTCTTCAGATGAGTTAGGTGGAGATAAAAGACCTAACCTGTGTTTTATAAAACCCAAATATTTGGGTGGATGAACCCTGATTTACTTTGAACTCTATGTTAAGTACAGTAGATCAAAATTGAACCAGGAATCCGTCTGGTAGAAGACAGGAGGTGTTTATAACTTGATTAAATGACCACTTGTGGCCCTGTTGGACATTTTACTAATGTACTTTTTACTGTACGTTTACTGATTAAAAAAAAGTAAGTATAAGCCCTGGGTTGTAGAAAACTGGAATGTTCCTTTATCTTGGCTCAGATTTTTATATCAGTCAGCGTGGCACTATGCTGTTACTGGAAACATGCTGAAATTGTACCAACATGAATCAGGCAGTTTTTGGCAGCATGTCGAGTTTTGGTGACCGTCCTTCAACCACAGACCTCGGGTTTAAGCCCCCGTGTCGGCAAACATCCTTCAACGAGACACTGAATCTTTACCGGCTGCAGGGCTGCTCTCCTGTTACTGACCCTGCACTTATAGACCTTGCTGTGAAAAGAAAATTTCCCTACAGGGATCAATAAAGTGTCACATTAGCACGGTAATGCACAGCAGGCAAGTAAAGCAAGAGCGAAATTACCTGTACAAATCACTGCTTCACATTAATCATGCCTGTGATTTGTGAGCGTGCCAAAGAGGCGACTACAACCCACTTCGCTCAGCGTTAAAATGTCACACATGCACGCTGCCGGCTGCAACAGTGGAGGCTGCTGCACAGTAATAACTGCTGCTTGAATCTGCACTGCTGAAAAAATGCCATATAGTCCACAAAGCCTTGATGATATATTTTTATTTTTGTAACAATTTACTTGTGGTGTTTTACCTTTAATTGATAGATATAAAGTTGAGTTTCAGTTTTTAAGGTACCATGACTACATAAATAGCAACATTTGTAATGTCAAGCTGCTCTTACAGAAAAAGGCATCTTGTGACGTCTTTGGAGTTAAAATGATGACCTCGGCAAAAATCTAACCTGGTTGGACAATTTTATTTTCATGTCACCTCTTTGATTGTTTAACCATGCTGTCGCAGTTTTAGCTACAGTGTGCTGAAGTAGGTGAGCGGCGCCATGTGTAATCATTTGGGTGAAATTTGGAACAAAGGTTAAAGCAAAAAAAACTGAAAATTCCTTTGTCTACTTTTAAAGCCAGTCTGGATAATCTGCACACTTCACTGTCAACAGTGTTTACTGGCAACTCTTTTCTATCTAAGATAAAAAACTGTGAGGTTTGTGGATTATCCCGATTAACTGGAATATTCTTTCTGAAAGGACACATTGCTTTTGAGTTTCCCAGATGTAATTTCTTTTTAAATCTTTGAGCACCATGAATAAAATTTCCTTCCCCTCCGTTGTATTTGGGCCGCAGCACAAAGCGGATATTTTAAAACATCAGCAAGTAAAACCAGCCCTTTTATCTTTGGTCATGATGTTATAGTGACTGAAAATGAGATTGTGGATACAGGTTGCTGAAATGAGTTTCAATCACAGGGTTGCTGGAAATGCAGCAGAAAGTGGAGCAAGTACTGTAAAACCAAAACCGTCTGCATGGCCAGATATTATTAGGGTAAAGCAGGAAAATGTGCCTTTTTGTGATTTTGGTGAACTGATCCTTTAATGTGTCCACACAGTAAAGAGGAGAGCAGAGCAGCAGTCAGAGAACTGGGCTCAGGTGGGAGACATAGCGAGCTAGGTTATTTCTCGTGGTCTCTATTGGCCGGCCCCTCAGCTGTACTGTACGTGTAAATGTGGTGGATGAGAGGGTCAATTGGGTTCATCTGCGTGTATCAGACTGTTGGATATAATGTACAGTGGAAATAAAGGCCAGCAGGGCTCTGATCATCACTGCTGACCACCTGGGTCTCAACTCTCCTGCATGCCATGTCTCTTTGAGGATTTAAAAGATGATAATGATGATTTTCTGTTGACATTTTTTAAATAAATCAATGCAGAGGTGATAGGTGTGTTTGAAGAAACATGTCACTCACTACAATGATGTGGCTCATTTATGTTTTTAATAGTTTTTGGACAACAACTAAGGTCTACGGCACAGAGGAATAAGATATATCATTAGGATACACACATAATACCTGTAAGTTGGATCAATTCTTTATTGGTTTGGCTCTGCACATGAGATTTGTTGACAATAAGAAAAATATAGAATATCACCAGCCTCATACTTCTCACTTTTTACCTGTACTTGTTCCTTTGTTCTCTACCTACTTGCTTCATGTGAGGTTAATTCTGGCCACCATGTCCTAAATACATGGTAAAATGACAAGCTATAATTAGGATTTTTTAAAATAAAATATTGATTTGGCCTATGTAATGGCTTGTGCACCAGGTGAACTTAATTATTAATCGCCTCATTTCTGGACTTAAGGTAAAGATGGAGGTCGAGATGTAGGGTGCGGCGAGCGTGTACCTCACTGTAGTTTAAATATGGCTGAGATCTGCTGTATTGTAGTGAAGGACTTTTATTATACATTTGTTATTAAAATGCTATGTATGTTTCTAAATTTAAATTGAAAACTGATTTTTAATCTCCTTTGTATAATGGAAATAGATGATATTTATATGACTGCACTAATCAATGTTTTCATATTAACAATAGATCAGATTACTTATGTGTAATGTGAAAGGTGTCACTCTTTTTAGTTTCTGCCTCTTTCAGCTGATTGTTTTGATTTTACAACCTGCAAATTTAATGTTCTGGTTCACTCTCAACACTCTCATTAGCTTAGTTTGTAGACGCAGCAGGCACCTGTTTTCTGTGAAAAACACAACCTGCAAAGCCCCGAACAGCAGACAGACAGTTTGTGAATACAGTGCAACATTAAGCAGCTAAAGAGCCAGATATTTCCCTCAGGAGTTGGTGGAAAACAAAACAGAGCTAAAAGGGGACGTGCATTCACCATTTCAGTTGTATAAGGTGATATGAAAAATCTGTGATTGCAGGTACGTTGGGTAAAAAGTGGGAAAACAGCACTGCTTGGTTTGGTTTTGTGTGTTTTTTTTTCCCACAAAATAAATGCTCAGTCTATAAAAATAACCCTGTTGAATCATCAAAGAAACTTAAATGGATTGGATTTCACTTAATAAAATCTATACCAGAGCTTGGGAATAGCTCTGACTGTGGGAGTGATTCTTTGATTTTACACCGTGGCCTCTCTTTAAGACTTAACCCGGGAGTGCCTGGAGAAAGTTGAATCCAGACATTTTCCTGCTAATCACATGGTGACGTTAACAAACATATGAGAGAGAAATGTTGCACTCCTGCATCCAAATTACTCCTACCCTACACCTCCCCCATGATAAACTTGGGAGGCATTTGAGTATCTGATGTTGTATATACAGATTATAAGCCTCATCCTGCAATTCCTCTCTGATGGGAGCTCAGTCGAAATCTGAAATCAGATCACTCAACTTCTTAATTACAGTCACACTGCATTAAAACCCCCGTGTCCCACAGGCAATGAAGAGGCGAGGCAGTTGGGGGGCCTCAGCCGCCGCGTTCGACCCTGGACTTGTGCTGCAGCGGCCCTATCAGCCCTCACTCTGTCACTCTGTCAGCACAGCTCGCCTCGTGCATGGTAACACATGACAGATCTGGGAGATAAAACAGCCAACCCTCGCCCCGCTGCCACACTAATGGTTTATAAATATCTTCTTCAAAGACCCGAGACGGCGTGAGGGGTGGCAGGGTGGTTATGGGTTCTGTTGTGGTGCAACATTGCAGACCCATTTAAGCTCTCAGTTTGCCTTTCATTCCCTGCCACAAGGACCCAAGAGTTAGCTGGAGAGGGGGTAAGGAAGGGCACTGTGGGACTTGTGATGGACAGCTGGGATGAAAAGGCCACTGGCATCCACCAGTCCGAGGCAGAGTGACCAACACACCACAACCACAAGGCGAGATGAGCCACCGCCAGCCGCTTCACTGTCAGATTGTTTTTGTAGTGTTAAATATTTATACAGCGCATACATTCATACCCACGCACTTACAGATGTAAACCTTTTCCCCAACTCCCCAACTTGTGCATTTCACCAAAGTTGTGCTACAATAGGAGTCTTTGTTTTCCCACGTAAACACCTATATCCCCTGTGTGTGGTATTTGCATGTGATCAAAGCGTCAGCCCACTGCTCCCTCCCTCCCTCCCTCCCTCACCAACTATAGAAACCTGTTTCTCTGTTTCCCTTTCGTCTGCCTTGTGTTTCATGTTTCATTCAGCTCCGAGGGCAATGTGGTTAAATGAGGTGGATGTCAGAGCCGCAAAGACGCGTGTAAGGCATTCAGCATAAACACACAAGCGGGCACGTGTCTCCAGCCGTAAATGCATAATCACGCATGTAAATGAACGTTGTGAGGAGAGTCGGAGGACAAACAGCAAGCGTGTGAAAAAGGTTCAAAAGGTTGCTGAACTGCAGGGGGCTGCTTTGGACACAAGACACACACACAATTAATGGATGCACTCGATCTGTTTGTCACTGATTCTGATCAGTACATATGAACATTACAATCATGTCTCCAATGATTTAATGTTCCTGAATTAAAGGTTATAAATAGTTGCTGCAATGAGAAATTACAGAGGGAGCTTCTTTTTAATTTGGATTGAGCCTTTTATCTTTTATGTCTCACCCGAGCCTCATCCTTCCACTTTTGTGTAGGCAGCAGAGACAGTAGCATAGATACTGATGTGGAAGCACCGTCCGTTTCTTTGCTTTGTATTTCTAAGGTGGATTTGATCATTTGTACTGTATTTCCTTTTACACACCAGTCTTAACTATTGCAGAACAAGTACAGAACTGTTCTTAAAGGAGATATATATATATGTATCATAGTTCTGAAATTTTACGTGTAATCAATCAAAATCAATCAGCAATGATAAGTGATTGACTGTTTAGTTCCTTTATCAAGGAAAATGCCAAACATTCTCTAGTTCCAGTTTGTCAGAGTGAGAGTTTGCTGCTTTTCTCTTTGTTATATTGTTGTAAATATAAACCAATTCATCATGTGACCAATAAATCACCATTTATACAAAGCATCACAATCAATCGCCTCTTAAAAATGATCATAATCAAAATTTACAACAATCCTAAGAGAAATGTCAATGGCCATTTAACCAGAATAATCTAATCTTTTCACAGTATGAAAAAAAGACAAAAGAAATTTAAGCATCTTGCTTTGGGACTTTTACCTTTTTCTGACCTTTTATAGACTAAATGTTCAGTCAGTTCGTCTAAAAAGTAATGCACAGATAAAAAAAACTTTTAAAAGTAATCGTTAGTTGCAGCCCTTATATGCAACACATTGGCCAGATCAATCATGAACCAAATCATAAATTGGTGGCTGCTACCGAGAAGCAGCCTGAAGTAGGCAAGAATCATTTTGTTGGTGATTTTGGTCGTTTTATTGTTCTGGATTTTATGGATGTTTTCATCTCAGGAAATGATGAACAGCTCTAACAGCTCTTATAAGCCTAATCAAAATATTTCTGCAGACTCAAACTGTACACAAGTCAGTAATCTTGGCCTCCTCCCACTAAGTAGTACATTAAACTAGTTCTATTTTTCTTTCAGTGGGCTGGTACATCTGTTATGACTGCAACCTAATACTGTAAAAACAAATGATATTTAAGATTTTACGTGTGCAAGTGCCTATTTGTTTGTGTCTGTACTTGTGCGTGCGTGTGCATGTGAGAGTAAAAGTGAGTGAGTTTGCTGTGAGAACCAGAGGGAGGTTGAGTGAGTTTGGAGCCATGTGTGCGAGGAGAATCAATTTAAACACAATCAAAAGTTTAAGAGGGATTAAAGCTACTGTGATGAGATAACACTCTCAAAATGGTTTAAAATAGCTACAGAGATTACACTAATGTAATCCAATTTAAAGGAGCCTTTCCCCAAAATATTTATTATTGAAGCACCATCTGTTTGAAACCCGTAGGGTCAGTCCAATATGCAGTTTTACACCAACAAGGCTATTTTGTTGTCCTACATTCCTCCCTGTCCTGTATGTCAAAAAGTCAGAGAATAACCCATTTTTTCCTGGCTCTGTTATAATCTTTGTTCATGTTTGGTCTTCTTTGACGTCAGCAAACCTGGAACAATTTGCAATCAGTTGATCAACTTGTTAAATTCCTTAATAAAAATAAAATATAAGGTCATCCAGATTTCTTTGCCAGACTAATGAAAGATTATAATGGGGAAAAGAAATGTGATGCTTACATAATTTATTATTATGTTGTCGGTTTATGCATGGCGAGGCCTTTATGGGGTCATTTGAAGACTTTGTTATTACTTCTGTGACACAGATCCCAGCTCAGCACAGACGAAACACGCTGTAGAGCTCAGATAAGCTGAGTTTCATACACACGAGCTGTGTTGCTAAGCAGAAGACTGCGATCTTCTGTTAAATTAAAGGGGAAGTGCACCGATTTTACACATCAAAGTCTGTCGGAGCGTACTACTGCATACGTGAAAAAAGTTGTGTGAAGCCTTTGGTGGCTCTGATTGTCTGAAGACTACAGGTATGAAAAAGAAAAAAAAAATCTGGGGGCGTGGAGTTAGAAAAAAATGAGACTTCTGTAGCTGCTACTAGCATAGCAGACGCGAATCTGCGACTGAACTGTCAGTGGTCGCGTTGCATTGTGGGTAACGTAGGTGCCAGGGTTTCACAAGGAAGAAGAATGCATGGAATAAAAAAAAACACGATATCTCTGGTTCTGCTGCTTCGATTTTGATATTTATTTAAATTGTCCATCATGAGTCTGATAATGTTGTAGGAGTGCAGTGCTAATTTGGTGCAATAGTCTTTTAATGATTTAACATAAACAATATCACTATATTTTTCCTAAGATGATAGAAATGTATAATCCATTACAGATTTTGCCGTACCATTTATACTGAGGTAGCAATTCCTGTAAGATATCTAATTTATTACAGGATTGTATTTACAGCAGTGTTACATCAATGTGATGAAGTACCCTGATCTGCCAAGTATTCCCTGGATTAGCTGAAAAATGGACCCCTTTTTGTTTATTTTACCTACACTGTAAATGATTTCTAAATTGAGTCTCCAGAATGTCAAATGTCAAACATATTAAGATACAGGGTTTGCTGCTGAGTTTTATAGTGGATCGAGGCGCTCCATGTGCCTAAAATAAAGACAAATAAAGAACACCAGAAGAAGGAATTATTAAATTTTTATGAAATGTAATATTGTTTCAGGGGAAACAAGCAGTAGCACTGCTTCACTCTGCAAAGGTCACATATTTAATGAGTGAGGTAATTGTTTAAACCGTCATCTAGTAACTAAATTGATAACGAGATGAGATGCATCAGGTCAAGCTCTAATTCAGCTCAGAAGGTGATTGACTCATCATTTATTCACTTTGCAGTAATTAATCAGAGCAATATATGAAAGAAAACTGATTCTTAGGAAAAGTGGAACCAAACAACAATTACACGTTCGCTAATCAATTTCCTCTGAAAACCCTCTGATATATATCAGTATTCCAATATAAAATTACATCCTCAACAAAAGCGATTGTCAGGTTATAAAACTGAAGTCAGTGTTTTAGACATCCCAAGCTTAACTTTAGCAACTTTGAAAGTCTAAATGTATGCTGAGTAAAAAAAGGATCGTTTGGTTTTGTGCCAATTAGTTGATTAATTGAGTAGTCAATTGACAGATGATTGCTTGTGATTGATTAATAATTGAGGTAATTTATCAAGCGATTAATGTCAACCATTTGCTTTTCCGGTTTCTCAAATGTGAGGATTTTTATGAAATTCTTCAGAAGAAATAAGTCATTTGAAGATGTCACCTTTGGTCCTGGGAAATAATTGAAAGCGTGTTTCACTATTTTCGATATACTATCAAATAAATGAGTAATCTGTTAAGTACAAAAACAGTTTGTAATATAAATGGATTAATTTTTATGTATATTGTCTAATATATAAGAACTAATAGTCATAGAACAGATGACTGAGTATTGATTTGAGTGTGAATGACAGAAAGGACGGGACAGAAAGTGTATGACGTTTACAGTACTGCATTTTAAAAAGTTTTTATAAAATCAAAAAAGAGTTCATCCTCCCTTCAGTCTCCTGTCAAGACCTTTAACCTCAGACTTGCTGCTTTTCCTTGCTTCGATTATCACTTCATTCTTAAGGCGGCAGGCCCACCCCGTCGTACCGATGGGTAAAGGGAGGGGAGAGGTGTACTGTAAACAGAGAGTGAGTCTGAGTCTGAGCCTCAGCTAAAGCTTTAGCTCCAGAGAGGGACTCACATGAGAGAAAGACATGGGTGGAAGCAGAGATTACTCGGGGAGATAGAGTGGGGCTGGTTAAAGAGGATCAGTTTATCTTCACACAGGCCTACATGGCTCCCTGAGGGCTTTTGAGAGAGGGACTGATTTTTTTTTTTATCCTTCACTTGATCACACACAGAATTAGGTTGGGATGCCTTGTTAGAAATGCACATTACATGTATTTCAGTAATAACTGAGTCACGTATCTCGGTTTTCAGACATCTGCACAGCCTAGTTTTCAAAATCTCATTGAACCTGTGTTGCTTTATTTGGCACTTAATTTATTAATTTGTTGAGTCTTATATTGAGAGATTTAACTGTTTTAGTGATATTTTCATAGTAGGATTTTTATCTCTTCATCAGATGATCTGTTTTATCATATGGATGTGCTGCCCCCTATAGACGCCTCATGATACTACAGCAACCTCACATCTCTTAATTGTGCCCCAGGTCAGACACGCATGACAGGGTTGACTTTTCTTTGATTATTCTGTGCAGGTTTGCGAGTCTAGCACTTAATTGCTGTTGCAGGGACCTGGACTGCCAAGACTCTGCCAATATCTCACAGCCAGGATGCCCTGCAGGAAAACAAAAACATTGTTTATTCTAAAGAGAAGAATCCAATTAGCAGATATAAAGCGTGGCTAGGCTGAATCGTAGCCTTTGGCAAAATATAATTAGGACAGAGTTTACTGAGGCTACATAGTATCATATCTGCATCCCCATTTTTTGCAATGTTTCCCGACTTTATTTTATTTATTTTTTTCCTCGTGAAGGATTTAGGTTGACTTCATACCCATATCCACATCTTGAACTGTTTCTATCTGTCTGTGTCTGCAGCCATACACACATCCCAGATGGAGACGGCCACGGATTAGTGCAGATTTTCCTTCATTTAATAAACAATTGAATGACACAGTTCTGAGGATAAACCTGTTCAAAGAAACACAAGAATAGTCTGGAGTGAGGAGCATTATCCCACTTCATTATGGAACATCTCTGTATCATTCAGCGCATTCCACCGCTGCATGCTCTCTGCAGCTGGCCCTCATTCACGTCAAGAAGCAGCGTAGTCTCATCAACCTACAGAAAAAGATCTGATCCTTTATGATTGTATCTCTCGTTCACAATGTATATTAATCATGATGAAATGCCTGCATAGCACTTTATAGCATTATACAAGACAAGAGATTCCAGGCATCGTTCGTATAGATGCAATCCCAAAAAAAGACCCTTTTTCTCAATATTGTTACATAATTGTTACTGCGCAACAGCAAGGACAATAGCTGCTGGAAATGAAATTGGTGCACTAACCGGATTTGTGAGGAAAAACTATGTTTCAAATCTGAAAAACGTCAATTCCTCTGTACTCTGGGCTGCTGAACATTATGAATCAGAAACAGGCTCATACGATGACGGCTGCAGGAATGACGGTGACAGTAAAGATATTAATCTCATGCATGCATGTCCAATGGCTTTGCTGCTCTGCACCATTGACAATGAGCAAAAGATATGAAGACATGCTGGGGACTATTTTTACATTTATGTCTCACAATGCACACCACAGGGTTGTGACATCTTTTCATGTGTCGATGATGAAAGCACCGATTTTTAGCCACGCAAGCGGCACGGCTTACAGAGATGCTAACATGGCTGCAGACTCTCGCTGTTACTACTTTATCAAAGTAAGAACTGATCTGAAATTGCCATCTATACATGTCAGGTGAAGGTTGAAGTGCTACAGTCACATTAGCACCAGCCTCTGTGAATAATCATTTAACCTCCTCCTCACATTAACTGACACATTAACTCATAAATACGAATTTACACAAACAGTGATGCACTGTGTTTGAATAGGGAGACATCATTATTCTAGTGATGTGTTATCACCTTGTTTTGTTCAATTTTCAGACTATAAACTGCAGCATCGCTCTCATACACTCTTTACAGTTAGTTATCGCTCTTCTATGTATTACTCACATAACATCCCATCTTTTTTGTGTTTGACTGTGGGGCATCTTCATTGAATAGAAAGCTAATCTGACCTTAAAACCTTTTGAATAACCTGTTGAATGAATAACAAACAGGAGGTTAAAAAACAAACAAAAAACTATTATAAAAGCTTTATAAATGTAATTTTCTGGTGAAGTTCAGTTGCTTTCTGTCCTTGAAAACCTTCCAATTTTTGGTGTAATTTTGTGCCGAGTACATCTTTAGCTGACATGGTGCCTGCCTCATTTCAAACTCATAACATGTGGAAGCCACAAACAGGCTTGGCGGAGCTGGCATGACATGAAAGATTAAATGTGAAGCAAAGCGATCTGCTAATCGTAATTTAGGGAATATAAAGCACGCTGCGATGATGGCAGACTGCAGCACTGGTGGCTGAAGTGACCATGTGTTACATCATATCCATGTCCAGCTGAGCTCTTTTGCTCACGTGAGGTGAGAGGATTGAGCCCAGGATTGTTTGGGGATTAGTCAACAGGACTTACCAGATTCAGAGATTCAGAAATTAAGGGACAGGAGCGCCACAGCGGCGGGGTCACATTGTTCCAGAAGGAATAAGGAAGCACTGAGTCACTGCAACGAAACTATAAATCAAAAACAAGTTCTGTCCTTCTTTCTGTCTCCGCACACAATCTCTTTTTTTCTCTCACACACACACACACACATAACACAATTTTCCTCCTCATCATCTGTGCACCCCCCCAGCCCAGCCCCACCACCACCACCACCACCAATCGCCTAATTCTCATGGCTTTACACGCTTTCAGTCTGGAAAAGAAGGAAGGCGTGCTCGGCTGAACAGATGTGGAGATCTCAGCTGCCTGTCTATGGATCATAACGTCCCCTCTCTCTGTGTTCCTCTCTACCTAACCATTTACTCTGCTTATCCATTGGGGTATAAGAGGGACCTTCCTCAAAGTGTTTTGTGCAGTCGAAGGATTTAGTGGCACTAGTACTTTTTTCTTTGCGTGAGTTTTTGAGCCGAGCTTCAAACTGGAGACACAGACAGACACCGACTGCTGGGATCAGTTGATCCAGCTGCAGCTGTCCAGTTCAGGTGACTGGGCGCCCTGTGAGTTAGACATCCTCCTCTTTTCTTTTTAAATATCTGCTTGGTGTGTGTGTGTGTGTGTGTGTGTGTGTGTTGGGCTTTACATGTGTCTGCCTATAAATTCATTGGCTGAGTACTTTTGCACACTGGATGTCACATGCAGACCAGTACAGTTTAATGAAAAATGATACTGTAGAACTTCATGTTAAATCTCAGTATAAAGTCATCATAAGACAATAATCAGGCACTGCATATGGAAGTTAATGAGAGCTGCTCATGTGGGAATTGGAGGCGCAGAGTCTTGTTTACTATCAGCCACTTATGATCTAATTCAGGTGCAACAGCAACTGTTATCTTTATTAAATATTATTCAAAGCACAGGTCATTTCTCTACTTCTTAATTATTTTTTTTTCCTGCTGTCGTATAATCTGTTTGCATGTTTGAGTTACCTCACACACACACACACACACACACACACACACACACACACACACACGTCAAGATGTCGAAGTATGTTTGGGATTAAATGGTCCTGAAGCTCAAGGGGCATAACAGAGCAGATTAGCTGATATCACAGCTACATCAGAAAATTCAACTTGATAGCAGAATCCTTTGGGAAGGTTTACTGAGTTACTGATTTTCTCCAGTTCAGACTTGTCCTGCATTTTCCTAATTTTCACTTTTCTTTACTGCTTCTGTCTGATTGATTCTTTTCATGTTGAACATCAGACTCATTTGGCAACAAACAGCCAGCAGCAGTTTCAGTGTTGATCAGACTCTCGTCCAAATATTCACAAAACAAAAGAGACACAGATTTAATCCAATATAACAAAAAGACATGCAAAGACAAAAAAAGGATAACATGAAATTAAAAAACAAACTTTAGTAGCATACAAGACAGACAAGATGCATAAAGTTGAAGCATGGCGCAGGACAAAAACACTAAAAGTTAATATAAACTATTTCCATGTTGGTCCTCGCCTGTCCCTCTGCTACATTACAGCTGTGACATGCATATTTAACCCTTTTCATACTGGTTCATGTTGTTCCAGGTGACACCCAGAAGGTGGAGATTCCCAGAAGAGAGATAGAGGTGGTTAAGGGACAGATGGTGGTGTTACACGCCTGGTACAGCCCCAACTCAGACATTTCCAAAAACTCTGTCGTTTGGCACTTCGTGGGAAATGAATCCAAGCAGGTGAGACAGTCAAAACGTAAATTGTGAGACGCATCTGTAAACGATCGACTGTGTAGCTGACCCTGCTCTGACCTCTGGTGGAGCAGAGGAAGGACAGCTATCTCCAAACCAAACAATTAGAGCAAAAACAAATAATTGATTAATCAATTAGTTGAGAAAGAAAAATAACCGTTTTGTTATGTTGTAAGTTGTTTTGTTTTTTTAAGCAAAAATGCCCAGAAATCTGTAGTTTCAGTCTCTCAAATCTGAGAATTTGCTCATTTTAATTTAAAATATCTTTTGGTTGGAACTGTCGCCCAATTAAAAATGAATTTCAGGAATGTTTTCAGGAATGTTTAAGAACCAGCTAGGCCTTTTTATATCTGAGGCCTACCTCACCTCTGAATTTATGCAAGAGGAAGCACGCTTTTTTTGTATCACATGACACTGTTATATCCTGAGAAACCCATCCACAGATCTGTAAGGTGAAAAAGATGATCTGTAGAGATTAGGATTATTGCCAACACCACAGCTGATGTCTAATTCTTAGCGGAAGGAAGGAAGGATATATGGGTGTTATTACCGAAAGGGTGCCACTAATGATATTTCATCTCTACTTTTAACTGCACCTCCCACATGTAGCACGAACTGCTGGTGAAACTGTACATACAGTATCTGCACATACGGAGCCATATGTGTGTGTGTGTGTGTGTGTGTGTGTATGTGTGTCAGAGTGTGTAGGGTCTTTGCATGATTAATATAATCTAAACAGTTTCAGTGTCCGATGCCTGTGAGCTTAACTCAAACAGAAAATCAGCCTAAAATTCAACACCACCATCTGTACATGCCAGGATTATCCTTATGAAGGACGTTGATTTCTGTTATAATGTTAAGCTGCACATCTTAATATGCTTGCAGCAAATAAAATTAAAAATATTTCAGTGAAATGACTAGAGAGATGTCTCTGCCGCACTTTATTTTCAGAACGTATTTTGCTTTATGAAGATGGCTCCTACAGTACAGAAATATTGATCAAATTATTACTAATTAATGATACTGTTCAGCTGTTTTTAGTCAAATATTTCCATGTTTTGTTTTGTTTTGTTTTTCTCTGCAGGTAATAAACTTCAGCTCAGGTGAGGTTGGGCACGGCCAGAACGAGTTCACCAAAAGAGTTGGCTTCAGTGTGGCCATGCCCTCAGCCAACATCTCCATCTCCATCAAGAACACGCAGGAATCTGACTCCGGACGCTACATGTGCAATGTCATCATCCATGGAGGTCCTGGTATCTCCGGAGAGGTGCGCCTTAATGTCAAAGGTAATGGACCACAGCAAGAATTTAAAAAGGTTGGATTTAATCAGAAAATGGCTATGACACAGCTCACACACTTCCCCTGGATTTTGAAATTCAGGCACTGAACATACTGTGTATGGAGGATTTTGGATTGGACCTGTCTGTTAAAAATCATGTTTTTATGTGAGCAAGCACCAACCAAATAAGATTCATCTGCTGTTGAGGGATTCTCTAGGCTCAGAAGTCATTATGTCATCCTCCAGCAGCAGATGGAAACAGTGAGGGACAAAACATTTAATTTTTCTGCAATATGGCTACTGCCCTTAGAAATCTCCACCTTGTTAGTTGTGGATTAAAGCCTAACGTACAAGTTCAGTAAGAGGTCATTGTTCCTATATCCTCATCTTACATGTGTTAACCTGACGACACTGTCTGTCTCTCTCTCCAGTCCCTCCCTCTCCCCCTGTGTGCACCATGACAGGGAACCCAGTGGTGAAGGGCAACGTGACTCTGAGCTGTAAGTCCAGTCATGGAAAACCCGTCCCTCATTACAAGTGGACCAAGGCTGCACCCATGTCCGAGGTCTTCTTCTCACCAATGCAGAGTGAGTATTTCCTGTCAACACAATCAGACGTTCACTCATGTATGTATATGTAAATGTATATGTAAAGGGTTAGTTCACCCAAATTACAAAAAAAACATATTTCCTCACCTCTAGCGATATCTACCCGTGCATATAACAAAGGTTTGTAGCACTCGCAGCATTTTTAAAAGAAAATAACATCCATCATCTCTTTCCAGAAACAGTGTCTCACTTACTGCTTTCTACCAAATAAATTGTCGCTATGAAAACGCTGACAGAGCAACACGGAGACAGTTTCTATAAAAAAAGATGTTGCTGAGTTCTTTAAATTTACTTTCTCAAAGCCCTGGGCACCACAAATGAAATTTCACACACCACCATTGTATCGGGGTGAAGGCAGAAATCACAGAGGCAGAAATGTCAAAACCAGGACAAATTAAATTAAAACTAGGTGCATGGCTAGATACTACAGGAGGTAAGTGAGAAAATATGCTGTTTGGAATTTGGTTGAACCAACTCTTTAACCAATGGGAGACGTGTTTCACATTAAATTCCCTGAACGTGGTATCATAAATACACCTGAGCCACATTTTAAACAAGCAGTCTTGTCACAGTAAATGTTTAGTAAAAAGGATCTTTTAAAAAATGATCATTTTTACCTTTGAAAGGAAAAGTTTTCATTTTGTAAAATACGCTCATTCGCTTTCTTGCAGAGAGTTATCTCATCTAACTCGACAAGAAAACAAATGAGCGTATTTTCAAAAATGTCAAACAATTTCTTTAAAATGGTTTGTTTTAGAGCCACAAAGAAGTGACATTGCATCTTTAGTTATGTATCAGTGTCCAGTAAAGACAGATATGGATCAAACAGAAGCATAAGTGGGAGAGAAATGATCTGTAAGCCTGTTTCCGTGCGGGTCCAAAATGTCATGCACCTCGCTGTTGACCCTAACACCTAACATGCAGATAAGGCCGAGTCTGTGTCCTCATGTCACATACTGTGCATGATCTTAAGTCCCAGACACAGCCTATAGGCTTTACTTTGCTGATAGCTCTTCCAAATGCACCTCAGATATGCCATAACATGCGGCATGAAATCCTCAGCTTGAGACAACACCCACACAGCACATTCCTCTCACATTACTGCTACTTGTAGATGTTTCCAGATCATGCTGCAGAGAAAACACCATCTGTTTCTGAACAACAGGACTTAGGATTGATTGAGTATTGACTTAACTGCTTTGATCTCTGGCTCTCATCTCTTTATGGCGGAAAAGTCCTCATACTCATAAAATGAAAACTACTCCCTCTGATTGTGCATTGACCCATGGCTTTATGCAGTGCAGTATGCTCACTCTCGCCTACATCACATGTGTGTCCACACCCTCTTACATGCCACCGACACTCGAGTTCAAACCATGTGTTCATCTTTTTTTTTTTTTTTTTTTTTATCTGCGCTGATGTATGCTCTCGCTATGACACTTGAACTCAAATCTCTTTCAGCAATCTCTCTCTCTCTCTCTCTGTTTCTCTTTCTGCTGATCCTCTCTCGGCACTCCTCATTTCCTGTTGACCTTGGTGCCCAATCTAACAAGCCCCATGTCAGTACTTGATCAACCCCTCTAAGAGGCATAAGTTGGATTTGGGACTGCGAGTGCGGCGGATCTCACTCTTCCACCCCCTCCCCCATCAGTCTGTACCATTCCTTACCTACCTCACACTCATGCTCACTCTCTCTTTGCCATCTTTCCTTCTGCACAAAAAAAAAAAAAACAGAATGGAGAACCTGCCCCCAAACCATGCTTGTCCTTGGGTTCATGGGTAAGGGTTTACACTCATACATTTTTCCACTTACTTCCCCAACTCCATCCCTGCCTCACCTGCAAACCGCGACATCCTGAGGAATCACAGTTTCTGTAGTCGAGCCATTTTCCTTGAACATGTCACTCCCCTGAATCACAGTCATAAGCTGTAGAAAAGCTTTAAAGGACAAAAATCAACCCGATTTGTAAATATGCTCTCAGGATTATGTTTCATAAATGATTACCATCTAAAACAGCTTGGCATACTGTAGGTGTCAAGATAATCCCATTCAACTTTAAAGATTCACATTCTCCTTCCACATTCAATGCTTAAATAATCAGAAGAAAAATTTAAACTCTCTAGGAATATCATTGTAATCATATGGAAGAATGAACAGCTGTTTTACTTTGTATATTCATTATTATGAGACTGAGACTTGCATATTTGACCATTTTGTAAAGATGGGTTGAATTTGCCCTTTAAATCTTTGCAGTATGTGAGTTATGTTAGATTTAGCCTTCATCCTTTTGCATTCATTCATCTTTTTATTATGCACTATATATAGACTAAGAGTAAGCCAGTACGCTCTGCCCTGAAGTCAGTGTGTCCAGGCTGGTTAGTCTGGTGTGATCTGAAGGTTTCTTTGAACATCTGTCTGGTAACAAATCACTTTTTAGAGGTCATAGTAGGGCTGAAATTACTAGTTGAGTCAATTGACGGGAAAGATTAATCGCCAGCAGTTTTGAAAATGTATTAATTATTTCAAGAAATACAGAAATATTTGCTGCATCTCTCAGTTTGTATATTTTTATTGTAAACTGAATATGTGTTTTAGACTTGGTCAGACAAAACAAGTGACCAAAGGCATCCCTTTGGGTGTAATCATTAGTTGCAGCCCTAGTCCAAAGCAGCAGTTTAATATATAAATTGAGTGGCATGTGGATGCAATGAATGAATAATAAAATAAGTTAATGGATAGGCAGATGTGTTTCGTGTAGTCCTGTTTTAGTTCCATTTCCATATTGTGTCCATTAGATTGCAGAAATTTATTAGAAATGTAGTTCTTAATCTTCATCCATTAGGCCTGTAAGAGGAAATTATTGTTAATGGGTAAATTATAGTAATTACTGCATCCATTTTCTTCTGACATGAAATAGACTGTGTGTATGGATTATTATATAAATTGCAAAAATGAATCCACTGTAGCTTTAACAATATATGGAGCCATGTGAGGTAGCAAACTATATATATGTGCTCTATACAGATATGCTGCTGATTTACATTAATCATGTGTCATATGTCAAAGCTTTGACAAACCAACTCATTGACCTTGCAGTGATGGCAGCGTAATATGAGTAATGCTCCTGTCTTGATGTGTAGCAGCAACCACTGCAACGTCAGATCCCCTCCAGCCCTGCCGCTGGAATCTGATCGCTGTGCGGGCTTGAACTCGTTCCAAGCTCACAGTCAGCTGATGTTCTGCTAATCTGTCACAATTGGGTTTGGTACACCACAGCTGGTTTTCAAGCCCAGGGATTAAATAATAAGGGAGGAATTCGCAACTGTTTTATTTGGCACCTGAGTTTATTTTGATCTCCAAGGCATAATGTAATACTCCGGTTGATAGGTTAACAATAAGGCATTTATCGATCTGTAAATAAATACCATCTTTCCTTACTTTGCATTAAATAAATTTAGTGTATAAGCAGGGTTTTTACTTTGCGATCATGTTTAGTAACATTTGAAAATTCTGACTTCTTCATTCAGTTACACTTGTTTTAGTTGCTAAAATCTAAAGTTAGCTGCAAATATACTGTAGTCTACTATTGATTGTGGTTTGTGTGCACCTACTGTACCTACATGAACTCACTCCTGGTGGTGCAGTAATGTAGCAGATGGTCCAGACTAGTGTTACAAAAAAAGAAGCCCAGTCTATGCCCCCCCCAAAAAAAACTTTGGGATGAAGGCAGCTGTTTAGACACAATGATTGTTCAGGATTTTCTGCTCTCTTGCATTAATATGTTGCTCGCTGGCATAAGGTGAACCTTGACTTTTCATCCGGGATGATTTGGATGAGTCTCTGGGTCGCATTACTTTTCTGAGTGTGACAGACAGGCTTGCATAAACGCTCATAAGACGCCACCCGACCGAACAACACTTTAGGAGGGCGATTCCACAAAACAGACGCACAAACCGCTGTCATTTCCTTACGTCCCCACGAAAGCAAAAACACATCAGATGAAGACATGCTGCGATGTGACGTCTAAGATTGGATTTCAGAGGATTTGTTGTGATAAGTCCCTCATAAAGCTTGTTTATTTTTCTGCAGCCTGTGTTTGCAACAACACAGCATTTTGAAGCCAGATGTGGCAAGAGGAACAGATTGTGTTTAAACAGCAACACCCAGTTGTGAAAAGCACTGTGACGGATGCTCACACTTCTCACACTGCTGTGTCATGACCTTGGTGTGAGAAAATATTAAAACGAAAACTGCTGACAAACATCATTATGTTGCAAGACTGCAGAATCGTCTGCAGAACTCTGCGCTGTAGGACTGCACCAATAAACTAAATACAGTAGATATTGGAAATGGGCCAAAAGTGGATTAAATTCTAGATAGTGGGTGGGAATCAGTAACTAATGATTCAACACTACCATGATATGACCACAGTAATGGTATCATGACTCTGTGCTACATGATATCTGTGTATATGAAGAGGAAAATACATTTTCATCAAGCAAGAATACACTTCAATCTCTGGTGTCAAATAATGCTAATTTGCCTGCTTTCTATGAGAGATTAATTATCACAATGTATGTGTTCATTATTGTATTATTGTATGTAGTGTAAATTTGTGTTTGCCACTTATACATGTAGCTCCCTGTGAAATATACTGTGGTACAACAATTTAATGTCTACCTGTATAGTTTTCTTGGCTCGTGCTTCCCAACCCTCATGCACAGATCGCATAAATATATGATTGTGAAGTGTGTGTAACTGTGTGGTTGTTTTGCAGATGAGAGACAAGGCACCCTCAGGCTGAGCAACCTCACTAAAAGCATGTCAGGGAAATACATGTGCCGAGCCAGCAACACGGCCGGCTCTGACAGCTGCTCCATTAACCTGGAGGTTATCACCTGTGCGTGCACAGTAAAAAACTCTATTTTTACTCCACCACACCCCAGAGTATTCAAGAGTGTTTTTAAATGACGCTGCTGTGACTCTCATAATGTGTGAATACATTGTGTGCTCCCGTTTTCCAGCTTCCAATGCAGGCGTGATTGCAGCAGCTACAGTGGGGTCAATAGTGGGACTGGTGGCCATGGTGCTCTTCCTCATATTCATATTGAAAAGGAGACGAGACACTGAGGAGGAGATAGCCAATGAGATTAAGTGAGAGTTTCACTTTGTAATATGTGTGATGAAAATTTAAAGAGCTTTACTCATCTGCATAAATGTCTATGTCTAAATGTCTAAGTTATTCATTTGTAATAAATATAAATAATGTGCTCTAGTGTTAAAGCCCAGTGCCTACACTGGTGTAAAACACTGTTCTCAAAGTTGTCGTCAAGATCAAGTGAAAAACATGTATTATTATTTTAAAGGTACCTTGTGGACTTTTCTTCTGAACAGTTGCATCTAAATTCTGTGTTTCTCACCAAAATACATTGTTTGTGTCGCTGAGGCCTAGAAAATGTGTTGAATGCATTTCCGTCCTTCATAAAAAATTTCACTGTTGTCCCATATATCTTTCATTTCATGAGCTGAGATAAACAGCCACTTTCACATCTGTGTGACAATGCGTTTTTTTTAAATAATCCAAAGGGTTTTAAAATGATTTATTTACCTTAAGAAGTGTTATTATTATTTGATTTTCTCAACCCTTCAGTTTAACTGGAAAATAAAAAATACCCAAATTTGGAGCTACATGTTTTTTCCTGGACTGCAACATTTTTCAAAGACATTTTTTCACAAGTTATTCCATTTTTTTTTTTGGAGAGAGGCAATTTCTTGACCTGTTACCACCACTAACCATCGATTAGTTGATTAGTGTGACACCAAAAGACGTCATAAAGCTCACGGTCCCTTTCTGCATCTTCCACTTTGTGTTTTCTGGCTTGCATGCACTACTGTACATGTTTGCATTACTCGCCCTCTGCAGTCAGCAGGAATGTGTATCATGTCACCTGCATGCTCGCACGGTTACATGTACGTCCTTGCAAGTATGATAGTAAAGCACGAGATACAATCAAAACAGGGACAAGCTCATCAAAACATTGCTCTATAACAAACTCCACAGGGTACCTTTAAGTAAGAAAGTAAATTTCTCATGTTTTTTTTATTTAGTTTTCTGTGATTTTCATTACTTACTTACCTCTCACTCTCTTCTCTGTCTCTGCCACAGGGAGGATGCTCAGGCACCAAAGCGAGTGTCATGGGCAAAGAGTAACACCGGCTCAGACATTGTCTCCAAGAATGGCACGCTGTCCTCCATAGCCACCAGTCCTCGGCCGAGAGACCCCCACCAGCCCAACTTCCACTACCCATACTCCCCCATATCCGCTTCAGACACAGGCTCGGTGATCAACGCCTACCAGCTGCGACCTGGAGAGGCAAACACCTTACAGGGACTTCCGGGGTACAACATCGGAGCAACCCCTTCACGTAAACACAAGCGGCCTCCCAGTATGAACGGGGCCCCTCCGCAGCTTCTCCGGAGCCCAGTGGTTGCCATCCCTAAAAGGACTGAGGGGGCTCAGCCTCAGGTGGCACCTCCACTCACTGTGTCCCCACAAATCAGCTCCTCCACTCTGACACGCATGGGAGCTGTTGCCGTCATGGTGCCTGCTCAAAGCCAAGCTGGCTCACTGGTGTAGCCAGCAGAAGCATCTCTGATGGGAAATGAAGGACAGTGGTTGAGGATGGAGAGAAAGTATGCCTTGTAATGAAAAGCACTTTCTCCATGAAACCTGAAAGGGTGTAAGAGAAGAAAATGTCTCATAGCTGGTTTGTGCGTCATTTGCACAAACGCTCCCTTCCCTCTTCTGTCTGTTCAACTGACTCAGTACAGTGTTCTTCATTCCAGTTTCTTTTTGTATGCTGTGTTATGGCTCACTACAGAAAAATATAATTTTATTTACACGCTTGTGAAGAGATCTTTGAAACGGTATCCAATAGTGTTATGATTGTTACACAGTATTATATGAAATACCAGTTATCATAAGAGAGTCGTGTTCATTTAATGCAATCAGTCTGAGGACTAAACCAGTGGTTCTCAAACCTTTTTCACGTCAAGGACCCTTAAACTGACACAAATAAGACCACGGACCCCCATCTGATAAGATTTTTGCTTATAGATGTTTTTTACAGAAAGACCAGAATAGTCATACATTCTGTCATTGTGTTAATTATGGATGGAATTATAGTGGAAATAAATTGTTCCCCTTTTTGCTGGGGACCCCCTAGAACCCCCTCAAGGACCCCTGGAGGTCCTTGGACCCCACTTTGAGAAGCACTGCTGTAAACCACAATAAACAGTTCAATTTGCAGTTCGATTTGCAGTTTTTGCAAAATGTTTTGGATACATTTGTATTATATATTAATAAACAAAACCTGAACACGTCATTTCATTTCTATTTCACTGCACCCGGCTGTTTGAGGAACAGTTCACTTCTAACTGCACTAGTTCAGAGCTAAACCCAGCAAAATCGCAATTCAGGTATTTCAACAAAAACAAAATCGTTTGTTACTTTTCAGACACTCACTTGCTTTGACCCATATTTACTTGTGCTCACCTGATGGTTGTTTATTGAAGCGAACAATGTCAGTGTGGTGTCACGACACTGTTGTCTACTGAGAGAACATACTGTATGAGTATATTGCCTGTTATGGTAGATGGAATGTAACCAAAATAGTGAGTATAACATTGTTGAATTTGATGGTTTCTGACTATTTTAAGGTGCTTGATATAACTTGATATAATTACTGTAAACATGTGAGGCCATTGTTGAGATGACAGTTTGTTGATTTCTGCTGATGGTCTTGTGTGTTTCATGGTAATTATACTAAAGTCTTGAAATAATGTGGCAGTCATGTATTGATGTTGAAAGGCTACATGTAGCACTTTTAATGCAGTTTTGATTGTTTTTTCAATAAAGTGTCCTGGAGTGTTTGTTTTTTTTTAGCATGATTTACTTAAAATGACTTCACTTAGAAACACATTACTACTAATGCAAACAATTCATACTGGTGGCAGAAATTTTAAGTAAAAAATATGTTTCAGGTAATCCTTTGATAAAAGTTGAGGTCATTTTATTTGGAGTGTGAACAGCAAATAGAGTTTGCAAAGTGACACATTATCCACAGTACACACCACATGTAGCTGTTTTTTTACATACTACAAAACACACAATAGGGTAAAATACAGTAACCATGAACATAAATGAGATCTGGAAGGCCACTTGAGGATAGAGATGCTTAAACTGTGTTATAAGATGTGTAACATACACATCACCACAATAGAATAACCAAACCGTTACTAAAATTAAAGTTTGTGTCTATTTATTTTAAAATAAAAGAGGAAAAAAAAAATCTCAAATTGAATGAAAAAGTTCTAATGAGCAGCCTTTATAGAAAAACAAGACTAAGTCCAGTCATGCTGGCAGTCCCACAAGAAACAAAATAACCTAAATGTAGTTACCCCAATTAAAACAGGTTCATCCTCTGTACAGTGGCCATTATACTGTATAACATCTCAGACTAAGCTGCTCAGGCTCAGCCTCCAGCTGCATTATGTACTTCCATAAGTAAGTAAGTTGTCAACTTAAGTTGTACTTCAGCTGTGCTTTGGGCCAAAAGCTAATGTTGACATGCCTGTAGCTAGAATATTAGCATGCTATATTAGCATGAATCTCAACGTATAGCTGGAAATTGGGTCATTACTACAAGTGATATGCTATCCTGAACTCAAGTATTGTATAAATGGACCTGCAGGTGGCGCTACATGAAAAGTCAGGGAATAGCCAATGTCTTTAGGACTCATCCTCAATGAACAATGAAAGTGCAAAACGTTCTTGAAAATTCATCCGATACTGAGATATTTCACTCTGAACCAATGATCGACCACAAACTGACACATTGATATTGCCATATTTAGAGCATTAGTGTATTTAAAAATCTAAGTTTTGCTGACTGGTTCATCCCAAATCCTCTAATGACCTTTGCCACCTTTGGAACAGCTATGATGCAGAGGACAACTGAGGAAACCAGTCACACAGTAACAAACCAGAAGTTAAGACCATCACAATATGGTCATCACTGAAGTCACTTAAAGGTCCAGGAAAGAGATTTATCATGACTCTGACAGCAGATTTCGGGAGATGATCATCCTCATCACCTCATTTGTTCCTTTAAGGGAAACAAGAGCAAAACAGAAAAGTCATCCAAACTGTAATTGTTATAAAACCTTGACATGGTTCATTTAAATGTAAGGAAATGAATCATAATGAAATCAGATGTCCTGTTATAAAAGCTCACCTTCTAGGATCTGATGTACTCGAATGTCACGGACAAACTGCTGCACTGCATAGTCTTTGAGGTAACCGTACCCACCATGCATCTGAAGAGCCTGGTTGCAAATCTGTTGAGGTAGAATAGATAATAACATTATTAATAATATGGAAAAACCTGAGACACAAGTGAAACAAGTACAAAAATCTGACAGTTTTCTTTTCAGTGAAAATATCATTACTCTCATGTTCACACTCAGTCAGTATTACTCACATTAAAACACTCATCTGTGGCAAAGAGCTTGGCCATGGAGCAGAGGGAAACGGCATCAGACCGGTTCTCCTGAAGCGCCGTCGCGGCTTCACGCACCAGAAGGCGAGACGCAACCAACTTAGTGGCCATTTCTGCCAGTTTGAACTGAAGAAACTACAAACATAACACAGACAGGGAGAGAGAAGGAAAGACAACTTCAACATCACTGGGAGAGTGTGTTAATAGACTTAATAGACTAAAAACTGAGCTACTTACCTGGTTGTTGGAGAGTGTCTCTCCAAACTGCTTGCGTACCAACAGGTGATCCCTCGCCAGCTGTACACAGGCATGTGCCGCCCCAAGAGAACAGGATGCTGTCAGCAGAGTATTTATATAAAAACAAATTAATAAATGAAAAAGAATTAAATTCACTTCTTTACATATCCAGGAAATCTATATTTGGATTTCATCATTTTCCATCATGAGAGTAATTCCAATCATTTTCTCTAGCTAAGGGAATAATAAACATATTTGGGTATCAAAGAGCTGTGAAATAGAGGGGTGACTAATTGGATAGTGTTTTCCTCCTCACCAATATTAATCCTTCCTCCATTCAGGCCTTTCATGGCGATGGTGAAGCCTTGTCCTTCCTCACCAAGCCGGTTGGTCACTGGCACGGCACAATCCTCAAATATCACCGCCCTGGTCGGCTGAGAGTTCCAACCCACCTGGAGAGGAGATTGAGGAAGAGCTGTGTGACTTAATTGTGCCATCTAGTGGTAACCTGTAAACATTAGCTACAGAGCAACATAATTAGATCAAAAAATGTTTTCAAACATCAATGAACTCTACCTTCTTTTCTTTTTTGCCAAAACTGAGGCCTGGGGTTTCCTTCTCCACCACCAAACATGAGATGCCTTTGGCTCCTTTGCCTCCTGTTCGGCACATCACAATATATACGTCTGTGTCTCCTCCTCCACTGATGAAGGCCTGAAAGTCATAAAGAGATGAGAAATGTTTCTGGCTCACTGTATATATAGTAGGCTTCAAACCACATGTGAGCAACGACAGTTTTGAAATTACCTTAGAACCATTCAAGACGTAATGGTCACCTTTCCGCTGTGCAGTTGTCAGAAGTGAAGCAGCATCACTGCCACTGCCTAAAATCAAAGGTTAGTGTGTTGTCAGTCTCTACATACAGGCACAGGAATCATTATTGGTGGTACATTTCGGAGTGTTTGTTTCCTTTAAGTTTGTGAATGACTGACCTGGTTCAGTGAGACAGTAAGAAGCAAACTTTTCCATTGAACAGAGGTCAGGGCAGAACTTCTCCCTCTGCTCAGTATTGCCAAAGGTGTCTATCATCCAGGCACACATGCTGCAAAGTAAAGAGCAGAGAAAATATGCCTGAAAACAACCATCATACTACATTATATGGTCATAATACAATTTATTTATCTTTACTTACATTTCACCTTTTAATATTTTTTTTTTATACAAGGCTTGTGTTCTGGCAACTGTCCTTCACAAAACTGACAATTGGTCCGGCAAATTTAGACCATCCTGTGAATTTTTATTTTCAGCAACAACCAGCCTGAGATCATCTTTTACCTATAAATTCTCTCATTAAAAAAAAAAATCCTTTAGCTGCAGACAAGTGTCATTATAGCGACGTAAGGGGCTCGTACTTGTGGATACTGATGTAAGCTGTGGTGCTGACGCATCCTGTGGACAAGGCCTCAAAGATGACTGACGTGTCCAGCCGAGAAAGACCTGATCCTCCAACGTCAGGCTGAACATAGATCCCGCCAAACCCCAACTGGGCTGCCTTACGCATTGTCTCAACGGGAAATATTTCCTGAAAAAACATACCAAAAAAAAATATATATATATACACCAATAAATGATGATAAACTTTAACTTAAATACACTAGGGATAATCTATTGTAGAATCTGACAAATTCTAATATCAGCATGATTCAACAGTGTTTATGACATACAGCACAGTAAAGGATGAGGGAGGTGCACCAGTAATTTCAAAATGATCCTAACAATGGTTCAGTTTTAGGATGTGTGTTTCTATCCATCTCCTTTGGGAAACTGGATCTTCTGGAGATGCTCATATGTAAACTGCATTTACAGTGATACCCTGTGGCCAAAGATTATGAAGCCAGTGAAAGCGCATTTGAAAGGGATCTTTTAAGTATTGTAAGTATGAACAGGAGGAATGATTACAGTGAGGAAAACCTTATGTGTTCATAGGGGCACCTGACTGTTGTTTTAAGTCAGACTTGAAAAATTGTGAACCTGTTCTTTAATGCCTGGCTCGAGCATACCTTCTGGTCCCACTCCGCCATGTGTGGAGCCATTTCATTGGCTGCGAAGTCAAAGGCCACTTTCTGAAACTCCTTCTGTTCATCTGTGAGTCCATGAGCAGCTGTCATCAAAGAGTTGCGTTAGAGAACATACAGTACATACCGGCAAAATGAAATGCAATCATACTGGTGCTCTGACACTTCATTTCCAGAATGCAGAGATAAAGGTGTAACAAATGCAACTGTCACATTGCTTTTGAATATCTTATCTATCACAGTAGCATAAAGGTTACAGATGCAGGTGCTTGCTTGAGATAAACGAGACACTCTTCTTCTTCAGCAGTGTGTAACTGCAGGAAAGAGGGTAGTGAGTAAAAAAAAGCCTCCGAAGTCTAGAAAAAAAAAGGATTAAATTATCTATCTCTGGTTTTGCGGAAGTGTCCTTCACACATCTTACCACGACCTGCCTGAGAAGAGAGAGGGGCGGTGTTAAGGAGGGGTGTGTAGCCCTCTCTGCCTCATGACTGGACGACCAAAACTAACCAATGACAGTCAGGTAAAGCAAATATTAAAGCATTACATTAACCGCTAACTGTTTGGGTTCACTCTAACTGTCTTATAAATGGCCAAAAGACTATGTGTTTGCGTGTTTGAGAGCTGTAAAGGTTCATGCTAAAACCGGTCCGTTAGCTTACTATAAAGTTACAGTCAGTTATGGACGCCGGTGCGGTGCCATTCAAGGTTTGCATAACACACAACTGTCGAATTAAGCTGACATTGCTTTTTTCCGGGACTTACGGTCGACGCATGAAGCTATTCCTCGTCTCTGTGAGCTCCTGTTGAATATTAAACGGTGGCTCCTGCAGATGCTGTAGCCGAGTTTGGCGATTCTCGTTAGAGGTCCGACCGCCGCCATGTTTAACTGGTTATGTCAGACAGGGCGGCGCTGCTGCTGCTGGGAAATGTAGTTTTAACAACAGGGAAGCGGCGTGTATACAAGAAAACAGCCGTGAAAGCCGTTACAACGCAAACGGAAGCCGCTGGTAAACAAATCAACTGCACTGATAAATTTGTTAACGTCACGTGTCGCGGATTTTTCCGCGGGTTTTAATGGCTGCACGTTCACCTGACAAACTACTGATCCAAAGGTACGATTATCAGAGTTTATAGAGGTCATCTACGGTTTATAGCTGCATTATAATCTGTATAACTGCCAAACTATATGAAGTTGGTTTACATATGTTGCTCAGGTTTGTGTGGAGCTCTCAAAAAGTAATTTTTAATCTCTGTCATGCACCACTAATGTTGCAGATGAAGAATTAGCATGCTACCTTCATGGGCTCATTTGAAACCAGAGTCAATTTTAGAGCATGCATTTCAATTTCTAATGTATTCACGTACAAAAATCACTGCAGTGAGCAAAAGATCCTCTCAATTGTATCACCCACAATACATTTAGCTGCAAGTTTATTAGGAGCACCTATAGCCAAGGATCATTTTAGAGGCTGTAGTTTGTTGTGCTGTTGAAATGTATTGAAATATTTGTATATGCAGTACTGTGCAAAAGTTTTAGGCACTTTTAGATGTTTAGATTCTTATGCAGTACCATCAGGGAGATGTCTGATTGGTCCCAAATTTATTCTGCAGCATGACAATAACCCCAAACATACAGCCAGAGTCATTAAGAACTATTTTCAGCAACAAGAAGAACAAGGAGTCCTGCAACAGATGGTACGGCACCCACAGAGCCCTGATCTCTACATCATCGAGTCAGTCTGGGATTACACGAAGAGACAGAAGCAAATGAGACAGCCTAAAATTTATTAATCTCTAAATAAGTTCTCCAAGAAGCTTGGAACAACCTGTCTGCCAAGTACCTTGAAAAACTGCACGCAAGTGCACCGAGGAGAACTGGTGCTGTTTTAAAGGCAAAGCGTGCTCACACCAAATATTGATTTCATTAAGGTTTCTCCTGTTTATTGAACTTTGTATGAAGTTAGTTGGTAAATAAAAACTATTCATGGCATTATTTTTGAAAGCATCCTCGCTTTACTTTTGTAGTGCCTAAAATGCTTTGCTTTGAATAATAATTTGGGTCTGATATAGTTTTTCCACAAAAAAAGATCATTTACCTTGTTAGAAATTCTTAGATTTGCATCTACTCCTTCTCCCTCACTGAAAAGTTTCCGTGTCACTATTATGGATGATGCATCATGTTTGAAACATGTCTCTTTACAGACTGTGAGAGATGCCTCCAAAGAAAAAGGCCAGCGGGAGTAAAAGAACAGTAAATTTAGGTAAGGGAATTAAATCACAGAGTAAAATTTCTTTTTTTTTTAAAATGATGAGTGTTGCCTCAACACACACAGCCAAAGATGACGATGGTGAAGCAGTCTCTCCTGCTAAGGAAACAGTTGGCAGGAAGAGGAAAGCTGCAGCTTCTGTTGAGCCTGGAAATAAGAAAAGCAAAGAATCATCTAGTCCCCCACAGTACTGTCACTGGCTGATGAAGTCTGAGCCTGAGAGCCGCTTTGAGAACGGGATCGATATGAAGGTACAGAGCAGAGACAGTCCCATCAGGACAGTCTGTTGTTGTTAGAAAAAAAGGGGAGGGGGGGGGGTGAGCTGCACACGTCTGATGCATCTGGTTTATTCTGCAGTTTGGGATCGAGGATCTGAAGGCTTTGCCTAATCAGACCGACTGCTGGGACGGCGTCCGCAATTATCAGGTAGAGCCACTGAACTGACTGCTGTAATCACAAAACCCTGAAAATGCTTTTTGTCATCTTATTCTCACCAGCCTTGTCCAAACTGTCTATCAGCAAGCAAAAGAAAAGCTTGAATACAATTGTTTATTTTCTTCTTCTCTCTGTGGGAAAGCTCTTCTAAACTGTCTGTCATCTCCAGGCGCGCAACTTCATGAGGCAGATGAAAGAAGGGCAGTCGGCTTTCTTTTATCACAGCAACTGCAAGGATCCGGGGATAGCAGGAATCATGAAAGTGAGTCACTTTCTTTCCCTTCTGAAAATATTCTAGTGATTAAAAAATGTTACTCAGTTTTATCTCCTTTTCTAGATTGTGAAGGAAGCCTATGTGGACCACACTCAGTTTGACAAGAAAGACGCCCATTTTGATGCAACCAGCAAACCAGACAACCCCAAGTGGAGCATGGTGAAATAATTCAGGAATAACCGCTAATGCAGAATATACTTATTTAGTACAATTACTGGTAATAATTAAGGATGAAGGTTAATCTTTTTTTTTCTCTCTCAGGTTGATGTCCAGTATCAAAGAATGATGAATCGTTACATTCCTCTGTCTGAGCTGAAAAAGTACCACCTGCAGCATCGCACCAAAGGAGGGCCATTAAAGGACATGGCGCTCTTTACAAGAGCCCGACTGTCTGTGCAGCCTCTCACCAATGGTAAGTAATAACTACGCTGTGCAATCTATTTTATTATCTAGTGTTTGGCTCATGGTGAACACTCATTCTGTTTTTTTTTTTTCTGTGCAGAGGAGTTTGACTTTGTCATGAGTTTGGAGGACCAAAAGCCGCTGTGAGGATTTGGATTCATGATGGGGTGAAATTATGAAGCAACAATTTAGTGCACCGTCATACCATCACCCCAATGATTATGGGGTAATTAGTTGACATTACTGTATTTCATTATACTTTTCTTATTCATAAATATTAAATGTATTGTCAAATCATGGCTTAGATCCACTTTTTACCTCCAGTATACCTCTGAACGATATCCAGCTTGCTCTTGCAGGACGTCAGTCACTGCATATCAAATCTTGAATGAACATATTCTTCGGCCACTATGGATAACAATCATGATGAGAATTATTGACTGTCAAAAGATAACTAGCCTAAAGTTTTCCCATTCTTTTTTGCACCGTGGACCATTTTTCTACTGACAATTTTGTTGCAGACCAGCTGTATACACTCTGTATTTCATTGTGGTTACTCACTTAAAAAAAACCTCTCAGTAACACATGTAGTGACCTCACACAAGTCCCCCTAATTAACATTTATATTCCATATATAAACTTTTAATACATGTTTTTTAACACAATACAGTTCAAGCTTAAGTGTTTAGGATTTGTCACAAATAGGAGATATAGTTGTTGACAAGTACATTAATAAACACTTATATCGGCTTACAACTACATTAGTGTGTTATAAACCATTTATTAACTGTTTATAAATGCTAAATAGAGCTTAAAGTGAAGCGTTACCCTTTAGTTAAATCATAATATTGTTGGTGGGGTGGCAGGAAGTGGAAGAAGTTACTGCGAAAAATACCCTGTAAAATATTATAGTTATACCTGACATAAATTCCAGATTTGTGATGTTTATGATGTATTTGTTCAAAGTGTCATTGGACTTTTGTACACACAGTATGTATTTGAAAATGAATAAAAGTGATTACAGTGCCTTTTCAAAGCCGTCACATGGTGTTACATGCCTCTGACTGACAACACAAATGGCCTAATGTATGTAGCAATTTTGAACACGTCATGTGTCAACACATTCACTCAGTTCTACAAAACAACCAAGCCTTTTTCCATTTGGCATCAATTTATTTGACTTTCGGGGACAAGGAATACTTAAGAAGCATTTTGCAAAAGATAGATAGTTCTACTGCAACTTTTCTCTGGTTAAAAGACTAAAATCATGTTAGAGGCAGGAGGATTTCATTTGCATGATACACTTAGGCACAACTTTCAAGTCTCTAATAGAGAAGATACAGAGGACTTCATACTATCAGACCTTATTAATACAAACACTTTGACATCCTTTCCTAACACCACTGGAATGCTGAGGTAAAGCGTACGATCACGAAAGGTCATTTTGTGGCACAGTGTACTTTATAATCAATGTACACAAACTGGAACAGGATAACTGGTTTTAGCTGGTCTTATTTACAGATCTAAAGTAAATGTGTGGGATAATACTTGAGCCCTCTCGCTAAAAAAGAAAAAAAAAGATTGAATTCCAGTTCCCATGTCCACTATTATTTGTGCAAACACACACAAACACAAAGAGAAAACTCTGTTGAAGACATAGCAGTGCAAAGTTATTTCAGATTTCTTGACTTTACAACAACGTTAGGAATGCGTTCATTAAACGTGGAATGTTGGAGATAGATGCAGTTTAGTTGCATTAATTAAGAGATTAGAAATCAATTTATCCCAAAAGCGTTAGAATGTAACAAACAGAAGGGTGATTTTACACAGTGGATACCGCAACAGGTGATTAGTTTGATTCCCAAGAAGAAGAAAAAAAAATGCATTAATGAGGAAGGACAAGACCAGCAGGCTGAAGCCACTTTTAATGCCTCATGCAAACTGTTCTTTTTCATTGTTCACATACTGTTTACTGTAAGTCGGTTTCCCTTCTTCCTCCCTTTACCAGCAGCGGCTACAAAGAAAACAGCTGCACCACCAGATGTTGTACAGTAGACAGGTACCTCCGCCACTCCGACGCAGACGCTGATTAGTCTTGTGAGAGGAGACCGGAGGGCAGCGGCTCTACCCGCTTTCCTCCTTTGCAATCTTTTCCAGTGTGCTCTCTGAAGCGGCCGAGCCCTCGTACCTCTGAGAGGCGATGGCGGCCTGGTGAGACATGCTCTTCCTCACCACGTCCCCTTTCCTCCACAGTGTGATTTCCTAAAAAGAGGAAGGGGAGGTTTTCAGACTTCATGAAGTACATGGATGATCTTAATGTCTGGATGTGTCAAAACTAAGAACAGCAAAGAGACATAACACTGTACATTGACTCCTTTTCCCTGAAAGCTAAGATCGTGTCAATATTCTTGGCTTCAAAGAATCACATTAGTAACATTTATGTATCAGCTTTTTATCACCAACTCTTTCACAGCAGGTGTTTTCATGGAACAGCACAGCTGTAACTAATAACATTAATGATGGCTCAGTTCCATCAAGTGTCCCAGTAAACCATGACAGTGAGCCAGTATGCACAGTACCAGCACACTGAAACTGACTCACCTAAATGGAACACAGCCGTTATTAACGTACTACATTCTAATTGCCACAGTATACTGCATAGAGCAGCAACTAACAGCTATTTACATTTTTGATTAATGTGTTTTGTTTTGTTTTTTGATAAACTGATTTATTGTTTAATCTATAGAATGTCAGACAACAGTGAAAAAAGACCACCACTCGTTCCCAGAGCCCCAAAAGAATTATTCAAACAAACCAAAAGATACTCAATTAAAGATACAAACCGCAGAAAAAGCAGAAAAATTGAGACGCAGGAACCAGCAAATGTTTGACAAATGACTTTAACAATTAATGGATTGATTCTCAAAATTGTTGTAGTTTACATTTCTGCAGATCAATAAATTGCCTAATTGTTTTATAACTAATACTGTTTTTGCAAAAATTATACAAAAAAAAAATTTTTTTTCACCATTTTTACTAACAGGAATGATACAGTCAAAATGTCGCTGCAAATTAAACTTCACAAAGAGAAAACTAAATGTGTTTTCAAAAAATTTAAAGCTTTTCTTTTTGTCTTCCAAGATCTTTCTGTGGCTGTCTCAGCCCACCCTCAGTTTATTTCAGTGCTTTGCAGCTCACACTACATGCTCAAAGCTGCTTAGACACAGCTAGTATTTGTCAAACAATGTTACTCTTTCTATCTTATGTCTATTCCACATTTAGGAAACCTTGAAGAAACCCAGCCAGAGGTGTTATACATGGCCAAGTAATCAGGCTTCTGCTGCAAAATGTTACTGTGTTAACAGTGATAGTAAAAAAGGTGGATCATTCTTAACTCAGATTACTACCAGATGTAGGAGAATATTTAGATGGTTGTGGTAAATGAGCTCTAAGAGCGACCAATTTGACTTCTTGCTTTGAGTACTGTCTTTAATCTGTATCTTACCTGCTGTTTGAAGTAACGTCTCTCCTCCTCATCAATCAGCACCAGGTTCAGGTAGTAGCGCACAGAGAACTTCTTGTTGATGTCTCGCATGGTGGGAGTCAGATCATAGCCAGCCAGAAATAACCGAATGGGAATGGACTCTCCTAAAATATAAAATACATTGTAACAGGTTGGATGGTATCTCCTGTATATTGACTGAATGTGAAAATGCTTGACATGGTTAAATTAAATCTCTGATGTTTTTTACCCCTGACCGGTGCTCCGTCCATGATCTCGTACTTGGCAATAGTGTCGTTTTCATGGTAAACACTGGGACCAGTGCCTGTTGTCTCACGTTTGATGATGTCAATCTCCATGTGTTTTATCTTAATCCTCACCAGCAGAAAATAGATTTTTCCCACAATAACATCTTTCAGATGGTACCTGTCAGAAGACAAATTAACATAGTTTAGGTATGTGCTTATTAGTAGGTTTATTCATTTATTTTTTCTTTGTTTTTTTCCCATGTCTATACTTTTTACAGTTATTTTATCTTAATATAGATTCTTTTCATTGTGTTTAACAGCAAAAATGAATAAATCAGAAGACAAATGAAGACACAAGTATGAACAAATGAAACTAAGTCGTTGAGAACATTGAGTACTAATTTTTTCACTCAGAATCGTATTTGATTTTTCCAGTGTGTCGATGCTTTAGACAGCATGACATAACTCCATGATTGATAATGTCCTAGTCTCTCTGCATTAGTGCATTATCTACTGCTGTCAGACTCAAACTAGAACTACTATACTGCATTAGCACACTAACAGTAGTATTTTCAAAGGGTGTTGTATTTATTTTAATTATTTTCTTTGCTGGATATGGGACTTTATTCCTGTACCTGAATGTATCATTTTTTTTAATCCTGTATTATTTTTTTTCTTTCTTCAAAAGGCAACTTGCAAATTAATCTCTGAAAAGTGCTGTATACATATTTATTACTTGTGAGTTCACTTTAACAAATGGGGAAAATAAGAATAATGTTTTCTTACTTGGATTTGTTATACTCAAACTCAAAATTTAAAATGAGTCTTCCCGTAAGGGACTGAATGAAATTTATTAGGAGGTTCAGAGAAGGGTTAGGGTTAGTAGGGTTATGTATTTTTATTTTTACTGAAGGGAGGGTAGTCAAAAATGTTGGGAGAGTGGGGGAGGGTTTTAGAGATTGAATATTCTTTCTACAGAGATAGGAGCTGTTTAAGTATTTATGACTTGTGAGTTCACTTTAACAAATGGAGTAAATAAAACTAATAATGTCTTCTTACTTGGATTTGTTATATTCAAACTCAATGTGGAGACAATCCTCAATTCCAACTTCCATTTTAATGGAGGAGTTGAGTTCGGGGTAAGTGCTCAACGTGTGGACGACGATGTCCATCTCTTTACTGATGTCATTTAGTCTTCGGATCACCGTAGCGCGTAGAAAGTATCTGCAAATGTAACAAACAGAGACTGAAACGGCATTTCAAAACAGTATTGTTCCCACATTTTCACATCTAGCTGGTATAATATTAACAACACAAAGCACTGGATGTAACCACATGTCAGGCAGAGTGACACTTATAGTCACTCATTTCACCACCTATCAAGTAGAGTGAATGTTCAAGCTTACCTTAGTTTAACATTTTGGCCTGTGTAGGACTCGTAAGGTTTTTCAACATGAGTGAACTCGAAGTCAAAGGTCTGCGACTGAGTTATTTCACCAGGTCTGGCGAGGTCTTTCACCAGGGAAACAAACTCATGATGGTTTCCTCTGTCGTAATACAGCTCTAGAAAGGAAAGATGTTATTAGCAGAAGCAAAATAAGAGATATTCATCTTCAGATTTTGCATAATAATTACTCAGTTCATGTAAAAAAAAAGTACATTTTGTATTATGGAGCCTGAATCAGTTATGCATTTATAAATCAAGTTTTGGACAGATATATCTAGATATATATATTTTCAATAAAACTGAGCCTTATTTGTCTTTTATTGTGAGTCTCTTCATGGGTATATTTCACAAACACTGTGCAAGATTTACTGAGTCTTCCCTAAAGGGACTTTGTGAAAGTTGTTAGGGTGAACAGGAGGGTTTAGAAAAGTGGAAGACTTATGTATTTTTTCTTTTTGCTGAAGGGAGGGTAGTCTTTTTTGGGAGAGTGGGAGAGAGCTTTTAAAGATTGAATATTCTTTCTCCAGAAAGCACATTATTTGTCACTATCTTCCTTCTTCCTCCTGCACTTGATTCAGCATCTTAACAGGAAGCAGAACTAAAGTAAGTAAAATGTGACAGCTCTTGGTTCAAAACTAAAGAATGGCTGGAATATTTTCTTAACAGGAAACATTATTTTTATGTTTGGAGCTATGTGAAAGTTATTATTCATTAACATATTAAAGTTTAAACTGGAGTACATCAGCGTATCTTTGTGCACTTGTAGTTATTAAAACCAATTCAATAGTGTTATATTACTTTGAGATGTTGTGGAGAGACTGTTGCAATTTCCCCCCAAACAAATCATTGATAACGCTGGAGAGGGCCTCTCATGTATTACCATTACCAGCATCAGAATTTCCTAAAAAATAAATACCAAGCAATATTTGAAAAACACAGAAGGTTTAACAACATTTACTGCTGTCTAAAGGGTTCTTCCATAATACTCAAAGACTCTTCTAACCATTTGGATTTAAATAAATAGGTTTTTCCTAATCCAAACATAGGCGGCAGCCAAACATGACATATGTCCTTGCTCAACTTGTACAACATAAACCAAACATTTATATTATCAGTTGTATCGTGATGTTTTTTTCCCCCCCAATATGTAATATTTTCATACAAATTAACACAGTGATATTTTGCTTGTGTTTTACAAAAACAGCAGTGCATAATAAAAGGTTATTAAGAGACTGTACTGTATACTGTATGAGGTCATGTTGCATTGGTGAGGTGAACATGTGCGTCTGAATTGTGAGTTTTGTTTTGTTTTTTTTTCACCTACCTATTTGTCCAACAAATTCAATTTTGATCCCTTGGTGCTCCAGCCTCTTCCCGGGGTTCTTCAGTGTCACATTCACCTTTCCACTGACAGTTTCGCCATCATAGAAAAGAAAGTATTTGTCTTTCTTTCCATCTTCAGTCTTGTGTTCAGCCTTCTTCCTCGTTTCAGCGTCATTCAGGACTACATCAATTTCTGCAGTTTGTCCAAAACTAAAGAAACTCATTGTAACGTCACGTCTGTGCTAACTCTTATAGTAACGTTACTTCTTAGCAAACTAATACAATAAAGAAAAGAAAGAAAACCCTGCTGGTGTGTCAAAGTAGAAAACACACAATAAGGCCTGAAGGGTGTGCGACCTCTCTCGGAGCTCACAAAACACTATTATACAAGAAAAGTCAGAGATATTTTACAGACAACATTAGCTACATGTCCACACTCATTTCCACTGATGAAGCAAAATAGCAATACGATTGCACAACGAAAACGCGCAATAATATGTCCATCAGCGAATTAGCCGTTTCCTTTTTTCTTCTGTTGACCTCAATGTCTCCAATAAATAGTCTGCTTCACAACGGACACGACCCTCGCTGCGTGAATACAGATATTACATGTTTGTTTTCGACAGGAGAATACCGTGAATGTTGTCAAATGATCAGGAAGTACGTCACCTGCACTACCTCAACTACTTCCGGGTGGAGGGTTTTTTTAATAAATAGCCGGAAGTTACTTTCTCAGTCTTGTGAAAACATAGTGTCAATATACTCAAGTACTGCACTTAATCACAGCTTTTACAAACTTGTACGTAAGTATTTGCTTTTTACTTCTTCTCTACATCTCAGAGGGAATCGTTGTACGTTTTACTACATTTAACTGACAGCTGTCGTTACTAGTTTTTTGTTTTGCAGACTTTTACATACAAAAACATCAACCTACTGTATCACGATACATTGTTAAACTACCCCACAAGTAAGTGCAGTTAAAATTAGTTTCACCTACAAATTACAATGCTGCTTAGATTTATTGTATTAATCCAATACGTATATCTACTTTATTTATAGTATGTGTATATATAATTCATAATGCTCTGAGTACTTTTACTTTTGAGTACAAGTACATTTTGCTGATAATACTTTTCTTACTTTAGTAAAAGTTTGAAGGCAAAACCTTTATTTGTAAAGAAGTATTTTTACAGTACAGTATTGTTACTTGAGTAAAGAATTTAAGTACATCTTCCACTGGTGAGTAACATGTTAAGAACTAAATTATTTAAGCTGCAGTTACTAATTTGTGTAAATGGTTAAACTTGCCATATTTAAGACTAGATAGTTTAGAAACAGTCTTATTTTTACGGTAGCCTATCAAAAAAGTATTTCACTGTCAAATTTCACTATACATTTTTCCTGTCACAGTCACTCCCCACTATTTTCAAGTCCTATCTCAAAATCAAATTACATAGACGAAGTCTGACAACACATTTCCACAATGAAACACATGAAACATTTACAAAACATTTACAGTTCAAATGTATTTAATAGTAACAAAATAATATGAACATATAGCATTAATATCAAATGAACAGTGGACATTTTACAACAGTTCCTGAGTTTTTACACAAATCATTGACACTAATGTTTGAAACGATATACTGTTAATACTGACAGGCTCAACACTGCAGAAACACACTAGACAGTAAATACTGTAAGTTTATTTCAAACAAACCGTTTTATTGCAGTATTTACAATAAGGTATGGAGTGCAATGTATGAAAATTAAAAGATCAAAAAAATGAAGTGGACAATATGTCCAATACTCACAAAATAATTAGTAAAGCACAGAAGGTCACTTATACACAGAAACAGCACTCTAAAAATCATACTTCACCACCTGTATATTACATATTGAATTTGCAGCATAGTGGGATATATGGTACTCAATTTTATGGGTTACTCTGTACTCGTACATACTTGTTATCATCTGTAAATATAATAAAGGCTGATAAATTGTGCCTTATGAATCTGAGCTCATCAGCCTTTTGCAGTCTGTTATTTATTGCCTGTATAACTACAGTATATACAAAAACAAGTTTCAACTCTTGGCCACTTGAAACGAACTAAGACCATGTTTATCTTATGAACAAAGACAATGTAAAGGAGTTTTGTAAAACAATTTCAGTGTACACAGTAAAAAGTTTACGAGTTATAAAAGAGAACCTGTTCAAAAACTGTGAGGGAATGTAGCTTCCAGCATCTTTTGCAATGACAGCATGGGCCAAATGTGAAATTTCACAGCTTTGAAATGGTTTTATTGTATAATAGAAAATAGGGCTGTGCGATATGACGATATATATCGTGTGAAGATAGAAAAACGTCTGTCGTTTCATATTATGCCCTATTGTTTATTTCGTTGTGACGCAAATCACACTCTTTACGGCAATATTTTTTCGTCATTTGGAGTCTGTCCATCTTTTGTGCAGATTACATTAATAAATTACTTTTCTTGGCTTTTTACTCACACAGCTTTTATTGCAGTAATGTAACAAGTTTAGTTGTCATCAACTCTCCAACTCTCCTCTGCTGTGCTGGACACACACGGAGGGCTCACTCCCGCCTGCACTGAGAAAGAGCAGAGAAGAGGAGAGAAGCAGCGAGATGGCAACCATAAGTGACAGAAAAACGCTGTAGAGACTATCTTTATTTATGTTATTTACCTAATTTATGTGCACTTGTTTAATTTCAGCTAAGTGTGAGAGTCTCTGCTGTGTTTTGCTGTCATTTATGGTCACGCTACTCTCCTCTGCTCTCTATGGTTCACCCCAGTGGGGCTGAGCCCTCCGTGTGTGTGCTGCACACACAGGGGAGACAGTGAACCAGGTGAAGTATTTGAGTTGACGACAACTACACTCGTTACTGTAAGTGCAATAAAAGCTTTGCGAGTAAAAAGCTAAGAAGAGTAATTTAATTGAATCCATGCAAAGGCGAGGGCGGGTGCACATGGACCAACTATTTATTCATTGATTTAAAATGTGCTATATCAGGATAGGTATGGTTATCGGAATATGAAATGACCTATATCGGGATATGAGATTTTGGTCACATCGCCCAGCCCTAATAGACAATGAGGAAATCAGATCTAAATAAAAAAACAAAAAACAAATAAGGAGTAAAAACCCAATGTTTTAAATGGAAATTAATTCTACCAAAAAAATAAAAAAACTGCTTTACCTTATAAAAACCACGGAACAGTGCCACAAAATGATATTAAAATTACTTTGGCAAGTTGGTTGATTTGATTTTGATGTGCATCAGAGAATAATGTGCCATGTTACACCTCAAACTTTACCATCTGGAGCATCATTGTTGCAAGTTAACCTCAGCCATTTTTTTTGTTAGTTCCATCTCATCCTCTCTCTCGGCTGTCAAATGATGAATGAAGACTTGTGGCGAAAATGGCCCTGTGAAAAATACAAATTATAAAATTAGTATACAGTTCCACTCCTACTCCACGACTACGGTTTGAACTTTTGCTTTTGTTTAATATGCAGCTGTTTATATTTACTCCAAACTCTCATCAACTGAAGCGTAACAAATTTTGCGGTGTTTATTTACCTCATCTGCATCACCATAGTCAACACCATCAGTCTGTGCTGGCCAGTTGAAGCTGAAATAAATAAATAATAAAAAAACACAAAAGTCTTGACATAGTGCAGACATAAAGCCTAGGATACAGAATAACAAATAGCCTCTTTTCTTCTTCTGAGCTGTAGTTTGTACTCACTTATTTTCATTATGACCTTTTTTGGAAAAGCATCCACGTTTGAGCGAATGACAAATGGAACAAGTCAAGATCAAGAATACGATCACTGCACCGAATGACTTGAGGAAAATCCCAAGGATGTCAACGTCATCTGCAACAGGACACAGAGATGATATCTTAAAATTAGGCCACTGCATATGCTTGGCATACTAGTGTTTTTTTGAGAACATGGTTGCGTATTCAAAAATGTTGCATGATTTAGAGTTATTTGTCATTTAAAGTCATGTTTAGTGATGAGAAATAGTAAACAAAAATCTAAAATAGTAACTTTTGTGCATACATTTTTAAAAAGGGAATTTTTCTCATGAACATGGTAAACAAACTGATTTGAAGCCACAATTAGCTCTGTGACCTCTCCAGGGTGTACCCTGCCTCTCACCCAATGCATGCTGGGATATGCTCCAACTAAGCCTCTCTTTATAGAAACTGGATGGATGAATCACCTATAGTTTTGAATCCTGCCATGGCTCACCTGTCTACTAGTAGACAATTTTCCTCATGTTCAAAGTATGTGTCCACATACAAAATACTGTTACTGCATATATACAACCTGAGCTTGTTTTTCTCAAAAAGTCTCAGAAATTGCCTCAAAACTTTGCAGTAACTAAGTTCCAAAACTGCATATTCATACACACGTCACTCACAGACTTCCATCATTTGCGGAGGACACTGTGCATGTCCGGCATCATTCTTCGCCTGGCAGTAGTACTCCCCTGCGTCCTCCTTCCTCACCCTTCGAAATTTCTGAGGAGACATTTTTAGACATCTTTCAGTGCAATGACACATTGCATTGTCAGTAAAAATGCTGAAGGATGTGTGGCTATGAATAAATTCTTATGACATTTTCTAAAGAGTGGCTGTTTTCAATTGTGCTTTAACATTTCATGATATGAACTTAACATTATTGAATTTCTGCCGTGTGTAAAACTTATAACCAGCTTTTATATATTTGAAGTAAACCATAAACACATCATCTTGACTTGCCACATTATCCTCCTTTCTGGTTTAGCTTCCTCACTGGCTGTCTTTATCTGCATGGATTAATACTGCTGTTAGTCATATGATGGTTGAGGTTTTGTTCAGATTAAGCTGTTCACATACTTTAGAGCTGGAATTGAGCATCCTTAATGCTAAAGAGTCTCATCCACCAACAGGACAGTCAGCTAGTAAAACATACAGTACAAAAAGGCGTGGAGGCCGTTAGAAAGACACTAACGCAGAGAGAAGACTGATTGATTTCTGCAATAACTCTTACCAGGCCTCCAGTGTCAGGGTTTATGCTGTAGGAAGAGTTGGCAAACTTAGGGCTGTTTTTGTGGTCCTGAGGAAGTTCCTCGTTGTTGTGGAACCAGCGGTACTGAGATGCAGGGAAGCCCTCGTTCTCCAGACATCGTAGCTCGGTTGATGTTCCCACTGTAACTGCCTCTGGCACGCTGCACCGCGGTACAACAGGTTTCACTGCACACAGACAGACCAAACTGAGAAATACTGACACACACCTCTATCTACTACAGACAATATCACCTTTACAAGGTCTTTTAAAAAACATGTATTAATGACTTGGTGAATAAAATGTCCAGATACAAGTTAGCAGAGCCTGAGGTAATGACTTAAAGGAATAGTTCGACATTTAAGGAAATATGTTTTTTTTTTTTTCATTTTCTTGCAGAGAGTAAAATGAGAAGATTGACACCACTCCCATATGTGTCCCTTAAATATGAAGCTACAACCAGCAGACAGTTAGTTTAGCGTAGCAGTAAGACTGGAAACAGCTAGCTTGCCTCTGTCCAAACGTAATAAAATCTGCCTGCCAGCACCTCTAAAAGCAGTTGCTCATTGTAAAAACAAGACTCCAGAAAGTTACTGCACCTGGCCAAAAGATAGTCAAGCACACAACACCCAATAAAGCAACACTTCTTTTTTTTTTTACACTTCGTTTTTTGTTTGGATTAAGAAACAAGACATAATGTGTTACTTAGTGAGCTTAGAGATGCAGATAAGCAGATTTTGTTACCTTTGGAAAGAGTCAGGCTGCCTGCTTCCCCGTTTCCAGTCTTTATGTCAAGCTAATCTAACTGGCTGCTGGCTGTAGCTTCATATTTATAGTCCAGATATGAGAGTGGAAACAATCTTCTTATCGAACTCTCGGGAAAGAAAGCAAATGAGTGTATTTCCTAAATGTCCCACTGCTCCTTTAAAATTAGTGTTACAGCCCACTAAAATCCTAAAACCTAAATCCCGAAATATCAATTCTATAATAATATGAAACAAAGAAAAGCAACAAAATCTTAGATGTCTGAAGTGCAGTATAGTTTTATTTTGATCTGTTAACCCACAAGATTGTAAATCCAGATGCACTGCGTCTTAGACAATCATGGACAGGTTAGCGATGTGGTTAGAACCTGCTGTCATACCTCTTACTGCAAGACTAATGAGTATCTCATCAAAGTCCCTTTGATCATCGATGGCGGCCACCTCGCAACGGTACTCTGCAGTGTCTGACCGAGTGGTGTTGAAGATCAGAATGTTGGCTGGCTCTCTGAGCTGTGCTCTGTGCTCCAAGTCCCCTTTTGAGAGGAAAGAAAAAAACACTTTACAATTGCTCATTCAAATACAAAGCATGACTTCACAGTTCAAAAACAGAATTCAATGCCAAGTTCTTTCAAGGTACCATTCATTCAGCTAAGCACTGAGTCTTGAGACATTGCTTTGAAATGCAGTGGTCCACTGGTTGATAGGGTTTTCAAAAAGAAAGAGTTTTCCAAGCGGTTTACCTGATATTTTGTTTTGGAAGTACACATAACTGGGGACACCATTTTTAATCTTTTTCCATTCAATCCTCGGGTTGTTAGTTGAGATGGACTCTATTAAACAGGTCAGTTCGATGGCTGTGAAGAAAACAGAATGCATGAGCGTAGGAGCAGGCATCCCAAATCAGGCAAAGAAAAGCTACTTTTGCTAAATAGGTTAGAGCAACTTACGCTCAAACTCATTTGCCCAAACAATCTTGTCCGTGGTTCGGAGGATTACCCCAAGTGATGATGGAATGTGGCCTGCAAAAAAAAAAAAAAGGAAGAAAGACATTAAACGCTGAGTAACCCTGATTACACACACAAGCATTTCCATTAGCAGACATTAACAACTGGGCATGTTGCCTAATAAACAGTGGATTAAAGTGATAAATATAGAACCTCTCAGAGAGTGAGAGAGCCTTAGGATCTGATTTAGGGAAAACGCATCATATTAATTACGTCCCATTTCTATTTACGAGGCCAAAATGTGTAAACTGTACATTTTTAATGAGCATGTGTACTCCGTAGTACAGGCTTTTGGCATAAACTCACTCCTAAGAAGAAATATTCTGACTTCACTGTTTGAATAGCCTCCTTTATAGTGGTTAATTAGATAATAATTTGGCTGGTGATGGATCATAAAAGAATAAGTTCTAATGTTAATTTACTTGTACTAAAAATATTACTGGAGAGGTGTCTGTAAATATTTGAGCAGTGAAACTTTTTAAAAAAAATTTTTTGGCTTTACTCCAGCACACTGCTTTTGACATGAAACAGAGACTGAGGTTAAAGTGCTGACTTTCAGCTTGACGGGTGTTTTACTGTGTTTACATCCATATTGGAGGAAGCCTTTCTTACAAAGCCCCTCCAGTTTTTGCAGCAAGACAATAATAAACATACAGACAAGGAAACCAAGGGATTTTTAGAGCCAGACAATGAAATGTTCTTGAATGACTATGTCAATCACCAGACCTAAATCCAATATTTGTTTAATTCAATAAAGACCTATATGCTGCACATACAGAAGGATTTCAATCTTTTACCACTGATTCTAATGCTGAAAAGTAGAAAAAACATAAAACATAAACTGCCAGGGTAAAAATAGAGACAATGCTTCCAGCCAGAAGGTGGGTTGGGATATCAGATTTATGTCAAAAACATACATGATGTTAGAATATGAGCATCTGCATCACTACTTCATTAGATCTCAGTAGTGTTCGGGTCAGGTTAGGCCTCTAAGAAATAGCTGGAATGGGACAATGATGTGTCACCCATTAGAGCAGCGTGCTCTCATTTCTTTTCTCAAACTCATCATTTTAGCATTTGGGCAAATGTGCTATTAAAGCATTTATTCACTCAAAAACAAGATGGCTTTGTTGAAGTGGCGTGCAATTTCTCAATTATACTGAACGGCTGTTGTTTAAAAAGCCTGACACCCTCAAACAAGATAATAATTTAATTAATTTAATAAATCCAGAAGCTGAAAGAGCTGAAATAGCATCTAAATTGTGACACTAATTTACACTGGGTACATAGAATAAACAATGTGTCAAAAACACTAAACAAAACAAACCAGAAGCACAAATTAGCAGTGCTTAAACTCAAAGCACATTTAATCAACCATCTTGGTTTCCCTCTGGCACAAACAACATACTTATTTTATGTTTTAAGTTCCTTGCTTGAGTGCACTCCTTAAAGCAATCAGCGTTATTTGTAAATGTCAGACTTTAATGACGAGTGGCTTAATTCACAAATTGTGTCAAAAATGGGCCAGCCGAAAGCCAATTCAAGCTGAAAATAAATGAGTATGGGGGAGGAGGGGTGTACAACAACAAATTGAGAGAATGTGAAAATTACATTATTCCACAATTTGAAATACTAAAGATAAATAAGCATGTTTCCACCTTCCACTGGAGCTCCATACCCAACCTATTGTGTCCGCACCACTTCCAAATGTAGTAATTACTGGGTACACTAACACACTAACAGCACCCATGCTGAGTAATGAAGGCTTTCCTGCTCCCAATGGGGGCTGTATGAAGGGCTGAAATTAGACAATAATAATCAGTGTTCATCTGAGCAGGCCTTGAATACTGCAAGACATACTCTCCTGTTTGCCTGAGGCATTCTGACTAACTCTGAGCTGAGGTATTTATTCAAAGCAGCCGTGCTGCCACACGAGTGACCCTGAGATGTACAGTATGACTCTGAGCCAAAGGGAGCCAGCATATAGCTGATGCTTGATCTGAAAGTGATGAAAACATGGGTCCTGCCAAAGCATCCGGTCGTATCTGCACAGCTGCGGACACTGATGAGATCTGACTCCCAGGTCTCAGCTTCCGTCTCTGTTGCTGACTTTCCCACCCTGTACATCAAGAGCTATTTTTACCCCAGCTGTGACTGGACATCCTGAGAGACACAGGAGACCTCGTCCAACAAACAATCCCCCGGGATGTGCACTTACAGGGTCTTCAGCCTCATACACAGTTAGGAGTCTAGTGTTGTGGGCTAAATCTACAATAAAGGCAGAAACTTTCTTCATACTGCAAGTTTACATGAAGAGGAAGCGTCTCATTTTTTAGAGAAAATAAAAACTACAGCGCTTTTAAATACTAGACCTTTGATACATTCTGCTTCAACCACACTGCAAAGTATCTTATTACAAAAAACAACACATTTAAAACACCAACAACTCTCATCATTTCATTACAACATACCAGTGTGTAATGTGTTATTCCACATTTACAAGAAATGATTCGTTTAATTAAGTTTTGCTGAAGTCTGTTTGTTTTTGTACAGCACTTTGCAACACTGGTGAAGGTCCTTGGAGACGTCCTTTGTTGCATGTCGTCACCCTCCCCCTCTCTAAAATAAACTTTAAAAAGGATAAATAAAGTTTAAAGTCATTATTCATAGTATATAATAACCGATAATGGGGTTACAAATAACCGAGATCAAAAATCTGTATAAATCTGTGTTATATGATTCCTGTTAGAGGTTCTTCTTTACCCAAACGAAACCAAAAGTAGGCCGTGGGAAAGAATCACCACAGTCAATTAACAAAACAATGTATAACTAATTGCTAATACAAGCTTAGAATAAAAGCATCCATACAACAATGGTTGGTCCCGCTGTGATACAATGTAGGCCGAAGAGAAGACAATATTTTTGAATTATGAAAATAATCTCAGTGCTTGCTGGAAAGCAAACACAGGCTCATTTTTAATCCCTCTGTTGTCTCTGATGCATAGGCAAAGTAGGTCTATAGCCTGTTCTGAGAGAAATACGCTCTTAAATAGCCACATTCTGCAATCCTCTTATGCACCAAATATGAAAACAATTACCCATCCCCGTCCCTGCAACACAAAAAAAGTTGTTGATTCAGTGCATCTATAAAAAGCATTTTTCCCAGACATTCCAATGCAGAGCAGACACTGCGAATATGCTGAAAACAGAGTTTCAAACAACATGGAGGGGTGCGTGGACCAAGGACCACTGGGATTCACAGCATAGTAGAGCGACTGTGTAATAAAAACTAATCACTCCGGTAGATTAAAATGAGACCGTCATATTTTCATAATAACTTGAGGGAAATCTAACATGAACTGTATTTTGCCCTTGTGTCTACTAAAGCCATTCTAGGCTGCATGAATGACACCAGTGAAGAAAAACACACTGTCTCTATGCCACAAGATCCTACAGTGAGTCGACATTAACATATACTATAGCTCCAGAAGGTTTTAGAGCGGAAACAATTAGTCCTTTATGGTGATTTTTTTAAACAAAAAAGCCAAACATTCCCTGGTTCCAGCTTCTCAAGTGTGACGATTTGCTGCGTTTCTTTGTTTTACATCACTGTAAATTGACTCTCTCTGGGTTAGGACTGTTGGTCAGACAAAACAAGCAATTTTTTGATTTTATCACTATTTTCAGACATTTATATACCAAGAGATACACTGAATAATCGATCAGTAGATTAATCTATGATGAAAATAATCGTTAGTTGCAGCCCTAGTAGGTTTTACACCACACTACTCCAAAATCAGAGGAAGAAGGCAGAAACATTAATTTTGCCTTCATTTAAATAAAATGATTTAAATGTATGCACCATTGTGTCCCATTTATATGAAACATGAATTCAACAATGCTAATACTGATTCAGATCCATTAATCAAACCTAAATGTAGTCTAAAACGTGAGGGTAGAATTTTAGACTATTAAAATAGTCTAAAACCTTAAGTTTTGATCATTTCTCCTGCTGCTGTGGAAGTCAGCTCGCTACTTTTTACCCACCGCATCAACCACAGGTCAGCCCCGAGTTTCAGAACCAAACCACACTGTCAACAACCTGATAAATGAAGCTTTGCCTGTCAGCCGCTTAGTCATTTGATATACACTTGCAGAGCACCAGGGTCAAAAGTTCAACACTTCCTGATGTAATCTGCCATTTAGAAATCACCCAGTCCATTGCCAATTTTCACTCAGCGGCAGCAGCAGCAGCAGCGGTGGCAGCAGGGTGACCTCACACCAAGTGCACACCAGGGTGGACACAGCATTACATACATTGATCAGCCCAAAGCTCCAGCTGGTTTCGGGGGAACCATCACCATGTAACCCACCGTGGCTTCATTTTCAGCAGATGCCCTCCACCTGCCTCACTAATAACACCACGCTCACCATCATCAATCACCACAAAACCTCAATACACTCACTTGTGTTATCAAATGCACCACTTGGATGGGATTAAAACTTTGGATTTGACATCTCATGTAGTGAGATTTTAAATGTATGGCCCTGTGGTTATGCTGCTTAAACAGCAGATGTTATTTGAGATGCTGTAGCTTACAGGCCTGTTATTTCTGATACCTGTCATGTCAGTGCTAACATGACAGGCTCCCCTCCATGTGCCTGCGCTTTCTTTTTGCCTAAAGTAACGTTTGCTTTGTTTTCACTCCGGAGAATTTCCTCACAATTAGTTACTCGCCGGTGACAAGTAAGCACATGAGATGTGAAATTTCGAGGCTTGGTTAAACGTTTGTGACGATTTAAAAAAAAGCCACATTTAATTTAACACCATGTCGTATGCTGTTGAGAACGGCTCTGGTTAGCAAACGGTAACCGTTAACATTAATTCAAACGTTTTAACATGAAGGATGCTCGTACGACGACGTCATTTTTCAGGTTTGAACCGCACAACAGCAACGTTAACGTTACTGGAAACAATAGCAGGCGTTATTAACGTTATCTACTTAACACCACTACAAGTAACGATAATGGTCTTTTTTTTTTCTCAACCTGTTTGTGTCAAGCTAGCACAACCTCTGGTGTAACGTTAGCGGTGACAGACAGTCACATTACAGCTCTGATTTAACGGCAGCCGCACCTAGTTAAGTGCACAAACGATTTGATAATAGCACTGTCAGAAGGGAAAACAGCTTACCCAGGCTGGTGTAAAGAACAAAACAAGCTATGAGTCGCACAATCGCCATCTTGCACCGTCTCATTTATCGGTTACAGTTGCACACACTCAGCACCTCTGAGAGGTATGAGGATGAGGGCAGAAAAGACTGGTGGATGTTGCCATCGACGAGTTTCCATAGCTACAAGGGCTGCTGGGGCCGAGCCCTCAGCGCTGTCTGACAGGCAGGAGGCGGCGCCAAATGTGAACTCCTCCTCCAAATTACACACAAACCTAGTGTTGTCGTGGAAAAATGTACACCATGGCCCTCTAGTGGCTCTGTTTGCACTGGAGACGAATCTAATAATGTCCTGAGGATAATTTTAAATGACGGGTTCACAGTTTTTCAAGTTTTTCTTAAAATGACAGCCAGGTGCCCCAATGAACATTGAAATAGGTTTTTCTTGCCATCATCATTCCTCCTGCTCATACTGGCCATTAGAAGATCCCTTCATAATGCAATTACAATGTAAGTGACGGGGGGCAAAATCCACAAGCCTCCTTCTGTGCAAAATTGTATTTAAAAGTTTATCTGATGCTAATATGAAGCGTCAGCTGTCCAAATGAGTCAAATCAAATAGATACCTTTCAACGTTAGTCTTTTTAGTGCCAAAGTTCCTCTTTTTGTTACTATACTTCCACCGCAGCTTAACAGGGAAACACTGTCTGAATTTGATGCTAAAAAGACTGTAAATGTGGCAGATATCCACTTCATATGACTAACTCAGACTGCTGAAGCCTCATATAAGCTTCAAATAAACTCTTCGAAGACTGGATTGTGGCCCACACCACTAAGGCTAAACTGAAGGCACATTTGAAGGGGATCATTTAATAACCAGTATAATCAGGAGGAAATGATTACAGCGAGCAAAACCTCTTTCACTGTTCATAGGAGCACCTGACTGTTGTTTTAAAACAGACTTGAAATTTTGTGAACCCATCCTTGGAGGAGATAATGCCCCTTGTTCTTCCAAAAAAAAAAAAAAAAAGCTGCTAAAATATTATTCACACGCAAGTGAACCACTGTGGAATATGGCCTTATAAAATATTAAATGGACAATATAATGTGACACTGTTGGGATGCAGTGAGCTGTGAGAAAACGTTTCAGCCAATGAGCTTAAAGGGCTGTAACTATCCTGAGAACACTTATGTCATGTCTGCTGTATTTTCTCTGAGAATTTTAAGAACCCAAATCTATTATTAAAAATTATACTTTCATAGGCGAATTCCAGTATTTTTTATATTCTCTTCATATATAAATTCTACTACTATTAGGCCATTGAATGAATATACACCTTCAGTGTCTATACAAAGACTTTATTATTACACTGGACAGTTATTAGCTAATAAAAATGTTTTAATAAAATATTTTATGAGATAATGCCAAGTTATTATTGGTGTCTGGTCAGAAAGGTAGTCGGGCTGATGAGTGATTATAAAATCTTGGCCACAGACAGCTCTGACCAGTGATTAAAACTGTTGTGACACATTTGATGACAATTAATACACCATTTTGCAACAACGAGTAGGCAAAGTAACTGCTAAAGAGAGACTAAGACTCAACAACAAGTCACAAGTTCCCTAAAGCGACAGACCAAAATATCAACAAGGAAGTTCAGTGAAAACTACAATCTCCATGGCGATGTTAGTAATCAGAGAAGGGTCTATCTGCAGTCTTGCAGACCTACACAATACACACACTTTACTACATGACACACACTCCCTGATGTTGTCACTATAAGGGCATATGTTACACGACACACACCCCTGACCTCTAACCCTACCCATCTCACTCCTCATGCCTAAACCTAACCAAGTGGGTGTGTCATATAGTAAAGAGGGTGTGTTGTGGATACTGCCAGTTTATGGATAGACCTACTTGCCCAATCACATTGCGCAACAAAATATGACGGCGTCCAAAACATAACAAAATTCCCCAGGTGCACGATGTGAAAGGAAAGTTTTGAGCGACATTTATTCCTGTTGAAAATAAAATAATTTCTGTCAAGCGACCTACTGTTAATCAACCTTACCTGAACAATCCTTCTCCAGTATCACTGACTCTACCTTTAAACATAAACACTGAGCTTTCCAATATGTGCACGTGTCATGGTGCAGTACTGTCTGCCTGCAACATACTTGCACATACTGTAAGGGAACCATATACACTAAGGATAACAGTGGGGAAAAGTTGTTGCCTGTAAGACCACACTGAGGGCTGTGCGCAGCAGTAATATTCACTACAAGGGCATCAGGGCGGAAGATGGACCTCTCACAGACAGGAAATGCCTGTACATCAGTCTGCCAATGTGCCTGTGATGTGATCTGTAAGTCACCACCAATTTTTCCTCAAAATCCATGAAATTGTTCCCAGTCCAACACCATAAAAGCAAAAGGCACAATCTAAAATAACTGGTGGTGCCAAAATGCAAAATCAAATGAAAACATAAGCAAATTTTTTTTTTTTTAGCTGAATTCTGCATGCAAATAGTAGTATCCTCTGTAAATAATACAAACACAGGCCTATATTAGTGGATTCATTTAATTTAATTTCGAGTTGTATTTATTTTCATTGTTACAGTACAGAGATACAGTAGCTGCTTGGGTTCTTGCAAATAAACAGCAGGTGGCAGTGTAAAACCATACATTACTGCAGCTGTCACTACAACAGACACATCTAAAGAGGTACAGCAACATCTATCATATATATATATATATAGTCACTTTTGTAATTCTTCTGAGAGCCTGCTATGTTTTAATATACTATCTCCACTTGCAGTCACAGGCTAACTGATTAAACAATATCACAGCGAGTTAAACTCCACGATTTATGTTTGAACGTGTGCCTTTTACATACAACCCTTTGATCCACCCACTAAAAAGATAAAAAAGAGACACAAAAAAAGAGCAAAATAAGACAAATAAACTTGTTGCCCTTTTCTCCTGCACCACCAGGCCATCCTGCCTACCTTCCACTGTAGCAGTGTTGCTAGTATATGTTGCTAGGCAATCATTCCTCTGTTGCAGGCCCTTTCTGGCTGCCCTTTGTTGCATCTCATAGAAAATTCGACATTTAAATTGTTTCACAGATGCAGTGACACAAGAAAAAATATCATTTTTTTTGTTAAGTTTTTCTCTGAGGATAGACTCCGTTACCTTGCTTTTAGTGTAATTTTAATAGGAAAAAAAAATCTGTACAGGAAATCGGGATATTCAGCTCCATCATGGAGTAGTTTAGTCATATGAGGTGACCTCATGCTGAGCCAAATCAGCAATGAATAATTTTGCAGGCGTTGCTTACTGACACCTTCATTTCCTCTGGTACATAGTTGTTGCGTGAGGTGGTGACTATTTGTTTGTGCTTCTATGCATCATTTGCACTATATATGTCTCACGATGTGAAGAACATGACTGTTGGTTTTGAGTTTAATGTCTCACATCTATCCATCTATTTTTTTCCTACGAGCCTGACAGACAGGTTTAACATCACTGAGGTGTGCACTGTGCTGAAGTAAGCACAGGATATTAAAGCATATCAGCCTACAATATTATGCTAAATGTACAGTGAAATGAAACGGCAGATTTATTATATATACAAGAAAATTATTACACTCAGGTGCTGCAGGTTGAATAAATGAAAGGAGTTCATACTTTATAGTCTGTCCTATGAGCTTTGGCATCTACAGTATATTAAGAAGCAGAGATTGCCACTGCATTACAGTATCAGTGAAGCTGTCGTGGTTGGGCTTTAATGCAAAATGTGGCATTATGTGGACAAATGCTTTAAAAACAAGAAGACACTAAAGATTATTATCTTTGTTTAAAAATAGTTAATACTTTATTATTTTTGCTAAATAGTAATAGATGGCCCACATATTGCATTTTACATGAAGTTTTGTTAATAATTTGTATTTGAGTTATTTTACTATTCTACTATTTTAGTTAAATATATTAGATTCTTCAAATGTAAGTGCGCTAAAGAATAGAAGTACTTCAAAAAGCAAGCCTAGATCTTTTAGATTGTTGGAGTCATAGCAGAATACAGAGCTAGCATTATATAGTGGGTAGTTTAGTAAATTCGTTTTTTGTCATTGCAGAAAGTTCTGCAATGATTTCACAGTAACTATTTCCTGTTTTGCTCAATTCAAACACTTGCGGAGATGTTTTAAAAACATACAGTGTGGTGACCTGGCATTACAATCTCTCCTTATGATACATTGGTCAAGTGGACTGAGAGGTATTATAAAGCTGCTCTGAGACAATGAACCAAGTATAACAAAAACAAAAATATTGAAATCTGTTGAACCATTTGTTAAAAACCAAAGTTTAAGCCTATACATAACATATTATGTTTTGATTCATTATAGTATTAGATAACACAAAAACTTGGCTCACAGTAGTGCACGCTGAGCTATTGTAATACATGATCTCTGTGCTTAATACTCAAGATAAATGATACATGGGTGAGCTAGATAATGGCACTCTATATCGTAAGTGATTCAAAGAAATGCTAATGTATACTATATATGGATTGTATATTGGTCATAACTGTCACAGCTCCTTTGATGGATATTCTTATCTCTAAGTAACCTTCTGTGACAGAACCTGCTCTTTGAAGATTCCCAATGAGCTCCCAACCCCCTTCTTGCAGCTATTATTAGTGTTCTGTTGAAGCAAGACATTTTCTCCTCCTAATATTTCTGCTACTTATTGTTTTTTTCCCACTAACTGTAATCTAATTCATTTTTTTAAGCTACCATCTGCATTCCAACTTAAAGCTGCAGAGATTCCTCAGAATGCATGTGCTATTTTTGGTCTCCGGTCTTAGAGGTTTATTTTACATACTGGAGATTGCAGCTGACACACATTCGGCTATAACTTTCATTAAAATGCTGCAGCCAGAAGTGTCAGCGGGGCTCCTCGGGACAGGAGTAAGGCCTTAAGAAGCAGCTTGAGGTTCAGATAGTGAGGCAGCTCAAATTCCCAGACAAGACGGTCAGATGGAAAAGGCTAATGAACAAAGTAGGAGGGGAAAAAGTTTCTTTCAACATGGCTGACAGTGACAGACTCATTTAGTCAAAGCCCCTTAAAAAGAATATTTTCTCAATCACCTTTTTACTATGAGTAATAGTGTCCTTGATTTAGTTAATGGAGATGGACCTGATGCTCACCTCCTGTGTACCGTTAGGTGATACATTCATTTAGTGCAAATGGATATTTGACGGGTTGGGTGCCAAACTAAGAAATTTGGTGCCAAGACGAAGCAGAGGGATAATAGAAAGACCATCAATTATCTCCTTGGTTACCACAAGTTAAATAAACAAACAATCCATCAGGTGTGATTAGATAAGATTTACAGACTCATAAAACACAGCCAGGGGGGTGGTGAGCTATTGCCTTTCCTTTTGGCAAACCATCAGCTTTACAGATATAAAACGTATGCATTTTGTAGGGACGATGGCGACACTTTATTTTACAGGTCCTCTAATTTTATATGCATGTATTTCACGATTATTTTTTAGGTCATTTTACAGAAAAGGTGGTGCAACAGAAAAGAAGTGTACAAACTCATTATATTTGGGTTGTACATAGTTGTTAATTTGCAAAAATTCGAAATAAATTAGACTTCACAATTCTTTAATAGACAGAAATTACTTAGTTTTCAGTGTATAGTTTTGTGTGTCAAACTACAGTACATATTAGTATATTAGATTCTTTCTTAAAAACTCTGTAAGAAACATCCTAATATAATAATATATTGAGTGTTTTTGCAAATTAACAACTATGTATGAACCCAAATATTATGAGTAGGCACAACTAAACCAACCTAACACTTTTTTTTCTTATAATTTGTAGCAAATTGCACCACACTTTCTGTAAAGTGTCCTAAAAACAGTGAAATACCTGCAAATTAGAAAATTTCCAAGAAATGAGTATAAATGAAGGGACCTGTAAAACAAAGCATTACCGGGATGATCGTGTAAATCTGGACATATTTTTGTGAATCATTAAAGACGATGCATGTATTTTCTTGTCACTTTCTTATCCCCATTTTTCAAGATTTTCTCAAACAAATTTGAATAGTAACTCTCTTCACAATGTCACCTTTGATTGAAATTAGAGACACAGTAATTTAATTGTAATTACAGGATCTAATCTGAGCCTATCTCTGTTTAAACAAGCCTGTCACTGCATCCACTTAGTACAAATGTTAGCAGGTAATCAGTAATCAGTGACTATTTGAATCCTAATGAAATAATAACTATCAAAGAATCACTCTGACCTCAATAGCTACAGTAGTATTAATCATTTGGGAATAGACTGTACTGATCAGCTGGCTGGCAGGCTGAATCAGTTTGCATTGCCACTGCGGAAAGTTTCTATATTAGTTGCCATGGGATTCAGTTTCTGAAAGTGATCACGAGTCGAAAAAAAACAATAACTGACTCTAAATATGCTCTCTCTGGGCCACAGTAGTTTGAACTCTGTGTTCTTGCTTGCTAAAGCAATGCTGTCAACAGAGGTGAAGTGAAGTGCATCACATTCAGGGAGCCTGAATGGCACTTTGATGCTATACGGTATATCAAGAGTCAGGAATTAGCAGGTGTTGCATCTACAGCTCAATTAACACTGTGATAATAATAGATTTCACAACTGAGCTGAAAGACAGCACGATGCACAGGAAAAAAAAATGTTTAAAGACTTTATGATTGCAGCGTGAGCAGAGCAGGCAGCTTTTCATCACCTGTTTTACTGTCCATTTATTTTAATTAGACCAACAAATAAGCAATGCTATTTCAGGGAGGGCATGATAATATATACCTATAGAGAGATATGTGAAACCATGGCAACCATACATGATAACTCCGGCTGAATCGGGTTCAGTAACTGTAACAGTAAATGTTTTAGTGTGTATGACTGTGATATTGAAAGGTAAGTGCAGTGCTTTAAGTAGGAGTGGAGCTATTGTCTGAAAATGCCCTGTGAAGAAAAGATCTTGAATCATGGAGGCGTGTCAGTAATAGTCAGAAAGAAGAGCTGGATTAGATTCATGCTGGATGGGCATCAGATAACTTAACATCCCATTATTTTTAACTTCCTGAGATGATACCCTGTGCAGACACACACGCAAGGATGCTGCTGCAATTCAGTTCACTAAAAAAGACGAAGGGTGGCGCTTCACTACTCCTGTATTGTCACCGCCGAGCCACCATTTGGGTGGGTTGTTCACAGACTCTACTGATGACCACTGAACATGACAAGTGATTCTCATCTGAGGAGCAGTGGAGAGAATGAAAGTGACTTTGAGGCCTTCAGCCCTCCTGCCAATGCAATGCATGTGTCATTCACATCTGCTGTTTCACAGAGAATAAAGAGACAGTGAGGTTGACTTGTTCTGGGATTAGAGGTTTGATTAAACGATCAATGCCCTGTTCCAGTAACATTTTTATGCACAGTATCTCATCTGAAATGACACAACACTGCACAGGCTGTACCAGGACTTAGATTTAAACATTTTGTATCCAGCAAAAAAGCGAGTTCATCACTAAAACAAGTAATCAGAGAATACATAATTCTCGGCAGAACTTTTTCTTTCACTCCTTTAAAGTGTTGCACCTTAACTGTCATTTTTAAATTAAATGAGAACCTGCTGTAGAAATCACACACACTCAGGACATCTGGCAACATCTTGCTCTGATCACGTAAGGCTGTTGATTGCTTTGCCACTGAGAAATGTGTCAGTGCTGACTCTTAACGTCAGCGTCAACAGGATAAAAAAAAAATCACTCTATATATCAGCAGCACACACAAAGTCAGACAGTGGAGCAATGAGATAATGTACAGTGCTCTGTGCATGTTTTATGGATATCGAATGTTTTCATGCCACAGACTCACAAATCAACTAATTTTAAACCACAGAATTCTTTTTGATAATATTTAGTCTCCGATTTGATCATGACACTAAAGACAGACACATTCTTTTGATCCGAGATATTATTTATTGCCCAGACTTACTGTAGATACAGTCTACATTAAACAACCTCCAAAAGGCGTCTTTTCTTAGCATTAGTTGCATGTCCTTCCTCAAAGTCAAAGGAATGATTCATATCAGCCAAATTAGATCATTTCTGTCAGTTCTGCTGACAATATGACTCCCACACAAGGAATTTACTACTGTACTGACCCACCAACAACATCAGTCTATTATAAATCTCAGTTGATTACTATCAAAGAATCATTTTAATACGTATTTTTGCCATCTTTATTACTGATATGTCAATATCCTCTAAGATAGATTAGAAAACCCTCTGACATTTTTGTCAGAGGTACTGTATATCAAGGTGAAAAGGAAATTTAGGGTGAACAATATACTGAATTTGTTGTTATGTATAAAAATCATAACTATGAACCACAAAAATAACTCCACATCTCATTTGGTTTAAATGTGAACATACTGCAGCATGTTCTTACATTGTGATTGTTTGCCCTGAATAACATTTTGATGAAACTACAAAAGCATGCTAGTCTATTGTTTAAAACACTGCTGACCACTACTGGTCAAAAGACTGCATTATACTTATAGGGTGTGTGAGACTATATGGACGTACAGCGCTTATAAAACACCATAAAGAGACATGCAGCAGAACATCTGTTCAGCAGCCAGCATGCATGACATCTTGTTTGGTGCAGGCAGGTTAGTCAGCTGCAGGCTGACTGACTGATGCTGGATGGGGCCTTCAGTGTACACATCTATATGTCTCTGTGTCACTAAAGTATTTGAGTCTGTGGAAGCCTATGCTTAGTCACACGAATGCACGGATACATGGGAGTAAAGGAACAATGAACTTGCATGGCTTTGGTTCAACATTATTGATTATGGGTGCAATGATCATATTCTTCTTCAGTTTTTCGTCTATTTTTCTGCTTTGGAGGACATGAAATAAAGCCTTCACCGTGTGAGACATCAAAAGGTTGCCTGCTCATAGTTGTGACAGACTCAGGAAGATCCCACTGGACAATGACCCTAAAAATAAATGAGTGTGCTGCATTTGAAGACAAATATCTATTCATTTTTCATTCCCTTATTTTTGGCAGGGCGCCTAAAAGACAGAAGATGCAGAGATTTGATGTGGATCTTCCCTTATCCTGGCACTTATCAGAAAAGAAAAATACTCATGTGTTCCCTTTATTGCTTGCTGTTCAAAATAAGACTAGACAGTAATCAATCAATCAATCAATCGCTTGTTTTCCCCCAGTGGGACAATTGGTTATGCAGCAGTGGGACGCACACTTTTAGCACACATAAAACACAGGGCACATAAATACAAGTTCAAAAAACATAAATACACAGCAAAAATACTCAGTCAATTAAAAAGATTAAAAAAACAATAAGTTAAAACATTAACTACCTTTTCCTCCCAGAGTTTAGGAGGGAGATGGCAGAGGGTATAAAGGAGTGTTTGTATCTTTTTGTTTTCAGCTTGTGGAAGTCTGAGGAGGGTACCAGATGGCAGAAACCAAAACTGTTGACGTAAAGGATGGGAACAATCAGACAGGATGGATTCTGCTCTCTATTACTGTTTGTCGTAAAGATCCTGCAGAGTTTCCTGTGCAGTGCCAGTTATTTCTGCTGCAGACATTAACCACCTTATTGAGTACATTTTTGTGTTTTACCTTGAGAGATTGATACCAGCAGATAAAGGAGAAGGTGAAAACAGACTCAATAAAAGATCGATAAAACTTTGTCATCAGGGTCCTGTCAACCTGGAACTTAGAGAATATCCTGAGACAAAAGACCCGCCGCTGGCTTTTCTTGCGCACCATGTCAGTGTTACTCTCAAATGTCAGTTTATTGTCCAGTATAGTTCCCAAATACTAGCTATATTCTGGCCATCAATCAGTGTACTGACAGGAGAGGGGTGAGAACGTCTAAAATCAATACACATATCCTTAGTCTTAGACACATTCAGTACTAAAAGCGATTCATGACACCAATTTGAACAGGAGCATGGGAAATTTCCTCGCTGTTTAGCAGGCTCACGATGACTGTATCATCAGCAAACTTCAAGATGTGATGGTTTCCATACATGCTGCAGCAGTCATTAGTGTACAATATGTACAGCAGAGGAGAGAGGACGCATCCCTGGGGAGAGCCAGTGGATGCTACGGACAGCTCGGAGAACTGACCATTTACTCTCACTCTCTGCATCCTGCACGTGAGGATCCAGCCTGTGAGCCTCTGGACGAGCAGATGTGGCTGTGTGGTGTTGAGGGCTGATGAAAAGTCCACAAACAATAATCTTGCATGGTTGTTAGAGCTAATTTTGTTGTTAGAGCTAACAATTGCAATTTTTGATCTGAGAGGCCGCAAGTTCAAACATGCACAAACATCCACATGAAAGTCAATAAAAGAGAAATCGAATTAATCGCTCATTTACTGTAACAAGGGCTATGACCATTTGCTGCAGAGAATAACCCCGAAGTTGTTTGTCTGGGCAGCATCGCTGGTCCCTGCTGCATTTAAAATTTAGAAAGATTTCATGTTCAAGCTCTGGCCTTTGGTAACACAGCCATCCCCAATCTCCCCTAACAGGGCTCGAAGACTATTTTTTTGTTTTGTTGCATAAGAGATTATCTTAACTGCTCTTATCTTTTCTCTGCCCTAGCTTGTAGGAAATCAAATTCTGTAATGGAAAAAAAAGAAGAAGAAAAAAAACAATCTCTCTTCTGGCCTCATGAAGCAAAAGCCCATTATGTTGTGTGTGTGTCGCTGTGGAAACAGCATTATCAAGGCTCATGCTATTGAAGGTATAGCCCTTTATATTCTGGTGTAGTGTCAGCACTCCTGTAACTTTTGGTGAGGGTTGGAGGGGGTGTGCAGGTAATGCGACCTTGTTTGGCCATGCAGAAGTCACTGCACACTATTGCGCACCTCCCCTGACAGTAATTGTGAGAATCTGCGACTCTGACGGATGCTCCACCTTCAAAATAGCTTGGCCACTGAAGATAACAATTCCTCCATGCGGCCCTCTCTGAGGAGAAGAGTTTAAAACGTGAAATCCGTTTCCGCTGTTTGGTCAAACAGCTGCGCTACTAAACAAGGACTCCCTGCTGCACAGCTATTGATAATTAGGATTCATAACATATGACTCATAGCCTCAGTTGTGCGAGTATGCTATTGAGTGTTTCTCTCCAGCAGTAGTGATGCCGGTGTCTTACAAAACTTATAGGAGGTTTTTATACCTCCTTTATACCTTTATACTGCTCACACTGAATCATGTACTGTATGTATGAGGCAGGAGCTCAGATGACTGAGTAGCATCATCCAGTTATACCTCCACATGTTTCTTTTTCTTCTTTTACCTCCACATCTTTCATACCTTTTCGAATAATTCCTCTCTCTCACTCATCACAGGTTGCATATGTCTATAAGTTGTGAGCAGATTGACTAAATTGAACAGTTTTTCAGAGGCCTTAAGTTGTAAAACTATCCAGAAACATAATTTAGAAATATGTTTTTTGTTGTTTTTCTTCATATTTCCTCTCTTGTTAAACATCTCGCAACCCCTCAGATTAACCTGGTGATCTGTAAGGACCTCCTGACCCCCGGGCTTTTAAAGAACACCAACATAGAGACAAATTAAAGTAAAAAAAAAACAACAACTCAATATTTGAGTGGAGAAACATAATGAATGCAGATGCAGGGTTTACTGAACGGTTCGATGAGTATGAAAATGATGTGAATAAAATGTGAGATGACCTTCACAGTCAGCAGATCTCAACCCAAATTAACATTTTAGGGAGATTTTGGATGGACATACTAGACAACGCTCTCCATTAAAACAAAAAAAAAAAAGGGAAAATCTTTTTTGGCAGACTGGTGCTCATCCCTCTAGTTGAGCTCCAAAGACTCAGAGCTGTTCTGGAGGCTGGTGGTTCATGTTGTTTTTTGTTTTTTTTTCTTTCATTAACCATTAGCACAATTGCTAATGGTTAAGGTTTAAACACACTTTGCTGCATGGTTGTAAGCTCAAGAGCTGTAGGACCAGACTATTCAAGTCCACTAAGAAAGGAAACATTAAATTCCAGTCAAAACTGTGCCAGAGCTGGTTGAAAACAGTGATAAAATTGTTAAAATGTGTTATAAAAATTTTACCCAGCAGGATTTCAAAATATTGTTTAGATTTTCTCTGATTTAGGCAGAAATATGGCAAAAAAGATGGGAGGGGGGGAGACAGACAAACAGGCAGACAGACAGACATAAACGCCCAGACAAAAATGTGGCACATTCTGCAAAAATCCCAACATTTGCAGAATATGATCCATGCTGAATTCCTCTCAAATGACAGATCACCTACAGTATATCTGCCAGTAACACACAGCGGCCGGTGTAAGCGGTGTTATTTGGGTGAGATGTGAACTGATGTCGAGCAGCCAGAGGCGCACAGGCGTTATGATTCCTCTGTGGTCATGCATTTAGAAACAGGGAGAGTGTATCTGAGGGTGGGGGGGCTTATCAGTGGTAACCATGTGTGCGCAGTGGGCAGCGTGATGGAGCTGCATCCTCGCGCTTGTGGCCGTCGAGGAAAAAAAAAAAACAGGGCGAACTGTATTGTAGCTATCTGTCGCCACACCCATCACAGAAAGCCAGACACGGTGCGGTAGCGGGAAAAAAAAGAGCGTTTATATGTCGGTGACAGCGACATGACAACAGCCGAGGGCTATGGGTGAGCGACAGATGAGTCACACACACACACACACACACACACACATCCACCATGCAGCTTCCCCCTTTTCATCGCATAAATGCACCTGCGGCATAAACAGATGGTGCCAATATTGATATGATGAATTGTGCAAAAGCCCGTGTGGGTGAATGGATGATGGGCGGTGATGGTGCACGTGGGGCCGGTTTAGGAGAGGTATTTAAAGATGTGGACACGGGCTCTCTGTCAATGCGCATGATACTGCGGTTCCACTACTACGGCACGCTCCAACTCACCTTGAATCGGCGCACGGCCGCTCTCCTGTCATTCGGGTGCGGGGCGTACGGAGAACCAATACACGCCCCAAAGCCTCAATCAGCAACCAATCCAATGACAGAAGAGGCGGACCTGTGGCTGCATTCTCACACTTGGTTTCACTATGCGCTCGTAAAACGGCTCCGTCTACTACAAACGCGGCGGTGCAGGTGCTCTGTCTCTTCGGGAGAGGATGCGGATGGAAGGACGGGGGAGGGAAGGGATGAAGGGAAACGCCACGAGGAAAGAAAATAGGATATGAAAAGGGGGTTTTGCTAAGAGACCGTGAGGTGCAAGGTCGAATATGAGAGATTGGTTGAACGGGGCACTTTGCGTGGTAATAGCTGGTCGGCAATAGTACTATGATTTGGTATGTGGCCACTCTGATAGCAAGTGTATTCAGCACCAGAGGAACGGCCGCTCAAGGTGAGTTGAAGTGCAATATATGTTGTGCCGCACATAGCAAATGATTTCTGGTGTCTTCGTGTGCGCTTGGTGCTGCTTTTTTGGTGATCGCATGACATTTTTTTTTTTTTTTTTTGTATGTTAGGTCATATGAACTGTGGGGCTATTTCATTCTAACAAATGGCTGCATATGTCACGTGAAAGTTCAGCCCTGGTTAATTCGTATCAGGGAAACAATTGTCTTGAAATGGCCTGGCTCACATGCGTTCTTATCTGAGATGATCTGGATAATTCACGTGCCACTTATAGAAACCCTAGAATGACTGGCCATGGCAAAGATAGGTTGATTGATATGGCAGTGGGTTAGGCCTGTATTGTGCTATCTATAAGGCCCATTTGTGTGATAAAACGGCGAGCAAATTGGACATAACGCTACCGCTGCTGAGGGGGGGAAATGTGTGCATTGTATCATAGCAAGCAGTCCCATTTGAGTTCTCCAGAGAGGGGTGTGACCGTCTGAGCCCTCAAGATGGAAAAGTAACTAAATAATGCATCACGTGTCAGATAAAATGCACTCTTGAACTGGATAGAGCCCACTGCTGCATACATGGGAATCATATGCTGAATTTCACACAGCACATGGATAGGGTCAGAGCGCTGTGTGTGATGCACCGGAGCACATACAAGGCTGCGAGGCTCGCCTTGTGCTGATCCTTCGTAAACTAGTCATTCCTAAAGCAACAAACTGCATAATATCCCTTTTGTTCATTTTTTTTTTTCCTGACCCATGTACTTACTTAACCTTGCTTTCCCATTCATGTCCAGACGAGGGAGACATGTGCCAAGCTGTCGCCTGGTAACTGATCCCAATGACCCCTCATACCCAGTCAAAACTGGTCTGCTCGCAGGTCTGGCTCCTCCGGTGATGCCAGCCAGGTCCAAGCTGAGTACAGTGTGAGAACTTCCTCTAATGCAGTGAAACACATTTGACTTAGGGACAGATAACCTCTCATGGGTGTCATTGTTTAAAATCCTCCGTTTTCTATAAAAGCATATGTGGCTTAATAATATTGATTCAAAGGTGTTGTCTGGTGTGAGAACTGCATTGAAGGTGATCTGCTTTAGGATAAGCTTACAGGCCGCACCGGAGAGTCACAAATCACAACCTATTGGTGATGACGAATGAGAGTTGGTCTACTTCTTATATTACAATGTCCCAAAATATATTATCTGAACCCAGTCCGGTGTTAACGGCAACTATGACTTATTTTCATCAACTTTTTGCTAATGTTAAAGACAACACTTAAAGCCTGTTTTCAGAGTTTAGACAATATTCATGCAGTTTTGATGCTACGAATGCCTTGAGTCACATGCATCTATTGCAGCATGATCCATTGAAAGACTGCTTTCTGAGGACATACCATAAAAGTGCATACTGTAAGGTGTGGCATGTTAAAACTTTAAGAGAAAATATTGCTTATGGCAGCTTTCATGTGACATTTCTTTTTTTTTTTTTTTTAATTTGGTAAGTAAAAAAAAAAAGTTGCCATTTTTATACACCTGCTCTGTGATGCAAAGCGCCATGCATGTCAGCTGTTTCAGCACCTGCCCTATCTTGTCGGATTGCATATCATTCAAACAAAATGGTGGTCCACACCTGACCATAATCTACCAATTAGAAAATATTATATTAATGAACGTTTGATTTCTTTTTCTGGGATTTTTGCGAGGTCACACTTGGAGGTAAGAGTGCTGATAATGTGATTGAATTCATGCATGGGAGCTGCAGGTCAGATTTCTAGGCACCGGTGAACATTAATCAAAACGTGGTTGAAAATGTGCACTTTGCTTAATTTTAGACATGAGCAAAGAACCAATGAGTCTACTACAGAAAAACATAATTAAGAATAGCTTTATTTCCCTGTGGAGAATTACATTTCAAAATTGCTTAACTTTCCTGCCACAATTAATTTAAAATCATTTTTCTTAGAATATTTTCACAGAATCATATTAACAACATATACAATATTATTATGTGAGTAATACAATAATCATTTTGCAATATCGTACTGTTTTTTATAATAGTGTCCTTAATGTTGAAGACTTAAAAGTTGTTTTAGGGCGGTGCAGGATAATAATTTTACTACAAAGAAAGTCTTAAATAAGATAAATATAAATGTAATTATTATACATAAAAATGACAAAACACCATCAGATAATACTATATCAGACATTAGGTATTATCAGGAGAAGAGTTTATGTGCTTATTTTTAATGGACCTTTACTGAACCGCTCATTAAAATATCATGCTATGATATCACACAGCTGTGCTTAAACAGTAAAACTAAACAGTAAAACACAAATCCAAGATGAACTGAGTGTTGTAGTGCAGTGAGACTTTGCGAGATGCTCTGGAAAGTTAGTCTAGAAGAGGTGAGAACTCAGGCTCCACTGGAAGTCAGTTCTCACTTCAACATGTGAGTTTTGTTGGTGGCGCAACCTGACGTGACGTGGGTCGTGTTCTTTTCATACATAGATGCACTGTTCACAGCATGGTGGCCGTGAAGGCGGTGTCATCTGCAAACATGGGTAGTTTGAAAATGTGAGGCTGTACGATGTAAACGGGACATAAAAAAACAAAAGCACATAATAAGTAGCTGATGAATCCTGCAGAGAATTAACAGAAAGTGAAAGAGAATACTGAAAAAAAGATTTCCCTTCTCTGTTTCGTGTCATTTTAAACTAAATATTTTTGGGTTTGCTGACGTGTGAGTCTGGTGAAAATGCAATTGTAAGACACTGAATTTGGCTCCTGTACTGTAATATGTGATGAATATACAATATTATAGACTTATCAAAGAAAAAATTGCTACTGAACATGTGCTACTGAGTTGTGTTTATAGAAATGCCATCTGACATAAAGTGTCCCAGATCTGTAAGAAAAACTAAAAGCTGCCACCACAGTAAATGGGTCAAGTTTAGCTGGGATTATTATTATTATTATTATTTTTTTTTTTTTTGTGAGGTGGCTGGCAGGATGGTGTTAAAAGTGGAAGGTGAAGTCAGTGAACAAAGACCTGACAGAAGAGCCGAGGGAGTCAGGATTTTTCAAGACACAATGTTGCAGTGAATATGTCTAATAAAAAGTGGGATAGCACCAATGTGTTTGAAGGTTTACATTAGGATTGAGGGCCTGACTTGTTCAGATAACCTTGTCCATCTTTAACATGTGAATGGCTGAATATTCTGGTTAAGCCTCAGGACGAGCTTGTCCATCCAGCCGTTGGGCCTTTTTGTTGTTCTGCTGCTGGCAAGACAACCTATACTTGTACATGCAGTTACTCAAGTGTGCACAGAGTCAGTGTAAGGCAATGTTCAGACTGAGGAGGTGATGATGCAGGCCTTGGAAAAAAAAATGCATGCTAAAAATTTAGCTCAACTCTTGCTGCAGCACAATGCAGTGTCATCCAGCAGGGTGCTGCATTGACCAATCAAATGGCAGATTACTTTGTAATGTGAATAACTTGTTACTGTTACGGCATCTGCGAGCCCTCAAACTCATGAATCTATTATTTAGACCGGCCTATATTTCATCGTCTCACCCGTACAACACCCCCCTGCCAACGCAGCCTCTGGCATTAATGCCCGGTAACTTGTCTGAATTGTAACTCTAATGGTAACTTGTCTAAATTTGAATACAGCCTTGTTCACCTGCACCTTGTCAACAATATCATGTATTTGCCATTTGTCATTCTTGGCGAGTGCTGGAGGTGTTGAGCTTTGCAGTGAGCTGTGGATTAGCTTCTTAATTAAAGAATGAATTAAACTTAAAGGATGGAAACAAGTTGCGGCCTTCTGAGGGGATAATTAATTACATTAAACACATAACCAGTTTCAAAAGCCACAGTGTTCTGAAATAGTAATTAATAAAACTTAAGTGACCACATCCTCATCAGAAATATAAGACTAATTACAAAAACTCTTGATAACGGTCTAAAAGAAGTAGACCGTTGTCTTCAAATGTTTATCTCATTAGGCTCTGTCCACAAAGCAACCAGTTAACTGCATCAATCAGTGATCTACACAAAATAGTCAGGTATGAGCAATCAGTCACAGTAAGTGGATGGTCAAAGAAGTTTTCTTGTGCCAAGTGCCCACTGGGGAGGCAGCATATGGTCAGGGAGACTCTAGGTTAGTTCAACAAAGTCAACGGTGACTTGGCAACCAATCAAGGTGACGCTGATGGCGATATAGAAGTAATTAAATGTCATTGGCAAGTGTCGAGGAGTGGTGTATTTGAAGGACTATTTTCGCTCTGAGTCACTGATGGCAGACTGACTCTCCTGTCAGGTTCTGTGCCGGGACTGTTTTTTAAGCATTTGTTGAGCTGGCTTTTGGCCAGATGGTAGCCTATTCATCTGTAATTCCCTTCTTGCGAGCGCGCTCCTTGATGTTTCGCAGGATCCGGAGCTCCCTCTGGAACCATGGCTTGGCATACTTGTTCTTGTCACTGGGTGTCTTCTGAAGGCACGCTTCTTCAGAGAAAGAGATATAGACGCAGACAGTATTTGTGAAGGCGTCAAAACTGTTACTCACATATCTGAGGCCTCCCAGTAGTGCTGAGGCAGAGTCTGAAAGCCCTCCTACCTTCTCGAGGGTCCAGCTGTAGATTGCGGCTCAGATAGATTGGGCTGTCTTCAGTTTTTGTCTGGATGCTGGAACTGTCTGGGACATTGTGTGAGGCTGCTCTCCGTGAGATATTTCAGAAAGTGTTTTGACAGCAGTGTTTTAATTTGTCTGCTGGGGTTTTAAAAGTTTTAATGATATTGGTGAGGGGCATGAGTGTCTATTTTTCCTGTATGTTATGACTGCTTTTCAGTGTTGGAAATCAGAATCCAAATCTCATAAAATGACAGCAAAAGAATGGAAATCTCTCTCTTTGTAAGGGACAATCAAATGTCTGTTTTGGTTGAGTTCCCTTTTTTCAATATGATTGAGTCATTGAATCATAGTTGACAATTCATCTATAAGAACTGAGGCCCTCTTGACCTCTGAGGTCTCTTGCAAGCCCTGGCAGTATTTCAGTGTTCAGCGATGGGCACTAGATGATACAATGCCACACAGGGTTACAGAGGTTGGGTCAGTTCTATTTACAGTAAAAGCAATCAATGCAGTAAATGAATACAGGAAAAAACAATATTTGAAAAAGGACAGTTGTATCATCTCTGGATTGATGTGGTTATGGATTAGACCTGTTGTAGTTCTTGTTTTTTCAGCTATTACAGTCATAAATGCTTCATATGAAACTGTGATGTTTAACTTATGTTGTCCATCATAATTAACACACAATATGAACACATAATGTCCTGACTGATCAAAATCCTGTGAATGTTGTTTTTTAATTGAAGATATATATAAATGTAGTGGGGCAGCAGTATAAAGTTGCATAAAATGGAAATACTTGAGTAAATGTAGGTAACTTCCTTTCACTCATGCCTTAACCCAACATTCACTGGGTAAAAGGTGGGAAACATCTCGGACAGATTATCATCTCAACAGGCTCAACAAATAGGAACACAAATGACTTGACAGTCTTAAATTCACCTGCGCTGCAAGAACCAAGACAGACACCTGAACCAGGACTTTCTTGCTTATACGAAAAGCCACCATGCAGCTAACTGCTATATCATTAGATTAAAAACCCTATTAGCCAACTCAGCTCAACCTCCTGTTTTTATAGAGCATCAATAAACTGTGCTCACTTCCCCACAGTGAAAAGAGAAATCACTTGGGCACAATATTGTTTAATTACTCTCCATTTTTAGCAGCACTATGTAAGTTGTGCTGTCACCAATCCCGTTTTTGGAAATTAACCGGTTAACGTTAAGTACTTCACATATTTGCTTGACTGGTGCTTTAATTTGCCTGCCAAGCCGTTCTGAAACGATCTCCCCCTGATTTGGTCCAACCAGTTTGTCATTTTCCAATAAACATACAGAACAACTTCATCTCTCATTCATTTTTTTCTTTCTCTGCTGTACCTTTTTGCTCACAATCATGACAGTAAAGCTTATGAGCTTAGGAAAGGGCCTGTGCTCAAGCTGTGGATGGCAGACTCACAGTACTGGGCATGTGCCAGCTCTTTCTGGTGATGCCCCCTCCACTTCCCTCCCTCCCCTCCCCTCTCCTCCCCTCTCCTTTCCTCTCCTCTCCTCTCCTCTCCTCTCCTCTCCACTCGTCTCCACTCCACTCTCCTCCTGCAGCCAGTCCAGTCCCAGCGGAGTCTCCTTGCAAACAAAGCCTGCAGCATTCTGGGAAAGCCAGTTTTACAGATCATGTGGTTCTGGTTGCATGGACGTCTCTGCCAGCCGCTAGATCCTCATCTCTCTGAAAGCATGTAGGGCTACTTTTTCCACCACTTACAATAATACAAGTATCAGTGATCAGTTAATTGATCTGCACACCAAATAGTCTCTCATTTGGTAGCTGAAACAATTAAATATGTATATATATCTGTGATTAATTAGGTAGTCAACTGATAAATGAAGTTAATCACTGTGTAGAGAAATCTGCCGATTTAAACTGAGAGAAAAAACAATAGTTTGTGGATCACCATAATGTAATTTAAGCTGTACACAACATTTAACGTGGGCATAAATTAGTGTGACTTTTTTGTCCCACTGGATGATAGAAAGCCTCGTTTGAATCAGTCACATTCACATGAGTATGTTGCTTTTGAACCTATTGATAATTGAGTAACAATGCAAAAAAAATTTCTCTGCACCAATGTCCAAATTAAAAAATATTGAAAATAAAATGTATTTATTTATGTATTTATTGGGACCATGTACAGTGTTAAACATAAATGTTACCATTTGATATACTGTACCAGAGTTAGCTTATAATTTTCATCTGCAGTCCCTTCAACAGGTCACAAAGCATATAAAAATATAAAACATATAACAGCACAATAACAAACAGTACATAGCAAAAAACACACAGGACACATAATACAAAATACAAAACTACACACAATAGCACATCACAAATACCCACAATGTCAACTGGAAATGACTAATGTATGCTTGTCAAATTAAAAGCAGGATTATTTGCGTTCATGAGTAGACCATGAGATGAAATTTAGAGTCAGTGGTTACAGAGCTGAGTAGCTTTTAGCAGACTTTTTAATTTGGTTTTAAATGTACTGATGGAACTGCAGCTCTTTATGTCATCAGGTGGGGCGTTCCACTGAGTTGTGGCTTTCACAGAGAATGTTATATCATATCATACCAATTTAGCTTCTTAAAGGGGACATAACATGGTTTTTGTGATTTCCTGTTATTTTTATACTGTTATAATGTCGGATGTCCATGTTTAACATGGTCAAAGAGACAGAAGCTGAAACGGCCTGTTTCAGACAGAGGCTGAACTGAAGGGCTGCTTAAAGTGCCAGTAGTTTTTTCAACTCTAAATCATGCAAAGATATTCCAATAGAGCCCCAGAACAAAAATACAGACCTGGAAATGTGCATGATACATCCCCTTTAAAGATTATGTTGGCCAGTGCTGATAGGTGCATCCCTACATCACTGTACCTGCTCCTCAGGGTGTATTCCTACCTAGTGAGGGAGAATCACCTTTGATTTCTCTTACCAGAAGATCTCAGACAACTCTGAGACAACTGTTTGCAATTTCCTGACAAGTGACCACTTCTGGTTTTATGAATAATGAGCATGGTCTCTCAGCTGCAAAGGCGGAGGTAGTATAGTGTTAATGTCTTAGTGAGGAGTTCAGGTGGACAGATACAGATAAATAGAAATAGTCAAAATACTGCAGAATTTTGGGACTTGCTACAGCATAAACTGTATTTCTTCCCCCTATTGTAATGTTGTAAGAAATATTACTGACATCCTAGTTTCATAAGTAGGATCTGTAAAAGCAAAATGTATATATTTTAGGACATAATAATGAGTGTGTAGGCCCATTTAGCAGTGTCAAATCTACTTTTATTGATTACGCCATGAGTATTATATTATAATATTATTAACATTTTTGTCATTAGCCACTACAGAGTTTAACCTGGGGAGAAAATCTTTTGTTTTCTATTATAAATCTTAAAGTGTTTGTTTTATTTGACCATAATACAAAATATTTGACTGCTGTTTAAGTGTTACAAAGTGCTTAAAAAATTAACAAAAGAGTAATTCACAAAAGACAATAAGTAAAGCAAACAAAAGTTACTGTTAAATGATGGTAATGATAGTAATGAGTTAAAATAAGTTTCCCATATAATAAGATATTGAAACATAAAACAGACCACATGATGAATAATAAATCATATTGATATCGTGTTCATAATGTGTAGTATTCAATTCTAAAATCAAGGACACATTTCATGCATCTGGAACTTTTGAATCCTGATTATGTCATGTCTTCCCTCTGTTTTTGAGAAACACATACATGCCCGAGAAGTACTTATTTCCAATGATAAGTGTTGAATCCACAGTGAGCGCACTTATGTCACTCTGAACAGCAGCTTGAGTGTGTATACGAGAGACTCATAGAGGAGGAAGTGAGACGGAGTGAGCAAATGGGAATTATATGGAAGTGGATACATTGATTTGAAGATATGTGGAGCCGATGTTGTTCTGTGGATGTCTGAGCAGCTCACGTGTAATATGTAAACACCTTGGCTAAAGCATTTATAACTTATCTAAAAAAACTGCTTTGAGTGACTTTAAAATAATGACTGAAGTTCTGTGACTTACAGCTCCTGCCAAAGACGCCCTATAATGTGCACCTCTGGCAGTGCAGTGCCCAGCAATGTTGGTTTGCCCTTTGTGCCTTTGGCAGGCAAAACTCATTTCACACATCTCTCTCTCTCTCTCTCTCCTTGGTCTGTGTTTGAGCAGGTGTCAGCACATCCATTGCATCCCTGACTGAGCATTGCTTGTCAGAGGGGGGAACTTTGCCATTAAAGAGGGCTAAATAATGAAGAGACCATGGGCCAGTTGCATAAAAATAGAGTTAATCTTTGACTTCAATATAACTTTAAGTCAGACTTGCCATAGACACTTAAATTTACCTGTTGCATAAAGCTTCCCTGTGAGTGACTTAGATAGCCTGTTGCGCAATGCATTATGGGTGAAATAAGACCCATCATTGAAGAGAAAAAATGGCGGATGCAATAGCGACACTTTAGTAGTGTCTGATGACTAAAACCCTTCATCTGGTTAAAAGATATAGTTAAAAATGACCAAGATCTAAAACGTTTATCGTAAAAATGTTGCTTAAAACTGATTAAAAGTCGATTTTATTTCTGGACAACCACAACGCAGACGTATTATCTTGTAGGCGTATACTCTTTGGTAGAGGAGGTATGACGCCACTGACAGGTGACCAAATGAAACAGACCGTTACCTTGATTAAAATTACGGAAAAGTGTTGGAAACATTTGGGATAATGTAAGTACACAACTAAACAAAATATATAACACTTTTAGACACTTTAATGCAGAATAGTAACATATAATAGCTTTAATTAGACTAGTCTAACCTGACAATCTAAGACCAGTCTAAGGCCAAGACTGGTCTTAAACTAAGTTTATGCAACTGGCCCCAGATCTATCTTGATTTGTCCCCGTACAAAAGTAAAAGCAGTAGACAATGAGGGTATTGTCTTGTCTGCTGAGTGTGTTTTGTAATAGTGGACAGCATACTGACTTGCATTAGAAAAAATAGTAGTCTTTTGGTGTGCAGACTGTGTTAGTAAAATGTGTAGATCACACCTTGAAAATTCAGGTTTTGAACATCCTGCATGCTGAAGAGTAGTTGTCTAAGCCTTAGTGTTTCCTGCTTGATATGTGTAGAAGAGAGAAATTAAAAGAGAGGAAACAAGGGAAACTAGAGTTGATTGTATCACTTACTATGTACGATAAGAGTGGAAATGATAAGAGTCTTTGAGCTGGAGTCAGATTCCTGATGCTCACCAACAATCAAAGTAATTGTTATCAAGTTGCTGTTAAGTGCGACTATCCCTCTTTTTAAAAATGTTATTTCTTCTTTGCTGAGAGCAAACCTCTCATTCACACTCACACATTTACACATATTCATAACTTGATGCTGCCCAGTACACATAACCTTCTGCAAAACACTGCAGGATGCTGTGAAAGAGAGAGTCGGGTCCCCTGGCATGAGGGGCATCACTTCCTTTTCTGCCACAAAAGTATAAAAGCAAACAGGCCTACTTTTATGGTTTATTTACCGCCCTTTCACTCAGAATGAGAGGGTAAAAGAATTGTATTTCTGTGTAAAAAATCTACTATAAGTGAAATAAGTTTTTTACCTCAGAGAAACCATTATGTTAATGCCACTTAAACTCTTGAGCAGAGAAATGTCTTCAAATGTCAAAAAGAAAGAAAGAAAAAAGATCGCTGATGGAAATGATGCATCTCACTTCTAGGGACCCTACTCTCTTCCCAATGGGCTCGCAGATCTGGGGTCTCCTGATATGAGGTCTGCAGTTGGACTTCTTCTCATGTGTTTGAAAAATGTTTCCCTTTTACAAACCACACATGCTTTCTTATACTGTATGTGTATCACCGAGTGCATTTACATGTACAGTAGTGTCCTGGTGATGATCAAATTTACACATTATCACAGTTGTAAACATCATATCCTGTGTCAAAAACCAGTTCCTGCCCTTATCACGGTTTTAAGAAACCTGAGCTAGCTTGATTACCCCAATACAAACCGGGATACTGTGGCATAGAAACACATGTAGACGTCATATCCTGAATATGATCAAAACTAGAATACTAGTGAGGATGTAAACGTGCTGTCACAGCCTAAATTTCGTTGTACAATAGGTGTCTAGTCATCCAGATGTTTGTGCATCTGTAATATCCATTTCAATTGTGTCCAGTTTTATGCCATCTACTGTTTTCCCAGACAGAGGAAGTTTGTATTCTGTTGTACTGTAAATGCTGTATATTTAAATTTTACAGATCCAGATTAACAGTGATACATATACATGTACAGATACAAATTTCCCCAACACCACCACCTCCTCACACACACACACACACACACACACACACACACACACACACACACACACAATCCATTCTCTGATGTGACCTTCAGCACATGCAGGCTGGCATTCAATTACCGCCCTGTCAGTGGCCCATCCAGCCCAGTGGCTGCACGTCCTTGAGATTCTCTCTCCAGCCTTCGTCCAGTCTATATTCCGTTACATCCTCCACATCGGAAGCTCTGTCCAGCGTAAAAGCGGCGCTCATAAACCTCATCACCGTGAAGCACACACAGCTTTTCAACTCTTTGATATGTCCTCTACAAAATCTCTTAACTGCAGTGAGCAACGGTTACCACAATCGAATCCAAGTGAGGTAAATGTTAGATTTTAGTTTTAGTGTGCGAAATATTGTGCTGGTCTCAGAAAAAGAGGTTTAGACACCCAAGACCAGAAAATCTAAGCACTGCTCAACTAAAATTGTCTTTCATTGAACCCCCTCAGTTTTCATATTTTTTCTCAATATTGTACAGTGTGTTATTGGACCTCATTACTGTCAAAACATTTCGCGGGCTCTGCTCGGCCTGATTATTGCCAAAAATTGCCTTGAGAGACTATTTACTGTACAAATCTGTGATCATTACTGAAAGTACAGAGTAGTGTGCTTTTTGTGCGAGAGCCACTTTCAGCCACTGCCACTTGAAAACACTCCCAGCTGAAATCTCTTGCGGATTTAACCCCACATGACCCCGCCGTTCTGCTGTAATGATTCATGTGCTGGTCTGGGCAGCTGTTGCTTGACCTCGAACAGATGTCTCTTATTGGTTTATGATGTTTGTTACTTCACATTGTGTGTATCAGTAAATGTTTTTCTTTGGCTGCTCCAGTCAGTCCATATTCTTATTCACATTCGTGCATCGCTGATACTTTTTTATTTACCTTATAAATCACTGTGAAACACCTCTTTAGTAAGTGCTCTATAAATAAAGATCATTATAATTATTGAAGCTGTAACCAAAGCAAAGCCCTCACTCTGACTAACTCGCCGTGGCACTGCCAGTTTAACCTATGCCAAACAATGAGGAATTATCCCCCCTGTATTTTGCTTTTGTACATGAACTGCCTGCCATATAGGTGATTTATCTGACAGGTGAGTGAAATGTTACCCTTCAGGAATTCACTATCATAGCAGTAAATCCACTATATGCCGAGGATAGATACATAAAACATATTGGTCTCCTGGATTTATTAGCTATCTGATTTATGCAGATCTTACTCAACAGATTTCTGCCTCTGTGTATTTGGAGAGTTTCAAGCTTCACTCTGCAACTTGAGTTCGGTTGACATTTACAGTGTCAAAGCAGTCTTGAGTTGCCATCATCTTGCCAATCGGCTGTATTGGTCCCTTTAATATCTACAGTACTGTTTATTTGTAAGATCGCAGGCTGAAGACAAAGTTTGTACTCTTGTGTCATATTTATGTGTTGCTGAGAGCATAAATATTTCCCCTGAATAAGCCCCCATAAACCCTAGTGGGTCACTGTGTCTCCATTAAGGAAATGAAAATGGCAAAAGCTGTGATCAAGCCTGTGCTGATTGTCGCTTCATGAGGATCTCATAAAGGAATTGGATCATTATTAGCCCCGCAATACATTATCTCAAGCCTTTAAAGTCTATTCTCAGTCCAAGATGTGCTCTCCCCACCACCAGGATCCAAAAATAATGTCAGCCAGAAACCTGAATCCACTAAGCTTTTGCAACCTGAACTGTCTGCTGAGAAAACAATGGATTTCAGCAGCATGCACTGTTGTGCCACTGGGTTTGAGCTTGTGCTTCATGTCAAGTGACTCTACTTACTCAAACCAAACAATGTATTCAGTGTGTTTCATTATGGATGGGAGCCTGCTCTGTTTCTTCTGAAAGCTATAGAGCACAAGTGCCGGACCCATAAGTTAAAAGATATTCAAAGTCTCTACCGTCATTTGTTATCCAACACTCCTGCGCAGGTATACACGTGTTTCCAGAAAATCTAGAACAGTGGGTCCCAGACTTGGTCGTCTCAGACTGAGTTGGGGACTGAGATGTATCAGCATTTCTGTGACAAATCTTTCTGTTGCTTACTCAGACAGTCACTATTTCTGACCGCTGCCCACCTGGAAAACTTGCATGCCACAAAGCATGTTGTGTTACTATGACAACCAGCAACTGTGAGCCGTTGTCACTAGTCTTAGCTGCAGCAAAAGTGTATATTTAACAAGGCTTTTAATACGGGGATTTAGATGTTGATATCTTATTTCTTATGGTTTGATACATATGAAAATGTAATTTGTTAATGTAAATGTTGCCTTTGATGTGGTGAAATTTTATTAAAAATGTTCTATAAATGTACAGTAAAAAAAGGGAAATAAATTGGATTGTCTTTAAAGAAACTGGGATTTATTTAGGGGGGAATACGCTTTCTTGCTGAGAGTTAGATGAGAAGATACCACTCTGTTAAATATGAAGCTGTAAACAGGGAAACAGCCAGCCTGGCTCTGTCCAAAGGTAAAATCTGTCTACCAGCACCTCCTAACTTTTGTACAGATTAAAAAAAAGATCAGAATTCATTAGTGAGCTTTCGAGGTGCTAGTAGGTGGATTTTGTTACCTTTGCACAGAACCAAGCTAGCTGTTCCCCCCTGTTTCCAGTCTTTATGCTAAGGTAAGCTAACTGTCGCCTGGCTGCAGTTTCATTTTTAACAGATAGACATGAGAGTGGTATTGATCCTCTCATCTAACTCTCGGTAAGAAAGCAGGCATTTTTCCCAGAATGTGAAACCATTCCTTTAAAGCACCCCAGAGGACCGCAGCACCCACTGATCTAGAATCTAAATTGAGTGGACTTTTCTAAAGAGCATTTAACCGAAAAAATTTGTGTCATATGGCTCAGCACAAGCCCTGTATGGGGTGTTTAAAGGGGTTATTATAATCTTTTTTTAAAGGTGTTATAAATGAGGCTGCAATGGAGCATGCTCAGGTGTGAATTTCAGGCTTTTGGCAAGCCTGAAAGGATTAGTTTGAGAGATTTCTGATTTTGTTTTGCTTATAACTGGATGGGACAGGTTTCCTCAGAAGTGTATAAAAAAGGTCATAGTTTTTGCAGGTTACAGGGCAGCGTCGTGCCCACAAAAGCTTTCTGCAACAATCAACTCCCCTCCCGTTCAGTCTTAGCAATCGTTATGCATTTTGACAGGCTACACTGTGCTTGATTAAACACTGAATCCCCTTCGGTTTCATTTTAATGAAAAATGCTGCTTTATTACCAACATTATTTAGATGGTCCAAATTAGTGAATGTATGTTTGATCTTTGATGCACAGCCTCTGTGGGTTGTAGTTGTCAATCAGCTCCCCTATGAGCTTTTTTAATTGGTTGGTTGGGTTTTAATTCTGTTTTAGGTTAGTATTCAGAATTGTGTAGCTTCTTGTATTCTTCTGCTGGTCAAAACCTACTACGGCTGTTAAATTTTCATGCATGGTCAGCATAGTATAGCTATTTTCCCCCTACTTACTAAAGAGGCACAAAGCAGATTCCAGGACTAAGGCCCATTAACTGGCAGACCACATCACCCCTTTAAAAAGTGTAATTTGATTTAATCTGCTCTGTTTCAGCCCAGAATCTGTGTTGGCTGAAATGAATAAAGTGGATTAACTCTATCACAGGATAATGCAGATTAAACTGGTAAACACAATCACTAAGTGATGCATATGGCCTTTAGGGGTGGAGCTAAGGCTTTATTTTTCAGACAGAAGAACTGGGTGAAAATATTTGGGTTTTAATTCCAGTGTGCATAGTTGAAAGTGTTGAAGTTGAAAGTTCAAAGTGCTTTGCAGGTTAGACAAGAAAATTTCCATTTCACACAACAGCGATGGTGGTGAAACATGGCACAGAGAACACAAAACATAATGCCTCAAAGTCCCAACGTATTTGTTCTTCCTGTAAAAAATAGCCCTGATAATGCAAATGATACTGCTAATGAAAGTGTTAAGTTATTCAGCTGGTGTTTCTCTAGAGTGAACCGTCAGCATGTCTCTTGATCCCTGAAGCGATTTTCCCCCTGGGCCGGGGCGGGTAGTCATGCTTGCTCTGACGGTGGAGATACAGCCAGTTCAATGAAAGCGGGGGTGGCAGCTGGACAAAATCCATTCCCAGAGTGAGCGTTCTGCTGAGGCAGGTATGCCGACCTTTCAGTCATCTGATAGGTCAACGCTCGGCAGCGTGCCTGGACATTCATGGCTAAACGCCAGGCCTGGTGGTGCTCATAGTAAAGCTCATCTGAGCAGCAGCCAGCTATGATCAATGGAACCCCTTGGCAGCTCATTTATAGTACAGTATGGCAAAGCCACAAAACACGCACCAACAGATGCAGGTGACAGATGACGATAGGCCATTCTGTGGAGGGATGAAGAAAGCTGGTGAAAGGGAGAGGGTTTACCCATGTGCATGGTCCCAGCTATCTTATTGTAGTCCATGAGTATTCAGTGTATCTTAAGCTAACAGTAGGTTTGTTCCATTTTTCTGCTTGGTCTGCAGAAATTCTGTGCAGAAGAATTTTCCTGCACCTTGTTCTCTTGCATGTCAGACTCCAGCTCCGCTGAGATGAACATTAAGATTCTTTGGTTGTAGTAAAAGCTACTTCTTCATCCTGTCAGGTGCCCACGGAGTGAGAGAGGAGCCCCGGTTTGTGACGGCGCGCGCTGGAGAGAGCGTGATCCTGGGGTGTGACGTGTCCCCTCCCCTGGATGGCCAGCAGCCCCCCTATGTGGTGGAGTGGTTCAAGTTTGGAGTGCCTATTCCCTTCTTCATCAACTTCCGCTTCTACCCTCCTCATGTGGATCCAGAGTACACTGGTAAGATGAAGTAAAAGAAGAGCAATCCAGCTCAGAAAGAACACAGAGACATTGTGAAAAATCTATTTGATCTATAGGAGATTTGGTTAAAAACTTAAATAATAATCATTTGGGTGCATCTTGGGATGAATCAAGATCGAGATCTTTTTGATTGCCAAGAACAGTAAATCCAGAAGACTTGTCTTATTGACAATGCAGCAGGTACAGTGTTAACAACAGAATCTCACAGTACTTACTGATAAACAGTAGCCACAAACTATTAGAGGGATATCAGGCCTTCATACACAAAGGGGGAATAAAACACATACTGTAATCCACATAGTCTAAGACTATGACTAGAGGCTTGCAGATAAAATCATAATTAAAGCTGCAATGTGCTACTTTCCACGTGTTTAAAGGAGTAGTTTGACATGTTGGGTAGTATGCTGATTTGATACCACTCTCATGTCTGTACGGTAAATATAAAGCTACTGCCAGCACCTGCTTAGCTCACCTTAGCATTAAGACTTGAAACACAGGGATCCTGCTAGCCTGGCTCTGTCAAAAGGTAACAAAATCTGGAGGTTATGCATATAACCAATGTTCCCTGAGGGAGGGAAACATGGTACAACACATCGGTACCTCGCGAGACCAACCTGAAGAACCTTTCTCAAAAGACTTGTCAAGGCCAATGAGACTGTCACAGGCAGGGAGAGTCCCACCTTCCCCTGGGCTACAAAAGACCCTGCACAGTCTCTGCTCCTCAATCTAAACTGCACTTCATCGAGCCGGTGAGGGGCTGACTTGTGTTGTACCTTGTTTCCCTGCCTCAGGGATCATTAGTTATATGCATAACCTCCAATTCCCTTTCGGTGGGTACACTCAGTACAACGCATCTGTATGGGAATATAGCAACATGCCCGAAAACACCCCTGCAGATAGAATGAGATGAACTGGCCCTGATACAGCAGCCGTGATGACGTCAGTCATCAATAATAATCAATTGTTGGATAAATGTCAAAATATCCACCACAGAGCTTTGGAACAGAATAATATTCCTTTCGTGACACCAAGCACTGAATAAACACCACTTGAGCGCATATAACTCCTGAGTGGACACTGCTCTGGCACTCTGTATTGTGTCAACGACGTTGGCAGGCAAACCTGTCGCTGTCAGTTACTCCCTTTCAGGGTAAAGGCCCACAGATCCCAGATTTCGGGGCGACACTAGGTCTCTGCACACAGGGAGGCACCACGGTCTCCTGTTTAGAAGAAAAATGATCTCTGTGAACCATGCTTTCTTGGTCCATCGCATGGCGATCAGAATCATAGTTAATCTACCTATGCACACATGCTTCAGTGTGGTCTGGATCAACACCGCCAGAGGAAACATGTACAGGAGTGTCCGAGGCCACTGATGAGCCAGCACATCTAACTGTAGGGGCGCGCTCCCATCCTGTAGCAAGAAGAACAAAGGACAGTGCACGTTTTCTCTTGAGGCAAGCAGATCAACGGCGGCTCTGCCGAACTGACCCCATATCTGTTCCACTACATCGGGGTGCAGTCTCAACTTTCTTGCCAGTGGTAAACCCCTGGAGAGAAGCTCTGACCCGCTGTTCAGTATTCCCAGGATGTGCGTCGCTCAGAAAGACAGCAGGTGAATGCTGCTCCATGAGAATAGGCTGTGAGACAGAGAGAGGAGGGGAATCAGTAAATCGTCCAGGTAGTCAAGGGTTCAAATCTTCTGGCCTCTGATCAGTGCCAGCGCTGCTTCGAGGCATTTGGTGAAAATGCAAGGAACAAGGGATAAGCCGAATGGCAAAACTTGGTATTTGTACGTTGTGGTGTCGTAGGCAAAGCACAGAAACTGTCTGTGTCTCAGTAATATATATTTGAACTTGAACTTTCTCAGGTATTTGTTTAGTACCCTCAAGTCCAAAATAGGACAGAGACTTCCTTCCTTTTTCAGTACCACAAAGTAACAGCTGTAAAATCCACCATGAGCTTCGTTCATGGGGAGCCTATAGCCTGTTTCTCCAGCAGAGAGTGGATTTCCTCTTTTAATACTGGGGTGCAGGATGGATATACTTTTAACATTACAATGCCTCTGAATAGCGGGGGGCGCTTCCTAAATTGGAGCCTGTAGCCCTGAACTACATTTCTCATGATCCACTGCGACGCTCTGCATGCCTGCCCCTATGCGTGGTATATTTTCTTGAGCTGAGAGGCAGAGAATCTACACTGCTTACTGGGAAGAGTGGGTTTGCTGCTCGCGGTGTTAGGCTTCAGTGCCAAATGGACAGCACGCGTCTCATCCATTGGAGGAACGTTAGCTAGCCATGCAGCCTCCATATCCTCCAAGTCGAAGAACTGGGTAAACAACAGTGACAGTGGAGCCTTAGGGGATGCCCAGGACTGTGTGAGCTGGTACGCAAAGTCAGGGAAAACATGTAATTTGTGTCTCACTGCTGCAAGCTATTGCGGGAGACGATAATTTCCTGTGAGCTGAGTTGGCTGTTGGCGAGGACATGGAGCTGGCCACGGTACTTCAAGGTGCTCGGCAGCGGCACAGGTCGATTATGGCCAGGCTGTCGGTCTCGGTTGGAAGGTCTCCAGCACTGAGGACCTGGGAAGACTCCTCTTTGTCTCCTCCACCTCTGACTTTGACCTCCTCCTTCGAGCGGCTGCCTGAAATCCTCAGACAGCACATTGGGCTGTACATTGTTGATGGAGATGGTGTGTCACCTTGTTTCAGTGAAGATGTTATTGACCAACCAGGTTACTGTACATGAACACAAACTTATATGTCTTTGGTATTGTCCACCGGGCAAGTAGTAATACCATATGACAACCAGTTAAATATATTGCAGTGCAGATGTGCTGTGTACTTGCACTGTACCTTCCCATCCTATTTCATTGAAAAAGATTAACCTGCAATTTCAGTATGATCCAGTGTGTTTTCCCCTCAGAATGGTATTTCAGCTGAGACATAGTACAGTACACTGAGGCCTTTAAGTAGTAAGAAAAAGACTTGGCTGGCTTTGCAAACTGCACTTCTTTCTTTCTGTTCTAATATGGCGTTCAGAGCTGTGCAGGGGCATCTGCAGTGTCTGAGTGCATAGAGGGAAATAACTGTGTCTCAGCAATTTACTAATGCATTGTACATACATGCTTTCCTACACATTCCAGTTTCAATGCAGCACAGATACTGTGCAGTATAGAGGCAATACAGTATATTAAAAAAAGCCTCCATGCTGTACATATATAGACATATAGGATGGCATTTTTAAAAGACGAAAAACAAAATGAATGAAATAAAGCATGAAAATCTTTGCTTTTATTAAGCTACAATTAACAAATTTTGGTGTGTAGTGATAAATAACTAAATATAGTGTTTTACTTCACATTAATCATATATCTAGAGCTGAAATGATTAACCGATTAGTTCATTGAAAGAAAAATAATCTGCAACAATTTTAATAACTGATTTATCATGTCAGTGATTTTTTTTCAAGCAAAAAACACCAAAAGTACCCTGGCTCTAGCTTTTCAAATGTGAGGATTTTCTGCCTTTCTCTGTTTTATATCAGTATAAGCTGAATATCTTTTTGACTGTTGGTTGGACAAATCAACATTATCCTGGGCTCTGGAGAATTAATGGACAGTTTTTCATAACTTTTTGACATTTTATAGACTGAACAATTAATTGATCAATTGAAAAAAATATCAGTAGATTAATCAATAATGACTATAATCATTAGTTGCAGCCCTACATATATCTAGCCTACATAGTAAATCCAACTGAAAATATAGCCGCAAGCGACAATTTGCGGGTTCAGTCCTTTTTGCGCTCAACAGAAGGAAGCAGCTCAATGGTTGGGTTTCTGGTTTGACAAAGCCAAGCAAAGTTTAATACTGTTGAAAGGAGTGAGATGAAGCACGTACATGTTTCATTACAATGCATGCAGCATTTCAATAATTGCGCACTCAAAGTTCCACTATTTGTCCTCCCTTCATTGGATGTGAACGAAACCTGGTATGTATGTTCAGGAGATAGCGCAGGATGTCTCCAGTGAGTTTAATTCAGGAATGCTCAAAGGCATCTTGAGTTATGAGCAAATATGTGATAGGCCAAGCCCACTTGCACCAATCAGTATGGCACTTCAGATTTACAGAGCTTGCAAACCAATTTTGGTGACGTTTTGTCCACCGGGTTTTCAGATAAATCTAGTGGCATTTGTGGTGCCCCCTATGGATCTGGCTCATTCCCAAACATGGACTGAAGTTATGTACCAAGATTTATGATGATTGGACAAATGGTTAATGAGTTATGGCCAATTTCCTGCTAAGTACCGCCCTTTGCGAAGATAGTTTGGTTGATGACGGCCCTATTTTTGGACCAATCTTGCTAATTTATAGTAGAATTGTGTATCTTAGTCTCCCAAGGCTGTATACCAAATCTGGTGTTGATAGAGTCAAAATCCAAAAAGTAGATGTCACATTACTGTTTTTCAGTTCATGCAAATTAGCAAAAAATCCATCATGGCAGACTTTTATGGTCCAGGAGGCTTTTTTGTAGAGCACATTGAGCTGGACGTGTGTGAAATTTCAAGTCAATTGGACTTACGGTGTGAGGGGCATGGCCTTTCCAAAATTGCATTTTTGGGCCTGAATTACAGTACCACCATCTGGCCGATTGGGCTCATATTTCTTCATTTTCAGTTATTGGGACATGTTTCATGGTTTTAGCTCATTCCAGCTTATTGCAAAATTGTGCCGCAGCAGAAGACAAATAATAATAATAAATCGTAACAAACTCAATAGCGCTCTACACCTTCGGGTGTTGAGCCCTAATTAAATTGCCTTTTTTTGTCTACAACATTATACATATCTGCGATAACAAGCGATAACATGGAGTTTGATGACAGGCAGAACAGACGGTCACACTGAGCCTGATAGCATCCTGCCACAGACAGATAACCCACATTAGCTTTCCTGTTAAAGTCTCCTTCTTATCTAACTTACAAACATAAACACGCTTTGACTGCACCTTAGCTTGTTGAACGAGCCACCAAACAAACATTCACCAGGCAAAAGTGCACTGCTAACGTCAGTTAGCAGGCTAGATAGCTAATTAGCTGCTTAGCTGCAGCACATTAAACAGCACATAAACATACCTAAAAATGTAATTTCAGACCTGTTACATGCTGGAGTAGTCATTGCTCTTCAAAATCCCTGTTAGCGACACACTGTCCATAACTTGTAGCGACAGCAGTTTGTTTACTTTGTCCCGTTGTGTACGATGTAACACTGGTAGCCTGCCAGTTAATGTTAAACAAACAAGCCTCCGGCATGACCCCCTCGCTGGCTGTCTTTTCCAAAGACCTTTTTTCTTCATTCTAATAGTACAAAACTATTAACAATACATTTAAAAGACATGTTAACATAATTTTTGACTGCGGAGGGATGGTTAAATGTGATTGCAGTTGGACTTTAAAATGTTCCTTCTCCTGGTATAGACACTATGTCTGCAACTGCCTTAGTCCTTATGGCAGGAAAATTGGTTCTTCTGATGTTGCTTCAGTGTCAGTGACAAGATGGCGAGCTGTCAGAATGGGGTCAAAATCATCCCTTCCTGTTCTCACCTCTTTACCAAGTACAAAACCCCCCCTGACCTGGTAATATGCTGTGAAATAAAGGCAAAGCATGGCTTGTCGAAAAGCTGCAGTCTAATCTCCCTAGTGTGAGTGTTGTAAATGTCGTAAATGTTTTTCAGATGACAGATTAACAGGAATAGAGAGAGAATTGTCTAAATAATATTGAATCCATTGAAATTTCTCCCTGTGGGCATTTCAAGCAAGGCCATCACTCTAAAGAAGCCTAATGGCAGTGACTCACTGTCTGGGGAACCCTCCTTTAGTTTTGTAGTGGCTACTGTAGATGCTGCAGCTGCTGGAGTGTTTCATTGTTTACTTTAACCTCCTGGCTAACAGCAGGATATGAGCGAACAGCGCTTTTCAAACAGCATCACACTCCGCTGTGCTCACTTTGGGCTTCGAGTGGGCCCCTGCCATGTGGCGTCAAGTCCACTATTGAGAAATTACCAGTGAACAGATGCAACATGAATATGGCCAGTCTCATTACATAGATTAAAATGTATTCTGGGGATTGCATTTGCATGGTGACGGTGTGATAATAACACTGGACTGTAGTTTACGAGATGCTCTTTGGGAGTGCTTAATGGGTCCATGCAGTCTCAGAGCTCATTTGGGCTATTCCCATAAATTGTTATCACTCAATATAAATAAAAATGGTGAATAGAAGTAAATGTGCTATTAATTCATCACACAGCTGCTACCAAAACAGAGTAGGACATACATGAATACTCTACATACACATCTATTCCAGTCCATCTTGATTTGTTTGGGTCAGTGAGTGTTACCACTATTCAGTTTCCCGTATTACTAATTGTTAAGAGACCTATTAACTTTGATATGTAATTCAAAGATACCTCAAAGAGAAGATGTGAATTTTTCCTCATTACAACTGTGTATTTTCCCTGTCTAATTTACTGGTAAATGAGAAATTGTGCATATCTGCTTGCAGACTAGATCTATCCTAGATCGTTCTGCCAGTTTGTCCTGCGGCTATATGGAAATTACAGCATTTAAAAACATCTATTTTTGTGCCTACTCAAGCAAAGACATGATCAATAATTCAGATGTGCAGCTTGTGAAATTTTAGTGTCAGATTCTCCCGCTTTGGGACAAGCTGTTAGGAAAATTAAATCATATCTCTCTTAACACCAGCTTTAGCTGCAGCCTGCACAAGAATATTATGGCGTTGTAGGTATATGTGAGGCAGTATTGAGACATTGTGAGAAGGAATATGTGATCATATACAATATTAAGGTAGGCCTATTTGTTGCTTTGTTTTCTAGAATCGAATTTCTAACAAGCTAGCTTGTTAGCATGCAGTTCATTTTCAATACTGGTTGCAGTATACCTTATTAAGAGCCCTTTTGACGTCATAGTAAAAAAAATGTTCACGTCATATTTTTCAGACCATAATTATAACCACCTGCATGAAAAAAAAACATGTTCACATCAGCCTCCTCATTGTTATTCTGGGTCCGAGATCTCAGGAATTTCTGACATCTCCCACCTGGTGAAAAGTGTTAACAAACCTGGTAAAACAGCTGCAAAGCCAACATCACTGGCAGTTACATGTAAATGAAATCCAAAATTAACTAATTTAATTTGATTCAGCGAATTAAATACACTGTTTGTATCTAGTTTCAGTTGTTAACAGAACGTTACAAATATATAGCCTAATGAAATAGACTATTTATATGGTGTGACTATAGGACTCCCAAGTCGGTATAATGGGAGGCTTTCCAGTTCTTCTCATTCTCACTTCTCATTGTCACTCCTGAGCTTTTCTTGCTATAACAAGTCAAAATGTGTGCTAGGAAAAAGGTCTAGTAGGAAGGCTGAAGGTTTCAGATTCATGGTTCAAATGAAGTGCTTGTCAGATTGTCTAAAAAAACCTTACAGAAGGCAGAATTGGCCGCATCCAACAATTTTTGTAACTTCCCCCGAAACAGACAATCTGACAATCAAGCCCAATTTATGCAGTGGTTGGCCACAGGTATACGGAGGTGCAAGAGTGTGGCAGGGCTCTCTTTTTTTCAGTCTTCACATAACTCCTTCTGTTACTTTTTGTGTGTATAACCAAGTGAAAGCGTGAGCTATTATCCACATTGGTCCGATTCATTGCATCAAGACTACAATATGATTTGGAGAGAGATCGGGGACACAGTTTAATGCAGACAGGAAGCAGGCTTTTCACTTCATCTTCAGATATGTAGCTTGGAACAGGTATGAATACATACATCCTCATACCGAAACAATAGGTCTTCAGCGACCTCTATAGGATGGGGGGCCAGACCACAAACAGAATGACCCATAGGACTGTAATATGCTGCTTTCCAAAAATAAATAAATAAATATTCAAATATGTAAAAAAATAATTACGTTTTATGATGTGACAACATGGTTGGTTAAAGTCTGGTTAGGTTTAGGCACAAAAACCACTTGGTTAGGTTTAGAGTAAGATCATGGTTTGGGTTAAAAGGATCACTTGAAACATACTTTCTGTACTTTATGCAACTGTCGTCGTCATGGCAACAGTAAACACCATGTTACGGGTTTTAAAAAAAGGTCCCGACTCGTGGTTGGAAACATGACACTCGCGGTTGGAAATGCAAACAGCGGCCTCCTGCAGCAAAGTCCACTTCTTGCCATCAAACTATCTAACCTATCTAGCCACACCTCCTAATAAGGCAAATAATCAATATAAAGTCACCTTATATTGACGTCATCTGAACTGTGTCTCTTCCCAGGTCATAATGACGATGGCCACTAGATGGCGTAAACGTAACTATAGGTAATTTTCGCCCAGCTTGAACTTTAGACCTATACTGTCATTTCCTTGTCAGGACAGGCTGAGTACAACTTAGTTTGTTCCAAGCATACTGAACCAATAACAACTCCATATAATCACTGTCGCGGTGCAGGCCTGTGCCCTCTAGAAAGAAATGACCAGGGATGAGTAGGCGCACTGGCCCATAGCTAGTGGGATGACCCTTTGACTGAGTGGTTAGCGCAGTCATTCGTGGTTTGAGACCCGCTGTGGGAGCCCTCCTTTGCTACAATCACAAGCCATGAAAAAATGCTAGATACATTTTAAAATGTTATTACATTTAGGTAGCTTTAGTGTTCATGATGTGCTAATTCAACCAAATTATAGACATGAGCATTGCCCTTTAGCTAAATATTGTCTAAAGTAGTTTTTTAGTGCACCACACTGTCTCTGCCAACTTTGTCACTTTGGATCTTTAGAATTTCCTCTTCGAAGCGTTCTTATCTGACAAAGGTGTTAGCTCCTCTGTTTTCACAGTAGACAGAACTCTGTACTGTGTAAGTGGTGTATACCCAGGTGGCCAGTCCTGACGTGGATACAGTGCTGTTAACTCTGTTTACAACAGCACCCTCTCACTTCTTGACAAATGGGAGCTGAGGTTGATCCCTACCCTTCACGCCACCACCCGCCCCACTCAGCACTTCAATGCCCAGGCAAAAATAGACCTGACTTTTTAAAGACAAGCTACCTTTTTACTGCAAGACTGCAGTCCCCACTCTTCTCTCTTCCTCTTTGCTGTATCGATTTTCTGCTAACAAAAATCGTCAGTTTTCTACCGCAACTATGGCAGCAATCCCAGGGTTGGGGTATCTATCTGCTGCATTTATATACAGCGCTGGAAGAGCAATTCAGCCTGGCCCCAACGTCAATATATTTGCCTGACACTCAGTCTGAAGTAACAGGAAACAGTACTTACAGTACATCTACACATCAAAGTTTGGAAAAATACTCCATCTCAGAACACTCGTCAGACAGAAGAAGCGAATGTTTTAGTCTGTTGAGCTGTCAGAGGCAGCCATGTGAGCAGCGGGCTAGAGGCTTGAAGACAGACAGCTTAGCAGCTGAAGATTTCACCATGCCTGGTTTCCTGAACTTCTCTCATCCCTTGTGATTTCCTCCTTTTAGAATTCCAATTTATCCTGAGCCTTGAAGAAAAAAAGAGGCGGGCGGGAGTGGAGAAGTTTTTTATGAAATATAAAATTGGTGCAGGTGGAAGGATGGCCTTTTTCCACGGTGACACCAAATACTTTATTTCAGTTCAGCAGAAGGTATGGCCTCCATTTAAAATCCACCTACTTGCACCTTTAAGGCTCACTAATCTGTACAAAAAACTTCCATTATGCTAAACTAACAGTCTTGTGGCTGTAGCTTCATATTTAGTGGACAGATATGAGAGTGGTATCAATCTTTGCATCTAACTCTTGGCAAGAAAGTGAATAAGTGTCAATTCTGAGTCATACAAACAGAATTGTTAATACTCTTTTGAGTTTGGGGAGATTTTACATCCTTGTGTTTCCTTCCAACAGTACTTGGAAGTCAGGTTTATTGAAGGCTCCAAATTGCCCATAGGTATGAGTGTACAGTGAGTGTTAGGGATTGCCTGTCTCTGTTGGCTCTGTGAGAGACTGGCAACCTGTCCAGGGTGTTTTCCTGCCTTCCATCCAGTGCCTGGACCGACTCCAGACTGTTGTACTCCCTGAATAGGAATAAGTAGGTAAAAAACAAAGAAGGAATTAATGAATTTGTTTGGCACACCCGACTTGCACTGTGTACATCAAAATAAGTTTTTTTTAATAACTATTAGTCCAAAGGCTGAGTTTATGGAAGCCTTGCAGGGAAATTCATATAATATTGTACTTAATCCTGGTAACATAGAGTGCACACATGAAGAATTATATGTTTTATTTGTCTTTTTAATATATTTAGAAGACAAATAAAGCATTATCTTAACGTCTAGCCCCTACTTTAAACTTGTATGACCTGTGGGATACTGTACAAAAGGCCAAACCAGCGCACCACAAATCTGTTTCATGCTCCAAGGGAAAATGGTTGGGGACCACTTCCCTGAAGTGAAGCACTTAAACCCCAACTGTTATGATGGATCTTTGTGGTGACCAGCAAGCCACCACCAAGTTCCTAGGTGTGAGTTTGTGTATACATTTAAATGCAGAAGCTGGCCACTGCTGGAAAAGAGCGTGCATGTGTTTAGAAAGACAGAAAAAGACAAATGCACAGTGTTGTTATGGTTAATCCAAGTGTTGTTTTTCATCTGTCTCCAGGTAGAGCCTCTCTGCATGGGAAGGCCTCCCTGCAGATCGACCCGGTGCGCTCTGAGGACCAGGGCTGGTATGAGTGCAGGGTCCTGATGCTGGAGCAACAGTACGACACCTTCCACAACGGCAGCTGGGTGCACCTCACAGTCAATGGTGAGTCAGCTCTGCATAGTTTGTGCTCTCTTACCTGGGAACATGTGTTTGTGGGTGTGAATGCAAAAGAAAAGAGAGAAAACCTACGTCACACACGTGAGCTCCATATGTAATAAACTAATATTAGTTTGAGGATAGGGACATTTTGGACGCACAGGCTGCAACATTTCAAGGTCAAAAGTACAACCACAGTAACCAGAGGGCAATCAACACACCTGATAATAATCATATAATTATACTGAACAGCCTTTCAGGGTGGAGCTACCTGTTAATGTGCCTTCACCTAAACCCAATTATGCCATTAGATCAGTTATGTGAAACAATAGCGTCTGTTTTTGTTTTAATTGTAATGTTGTCATTAGTTTTCAGATTCCATTTTTTATATAAATGTTTCAGTTACTTTTCAGTCGATTTTTACTTTTTAAAAGTTATAATGGGTTTTTTGCATCAGGTGTTAAGTGGACAATATAGATGTAATTTTATATTGTGATACTAATACAGTATATAATATATATACATATATACATAATATAGTACGTATTCTTGAAAACTGGATAAAATAATGAGACAGGCATGTCTGCTTTTGGCTAATCCAATCCAAATTATGTACCTTAGAAATCAAGGTACATCATCACATTTATGCAAGAATCATATAAAATCCAATAAAGCGGTCCTTCTCATTGATTTGCAACTTTTTCAGAAGGAGCATGCATCCAGAGATATTAAAGTTATAGCTACCACCTGATAAACACTAAAGCAACATCTTCATACATTTATATTGTACATCATCATATAACCTAACTCAAGTTTTAAAGTGGACCTACAGTTATTTAAAAACGCTTTAGGTATGTTTTTAACATCTAGTTTTCTAGCTTTTGTTTTAGTTTGCATCATAACCTTAATTTGATTAATTTTTGCAGTTAACAGTAGTAGTTAAGAGTCCCTGCTCCAGTTGGACTTGGACTGTTTTATGGTTTCCTAACTTTTTACCAGGCCAATTTGAGTGAGTGGCCATTAAGCTCTGTTTTAACTAATTCTTGCAGCTCCTTTTCAAAAGGCCTCGGGTAAAAAAGGGATGAGAGGCTGGTTAGAAGAGAATTGATTGTGGCCTGTTTAAGGCGGTTCTGGCAGGGATCGTCTGTGATAGTCTGAGAGCTATCAAAGTGATGACCAGGCGGAAAAAAAATCTGCACCTTTGCATTTCCCAGGAATGCCTCAGTGGCTTAGAGAATCCTATGTGAAGCGCGTCTTCACATTGTTGCAGAGCACCAGAAGCTACAGAGACAATGATGTCTTTTTTTTTTTTAAGCCCTGTATCTGTTTCATATGAGGAATGCTTTTTAGACAGATATTATATTAAGCTGCTTCATATGTTTTTAAATAAAGGCTTGCAGTTTGCAGATGCATGATGCAGCAAAGACGCAGTAAAGCACCTGCAGCAAATTCATGTAGTACAGTATGTCTCTCTCTTAGTTGGCTTTCCTGCAACTGGTTAATATGAGTAGAGTAGTATTTCCTAAATAGACATTTAAAAAAAAAAAGAACAGTTCAGGCCAAAGGTGGTGATTTTCTGTGCAGAAGCTTCACAGGTCTCTAACTTCAGAAAGCTGTAATCCTCCGTGTTGTTAGAGGCAGACTTTTGCGAGCAAAGTACTGTCAAGCTCATTCACATGTATATTTTTGGTCTGTGAACTTATGAGCGCTGTGTGAAACTCATGCATATTCGATTTGATCATGCATATGTTTTACAATGGATGCAATTCTCGTATTTGAATAATGATTACGACGTGCTGTATGCGAAATACTGTGTAAAGAACCATTTATTAAGTCCATTGCACCGCATAATCACTTTGGAATAAAAAATGCTGATCTGTATAAAAGGTTATTATCAATGCAGAACATAATGTTTTCTTTTGTGTGTATTTGTGTGTCAGGATGTGTTAGCACACCACACACTGCAAATTACTTTCTGCACAGTGTTCTGTATATGGCACATTACATCAACATTGACATGAGAGCGTCTCATTGTGCGTGTTTGTACGCGGCTAAATGAGATGTCTGCTATTTGAAGTTGAAGTTGACGAGTGAATAGGTCGTACGCCGCCGCCGAGTGTCACCTGCACACTCTCGTGATGTTTGGCGTTTGTGAACGTCTGTGTGGGTGTGTGTGTGTGTGTGCGTATGTATGTATGAATGTCTTGTTGTGTAGGCATACTGCATCTCTGTAGCTTGCCTCATCAGTATTCACTCTTAACTTCAACTGCTCCCTCCCTCCCTCTTCTGCTGCTCTCCACTCCTGTCAGGCCTTTCAACAGAAACTGAGCTCTTTGGGCTGTAGCAGAACTAATAATATCCCTGAATGTCATATATATTTGGCATATTAAATTATGGCATTTTACATGACCTCATGTATGTAACGTGTCTACAGAGAGATGCAGTGGGCGCACACTCATATACTTGAGGTAAACAAGTTAAACTGGTACAAATATTTTGTTTTCCTGGGGCTGTTATTTGAATTCAAATACAGACATTTATGGAAATATCAAAAGCTGCAGTTATTTCAGAGTCTAGCCATCTAACAAGAGAATTCATATGAAGACTTTATGCTACTGTTGTCCTCTAAATGGGTGTCTGTAAGGGAAGCAGGTGCCATTTTCGTCTGGCCTCCACACAGACACTAAGGGCACCCATTTCCTTTGGCCGTATTTTTTCTCCTTTGGTATTTGCATACACTCCTCCTTTGAGTTCCTGTTTGCTGGCCTTCACTTCCTGCCAAGCTGACAGGGAATTCATGCCCACTCAGTGGCAGGTGTCAGATGGCAAGGCCTTGTGCCCGAAAAAGACACTAAGGCCACTCTCTGCCCTCCCTCCTCCTCTCCTCTCCTCGCTTTCTCTAGTCTTGTCTCCCCTGCGCTTCCCTTCTCTTTACTCTTCAGGCATCAGTAAGCTTTTCAGAGATTGAAAAATACACCAGCGCTCCGACATTTTCACATTATTTTAAGTTAAGCATCTACACTGAAACATAAAAAATAGGCCTTGTCACTGTGTCGTCCGGTTAGTGATTTGCTGGCATTTTGGCCCCATTTGGTCGAGCCAATTTGGACCCAAATGTCAGCTTATTTGTCCATCAGCTCCATATAGTATATTCCCTATGTGTATTTGCCATTGTCAGTCACTAATGATCTCAGTATGGCAACAAGTTGAGCCAATGTGAACAATCATCCTCTAGTTGATATGGGACCCCAAGGTGCAAATTTCAATCAAATTTTTTATTTTTAGTTTCTCCCCTTAAATTGCTCACATGAATGAAAAATCAGCCCAATTAGGAACCCAGATATGATCTACTTGAACAAATGGACAAAACTCTTACAGTAAATCTCAAGCCATTATTTTAAAATAATAAAAAAAAATAATTTATCTGTACTAGTGTAATACTGGGGTCACACTACACAACATCAGCCCAAGCATGACACACATATGAAATTAAAATTGTGAGGCGCCTCGTGACTTCTCGACAAAAGAATCTATTTTTTGCATTCAGAACACAGCGCTATTTTGTGCACTAACCTGTAAACATGGGCAAAGCAAAAGAAATTGTGTTTCACTTCATTTCAGTGAACCTGAAGCCATTTGTTTGTCAGCTTCGGGTCAGGAGCGTTATACCAAATTAAAGAGTAACTTAACTCCAGGCTGAAAAACAGTGTTTCACCTCTCACCACACCCTGCAGTGATGTCACAGTGTACTGACACACCCTGCAGTAAGCTGCTACATCACTGCAGCAAGGAGAGAAGTTAAACCAGTGGAGGTCAGAAAAAAACAAGATTTTCAGGGGGTGTTAAGTTACTTTTTAAACCACATCTGTGGGTGCAACATCACTCCCTCGCTCTCTCATTCATGGCAAGCTATGATTGGCCGGGGTCCAACATGTAGTCTGCTATGTCTCTCGGCCAGGTCACTGCAAGAATGTGTGACTCTATGATCGCCTTATTCCCTTAATTCCAAAATATTATAATCCAAATTCAGTGTAGGTTGAAACACCTTGAGTAATTTGATGTACGGTAAGAGGAGGAGGAAAGTCTCCTTGAGTGCCTCTTTCTTCTCTCTGTAACAGTTTACACTGAAACATTTGAGGCTCATGATGTGAAATCAATGAAAAATGTGTACTTTATGTAGCCACATTCTCTCAGGAGCAGAGACAAGAAAAGAAAGACCGAGCGAGGGAATGAAACGATGCAGACACACTCTTGAGTAAGTGATCAAATAACAGCGAACGTAAGCCTTCAAAGAACAGGCCCGAACCCTGCGTCTTAGCATCCAGGCCATCTGCTGATGTGATGCGTGTGGTCTACAGAGAAGAACAGCGGGAGTGTGGGATATTCAAGCATCTTTAATGTATATAATTGATGAAAAGCTGTAGTAAGTAGGGCAAGAGTTTTATGCTCCGCTTACTTTTTTTTGTAGAGCAACTCCCATGCTTCCCAGCCATGGTGACACTTCCTCTGTGATGAGCCGTACCTGACGGTGTGAAAACAACTCCCAGGTTGACCAATGTACCTGCTGTTGTCACCGCCATGTGTGCCACCTACTTCCTGTCAACTGACGCTCGTTCCCTTGGGAGAAATCTGAATTAAGATTAAAATGAATATGTAAGAGGAGGATGAGCAGCACATGCTCAGTGGTTAAATAATGAGGATGGGCCAAATTCCCCAGTAAGAATCAATAAAGTATATCTTGAGATAAAAGCTCATTGCAAAGCAACTGCACAAGTTTGCCTCTTACAGCAAAAAATGATGCGTCATGACGCGTTTAATGTAGCCGTTGACCCATCAACTACACAAGGTTCAACAGCAGCAAAAGATACATAAACCAGTCATGCATTTTATTAAAATCTCATCTCATTAATCTATCATATGTAATGTATGAGTCTGAAGTAGTGAGAGGGCAGTATGGACAGGCAGATGTCTAAATGTGCTAATTGGGCAATTTGTTTACTTCATGCCAGGTGCTTGTGTGTAGTCTGAAGCATGGCAACACTCCCAGCGGCAAACAGTGACCCACTTGTATATCAGCGCCGTTCTCTCTTTAAACACAGTGCCACCATTTATAATCAAAATATTATGTTGAAACACTGAAAGCAGCTGGCTGAGGAAAACTACAGTTTATTGGCCTGCAGTACAGTAGGTGGTGAACAGCTTCCACGTGGCTGTTAGTGACGCTGAGAAACATCAGGTGGAAAAGCGGTGACGCCGCTAAGTGGCTTCTAATGGCAGCGTGCAGAGGAGAAACCTCGTCTCAGCTGGTCCAGAAAACTGTGGCAGCCGCATCTCCAATCTGAGCAATTTATCTTCTCATTCAGTACCAGGGATCGGCCAGATTAGCCAACTAGTGGTGGAATGTAACTAAGTACATTTACTCAAGTACAATTTTAAGGTACTTTACTTTAGTATTTTCATTTTACGCTACTATACTTCCACTCCACTATGTGTCAGAGGGAAATATTGCACCTTTTACTCCACTACATTTATTTTACAGCTTTAGTTAAAGGCAACTGTATTCTGTTAAAGTTACAGAAAATAAGACGTAATCAGATTACCGATACATCTAGTGAAAATGGGGATTATTAGCAGAATAATACATTTTAAAATAAAGAACGATATACTACCATGAACTGTAAAGGTCCCAAACGTAAGCTGAGCAGGAACGAGAGGGCAAAATAACTTGCTGATCCATGATGGTGTGAGTGGAGAATGATAACACATGGCACGCGCAGGTGCACACAGCAGGCGCGCGTACGCACACAGTGAACTTATGTTGGGAGAGCGGGCAGGGACGGTCGTTACGCACTGTGGCAGTCCCAAAGACTCGTACAAATAAGTTAAAAGAGAGCTGGAGTGTATGACAGCTTGTAGCGCACATAACGGCTCTCCACTGAGATGACTGTGTGTGCATAACGTGCCCAGAGCTGACAGTGTGTCACTGGTCGCCAAGCACATTCAACACTGAATGAGTTAGAGAAAACTCAGATGTATCACGCAGATAGAACCAAATAAAAAGACACAGTGAAGCCCATAATGCTGCTGCACATATGTCTGTCACTGCCATTCCTCTGCAGAGCTGTGGAGGAGGACAAAGCTCGCGTACAGTGGGCACGGATACCCGGCGGGGGGTCTTCACCTGCTGCGACATACAGTATGCCTGTGTGATAGCTTCACACAGCCAGTGGGCCGAGCGCTGTTTGGTCAGAGGCTTCTCTGTAATGCACATCATTGTTGTGCACTTTCATTGTAGGTCTATAGGCTACTGCCTGAATTTGCTTATTGAAAAGCAAGTTTTTCTTTAAAAATACACTGAGCACATTTTTTATTTTAAAAATCTTGGTTTCCCTATTTTTTTTTCTTAGGTTACATTGTTCTGTTGTCTTACAGAATACACTTAAGTAAAAGTCATCTTATTGATATTTCTTTACTCTCGTCTTTATTTGCATATTTGGTATTGAGGTAAGTAACGGAAAATAATCAAGTTACGTTGATACTTGGAACAGGTAATTAGTAATTGTATCAGAATACATTTTTAAAGTAACCCTCCCAACCCTTACAAAAAAAATCAGTGTGTAGTTTTATCTCCTTGTCATGTTTCAGATGTCAGAGTTGTTAGCAGTTCCACCAAAGACACAATTCCCCTCTAAATGTTCCCTCACATGGTTTCAAATAAATAAATGTTCGAGGCCCAAAGAGGGAAAAACTCTCCAAAATTTCTCAAAAATGTAAAGATTAAAAAAACATTTTGAAAAATTAATCCAAATTTGTGCAGCAGAACTAAGATTTATCTTGTGATCCTTATAAAGCAGTTCAAACTAGCTCCACCTCCACCAGCTACAATAACAAAATGCTGCTTATACATTAACTGTTAAATATATTAAATGTATCAGTCACAACCCAATTTTCTGCAAAACAAATACTTTTACTTTAGTACTTGTAAGTATATTTAGTTGGTAATACTTCTATACTTTTACTTAAGTAGGATTATGAATGCAGGATTTTTACTTGTAATGAAGTATTTTACATTCTGGATGTGAGTACTTCTTCCACCACTGGCTATTACACTGTCATCACGCTCATGACATTGTTTCCATACACAGCTGGCAGCTGTTTTCAGTAATAAAGCACTGATGAACCCACAGTACACTACCTGCCCAGCACCAAACAACACACAGTTAGCAAATACAGTAGCTGGTGAACACAGAGTAGCTTTTAGGAACAAAGAGCCAGATACTCTACTCAGGAGTTGGATATTGGACAGATGGCCAGAAACACAACTCCAAATGGATTCTAGATGTGTAAATAAACAAGTTTGCTAACACGCTAACATGTGCCATATCAACTTAATAGGTGATGATGTGTCAATGTTGTGTTTACAGCTTGTAGCGCTGCTCCCAAGCAGCCAAAAAAAAATTCAATTTCATACTGTTTTAAATCATATGTCACTTCTGCTTCAATCATTTAACCCATTACAGCAACAGAAAGAAGAGAACAACAGGCTCTGTGAGAAGGCCTAGATTCAGATTACCTAGATTCAGGAAAGAATCTGAAAACCCCACACTGAAGACAACACCAGACAGGACATTTTAATGCATTGTAACGATCTCTGTTTTCACTCTCTCCACAGCCCCACCTACATTTACATCAACGCCACCACAATATGTGGAGGCGAAGGAAGGGGGAAGCACTCTGCTTAGCTGCTCTGCCCAGGGAAATCCTAAACCAATGATCAGCTGGCTGAGGGACGGGGAGGAGCTTGCAACCAACGCAAAATATTCGGTAAGAACAAGATAATGGCTATAACTCAGATTTGTGTACAAATATAGAAGCAGGGCTTGTGCACAGATGGTGTCATCCACTGAGTCCATCTGTACTGAAAGTATGTTTACGGAATATATCTCACTCAGGCTAATATCAGTTTATTCTGTTGTTGTGCTGCAGGGGAAATCATATTTTGTTGTAATAAAGCTTCTGTAAAGGCTTTAGTCTTTGAAATTATGTCGCAGGCCAAAAAAAACAATAAACATTCAGCAGTGAGTTAGTATTCATGTAAGAATATGATAAGAATAATGGGAATTTTAATTTTTTACATATTTTATCACAAATACTGAAACTGACTCCAATATGTTTTCAAGAATTTCAACATTGCAGACATTTGATTGATTAACTAGACCACAATCTGTGATCAGCCCAGCACGACTGTCAGTCAGACTCTTCCTGCTACTCTGTGATGTCTTCAGTAAAAATAAAAATACACCCTGAATCACTTTAACGATGTTAAAAACTGCTACTGGCAGCACATTGTGCGTTTCTGAGCCCCCTTTGTAGTCTGGTGATTTTTATTCCTGTGGATAAACTCCCAAATACAGACAGTATGATGTCATGACAAGATATTTTTGGAACAGCCTCAGCGTGGTTTGATATGAAAATGTTTCAGTTGCATAAACAATAAACACAAGTTTTGCGGTGTTAGTCGCACAGAATCAAAGACATTTAACACGCCGCTCCGTTATAGATGAATCAGACACAGCAAAGGCTTTAACAGACCGTGATGCGCTGCAGCCACATGATGTTGGATCTTGAGTAAAAGGTGCAAATGTCACTTTTGTCTCAGGTGGAAAAAGTCTTGCTCATTCGCTCTCACTATACTGTCACATGTGCTCTTTCCACCTACACGTCCTGTCCTCTTGGGGATTGTAAGGAGTCATTCTCGCTTAAGTAGGAATTAGAAGTAGACGAGGCAGGTTAAGTAGGTTCACTAAAAAGTAAATTATCACCAAAAGAACTCCTGGATTGCTTTGTAACAGGTTGGTGATTGAATATAACAAGCACAAGAACATTTAATGGCATTTTTAATACCTCCTGTTGTTGTTTTTGGATTTTTTTGAAAGGTGGATGCCTCCTTTCCTTTTCTGCATGCCTTCACATTCTCATATGTCACCGATGTTGCAGTCTGCTGCAGGCACTATCAACTCTTTAGAGCTGCCTGCGTGATATAGTGCACTGGAGTATCCAGTAGTGTGTTCTCTCTTTCATTTTCCCCTTTTTCACTCCGCCATCTCTCCCTCCAGTCGCCTCTTTTTAACACCGTCCCCTCAGTAAATGATTTGACAACATTCTGATGCATTATTAATCCCCTTCTTCTTCATCAATATTACATTAGCCCTAATATGAATGTTAAACTAAAAATGAAAATCACTACTGAGAGCAGCATTTATCAGCTTTCCTTATCCATTTGCCTGTTCTGAGCGTATATGTTGAAGCAAAACCCTTGAACTTGGGAAAGCTCCTTCTTGTGGTAAGAAGAAAGTGTTTGTGTGTGTGTGTCAGAGCGAGCATGAGGGTATATTTGCTCACCCACATGCTCAGTTCCATGGAGACGTCATGGAGAAAGGCAGGAATGTGACAGACCGGGTTAGAGAGGAGGAGGAATCCTCATCGTCCTCTCTTTACTTTACTTTATTACTTTATTTGCACATGAAAAAAAAAAAGGAACCAAGATACTAAACAAAAGAGATGTACAGGAGAGGACAGAAACCTAGGCGGGATTATGAGGGTCTTTTACAAAAAGCACTCAAACCACAAACAAAAAAGCGAGCAGGAAAACAACATCGACTCTCAGCAACCCTCCTCTGCTTCAGATCCAAATATCGGTCTCTCCGGATGTGTCAGAGTTTGAGATCCTGCCTTCACTTCATCTACTGCTTCTTCTTTCCTCTGACCCTTTTTTTTCCCTCATCTGCTGCTGACATCTTCCTCCCTCCTCCTCCTCCTGCTCCTTTTCTTTAATCTTCTCTCCCTCAGCTTGGATTGAGTACAGCTATGGCTCAGGGAGTATTGGAATGGACTGATGACCATTACATATTATCAGATCCTGTCAAGGTTACTGTCTTGGAAGTCTGCTACAATCACTACCGCTTGTGCTGTCTGTAGGAGTGTAATGATGTGATCCAGCAGATTTGATTTTGATACTTTCAGCAGAGATTTAGTACAACATAAAATCCTACAATGTAATTAACTTAAGTGCAACAGCTCTACAGATTGTGGATTGTGAAAAGTAACAAAGCTGATCAAGTCTGATGTTTGTTTTCAAGGCAAAAACGAGCCTCAAAGGACAGCAGCTCAGTAAAGGGTACTGGTTCGTTAGGGGCTGAAAACACGACATATCAGCCAGACAGTTGTCAGTTCAAGTGTGTAATTAAAATAAGGACAATTTTAATCAATTTTAATCTCTTCCAAGTTTTTAAAATCAATGCAAATGGCTTCCCAAGCCTCAAATCGATGCCTCACAACACTTCGGTGTTAAGTTTACACTCAGCATGACACACATGTTGTATGTTGCAGCAGTGATGCACAAAGTGTTAACCTTGATAGACAAATCTGAGCGATGGTGATACAGTTTGCCAACAGGCTGACAAAAGATAAATGTTACTCTGGGTTGATCTACTCGTAGCATCTCTTGGCTAAAACATTCGAAAGAAGGATGAATTGGAATAATTCTGCAGGCGTAGCAGATGCCCCCCCCCACCCCCCACCCCCCTCCTCAGCTGCATGAATGGACAGACTACAGCTGTGTGTGACTTGAATGGACAGAGCCTTGCAACGTGTTGCATAATTTATGAGGGTATTTCTATTAGGTCTGGTTAATGTGTTTCTTCACCACTTATTGGTTCTCATCAGTGCCTGCGCACAGGGACACGCAACAACATAGAGTTAGACGTTTCCAAGGTTACCACATGTGGGAATCAGACCTGGAGTTAATTAAAGCATGACACATTCATGACTTTAAAGTGTTTGATGTGTTTTCTTTAGAGTAGACTCTCAAACTTGCAAACTTACTTCAAGAGCGTGGGCGTTATATACAGTACCATTCAAAACTTTCTCATTGGTGTGTCCAAACTTTTGACTGGTACTGTATAATTTCTCAGATTATTTGACTGTGTTGTATCTCTCTTTCTCCTGCACATATAACCACAGGTACATGATGGCAGTCTAACCATCCTTGGCATCACTCGAGATGACAGAGGGGCGTACACATGCAGAGCCTACAGTGACCAGGGAGAAGTACTCCACACTACCCGTCTGTTGGTTCAAGGTACAGTAAGCATGAATTAGGCACTCTGTAGTGCCTAATTCACTATAAACAGGCCACTATAAATTAGTTAATTAGCAACTGTTTTTGATAGATATATTTGCACAGATCACAGATTTTGAAATGAAAACATGTTTTCTAACCTGTACCTGTGGCATTTGCATCACTAAAGTAGTTAAAGGGGACATATTATGCACATATTTTTGTATGAGTTACATTTTTAAAAAAAAACCTCCGTATTTAACTCAAACCGACCCTTCATGCAGCCCCTCAGTTCAGCCTCTGCCTAAAACAGGCCGTTTTAGCTCCTGTTTCTTTAAGGCCCCCCCTCCCGATGAGCCCAATCTGTTTTGATTGGCCAGCTCTTGGAAGCTGCCCCTCGGGAGACTTCCGTCGGCCACGGGGCCACGTCAACAAACCATGCCACAAACTATAGTATTAGGATTTCAGTACTACTAAATGTCAGCTTGTCAAATAAATCTGTACATGTTCGAGCTGAAATCCAATCCGAAATACGATAGTGGACAACGCAAACAACATATGAAAAAAAAACCTTAGCAACAACCTTAGCATCAAAGGCTACGGAACAGACAGCTATTTATGGGTATACGTGACGAGCTGACCTGCAGGGAGCATTTCTATATACGTTAACCTCGAGTTTCGGAACTTTGATCATGTTTAGCAGAGATATCCAACATCATAACAGTATATAAATAATAGAAAATCCCAAAGAAGCATAATATGTCCCCTATAAGTTTCATTATTTATACTTGAAGGCATTTCTGTGGCTCTCTGGTGTACTGATGTCTATACTGTAACACACCTTCTGGGTCTGTATCAGTCAGTCAGTAGCTTAGTCTGGGGCCTCCGTGTGCATTTGTGCGTATCCTTTGTGCACAGCCATGTGTGTACAACAGGATCTGTCTGCGAGAACGTCACTGTCTGTCTCCGGTCCATTAACTAGGCTCTCTGCTAGACACAGATCAGATAGGTGGTTGTGATACCAGCCTCCAGTGCTCTCAGTCTCCTGATACTGCAGGGCTGGGGGGAGTCAACAATGTGTATTTAACAAGCAAGTGAGCATCTTGCTTTTATGGGAGAGTTAGCGTAAGGTCTATTTTAATGCCTGACTTCTGCAGGTGCAAACAGAGGAGTGGAAGTGCACCTTATATATAGTATAGTAAATATATGTGCACACACGCATGCACGCACACACACTGCAAACATACATTAAATAATCATTGTGTTGAAACCTGGAGAATAGAGTAACCAGTGGTGCATGTGATGCAACTGCATTAAGGCTTCAGGCCTCCAGTGGGCCCAGTAATACTACAATACGTGTTCTTTCAACCACAACACACTGCAGCAGTGGTTGCATTACATCAAAGCAGGATGATACTACCTGTATATTCAGCTACTACACAGAGGATCAGCTCCCAATGTAAAACAGGCTACAACAAAAACAACCCTTTCAAATTGTAGAGACTAGTGTTATCATTATATATACTGTGAGATGGAATAAATTTGTCTATCACAGTTTTTGCCGTACAGTTCTAGCTATGACTTTAATATTTCCAGGTGTATTGTACCACTGTTGGCATGGTGGATATATCTGATATTATCAGCTGATTTTAGCTTATCACAGATATGTCAGTAAGATATGTTTGAGGTCATTTAGAAACAGCGTTGTCATCACATACAGCACTGTGCAAAAGTTTTAGATGTTTAGATTCTTATCTAACAGCCTGACAATGACCCCAAACATACAACCAGAGTCATAAAGAACTACCCTCAGTGATCTCAGCATCACTGAGTCAGTCTGGGTTTACACGAAGAGACAGAAGCAACTGAGAGAGTCTAAAATGTTTTAATCTCTAAATAAGTTCTCCAAGATGCTTGGAACAACCGACCTGCCAAGAACCTTGAAAAACTGTGCACAGGTGTACCGAGAAGGACTGGTGCTGTTTTAAAGGCAAAGAGTGGTATTGATTTTGTCCTTACTGTACAAATTAGCAAAGTCATTCAAACCGTTGTGGTAACCGCCATAAAAAAAATTAAACCTTAGATGTTAGAAAATAATTGGTTCCTAAATATTGGCCAGAATATAAGGTGACCCTGATTATAAGACGACCCCCCCCCCCCTTTTCCAACACCTGTTTTTGGAAAAATACTTTTTAACTTAACTTACATCATATAACTACATGCTCACACACTCCCCTACCAGGCTTTTGGAAGCGGTCAAACATTATTTTCTTCGGCAGTTAGCATTTATACGACTGCCTGTTTGTCTTTTTGAGCTCCTTATCATCTGTGACAGCGGTATTTGGCAGCTTAACATATTCCATTTCAGCAGTAGAGACGCCGGAAGACGCTTTGGACTCATTTTCACTCGTCATGAATTTATTTCCTCTGAGGCAGAAAAACATGTTGCACGAGCCTCCAGAAACTCCTGCAGGTTAAACTGGACTTACAAAACACTTTTAGTGCTGACTGACTCTAACACACTCACTATAAACAGACTTTAAGACACTCACTGGCCTAGCAACATTAAGGCTACAAACAACCCATAATGCAACACTCCATGTAGGAGTCTGTTTTACACCTGTACTTAATCCATTCAAAAAGAAGATCTGATGTTGTGAACACATGTAATTGTCTAGACCCCGAATATAAGACGACCCCACTTTTTCAGACAGATTTCCAGGGAAAAAAAAAAAGTATTATATTCAGACCAATACGGTAAACTTTTCAAATTATTTATTCCTGTAGTCTATTCTTTATAGCCTCTATAGTCTAAATGTCTATCTTTATTCCAGTGTTGTCATTAAGAGGCCGACTTTGCGGCATTCAGCAGGCACGTCATTCTTTATGTCAAGCCTGATGTCCCATCACTTGAGCCGCTCACTCAGCAGTGAAGCAGTGATCAGCTCGACTCCGCGGTGGGCGTGATGTGATTACGTTACCATGGTAATGTGGTAACCACGGCAGCTATAGCTTGGTCACACCAAGTTAATTGATTCATAAAAACTACTGGCATTATTTTTGTCAGCATCCTCACTTTATATCAGTTTTTTTCAAAACTTTTGCAGACTACTGTAGTTTGTCCATCACAGAGCAATTACAAGTTTATTTTTCAACTGTTGTCCTGCTCTGTACATATTGTGGTCAAAATTCTTCAATAACCAAATTTAAGGAAACCTTATCAAAAATGTTTGTTGATGTTATATGTTTATGGTTAAAAAAAATGAAGGCCGATATATTTTTTTTATCAGATTTTTTAAATTCTTGAAAAACAAAGCCTGTATCAGCCTCAAAAACTCAAAAAAAGTTGTAAATTCATGAGCAGGACTGCTTTATGTTATATCATTTTTATAATCAATACATTGTCAGCTATTCAATTAGATGGTTTAGCCAAAAACAGATATTTGTCTTTTTATTTTATCCATAAACATTTCTCATGTTATTTACCCTATTTTTGCATATACCATGATAGAGCATTTTACCCATATCACCCACACACTGTGTCACAGGTGTTATTTTAGTGCTATAGTCATTGTTGACCAATTAAAGGAACCCCTAATAATATATAATGTAATCCATTACAACATTATCACAACCTGCTACCTCAAATTACCACAGGGTTTAATGATATTGGCATATTAAATCAGGATAATGTGAGTAGGATGTGTGATAGAGGAGGAGGTCCGATGACAAATCTGTTACAGCACTGACTGCACATGCACATAAACAACGTCACATTTCACTTTATAAAGCCTTAAAACATTTGAGAAACACTATAGAAATCTAGAGGGAGGTATAATATGAATATGAAAACCACAAAAAAAAAAATTAAAAAGTTTTTCCTGGTGTTGAGTGTGGTTGAAAATTGGCATGAAAAGCAGTGTGAGATATGATTAGGACTTACACCCAGAGCAATAATAAGCAGATATCTGAGGAGTCATGATTCTCACTCCGGTGATCTGTTTTTAATTGTTATGTGAGACACCCACACACTCCCGTCAGTAGTCCCACCTGATGTATTAAGCTGTGCACACTGAGAGGAAAATAACTAGCAGGCTTGTATCTGGGCCCACTCATAAAAGACAGCTTACCTTTCATGGCTTCTGCTGTTTTATTGAGAGTTAAGAGAAACCTAGAGTACCTCCGGGGGATGGAAAGGTTACAATGTGAAGCACGCATAAGCTTCAACGCTGACTACTGTTAAGGTTACAATAGCTGGCTGCTCGCTATATTTTACATCAGAGTGTGATGATATATTGTAAATAATACGTAGTGTGTGCTCTGTCTCACTCTGATCTGTCCCTGAAAAAAGGCGACAATCCCAAAGTGGATGCAGAGGCCTGCATGTGGTGCAAAATCATTTCATTATACTTTTTATAGCTTTAATGACCTTCTCTACCATTTGGTAGAGAAGGTCATTAGTTGTGTTTTCTTGTTGAGAAATTAGCTGAATATTGCCATGGAACACAAAGTTATTGGTTGAAATTATTATCTCAGTATCATTTGTTGGACATTTTTAGATGATTTCAGTACTATTAGTCTGATATATCTAGTACTAGTAATGTAAACACAGTTCCACAGTTGTGGATATTGACCACTTCACTCTGATTCCTCGGGCGGTGCAAACAAAGCGTGTGTGCTTATTGAAGTGTATAGAAAATACTAATTTGTGTTTGAATACCAGTCAGCAATGCTTTGTGGAAAAAGAAAACAACAAAAAGAGAATCCATCACCCAAATCTGTTGTGCTGTTGCACCAAAACATAGATGAGAAGGTCTAATTTAGTTCTACAAAGACTGAACTGCATATTATATGACTTTTTCATATTTTTATTTGACCATAAGATCATGTTTTGTGTGATATGTAAAAAGTTTTATTTGTAGGGTTTGAGTCTGTGACTAACAAATGAGATGATTTACAGATTGTAAATGGACATCTTTACTGTTTTGGTTGTGGCTCATAATTAAAAAACTGTGTAGTCAGTAGAAAAAGCGGTTAGAGCCCAAAGGAACTAAGAAATGCAAAAAAGAAACATTTCCTGTTGCTTTTTACTGGCTGGGGCCATTAAAGCAGCTATGATTTATAATTTTATATTAACACTGGATCAAGTTAGTATATGTTATGTCAAAGGGCTTGCTTATAGTAATGAACCCACAGAGAATTGTCACCTGACTCTGCAGTTCAGAGTATTTTAGTGTCTTTCTCATTGTTTTTGTTTTCTGACCCTCACCGCTCTCATCAGCTTCAATCACAGCATCAATTTTTTTTTTGTTTTCAGTGAGAAAGCTCTAAAAACCCACGCTACCTGTCCAGTCCAGCACCGAATGGTAAATAAACAAAGTTAGCAATTAGCCGGTGAATGTACCGTAGCATTTAGCAGCTAAAAAGTCAAATATTTCCCTCAGGAGTTAGTGGAGACCGAAAACAGCTAAAAGGACAGTTGCTCCGTATCTGCTGGATGTGTAAATACTGAACTGTTTGCTAACAAGTTCTCCATATGAACTTAAAAGATGATCAAATGTAAGTGTTGTGTTCACAGCTTCTTTCAGCCGCCACAATGGGGCCAAAAGTGGTTGTTACTGGTTGCACAACATACTAAAATGTTGTTTCTGTTTCTCTCAGGGCCTCCATACATCGTCTCACCACCAGAAAACGTGACTGTAAACATTTCCCAGAATGCACTCTTCACCTGCCAAGCGGAGGCGTATCCCGGCAACCTGACCTACACCTGGTTTTGGGAAGAGGATAACGTCTACTTCAAGAAGTAAAGTTATGATCAAGTTCACTTCTGTACTGTAGCTGTAAACATCTGAGTTAAGCACTTTGTTGAGGTTACGACTTAAGGGCCCCTTGCTTAGAGGCTCAGTCATTTAAATCACCACCACACAGGCTGCATAAGGCTTTTATCCCAAAGCCTTTGTGATCAGAGTGACATTGTGGGTCTCTGAACCCTTTGCTGTGCTGTATTTTGAGTGACTGTAACTGGGTATTTGGTTTGTGTGCGCCTGTGTGTGTGTGTGTGTGTGGCAGTGCCCTGTCCTGCTGCGGCCCTAGAGGCAGTAAGAGTGGGCCTGGCGGGGGTCTGTCTGGAGCGTGCCAGACGAGTTAGTGCACTCTGATGACAATATCACATGACTCAGGCCTTGTGTCATCATATGCCTCTCATGCAGTGATGATCTGAAGCATAGCCAGGACCTCTGCGGGCTCCCCAGAGCAGGTCTTTAGAGTCGGAGAGGGTTTTACAGAGAACGAGTGACAGACAGAACAAGTGGGAAGGGAGAACAAGTGAATGGGATTTTGACTGGCAGGGAAAACAAGCGTCTGAGGGACTTTCACAGAGGAAGTGCACTGAAGTGTCCAATGTAATTTTAAACAGCTTTTATGGCATCAATCTTGATTTTTTTTTTTTGCAGGATAGAAGATATACTTAAGAGAATTGCACATAATGTTTTTTTGATACCACTTTATAATAAGTCACCCTTTATAAGAATTTGTATGTTTTAACCAAGGGCTTTATTAACAGATCATCTAAAAACATCACTATCCAAGGAATACGAGTATTCAAAATAGATATGGCATAATAATAAAACAACCCAAAACGTGTTCTTATTAAACACCTATAAATAATCTATAAAACTTTAGTAATGTATTTATTAACCAACCAACCGTAGGAGTAACATTTTTTTTAAAGACACAAAATGTGTTTGAGCTTCAGTTCTGCTGCATGATAAAATATTGAATTACTTTACTGTGTGGGCAAAAAGAGACGCTCCATTTAAAAAAAGGAACAACTGAATCTGTGCTTCATTATTAGCATGTTTAATTTTAAATGGTGTCGGGGGGAAAACATGAAGGCTGTACCATTTGGCGATTATGGCAGATTTATTTGAATCTCTTGCTCTGTACTCTGTGTTCTCTGGATCCCTCTCAGAGCTGGCTGCTGTTTGACTCTCTGCTGCTCTCTTATGGCACTTTGATGTAATTTAGCAAAAAAAAAAAAAAATTTGATGAGTGCCTGGTCCTGTTGGTGTGTTTGAGTAACACGATGTGACAAAACGTCTGTGTGTCTTCTTGCAGTGATCTGAAGCTCCGAGTGCGCATTCTCATCGACGGCACCCTTATCATCTTCCGGGTCAAGCCAGAGGATGCTGGGAAATACACCTGCAGTCCGAGCAACAGCCTCGGTATCTCGCCCTCAGCGTCAGCCTACCTGACTGTTCAGTGTGAGTGTTACCGTGGCAACAAAGTGTAGGGGGAGGGGCGGGGAGACGGTACAGCGAGCTGTGTGTGAGGAGGGAACAGCAGCAGCAGTATGGAGGCTGCTTGTGTCGGAGGCTGCTGTATTATCTGGCAGTGCCGCTCTGCCACTGTAACGCAAAGTAACCTTCTTGAATTTCAAGGTCAGACGTTACAGGCGGGGAGCAGAGTTAGCCCCTCATCATTTTGACACAGGCGCTTTCACCATTTTCATATTCTCAATGGGTGTTAATGATAAAATGATCATCTCCAGCCTCATTACTGCGCTCAAAGATGAAGACGGGGCTCGTCCTCAGACTCCATTTTTTTCCTTGTTCCTTTAGAATCTGGTCCCCTAAATGAAATGGTGACCTTCCTCTTCATCACATGAGACTGATGAGAGAGAAGCACCACTCCTGGCCATCTGACGTTTCATCGTCAGCCCCTGTGTGTTGAGTTAATTTGCTCCCAAGTTGCCATTGGTCATTGATTACTGTGCTACAGTATGTGGGAGAGCTGGGGGACTCGCAGGACTGCAGCCACAGGCACTGATTTCATCTCTGGCTTCAAATATCCTGGATGCTGATTACAACATTATAGCAGATGGGCATTTTCTGCTGTGAAATTTCTTTATAAATGAGGTTATGCCAAATATAGAAGCACAAATGTTATTGATTATGTATCCAGCATCCCCAACACTGATCTTAATTTTATGTTCAGACCCTGCCCGAGTGATCAACATGCCCCCGGTCATCTACGTTCCACGGAAACTGCCAGGCATCATCCGCTGCCCGGTGGACGCCAACCCACCTGTGACATCAGTGAAGTGGGAGAAAGATGGCTACCCTCTCAGAGTTGAGAAGGTCAGTCTGCCGCAGCGCTGCGTTTGTCTCCCCTTTCATTTATCTGACATTACATTACCTTACATCTGTCACATTTACCTGAGCAGAGATAGTTCTAGTTTTAAAATCCACGATTTGCTTTTTTAGTTTCAAATGTCTTAGTGTAAAATTACGGAGAGGAGGTATGATTATGTTGAGATACTATTGGTTCATAGAGGTCCATCAGTAGATTTGATCAGATCTACGATACATTCATTCTTAATTTTAAGATAAGAAGTGAAGATGTTATGATTTCATTTGCTAGACTGCGTCCAGCAGTTTTGAAATGAAAAGTATTTGCATATTCATAGATTCTGTATTTTTCAATGACTTAATTGAACTTTTGTGGAAAAAACATATCAGACACTTATTATTATTCAAAGCAGAGTATTTTTATATTTCTTAAACATGTCTGGAGGGGGTCTTTAAGGATTTATTACATTTGTGGATGGAAGGTTGGAAGATGCCATATTTTCAAACTGGCAGTTCTACATTCTTTTGTGCATTTTAACTCTGTATCTTTTTTAAAAATGACCACAATGACCAGAAAGACAAGAGTATAATCAACAAATACATATTCAGGTTACTTTTCATAATACTTACAGTCTGTAAAACAAGTCCTTTAAACAGAGGATTGTAAAAGGTTAAAACAGGCTTCTCCTTTCCTGGCACATTGATCATTTAGACTCCTATTCAAATATTTTGATGTAATATGATCTTTGCAAACATATTAGCCTGCAGTAATAATACCACAGGTACAGTACAATAATTACATCACACTTTCTTCACCATTTCACTCTTATCCTGTCCTGTGTAAAGCAGGGTCATTTTAAAATTTTTGGGAAGTGCCCCCTACATATCAGAGCTCTCTATCCATTACTCTATTTATCTTCTATCTAACTAGGAAGGCCTGCACTGCATAAAAATGCACTCTTTGGTCATCTGATTTAAATGGATTTTTCTGTTGTGCAGGTCAAAAACATTTAAATGGGACCCTGAGATTTCAGGAGAAACCCTGAAATGAAGCATTTGAGATGCCCTCTTGTCTTGTAGTATCCCGGTTGGAGCCTGATGCCAGATGGAAGTATCCGGGTGGCGGAGGCCACAGAAGACTCTCTGGGCACCTATACCTGTGTGCCTTACAACGCCCTGGGTACCATGGGCATGTCCCCCCCTGCCACTTTGGTGCTAAAGGTACATAACTGCTCGTGTTTGGTACTGTCTGCTGTTCAGTTTCTGCATGTTTTAGCATATGCTGTTCTATCCAAATGTCTGCATGATGTGCTGGTGTTTGTGTGTTTCTGAAGGATCCCCCTTACTTTAATGTGAGGCCTGGGGGGGAGTACCGTCAGGAGGCTGGGAGAGAACTCGTAATCCCCTGTGCTGCTTCTGGAGACCCTGATATACCAACTATCACCTGGAGAAAGGTGCAGTAGACAAACACACACCATACCTTTCTCCTGAAAGTAAATCACCCTCTGTGCTTGATTTTGCTTTTGCCTGCAATGTACTGAAGCAGCATATTTGTTTGTCCGCCACTACTTAACCATGTAACTGTAATTCTCATGTCCATTGAAGGTGGGGAAGCCAAGCAGGAGTAAGCACAACATCCTTCCCAGCGGCAGCTTACAGTTTCTGTCCCTCAGCAAGGAGGACCATGGAGAATGGGAGTGTGTAGCCACCAATGTGGTCACAAGCATCACTGCCAGCACGCGTATCCTAGTCATCGGTACAAACAATTTGCACAGTGCTCTCAGCTCGCCAGAGCTCTCTCAATTTCCTCAAACATTGACCTTTCATAGTGATTTTGAGTTCATTAGGATCTCATTTTGCTGTGTGGTTTGAGTGATTTGCATGAAGAAAAAGTGATATTCATCTCTTAACCTTCTTGCCTCTACCCAATTTTGCCATGGGCGTCATTAAAATTCCATTTAATCTTATCTGTAAAAGCTTTATACGGTTAATTTGAAGCCTAAATCTGTAACTGCAGTGTGGTGCCCGCCCTCCTGCTAAAGCACAATGACTCAATGGCCTCTGTCTGTTGAGTCATTGGACCAAGGACATATTTTTACTCTTAAACTGATTGACTGAAGTGTTCATACAGAGAAGCAGGGTTATGCAGTTTAAACTAATCCTAGGTCCACATACACTGACATCGCATTGGTGTTGTTCCACATACTCAAAAATGTACGTGTAAATAACCTCATAATAGTGAGAGGCACAAATGTCTTGTTTCTTGTGCTCTCAGGTATGTTTTCCAGTCAGTAGAGCGCTTTCCTGTGCAAACACAACAAACTCTTCTAGACTTTCGAAATGTGATCGGACTGAATGGATCAAATTCTGATTGTAAAACGAGTCATTTCACAGGCATTGTGACACTCAAAAAAATGTATCCACTGTTTTAGCACATCCGAGTCACAACTCCCCGCCAAGAACCAGCCCCCCCCCTGTAAAACCACAACTAGTATTTTTTTACACTTTGCTTTTTGTACAAATGAAACAAATTAGATATAACCTGTTATTAATTAGAGGCAGATTTTGTTACATTTGGACAGAGCTAGGCTAACTGTTTCCCCCTGCTGCTTCCAGTCTAAGCTAAGCTAACTGTCTTCTGGCACTGGCAGTAGCTTCATTTTTAGCGTACAGATATAAAAGAGGTATAAATCTTCTCATCTACCTCTTGGCAAGAAAATGAATTAATGTATTTCCTAAAATACCCAGCACCCAAAATGAACTATTCCTTTAAGTCTATGCTTTTGTCCGCTGGTCTTTGAAATTGGAGTAAGTCTGCCCCAGTAGCCCATTGCCCCAGTGCCTATGGTGTCGTTACACTGTTGCACAGCTGGCAGCACCTACGTGTTACCAGCCCTCAGCTGATAGGTGTCACAGGGCGTCGGAAACAGCTGTGCTCCTCAGACCACGCTCAGGTCTCTCTTTTATCCCACTGAGAAGTAACTGGCCTCAGGCCACGCAGCACAGCTGTTAGGTGGGTGGGATGCGCAGAGCCGCAGACAGAACTGCTGCTCTTGAACTTGACCTTACACCAGTCACCACTTCAGCCAGTGTCACATTATCCACCGAGCAGGACACATGACGCAGCAACAAAATGCTCCCCATTCGACTCACTATGATATGATTATTATAGTGTTTTATTTGATGTGAATTCAATCCGTATGACTCAGAGTCTGACTTAATAAAATGTTAATACAGTATGCAACTTAAAAGGATATCTAGAGCTTCTCTGCTGCTAGTGATGATATTACATGATAATTGTACGTAGTTATATATTTGATGAATAAATTGGTAAGTGCGTGTTTTAAATATATTCTCTCTCTGTTTCTACAAACCACTCAGGCACCAGCCCACACGCTCCTGGCAATATCCATGTATTGCCCTCAACAACCTCTGCTAATGTGTCCTGGGAACCAGGTTATGATGGCGGCTTCGAACAGACGTTCTCTGTGTGGTACGGTCCAGTGTGAGTGCTCTTATTTTCCTTCCAATCAATGATAAAAGTCTGTAGATGCGGAAACACTACCTGGAGGTTATCGGCCTAGTTTGACATAAGAGCACGGCCTTTTTTTTTTCTTCCTGCGCTCTTTATTGATGATGATGATGAAATATGAAATTCAATCAGAAGCTAGCAGCAGAACTGTTTTGACAGCATTTTTCTCTGGGTATTTAGTAGATATGTATGTGCATAATTCATGTTGAGTCAAGTCAGTGCAGCAGCGTCCCACTCAGCATCATACATGAGGTGCTGTGATGATTATATGCACCTGCTAACAGTCAGGACAGAGAGAGTTTTTTAAATTTTTGGATAGATGTAAGTAAAAAAGTATGCGCTTGCACCATTAGACACACTGTTAAATTTAAGAAATAGATACTTCTACTACGACACCTTCTCCAGGGTATTTATGTAGAATAACGTTTCACATAGTGTCGAAACTACAAATTTGTGAGTCAAAGCCCTGTAATTACCTCACTAAGAGATAATTATATACTTAACACATTTTACATTGTAGAGCCAAACACATTACAACCTGTGTGGTGTGGAGTGGAGTATTGTGGTTTTAAACACAACAAAATAACACTGATTCGTTGTGTATATGGCCTCAGTGATTACTCACAGAAGGTCATAACTTTGAAAAAGGTAAAATACTAGGTGTTATACTCTTAGTGTCATTTTTTATCTACAGTTACAGCAAAAAGCAAATATAAATCAAGTGAATTTAAGATTAAGATTTTGTCGCTGCAGTGACCTCATTTCCCAGGTGGGTCATTTAGTGTAGTATATCACTTCCATGTTTGAAGTGAAAAATCAAACTTTATTAAACCCTCTGAGTTCAGAAATTGGTTTTACAGTTACTTCAGGCAAACCACCAAAAAGAACAAGATGTTCCTTTTTCACTTTAAAGCTCAGTGTCATTGAAACTGGGAGCTTTGACCAACTTTTTATTAATGGACTGATCTGGTTATTACAGTTTTGTGCACATATGGAGATGCCGTAAGATTTTAATGTAGTTGCAGACATATTCTTGTAGGCTAGTTCAGTTGTTTGCAAACATCATTCAAGGAAACTTGATATATAGGAAACCCCCTTTTTTACTCAATTACTCAAGGTTGAATGTGACTTAGAATAGCATCATGCTCATGATGAAAGCCTTGTAACTTTTCCTTAGATTTGTTTTATTTAGTCAAAAACCCTGAAATATGGATAAAATAATTTTTAAGATCTACTGTACACAAACTACAATACAACATCATGTGGCCAATCATAGTTACAATATACATTGTTATATTTACTCTTAATCGTTTATAATTTTCTTTTTTTTCTGTCTAATTTCTGTTCTTAGGTCAAAGAGAATAGACTTCGGTCCTCATGACTGGCATTCGATGCCAGTTTCTGGTGCTCAGACCTGGTTGGTGGTGCCAGGGCTGGAGCCTGGGACAGAGTACCAGTTCAGTGTGTTGGCACAAAACAAACTGGGCACAGGCCCATTCAGCGAAGTTGTGACAGTCAACACTGCAGGTGGGTACTGGTCATATTGACTGCAGCACACTGAAAGGTTTTTTCATCAATGTTTGCTGCAACTTGACTGCACAGAGACACTATTTTAATGTTTTTGAATACTCATTAGAGACAGTATGGAATATACTGCCCCCTAGTGATGTTTAAATTAATCCATATAACACATTATTTTTCACTTTATCATCCGTATCAAACAACTTCAAACATTTAAGTCATCTTTTACTATACATGCACACACCACTGCATCAATTCAATCCATGATAGACAGTTGAAGTGATTAAAACTGTGCATAAAGGTCTTTCTATCTTAAAATTTCCATGCATCATAACAAAGGAAGGTTGTTTTAGATGAAAGAAGTCATTTAAATCTGAGTTTAAAAACCTGTGTACACAGAGCATTAAACATGGATGGGACCAGCTGATATTTCATAGTGTAATTAAGTACCAGCGCGTGTGTGTGTGTGCAGTGCAATAAGCCTTTTCTCACTGCAGACATTTTGACTTGTCATAGCTGGAAAAGCACAGGTGTAACTAATGGCATTAATGATGGCACTGTTCCATTTAGCCCTGGCATCAGCACACCTGAGTGGAATACCAGCATTATTAATGTTATTAGTCGCACCTGTGTTTGACAAGTCAACACGTCTGCCGTGAGAATGATTTATTAGAGAGTGAATTGTAGTCGTGTTTAAGAAACTCACGTTTTGTTATTGTTGATGTAGATTCTTCCGTATTTCAATCCAACTTTTGCCTCGAGGGCGTGCTGCCAATTCGGTCTCCGTGTGCCGCTGCTCTAAGAGAAACTGAATTAAAGGTGTGTGGTCTTAAAAATCAATGTCTCAGCAAAAAAGACATGAAGGGAGAAAAGTGCAAGTGAAGGTTTTAAATAAAGGCATACACAGATCAAGGCACACCCCAAAGCCTCTTATTTGGGCATTGAGCCACACTGAAAAGGAGCAGCATCTATACCTTAAACAGACCCATTGAAAAAATTGAAATATATGCATTAATTGACCGATTTGCTAATTAAATCCAAAGGCGTGAGTTTGAAACACTGATTTTTTTAAACGAACAACCTGTGAAGTGGTTATTTAAGAAATAACAATCTCAAATTCCTGACGACAATTACTTCCCCACAACATTGGCTTTGTTTTATGCAGTGCAACTCCCTATTCTGCTACAAACCATGCCAACAAACAATGTGTTGGAAAGCTTCCCTTTATTCAACAAAGGCTAAATGAGGCTTGCATAGTTCTGACCTAGTTCACACACTCAGATACAGTAGCAGCCCTTAGATAGATGGTGGACAATCAGGTTTCTGGTTTATTCTGTTTGCAGCACTTACAGTGCATTATTCTATAACTAATAATCTTATTACCCTCATATCATATTATTTTCTTAAGTCTATATGATAACAGATTATGAGTGTGAGAGTGTTAAACTTTAGGTTAGCTTTAGGTCCACCCCGTGCTTTGTTAATGCATTGCTTTTTAATGTTTCCTATTCTTTTATCTTTGAAACTCAAGCCAAATGTGCTGTGTTGTTTAATTGTGATTTGCTGCTGTGTAACCAGACCACTGATAGCATAAGTCATGTGTCATAACATTCATGAATTTTGGATTCAGCTTTTGATTCGGACCGCATTACATTTTCTCTTTGTTTTAAGATGTTCCACAGACTCATCTATTACTGTGTGCTCAGCTATCTACTGTACTGTAATTCTAGGAAGGAGCGGTGTACCTATTTTTATCAAAGTGCTCTTGTTTGTGGCTAATTAGGAAAACAGTGTTTCCAAAAGAAAACAGTTTGAGGTCACCACAGTTTAGCCAGTGGGAATGCAGAGGGAGGCACTGTAGAGACAGCTCTCAGACAAATAGGTCGTTTGACCGTTCACTCCAGAACGACCCATAGGAGCGTTTTCTAATATGCCGCCTCTATCGGCAGTAATTGGCAGGACAATATAATTTGTCTGCGCTTTTCAAAACTGTTTCAAATCACTGTAAAAAAAATAATGATGTTTTATGGAGCCTGTCCTCCTGAACAGCCTGTCACCGCAAACAGTGGTCTCCTGCAGTAAGGTCCGCTAAGTCTACTTTTTGCAAGTTAGGATCTAACCAGCCCACCACCTCCAAACACTCCTTTTTCTCAAGGCATACCATGTATTTCATCCTGAGCGACTCAATGCAGCATTTCTATATTACAAAACAGCTACTGACTCATTTTTGTTGCACTCAGCTCGGTTTGAAAAATCCATAAAAATCAGACCTTTGACTTTAGTTAAGTTTTAACCACACTTCACTTTTCAGAGTGTTTTTTCCTGCACAGGATAATTCAGAATGTTTCTATCTGGGCAACGTCGGAATTAGTTTCCTCTTCGTCAACTTTTCTGTGCGATATTTCTGGTCTGCTCCACAGGCTCTCCCCTGGGTACCCCAGAACCACTGGTGCTTCTTACTCCACCACGGTGCCTCACAGCCAATCGCACGCAGCACGGTGTCCTCCTCACATGGCTCCCTCCGGCCAACCACTCCTCACCCATTGACCGTTACATCATGGAGTTCCGTCTCGGGGAGAGATGGGAGGTCCTGGATGACCTGATCCCGTCCACCGAGACTGAGCTCATAGCCAGAGACCTTGTTCAGGTGAGCTACATACACATTTAGATACAGAAACACGTGTTCATTTTTTTCACTTTTTCTTCGTTGGATATAAAAATAGCACAGTGCTCAAGTTAATTCACAGAAGTCTTTTTTGTTACGAATCTCCCTATTTCATGGTGTCAAGCATATCTGGAAATAACATTATTCTCAAAACAGTGACTACTCTACACCTAAAGGACAGACTCAGATTTTCCATTTTATTTCCACTTTTTGCATTTTCTCCTTTTATATAACCATTTAACTATAGAATACAGTTGGTTTAAAATTACAAAAAGGTGGAAATGATCATAATATCATGCAAACAATAATACACAGAAGAATGATGGAATTTATAGAGCTACCTAAAAGAATCATTATAATTGAACCTTACCTAACCTACCTACCTTGAGTAAAGATGATTTGGTCAAATTATCATTTTATATTTACAGACCACTTTTCAAAACACAGTCATAGGATGTAGTGTGATAATAAGAAGATTGTTATGGGGATGTCTCTCTTACAGGAGTCCTGGTATGAGTTTCGAGTGATGGCTGTCATGGATGACCTGATCAGCGAGAGCAGCAATGTAGTGGGAGTGTCTAGCACAGGTCAGTTTCTTTACAAAAGCAGTATTACTTGAATAGATTTAGTTTTTTTTTTTCTCTTCGTAACCTCTCTGTTTTACCCATCAGATCCCTTCCCCCCTGCGGAGGTGGCTGATGAGGGGCTGGCGCGGCCGGTGGTGGCGGGCGTCGTGGCGACTATCTGTTTTCTGGCAGCGGCGGTACTGTTCAGCACTCTAGCAGCTTGCTTTGTCAATAAGCAGCACCGTCGCAAACTCAAGCGTAAACCAGGTCGGTCTTCCTCTCTGTTACCACTTAACATACACACATGTATTAAACATTCTGTAGGAAACGCTAAATTTAAATGTTTTTGTCCTCTCAGATCCTCCCTTGTCGGTGACACACTTCAGGAAAAGCATAGAGTCACCGTAAGTAAAGCCAACGCCAGAGCCCCTGCCGGAGGTGGCTGCTACTGTGCATCTTCTTACGCACCTTATCATGTTTTCCCATGCATGCTGTAATGAGGCATACTGTAAATTTTAACAAAAACAGCAATTAAACAGGAAATACATGATCTTATTAGTCAAGTACTGCCTTATTATACACAGCTCTTGTGTTTTTTGGCTTTTGATATGGAAAGACATGTTATACATGTTATGGAGTATAGAACAGAAGAAGAAGCCTTGCTGGATGGAATAAAAAAAAAAAAAGATTACATGCTCAAGGTGTATGGGAGGTGCAGAAGAACATGTACAGTAGCAACCTCTAGCGGATCATGGGCAGATTAAGAAGAGTTCAAAGCAGCCAAGTCAGCATTTTAAGCACATTACCCAGAGTGCCCAAGCTGCAGTATGTGTATTGATTTTTGATCCATCTGTATTCTTTAACCTCAAACGCTGTCTGCTTTCTGCATGATCCTCAGTGTTTAATAATGCTCTTTTTTGTTTAGCTGCACATTTAATGTACAGTATCAGCCACATGTGTGTATTTGTCTGTCTGTCTGTAAAACTTGTCTACATGTATGACTGCATTCCAATCCCAAAAGAATCTAATATGTGACAATGATCTGTGTGAATCCCATTCCAGAGTAAATGTTTGTCTGCCTGTGACTTTAGGTAAATCATCAGTACCAGATACTTTTGTTTATTTCGTTAAATGGTCCAGGCAGCTCAGGGAGTTCACACTTAGTCCTTCCTGCAAGGAGTCTTGCCATAGTAAAAGATGAACCAGGCCCATGTCGTTTGTCTCCCATCGCAGGCCTCCTCTCACCCCCTTGCCAGGGGTAGAGCCCTGCTGGGACGAGCCTGCCAGGAGCAGTTTCTTGCCCCCGCCCGCCAGCCCCCTGTGAGTGCCTGCCTGCACCAAAATACAGAGTGTGCTGCACTGCACTGGCTTGGCTGCATGGTTAATGCATTGCATAGAAATTATCAACTGAAATGACTATTTGTTGTAGTGAAGCCTACCGCTGGCCTTTTTATTGCATGCTCAGACTTCCACGCACCATACAGGGATTAAATTACATCGGCTCAGCTGCATGTACAGTACAGTACTGTGTATATGCACTCTTTACAAAGTATGTCTACCTGATGCATTCAGTGACCCAGTAAGTGTCGACTATGCTGCTCCTGGTGTGGGCAAATGAGGCCTGGTTAGATGTCATCTGCTTCCCTCACATCACCATTTGGTGCAGCATATGGAAATTGGTCTCACGTCTGCTCAAGAAGATGTAGATTCAGTAGATCTGTGATATGGTTGTCATGGTTGCATCGTTGGTTCTCCTCTCATCCCGTCATTCCGGCTCGGTTCATTAGCTGCTGTCCTATCAGGATGCCACCGCCGCCATAAACTGGTCATTATCATAATGCAGTTCATTATGGCTGCCTTGATGGAGTGCATTGGCTTTGTATTGTGTCATCCATTTAGTTTAGGTAATAAACTGTAATCATGCATATTCATTTACAGCACCAGAGATCTTTCTTTTGTTTTACGCACTTTCCCCAAGGGTCTCATTGGGTATTTGTTAAATTAAGCAAGTGTCTATGTTTGCATTTTCTATGTCAGGTTGTCGTCGGGGAAGATAAGTCCGGAGAGCTCCCCTCCATCTCGGCCCCGCTCTCTTTCCTCAGAGGGTTCCCAAGGTCCAGGCCTGTACGTCAGGAAGCTGCCCAGCCCTCAGAGAGAAAGAGACAAGGAGCTCTCCTTCTACAAGAAAACCAAGCGTGCCATAGCCAGCAAGAAATACAGTGTGTCCAAGCATGAGGCAGAGGTCACCACGCCTATTGAGCTGATATGCCGCGGCCCTGATGGCCGCTTCGTCATGGAGAGCAGCCCACCGCCCCGCCGCATCCATGGTTTCCCCTTCGCAGAGGAGTCTGACATGTACCCTGAGTTTCGGCAGTCTGATGAGGAGAATGATTTTGACCCCGGGCCTCTGCCGCCCATCATGCCCACGCTGCGGCCCCAGCTCTCCCCAACGTCCTCCAGCCTGGAGTCAACGCAGCCCCCCACCTACAGCCCCCGCCTACACAGGCCCATGGAAGGTATGAGCTTTGCAGAGGGCAGTGCACTTCACGCCTCAGGGCAGGCCCCAGCCTCCCGCTACAGGGGCTTTCCCCAGGGCCCATTCTATGGGTATCTAGGCAGCCGCGGTGAATCAGGGATTCCGCCACCATTCTACATGCCTGACATCAGTCCGCGTAGCTCCGCTCTGTCCTCCCCCCCAGGCACCGCAGAGGGGCCCTTTGGTTACCCCTCCATCCCCGAGGAGAGTGGAGAGATGGAGCACCATCAGTACACTGCCTCTGGCCATTCTCTGTCTCACACACACAGCCCTCCTCCTCGTTCACCTGAAAGCTGGCAGCCTCATGAGCTACCCTTCCTGGGTCTAGAGGGTCCACGGTTCATATACCCACCTCACCATCCCTTACATCATCCCCAGGACCTCCCTGACCCACCCCCATACCCTCCTCACTCTCTCCCACCCAGTCGCCTGCACCTCCCTTCCCTAAAGGATCCAACAAGCCCTAGACTCCTGCAGCTGGAGGTCCCTGTGGCTCCCCCAGGCAGAGACAGGCCCCCGGGGCCTCCGGTTAGGCGTTTAGCTATGCAACAGGCCCAGAGTCTCGGCCAGCTCAGACACACGGCCCACGGTGTGGGTGTACCAGTGTTGCCTTACCCTGACCCGGCAGCCCGTGCAGGGAGCCCAAGCACAGCCCCCAGTAGTAGCCCTCAGTCCTGGCTCAGCCCGAGGGCGGGGCGCCGGGCAGACCCCAGCCTACCCCCGCTAGTACTCCAGCCCTCCCGCCTCTCTCCGCTCTCCCAAAGCCCCCTTAGCACCCAGCCAGGTTCCCCAGATATTCTAGTGCGGCCCCCTCCGCGCCCCAGCATCCTCCGCACCTCTCGGTCTCTGGAGATGCCTGAGATCACCCTGCAGCCCTCGGCCACTGTCAGTTTCTCCCGGAGGTCCTCCCTGACCGCCTCTCCCACTCAGAGCCAGGGCACCAGGCACCCCAGCCCCAGTTACCACGCCCACATGTCCTATGCCTCCACTGCAGCCAGTTACCCTTCCCAGTCCCCCTCTCCCCCTCTGGAGGGCAGGGATGTTTTCGGGCAGAGGCCATCCCAGAGAAGGACAGAGGAGGAGATGCTACCCTCAGAGCCCTCTCAGCTCCAGATATCAGCCTCAGGGTAGGTGATCCATTGCAGTAGAGAATAGTCACACATTTATTTAAAGAGGAGACTTCTCTCCTCATCTGCTCTCTATTCCAAATTTCCTCAGTATTTATCCACAGTTTTACTTTGATGTTTCCATTTAGGCGTAATTACGATGCATATTGTACCTTAATATGCAGAAGGCATGTAATTGCATTTAGCACAAATTGTGTCAGCTCATAAAAAATTTCTAAACTTTGACAATTTGATGGCATGTTAAAGCTCAGTTTGATTTTGTATTATTGTCTTTATCATTTGATAGATCACATTCAATCTCATAAAATATGGATTCATTACTTAAATATAATGACTGGAGGAGGATTTAGATAAAACACAGATGAAACCCTCAAGTTTATTGTTTTTAAAAAACTGTGCCATTTTTTTCATTGAAACTTTCAATTGAAATATTTTAAAGTTTTACTTACTGAATCCTAGAATTATGAAAGTGAAAACGTAATGTGTGAAGCACTAGCAAAAGTTATTTTCATGCCTAACTTTAACAATTAACTGTATATTTGATGAACATTTACATATTTTTATTACCCTGTAAAGTACCACTTTCTAATAAGTCACCCTTTCTAAAACATTTATAAGTTGTGACCGATGGCTTTATTAATGGTTAATAAACTGTTTACAAAGGCTTTATAGAACAGACATTAATAAGAACCACTTCTTGGTAGCCAGGTTGTGAAAAATCTCCCAATAAGTTACTCAATACTCAAGTCAAGTCATTAACGTTAGTAAAGGGTAACAAACCATCAGGTCTGGAGTTATAGATGTTAATTAATCATTAATAAAGGGTCAGGAGATTCTCATTTGCTAACAATCCAACAGCAGAACTTAGTAAGTAATTTATATTGTTAATAAGACATTAGTAGATAGATATTAAAATAATCCAAGTCTGCAGTTGTAGATAATAAAGAGTTGTTAATAAATAAATAATATTTTGGTCTGCAGCCCTTTTCTGAAAGATCAGAAGTCAAATGATCCATTGAAGGAATCTAAGAGCTAAAAAGTGTCATGCTGGAGGAGGATAAAAGCTGCTACACCTGGCAACCCAAGAGTTGTTTTCATTAATGTTTACTTATAACTGTTCTATAAGCTACTAATAAACAAATAAGTATTAGTAACTATTAATTAGCCATTAATTAAGGGTGCCATATTAGAGAGTAAAAATAAATATATTGTGCTACAGTATCTGAGCTTAAGCCAGTTTTATGAGGGAATACAATAATCAAATCTCACCAGAGGGATAGATCAGTGCCCCTATAGACAATTTCCAACACACACACACAGGAAGTTTTTTAAACCCTACATGAAAAATGTAGCTGAGACACATAAACTTTTGTGCCCCGTAGTATTTCTATGTTGTACACATTCCTGCGCCCCCTCACACCCACCTCACAAAGCTGAAGCCATGAAGCAGAGACTTGCTCCTGCACTCTCATTGGCCTATAAAGGAAAGTAGCTTATAGGGCTGCTGCTGTATAGAGGGTAAGGGTCTTACCTGATTTGTTTTTGATTGATCTCAGCTATCTGGGCAGCGTTGTTGTGACCCGGTCCCCTACGCCGCAATAGGTAAGGGTCGGACCCATGTCTGAGAGGGGAGGGGTCAGCAGGGGGAGGGCTCTAATCACTCTCTCCTTTAAAGGGGAATCGCTTTGGGTTGTGCCTCTGTGCTGGATTCAAGTGAAGTACAACTAATGGTAATAATGATTGCAGGATGCATTTGTCAATACAGTACCAAGGCACAGTAAGCCAGCTGTGGCGTAAGGCTACAGTAATTAGGCTTGTGAGCAAGCACGAGGAGCGGTTTTGGACTGTGGAGAAGCATTTAATTTTGTCTTTGGATTGTTTGAATCACAGACATGTTTCCCTGCACAAACAAAAAAAGCCTTGAATCAATAGAGGACGCACATGAATGATAGACTGGAGTATTCCCCTTTAAAGTTTTGTTCCATGTGCAAAATGCCATGCATGCATTCTCTAAACTTCTCTCTATGACCAAACAAATAACAACAATTCTCCAACTAAATTCTTTGTCACATTTGTTGTCCTAAGTGCTTTCGTTTTTCTGTCATGTGACCGTTTTTTAATGGCCATTTCCTCTTCCTGTCATGTGACTTGTTCTTTAACGGCCATTTCCTCTTCCTGCCATCTCCTCCCGTCAGCATGGTGAAGCCTCTGTACGCAGTGTTCATGTTTATGAAAGTGTGCTGTACAGTGTTTATGTCTATGGAAATGTACTTATATTTAACACACTGTGGCCTCTGCACACAGTTTATGTGATAATGGAAATGTTCTCTTATCTGTCTAGGACTGTTGATTCTCAGATTTGTCTCCCCCTCTCTGCTAATGGTTCTCAATCTCTCTCTCCACAGTGACAAATGATGGACAGCATCTCTAAAGCTGTGTGTTCCTATGCCTTTTGAAACAATACATGTTTGGCACAACAACTTGACTTAATGAAGCATTAAGTCAGGTTTTGAAGCTGTTTTGTATTCAGTTCTTTGAAAGGCAAAGACATTGACTGTCATTGAGTGAGTTTGTGTGGATATTTGGACTTTAATTTAATTTTATCGCATCTTTCTATAAGAGATGGACAACAAAACCAGAGTATTCGGTATGAGGTAAAACTGCTTCTAAAACAGACTGCATACTATGACAGTGAAGATAACTTCAACTTGATGTGATTATTGTTTTGCTGATTGATTGTTTTCATTCAACTTAGCATGTATCACTCATGAAATGAAAATAGTTCTCCAGGGTTCAAAAAAGAGCTCCCTGTTTTAAAAACACACCTGCATACGTACGTGTTAGCTCACGCAACAAACTGTCGCTCATGCATGCACTGTAAACAATAAACAGCAGTATTGGAAGAATTTAAGAGAGAATCTACAATAAGACTGTATTGTTATAGGAACAGTAATTTCACAGTTCCAGAAATTATTTTCATTTTATGAGTTTTATACAGCAAAGAGACCAATAGTGCCCGCATCTCTTAAGCAGTCACTATTTAAAGACCCACACCTGAACGAGCAAAGTCATTTCAATTATCGGCGTAACTTGTTTCTTTCCATTTTTAGCCCTACAAAATTGATTTTGAATCACAATGACGGGACCTGAAATTGGAGTGATTTTGTATCACTAAACAAACGCTCTTGAAGAATAAATAGCCTGCATCAAAATAAATCCTGAACTGGGTCTTTAATGTAATGATTGTTCGAGAAGAAACTTATAGCCAATAAATTCACCAAATCCACTGCCATGTTATGTCAACTGTTCTTTCTCTCTGTCGCTTTCTCTTTTCTGTTTCTCTTTCTTTATGTCTAACTTTTATCATCCATCAATGCAGATAGAAAGTGGAAATTCATCATCTTAGTGAGAGGGCTCTCAATAGCAGTACAAGAGCTCATCAAATCATATGATAGCACCTACTGGAAGTATCAATGAAAACTGCCATTCTGTCTTTTCACTCTGAGGCAGGATCAGATACGACTGTTGGATTAATGCAGGACAATGTATGCTGTGCCTCTCTCCTCTTCTCAGGGAACCTCTAGGTGCGTCTAGTGATCCTGCCGGGTCTGAGAGCTTACCAGCACTGCTACACCACTGTATTACTAAAGCCAAGGGAGTGGCTGCCAACAACAATAACAACACAACCTCCGGAAGGAGAACAGGTTGGTCCGACGAATAGAGCAAATGGACAAAAGGTTGTTGTAAAATATGTGGCTGGTGTATTACTCCTGTGCTTCTCTTTCAGGTGTGTCTCCCTCTCAGACCCAGCAGCAATCTCAGACACCCCAAGAGGGAGAGGATCTCAGCTTCCACAGAAAGAGGAAAAAGCAAAACAAGAAGAACCCCTATCTCTATTTGACCTCCTTCCTGCATCGCAGGCAGTCTGAGGAGGACCAGACAGGCATTCTGGCCAGTGCAGACTCTGAGGGCCCAAATTATGGGACTCTACGCTGACCCGCGTGCCCACCACTGTCACTGACAGGCCAAGCCATTGGACTCGACTAAACTGACCTCCCCTAAACCCCGCCTCAGCCCTCTCCGCTCTGCCCCCGTCTCTGTATCAAGCTAATACGTTTCTTATAATCTCTAAAGTTCATCGGTGTTTGGGGAGCGGGAAACATCAAGCTGAATACCCCGGGGGTTAGAAAATCTTATTTGAAGACAAGAACAATGGCTTTTCTGAGTTATCACCACTACCTGTCTCTGAGGAATTTCACTTGAAAATGCTCTGAAAATATATAATGTATATAAATAGTAAAACAAGGGAATTAAGCTTCCTCCTACAGTAATAAAAATGTGTTGGTTGAGTATGTCACAACACGTTAAAGATTTTTCACTCACTGGTCATTGAGGGGTCCATATCTTTAGGTTTTTCAGTGATACAGTGTACTGTTAAGCCTGGTGCGTCCTCGGACAGGGACATGAGTCTACCTTTCCTACAATACAAATAGTGTCAGTATTTAAACACAGGGTTCTTACCACAAAATATACCTCAGAGTAAACGCAGAGTTGCTGTAATTCTTGTGGTATACTGTACGTACTTGACCTTTTTACATATGAAAAGTATGGATAAAAAGGTTTATATCACACGCCACACTCATTCAAATGGATAATATGGCCTAACTTGATCTAATTTAGAAGCTTTTTATTATCAGTAATAGCTGGCATATTGTGTTTTATTTTGTTTCACTCTCCAATGCCAACCATTAGAAGACAGCGTCTTAATGTTGGTGCTTGATGGCTCCGTGTCGTTACAGCGCTGTATTAAGACAAAGACCATAGCCTTCATGAGAACTCTCAAAATAATTTGGGACTTACATGCTAAACAGGGAGGTTGGACTTGTAGAAGAACAGGGTGATGAATTGTGAAGTGTACTGTAGTATGTATTTCATTATTAAGGAATCATTTGTGAAAAATGTGGCACGTCTTGAGGTGCCTTTTTTTGCCTTTTTCTCTCTTGTTTTTTCTAACATAAGAATCAACTGCCTTTTCCTTCGCCTTCTCATATTTGTCTCTTCGGGGAGTGAGGGACTCCAATATCACGTGTGTTTTTACTTTCTCTGCCAAGGACACATAAGAGAAAATGCTACAGAGGATGCATGACTCTTGATTTTTTTAATTTTTTTTTTTTTTACATTTATATTTTAAATGGGTACCTGCTTCAACTGTGTATATTCAAGTAAAAGGACAGAACCAGAATACCCATAAAAATAAAGACTTCTGGGTTAAAAAAAAGAATTACAGAAGTTTAGATTCGAAAAAAAAAGCAAATAAATCAATAAATGTAATTTCAGTGGAAAAGTACAGAAGCGCTGTACATGAGTTTTCATGCAGAAGGAACAAAGTGGTACAGTAAGGATGTTAATGTGTAACAGCAGCTGTTAGAGGAGAATGTGATTGCTTCATAAAGTTGGAAAGTGCTGTTAACTAAAAGCAATGGGGAAATATTCAAACAATGGCCACCCTGACTGTTTATCTTTAACAACTGTATATTACTTGCTAGCTACTTCTCTGTATGTTTGTTAATTTTCGACACTAACCGATAATGAATGTATGTTTTGCTGTACAGGAAATGAATGTCCTGATGTCACAGTACATTGAATGACACATTACGTTGTTTATAGTGCAGCTGCGATTGGTGAGATGACCAGTTGGCACATTAAGTCCAAATTGTTTCACTTCTCTGTGCTTTTCCTGTATGCATCTAACAAGAGGTAATAACTGGAGGGCCCCACACAAGTTCTGAGCCAATCTCCCTTTGCTCTACAAAAAAACAACAGTTTTCCTTTTTTTTGTTGTTGAAGCTAGTTCAATCATTCAGAGACATATCAGATAGATCTCCATCTGCTACCAACAAATCAGAGGTTTTCCAACAAATATCCACGTGAATGAATCGACTCAATGTCTGCTTACGCTGAAATCTCTTTTGACGAGTGAGAAAGTGATGATTGCCTGAAAGTGAGCGTAATTGGTTTCATGTAAGATACGAGGAAAAAAAAAAATCTATATTTGTTATGTACTGTACATGGTGTGTATTGTATTTGTAAAGATAAATCAAACCATGTTTTACAGGAAGACGTTCTTGTATGAGGATGTATGAAAAGACGGGAGGGATCCCAAGGAAAAAGAAATTAGATTATTTATAAAAAAGTATTTGCTTACAGTACGGCTTTAAGTGGATAATGTTTTTAAAACATTTTAAGGTGCCTCATTTGTCATACTTTAGCAGATGTTATTTTATCTGAGAAGAAAAGAAACCTTAATGTTAGTACCGTACGATGTATTATTGCCATAGCCCGCTGGCTGCACAAGTTGAGTAGTATTTTCTCTGATGTATAGTACGTGAATGCCCATTGGAAAAAGCTTTAGAAGCAGATGTGTGTTGCCCTCTGTAATATTTCTGGAACAAGTAATACCACATTTTGCCCGTTCATGAGCACACATGTAGATTCGCTCCAGATCTCTTCGCCTTCAGGTGTCCAAAGCAAATAAACTGAAGGAAAACTTTTTTCTAAGAGTCACAGACATGCTATAGTCATGTACAATACGTGCTGTGGAGGAAATTGTGTTTACATTAGTTTGATAAAGAAAAGTGTGTTAGGGCATAGTTGCTTTGAACATTTACAACTTGGTGCTATGTTTAACTTCGTGGTGCTGTAGAATAGAGGTCTAAAGATTTTTTTGTTTGTTTTGTTTTTTTGTTTTTTTTTCCACAAGCAACTGTTTTTCAGCCCTGTGTGTTTGAGCAACTAAACTAAGCTCCGGTAGACACAATAGGTCCTTATCATAACATGATGTGATGACAGTGATAGCCAATACTGGAAAAATAGTAGTATAACCTCAAATAATAGAGACTTGTGATGCTACTTTCAAATGAACTCAAGATGACCTGTTTCTATAGTGTGTTTGCAATGTCTGTCTGTGCTTCCAAGGTACCCTCTCTAAAGTATATTTGTGATGATATTGAGAATATTAACCCAGCCTAAAAGGAAAAACATAACCTGATTTAGACTAGTGCGCACCACAGGACACATGGGAGGGAATCTGAGAGCATCGTCAGGTCACGAGGGGATCTTTTCTACACAAACACACACACACACACACACACACACACTTCCTGTAGGTCTACAATCTGTGGTTAACAGCACTGTTTTTCAAGCACACTACTGCGTCATCTCACCACCTTTTGACGGTAGAATTCCTACTAGTACTGTACATTATAGCCATGAGTAGTCACCAGACCACATTTGTATTTATTGCTGATTCTCCTGGTATAAAAAGGTATTGGGAAAGCCGTTAACTCATACATCCTCTCCATGGGTTTTACGAATGGATGTCGTCTTCCGGGCTCTTTTTTGCATATTCAACAGAAACATGTACAGTGTTTAAGAGGGCTGCTTTGGACGTACTGTTAGCTCAAATTTTTTTTTCTCTCTCTCTCTCTCTCTCTCCAATTTTTCTGCTTACAGCTTTTAGTGCATCACTAGGTGCTGGTAGGATGATACTTAGAACCGATTTGATTTTTTATTGTATTAATCTTGCATGTAGAGACAATACAAAAACGCCTATTTAGCAATCATTCATGGACATCTGAGCTGGTTGTTATTGGACAGAAAATAGAATATGTAGTATTTTCTATATTCTCTGTTTTTTCATGTGTACCAGCACTGAGAAACTAGAATGTATTATTATCGTAGGCTACAATAAGCACTACATCGTTGACTGTTTTAGCTAATGCTCATACTCAAGCAAACCAAGTAGTGCTTAAAGGAAGAAAATTTACTACATTTCACTTCATTTTCATCCACTGAACTCTGTGCTGTACATCACATGTTTACATTCTGTATGCTGTTTTGTTGTTTTTTTTGTGCATAATCTGTTTCCATAATATTCTTCTTTTGGTTGAAACATGTATTCAACGATGTTCATATGTAAATATTTCAAAGCAAAAACATTTTTTTTTTTTTACTTTTGTCTGTTTTAAAACGATAATAACCTGATGTTTCTCTTTTGTTGGTCTGTCTTTAGACTTGCCGTTCTGTTCTGTCACTACATCAGGTATTACGCTTCACTTAACTTTTTGTGAGCAATTAACTCATACTGTATGGTGCTGTACCAAAGCCTTATGTATAATATTTGTATTACTTTTTTCTCGTTTGCCACTGCTGTCCAGTGAATTCTGTATCGTCTGAGATCATGTCTTACTCACTCTTCATGTTCAACTGCCATGGATCTTGTTTCTTTAGAGTAAACAGAAACCTGAACGAACTATAATGTAAAACCAATCGGGCCTGTTACCAACTGGCCTGGATATAATGACAGTCGTCATCTCAGGCGACAAGGGAAAACGCACAGGCTCACTCCTGGTGGCTCATCATGACGTAGACATGGGCCTAGCACATGATCTATGCTCTATCTATGGCATGTCTGTGAGAATATGAAAGCAGTGTTGTACTCATGTCACCATATCATTTCAAATGCTTAGTCCCATACGAAATTTTCCTCTCAAATTTTTGTATTTTGATATAATAAAAAAATCAAAAGAGGTTTTATTTCTTTCTTGTGGTTTTGTCACTTGGAACAAACGCTGCTCTGATCCTGATCTGTGGAAACGGTGTAGTTCATATGCTGGACACAGGGTGTAAGTGTTGGGCAGAGAGTGGGGGAGATAGTGTGATGATAGCAGCAGCTTAATCAGGTCAGGCTTTTTTTTGTTTTGTTTTGTTTTTATTTCTAGGACACACAGAAGTTAATGTGCCATGTTTCTCTATCTTAAATAACAATTATCTTTTGAAATCAGACTAGTTAATTCAGACAACTACCTAACCTATATGTATTTTCATATAGAACAAAGAATTGCTAAAGGCAGTTTAACATTTGTGTTTAAATGCATGCATGTTCAATGATTGATATTTTGACCCCGGGCCTGCCGTCTCCACCCAGATGTTAAGGAGTGAATTGTGTGGCGGCTCTGCAAGAACAAGGAAAACAAATAACTTGAAAGAGGATGAGGTCTGGCAGAGTGACCTTTGTGCTTTTGTTCAAATTCCCCCAGGTAGACTCACAAACAAACAAATGAGCAACCATCTGCATACACCTTAGGAAAACGAAAAGTGCAATTAATCCACTGGTTAAACACACAAACCTTTACAGGCCTAGTCTCATAAATTTACCTGCAAATGCCATTATCACTATTGCATTATTCATATAGGTGACTTCATTCTAGGGCTATTCATTTTGAATAATAAGTTGGTCTGAAAGATGTCAGGAAACTGAAAAATGTCTGTCACAACTTCCCAGAGGCCCAAAGTCACAGCTTCAAATATCTTGTTTTGTCCATCCAACAATCCAAAACACAAAGATATTCACGAAAACTTCACATTTAAAGTAACAGTTCGACATCTTGGAAATACGCTTATTTGCTTTCTTGCCGAGGGTTAGATGATATAGGATGAACACCGCCCTCGTCTCTGTCCAGGAAATATACTGTTTGGCAACAGCTAGTAGGCCGTTAGCTTAGCTTAGCATAAAGACTGGAAACAGGGGGAAACAGCTAGCCTGGCTTTGTCCAAAGGTAGCAAAGCCTCACCCACCCGCCCTAACAATGGCTCTAAAGCTCACTATTTGACATGTTATATCTTGTTTGTGTAATTTGATCAAATAACGAAGTGTAAAAAAAAAAAGTTACTGCTACCTGTTGTTTTTTAATGTTTTTTGAGCGGATTAAACAATTGAACAGATTATTGTTTTGTTTCCTTTTGGACAGAACCAGCTTCTTTTCCAGTCTTTACGCTAAGCTAAGATGCCTCATATTTAACAGAGAGTGCTGTTGATCTTCTCATTAAACTCTGGCAAAAAAAATAATAGCCTAAGCGTATATCCCAAATGTCAAACTTGCTTAAAGAAACTACAACCAGTGTTTGGCATTTATGCTAGAAAAATGGCATAAATGATTAATCGATTGACAAAATAGTTGGAGATTAATTTTCGGACTCATTTTCTGAACAATAATGTTTTGATTAATGAACCCCCAAAATGTCAGTACATGCTTAAGATAGTCTTGCAGGAGCCAAATGAGATCATAAAGGCAGTGCCCCCCCCCCCCCCCCCCAGCAAAAGAAAAGAGGAATAGCTGAATTTCACATTATCTTCTCCAGTGGACAAGCACAATGAGATAATGTATTAGGATGAGTGATTTGCACACCAGGTTTCACTCCTCTCACTGTTACCACCCCACCTACACTAGATGGTTATGTAATTCCGTACCAAGCATTACCTAACACCACACAACTTGCCAGATGGGGCTCCTCGGGCTGGTGACTTGTATCAAACAGGGGGCTCCACGCATACTCTCAGGCCTACCTCATATTTAGGTCCTTGACATTGAAAAGATCTGGGAACCCCCGGGGCTAAAACATCCCAAGGCGCGGGCACGAGATCAGTCGCGCGCGCGCTCCCGGTGCAGGGTGCAGATTCACAGCAGCCAGTCGGGCAGTCGTGGCTCCGGAGTGACTCCCACACAGCTGCCTCGGCGATGTCGCACCCGGTCGTAGTTTTTATGGTATGATCAGCTACCTCAGATAGCCGGCTGCCGTCTGTGTTTGTGTCCGAGCTGAGCGTTTCTGCACTGCGATGCTGACAACATGTTTCCTCGTCGAGAATCTCAGCGGTGTGCAGCATAGAGGAGGCAGCAGAGAGGAGCAACGTGCACAGTTACAGGTAAGCTGTTTGAAAAGGGTTTGTCACAAACTACTGTACAGACAGACCGGTGTTTTTTGGCTGAGACGTTTAGTCTTGATTAAAGATCAGCCAATCAACACTGAAGTTGACAAAGAGCCCTGTGTGTGTGTGTGTGTGTGTGTGTGTGTGTGTGTGTGTGTGTGTGTGTGTGTGTGTGTGTGTGTGTGTGTGTGTGTGTGTGTGTGTGTGTGTGTGTGTGTGTGTGTGTGTGTGTGTGTGTGTGTGTGTGTGTGTGTGTGTGTTCAGCTGCATGAAGCTGACTAGAGATCTGTCTGTGAGGCCCAACAGGTCAGAGTACACCTGTGTGTGTGTGTGCGGTAAACTTTCCCCAGGCGAGTTTTCGCTTGTTTTAGAGTACTGCTAATGTGTGTTTGATTGCATCACAGGTTATGAAAACAAATCTGAGTTTATCTGTCAAGAGGATTTCTGTGCTATTTTTTTATTTATTTATTTTAGGAATCACTGTAATGCAATGCCGTGGGTGGACACAAAATCACCTGCATAATCTAATGCAACACAAGGCAACAGTCCTGCAACAAGTGTGTGTGTGTGAGGCTTGATGGTTTTATAAATATATTTCTGAAGATTATGTATATTTTTTTAAGCCTCTGGCAGAGGTTTTGATTAAACTCTATGGCATATTTAGAGGCTGTAACAGTACATTGTGGTGTTGCTCGATTGGATTATTGTGAAGCCTGCATCCACAATATACTTTGTGCATATGTGTGCTGGAAGGTGCAGGTGCAAAATAATACATGTTTGGTATATTATAGGGCTTAAACAATAGCTGATTAATCAATTAGGATTGACAGAAAATGAATCATAGGTAATTCATAAGTCTTTTTTTTCTTTTTCTTTTTTAGCAAAAATGCCAAACATTACCCAGATCCAGCTACTCAGTTGTGAGGGTTTGCTGCTTTTCTTTGCCTTATGTAATACTGAACTGAATATATTTGGGTTTTGGACTGTTTGTTGGACAGAAGAAGCTGTTTGATGCCTGTGTAAAGCCTTGGGCTTTAGAAACCTCTCATGGGCATTTTACACCATTTTCTGACATTTTATAGACCAAACATTTAATGAAGAAAACAATCGTTAGTTGCAGCCCTACAATATACTGCATTGTGCAGCCAGTACTCACAATAAACAGTACTGTACAGTACAAAATAATAGGTACATTTCCAGAGTTTTAAGATATAATGCAGTCCAATACAACAGCACAAATGTAAGTCTCAAAAATGACCACAGAGTTAAATCAGTACATCTCTGGCATAGATTGCATTGCTTTACAAAGCTAGTGATTGTTGCAGGGATGTTGTATTGGATTGCATCAAATAGTACAGGTGACTGTGATCTTGTATCACTGTGTGGGAGTTTCTGTGACACTCAATACTGAGGTAGTGAGCAGCTAGCATAGTGGTATCCTGATATCTTCAACAATCACTGCAATATTGTTAAAATATCTCATTAGCATCATTGTCCTGCTTAGTAAAAGTTCCCTTTACACTATTTTAAGTGCATCATTAGTCGCAGAGCAAGTAAGTGAGGCCGATAATTCACTGTAAGGCTTAGGTTGTCATCCTGAGTGACAGCTCGGGTTGTTGATTAAATATTTGGGTCTTTGTTGTCTACAACTTAATCGCCCTGCTGTTCACCCTGCTCTCTGCCCTTCATCTGTGATCACTGGGACTCTGAAGGTTGCAGGACAAAGATTGAGCTGTGACACCGACTCAGTGTGAGATGAAATAAAGTTAATCTCACTCTGGTAGATTTCAAGAAGATTATAGGATCATACGACCCCCACCTCCTCCTCCTCCTCATCCCCCAAAAGAAGGAAAGCACTGACAAAAGCTTCAATGAATGTGGTTGGTTTTAAAATGCTCTGCATTGTGGCTCACTGAGACGGCAGCCGCACACCGGGTGTCTGAAACCTGCAGAGTAGAGGAGCGACGATGTCATCGCCTCGGGCAGAATGGGTGAGTCAAAGCTTGTGGTCAAAGGTTCTTCCAAGGCTTCGTTTCCCTCCCTCTTGCTACCTCATCCTCAGCCTGGAGAAGCATCAAGTCACGATGGACGGGAGAGGTTACCATGGCAACCGTAGACCTTCCTCCACTGCGTCTCTCGCTTGTGTTGACTGCATTCCAGAGCTCAGAATGAGAGCATGAAACTAACTTTGCCCCTAGTTGACAACGCAGGACTGTCACATCCTTGCGCACTTGTGCACTAAGCTTCATGTGCATCAAATTCAAAGACATGTTAAATGTGCAATTAAGGCTGTTAGAATCAATATCTTTATATTTACAATGGATAACATGGCTCTGTGTATGTTAAAGAGATTGCTTGTCGTGATTAACCGACAGAGATTTATCACTTAACTTGTCCTCAGCTCTACAGAGCGTTTCAGCATCTTTTAGCTCATTGTCTCGGTTTTTCCGCCTGCGACTTGTACTGTTTTGGTTCAGTCTCAACACTCTCATCATAGTAGTTTCCACACACAGCAGGCAGCAGTTTTCAGCAAAAAAGCTCTGATAAAATCACTGTACCTGTCCAGCACCAAACAGCAGACAGATGTTAGCGTCTTGCTGGTGAACATAGTGAAGCATTTAGCAGCTAAAAAGATATTTCCCTCAGGAATTAGTAGAGACCAAAGACAGAGTTAGAAGGAGAGTAAATATTGGACTTACATTCATCAGGTGGCAATCTCTGGGTCTGCTGGATGTTTAAATAAGCAAATGTTTACTGGGACAACTTAAAAAGTTAAAGTATGTCACTGTTGTTATACAGGCTTTTTTTCTGCTGCTCCCAAGTAGTCAAAAAATCAGTTAATATGAGCAAAATTATGAGCAAATACAGCCCACCTTAAATGATGTACTGGAGGCCTTTTGATGTTATTGCCGTTCTGTAATCACTTACAGAGTTCAATAAAAGTAATGTTTGATATCCATATTTTGGCCATATGAGATTTAATGATTAGGTTTCATTGTGTTTGGGTGGAGTCTGAATTGTCAAACTCTGATAGAGAAAAAGTGTGAAATGGCGGTTTTTATGTTCCCTCTCCTTCTCTTAAGGAATATTTCCATCCTCCGCTCGTATGGGATAAATAATTAATGACTCACTTAGACACATCTGCTGTCTGTTTGTAGCTAAACATATGTAGGCAGCCATTCTTCGTGTCAACACACGATACCGGTTTCACAAACAGCAAGATTGTGTAGGCTGCCCTATTTTTCTTGAAAACGCCATGTAGGCCATCAGATACCAGGGCGACATCCTTCTGTGCTGCTCCAGTCTCTTGACATCAGAGCCACGTCTCTCCCTTTAAGTGCGGCAGGTAGAAGTCTTCTTTATTCTTGAATCTGGAATAGTATTTCCAAACACTTTGGATACAACTAATAGAGAAGCAGTGGAAAGATGATGTGTGCGGTGTTAATCCCAAGATTTCTAACATCGGGTCTGTGTCAGAGACTTTGTGCTGCCTGGTGTCAGTATCTGTCTTGGACAATGATACATGCAGTACTATAAAGAGCAAGATCACCTTCTGACATCTGAACATCTTGTCTTTTTACAGTCTGGGCTATTTTGGGCATTTCCAAAATAGTCTACTTTTCATGTATTGTGGTTTTCATGATAGTAAGAAGTGCTTGCTATAAGACTCACTCACTCGCTCATATGTTGTTGCTCTTCTCCCGCAAGGTCTTTCAAATGAAAACCAAAGCTTATGACTCTTTTGCCAGGCAGGCAGGCAGCTCTGAGCACACAGCTAGCCATCTTTCTCTGCGATATGAAGTACAATATGTTCCTGCACTTGAAAAGACTCACTGTCTGGTACAATCAGCAAGGTCAGGCATTGTACTGTGTACCGCACAACATTTTTTTCTATCAAGGAATGCACGCAGCCGTGAGGAATCTGCTTTATTAGCACCACATAGACAAAATATTATGAGGTAAACATATTATCATGATGACTGTGCAGTACAACTTTGTTTTTGTGTTGTTTTGCATATTTAAAGATCCCCTCCAGAGATGTATTAAGACAGATTAAAAAATAATAATGTGTGTCTGATATAGTTTTTCCACAACAAAGGTAAAATTACCACGTTAAAATCCTTAAAACATCATCTACTCCTTCTCCCTCATTTAAAATGCTAGTATCTATGAATATGCAAATATATTTCATTTCAGAGGTTTAACTGCTGGACACAAGATGTCTCCTACTTCACTGTAAAGTCCATCCTCAGTGTTTGTGCACAGACTTGTTTAAGCTGAATATTGGACCGGGATTGTCTTCCAAACTAGTTGTGATGTCACAAGTCCTGTTCATAAGCCCCCAGATTATCAATGAGCAGAGAGAAAATTTCCACAAGCCTTCTAGTGTCAAACAGCACAAACATCATTCTGCACAGTGAAGCTCAAACATCCGATTTTAAAATGTATTAAGAGCCATAATTATATTACAATGACTCCTAATACACACTGTTCATTCATATGACTTTCCAAAGATGTTTTCCCCAAGTGACCTCTATAAAACCGTATTGAATGCAACACTTTTCAACAGTAAATTAATTTGCTGTCTGTGTAATGCATTGGCTATCCTCTGGCAAGGTTACGGTGTCTATTAGAGAGGAGATACAGTATGAGATGTGGATAGAGTGGAGTCCGATCTGGCCTGTATTCCTGTCTGCCTGCTCACATTCTGCTGAGTCAGGAGGCCCTGTGGAAGTCAGTCAACAGAAACTCAGCGAGGCTACGGGCCAGAGGGGCTGGTGGGAAACTGCTACTACAGCAGCGGTCAGGGTTGATGAATCTACTTGTTACTCCAAACATTTCTATGTTGATTAGCAGACCTGCTTAGGGGAGAGGTAAAACTGCTTCAGTGTTAATTGGAGGGATTTTTAAGTGCTGTAGCTGGACCTCTGAGGTGCTAGAAGAGGCTTATTTTTGTGCCCATATGCCCCGAAGCCATTGTTCATTGCTAAGCACCCTCGTATACTGGGAGGCTAGTTATGGGAAAATTGTGGAGAATCTAGTTTCACTTGGTCAGGGCATTCCTTCTGTTTGTTTACTGTACATAAAGAGTAATAATGGAGTCTGGTAGTCTTATACAACTGCCATATAAGGAAAGAGTGTCCTGATAGGGGCTATCTGGGTATCAATCCTCTAATTGATTGAATATTGGTCAGATATTGTAGAGACATGTACATAAAAAAAGGGGGCAGATATCAGAATCATGCTTCTATTTTTCCCGTGTAATACTTTTGACTGTTGTTGCAACAGTATTTCAAGGAATATGGTTATATGGCTGGATTTTAGTTGTCTGTAAACTTTATTCCTCAATAAAAATTCATTTAAAAATCCTAAATTTTGAGTAAAAGGCCTAATGTAAACCATAAAAAACAGCCCCAGACAAGAAGTACACAAAAGCACGGGGGCATGTCTACATACAGGAGGTAGTACTTCAAGTAATGGAGCACGAGATGGCCCAAGGTTTTCTGTGCACCATATTCCATGTGAGAACAGTATAAACTCAAATAAAGTCTTAAAACTAGATTTTTAACAAGGGCTGATCTAAAAGACAGGGCCAAACCTTTAGGTAACAATGCAGAACCCATCATATTTGATATTGTACTATAGCGACACAAATTTACAATTAATTAAATTGCATATATAACCAGTTGCAGTTGCTCACTTTGCCCAGTTAGTTATCTAACCTCACCACCATACGTGTATGTGTTCAGAAGCTCCTGACTTCTGCCAGGGTGCAAAAATAACTCTGATCTTTTCTGATTTTTTTTTTACCCATCTTTAAATTGTTGAAGTTGTATGTATGCACATTTTTTGCTTTTGTTGTAGGAGTAAGTATATGACTGCCATGAATAATTTGGGAGGAAGCCGGGACGGACCCAGAGGTGCAAACTCACTGTGTGTTTGGTGAACATCATACAAACGACATGATAGGTTTTGATTTTCATTTCAGGGTGGATTATTTTTAAATAGTAGCCCACTCTTCATACCAAGAGTGTATACAGTCAGGAAAAAATACAATTTTCCATTGTTGAGCAACATAATGCACTAATGACTGTTAAAAGCAAAAAATGGGCACGTTATCCAGGGACATAACTAGACTGAAGCTGCTGTGACAATCCTGACATTTCCGTAAGGAGGGAGGTTATTAGTATGTTTTCCAGCTAAAACCTGTCAGTGCTACGTTAAAAAGAAGCTGACATTCTCGTGAAAACTAAACCATCCTATGAATTTGCAGCCTGACAAAGCAGCTCCCAGCACTGTGGCATGATGTCATTGCAGATTACAGTCTGGGCTCTGTGGTTTCTAGCCTTGAGAGTCGTGCAAGCTGCAGCCTCAAGTGGGTTAACGTCTGGCGGCTTCATTGCATCGGACTCTTCCTCCCATTCTCTGCTCTTCACCCACCCACCCACCCGTCCGCCTTCCTTCCTCCCTTCCCTCGCTCTCTCTCTCCTATCCCTCCCACTCACGTTCTCTACAGCAGGCTGTTGCAGAAAGACAGTATCATGGAGGCTGGATGTGTGGTTGCCGCGGTGATTGAGAATGCTGCCTCAGGACCCCAGGGAGAACCAGGAAGTAGTGACATCCTTGAGGGGTGAGTTACTCTCTTTTTCTCTGCGCCAGTGTCAGCTGATTAGAATCATGTAAAAACCATGTATGATGTGTACCAACAGGAATATATGTGTGTATGTGCATGCACGGTCATTTACATGTGTGTTTGCATGTGAATGAGATGCTACATGAATAAAAGTAGGAGCAGTTCAGAGGGAAAACTGAAACATGACCCTGTTCTGTGAGTGAGACAGAGAAAAGAGAAAAACTGTTTCTGTCTAAACCTTCATCAGATCCAAAGCGCACTGTATCTTACAGATTTTACATCATGTCTATGTGCATCATATAAATCACACTGTGTGTCTGTGTTCCTCATGTCCTGATCTCATCACGCTGAATCGCTGTGACAAATCCAAGGCCTGTCTCTCTCCTCTCATCTCTCTGTCTTTTGTTGCTCATAAAAGTTCAGCTGAATGGACCTCACCCTCCGCTCCTGACTACATTGAGTCACATTTCAAATGAAGGTTTTGTAAAGCACTCCCTTGTGGGCGGATTACCTTTATGGCTCTCTGAATACACAAGCTTTGCTCTCCTGAGTGCATACAAAAGCAGCCGTGGCTTTTTGTTGACCCTAACACGGTGGAAGATGCTGCCATCTTTCAGACTAATCTGTATCAAGGAGGAATTTACTGCATTTTGTTCTCATCTAGATCTGTTTGGGAACAGATTATTTTCTCATGTTTTATGGATGATATTAGAAATTCAAACACCACAGTCCTAGTACAACATGTTTTCTGGGCCATGCTGGTGCAATGTCATGATTTGAGCCCAAGCCACATATTGTGAATTCATCTCCCTCACTTGCTCCCTCTGCTGTATCTTTTAAGAAAATGCAGGTTTTGTTTGAAAACCCTCACACTGCATACTGTAGATGTTGACATCAAAGAGTGCCATATTTCGTGTATTTTTAATTCCTCTAATCGCCCTGTGTGTTTCTGCAGAGATGTGCTTTCATCCACCGACTTGGACAAAGACGATGCCTTACCTGAAGCCGCCAACAATAATCCTCCAGAAGAGAAACAACCACAGGAGACATCCACTGCCATGGTGCACGCCCACACACACACACACACACACACACACACACACACACACACACACACACACACACACGACTCTGACTCATTACTTGCCAAAAAAAAAATATAAACACACACCAACTGACATGTCGCCTCTCTTCTACGAGGCGACATCAGTTGATCGGTCAACCATTTAAGGATGTCTCACCTTCAGGTTGCGAATGAGTAAGGTGGCGTGTTTTAGAACAGCTGAGGTAAAGGTGTTATGACAACGTTGTACATCATAATAAGTGATGTCACAATCCCCTCCCTCTCTGTTAACTAAATGTTATTCCAGTTTTATGTATATGGCCTCCACTGCATGTTTTTATTTACATCTTTACATCATCATCCTCCACAAACTAATCCATTGACAAACTGGACAAAATGAACTGAACAAGACATGAACATTACCATCATTAATAGAATTAATAACATAGTTAGTAGACATAGGCAGATATGTCTTAGAAACAACTATGTTCACAGGTTCATGTAGGCTATGTAACAGCATAGCACAGCATAACAGAAATTAATCTATACAAATAATCTGTACCTGTCAGTACTGTATATACCAGATGTCTAAGTCTGTCTCATGCATGCTTTTTAAATCCCACAGTTTTGTGGTGATCAACATGATTACTGTTCACTGTAATCGCTTTTCTGCCAGTCGTCCAGTGTCTGACTGACATTTATTGATGTCCACTTTCTCTGTTTGGCAGGTGAGGAGTGATGACATCACGGAGCACCCAGCCGAGCCCCTCCTGCGCTCCTGCGTCAGCACGGCTAGCATGAAGGTCAAGAACATGAAGAAGTAGGTGCTCCCCATGACAGTGTTGCTGCTATTATCGGCTGTAAACCAGGGCTCTTATCCAGGCCAGTGAAATGAGGAGCTATAAAATGATGGGCGAGGCACAGACAGACGAGTCCGCCTGCTACATCTCTAACCCTGTTCTCACACATAGGCCCGATCTCTTTCTTTTCCCTCTTTTGCTCTCTTTCCCTTTGCTTTTCTCTCCATCACAGTGTCAGTGTGTTGAATACTGATGAGGTGCTCTTGTGTGTGTTTTTAGGCTGACGTTCCCCAGAGGTCACTTCCCCAGGTTGGCAGAGTGTGCCCATTTCCACTATGAGACTGTTGACTTTGGCAACGTTCAGGTGAGCCCTGAAAATACTTACAGTGTGACTTCTGCAGCAATGATCTATGTTTAGTAATTGTGTCGTTGGCTCAGGCTCAATGGCCATTTTAGTGAATTGCTCCAGAAATGCATCATTCTTGAAATGAAATGTGGCAGTCGAATCAATATCCTTGTTTGTCTCCTCTGGACAGTCCCGTCTTTATCCCCTTTTCTCCTAAAATGTCACATAAGAGCTGTCAGTGTGTCACTCTGTCTGTGGAGAAAAGATGGCTGCCTGCAATGCATACATCATTTGCACTGTTACAAATTTCATTGGTCCCATTCACATTAAAGCCGTGATCCATTCCCACCAACGTGTTAATTCTCACAATAACAAGTATATTAATGTCAGACTCATCCGATCACTATAAACCTGTGATCCTGCCTATTAGATTAATTTTTAAGCACACAATGTCAACCAGTGAGTAAATGAGATAGTCAGCTCATTGTTAGCTCAGTTTTACAGGAATAGGAGGAAATGACTCAATTGAAAGTAAAAACCTGTTCTGACTAAGCAGTAACAAGTGTGAGAATAAACCTTTACAGCTAAGAATCAGTGGAGATAAATGCTAAATTGTACGCTATTTAGTGTCGTTATAGGAATGTCAACGTCACCCGGTCGGTCCACCACTTTGATCCAGGCTGAAATATCTCAACTATTGCATAGATTAGCATGAACATTGAACAGACATTCATGGAGTTTATTCTTAATGACTCTGGTGATGCCCTGACCTTTCATCCAGCGCCACCTTGATGGATTGACACAAACGTTTGTATAGACATTCATGGTTCTTAGAAAATCATGACTTTAGGGACTTGTGATCCTCTGACTTTTCATGTAGCAACATCATCAGGTCAAATTTTAAATTTGTCCAGTACTTTGCTTTATGACCAAATACCTGCAAAACTACTCAATCAGCCACAGCGGCACTGTGTGTTTAGTTCTGATTGGCAAATGTTAGCATGTTAACATGCTAAACTTAGATGGCGATGGTATTATTTGCTAAGCATGTTAGCGTTGTCATTGTGAGCATTTATCATACTGATGTTAGCATTTAGCTCAAAGCACTGCTGTATCTAAGTACCTCACAGAGATGCTAGCATGGCTGACTCTTAGTCTTCTTTCCATATACACTAGTTCATTTGGAGAAAATCTGACTTGACTTGAATGATGTGGTCCTGGAGTCTGTTATTCTATGTATGGATTCTTACCAGTTAACAGATAATTGCATAGATGTTGCACACCCACACTAATGTTCACATATTCTGGCTGATTACACGTCTGGTCAGCTTAAAGGTGGCGCTATGTGATGTCACCAGACTCCATGTACTCGTAAGGATGATAAAGGTGTAATTTGTCCTGCTTTAACAGGTGCAACAAAGCTTACAGGAGAGTCGGGGAGATGTCAGTCTGGACACTCCCTCACAGCCCCAAGATAATTCAAATCACCTGTGTGGGTGAACCATAGGCGTGCAGTGCCTTTAAGTTCAAAACAGAGCTTGTTTGCTGCAGTGATAATAAGAAGCAGTGGAGCACTAGTGGTTGCTCAGTCATGTGTGGAAGTGGCTTCTAGCTGCCTGGTTAACCTCAGTGCAGTTCAGCTTCTTTACCAGAAGAGTGCAGCAATTGTTTCTCCACGACTAGAAGCTGCCTATGGAGCTCAACACAAAAGAGTGCATGAGCAGTGTATGCATGCTGAGGGGCTGAATCCCTACACACTGTATACCATTAGTGGACCACAGTGTAGCAGGCTGGACTGGATTTAAATCCCAGGATGCGCTCACCCCGCTGGGTAAATGTCCTCCTGTGGTTGCCATGACTGTGATGGCTCCATCAGTAGAGAGGAGGGAAGTGAAGCAGCCAAGCAGTTTCAGTGACCTTGAAAAGCTCCACAGGGAGAACAAAAGCCGAGCTGAGCTGGAAGAGGAATATCAGTCTGGGGAGACGAGGAGTTCGCTTTCCCCTGACGCTCAAAGCTGTACACACAGTCTGCACACACATATACAAACATATGGTAGCCACTGCAATTAATTCTTACTACTACATGTTATTTTTGATTCATTTCTTGACTTAATCGTGAGAAATTAGTCTTTGTTCTTGTGGTGCATTTGCCTGTCTCTGTAATCACAGACTGTGGCGGCAGGGAGGGAGGGAGGGTACTGATCAGGTCTCATGTATCCTAATCACAGAATAGCACAAGGACAGCCGGCTGCCTCTGTCTGCAGCCTGGCCGACTGATTCCACTCCAGATTAGCTTCAGTCTCGCCTTGAGAGCGGAATGAATGAGGATTGTTTTGAAATGAAGAAGGGGTCGTCTATCTATCTTGTGCAGCTTTGCCTCTGTATGATGGATGAGCTTGTGCATCTGTCTGTGCTGGTTGAGCCCATTTAGTGCCAAAAGCCCTTTTGTCACCAGAGAAAGACGAGCGGTTGAGAGAGAGAGAGAGAGACAGAGAGAGAGAGAGAGAGGGCAAGATGGAGAGGGTGGTGGGGGGAGGGCGGTGGAGGCAGAGTACAGGAGAGGGAGGAGGGGGAAGAGATCGAAAGAGAGAGGCAGGAATGGGGATAAGACACACAGTGGGAAGCATCCTCTTTTCATATTTTCTGCTTTTGAATGGAGCAGTGAGTGCTTGGTGATCCAAAGACCTATGAATGAGCGTTTTATGTAAGGCGGCAGGGAACGGCAAACAGGCGAACAGCAGCATTTAAACTCTGCTTCCCTCAGCCAAGATTTGGCTTGTTGGAGGAGCTTACTGGGGTCCAGGACTGCGGCTGCACACAAAGGCAGAGCCACTTCCTCCAGCTGCGGATGGATATCTGAGATGCTGTAGTGGCAGGTAACATGAACGTGTGACATGATTAGTTTGAGCTTCGGGTGACCAGATGTTTATGAATAAATAACATAATGCAGGTTTCTGTGCAAAGAGTTGAGCTGTGTCAGCATGTTTTCAGTTTGGATTAGCCTTTGAGGTGTTAGCATCATGACGGAAGTGATGCTCTAGCATGCATTCAATAAAAACTTTCATTTCATCATTTCACTTTTTTTTTAAAAAAAAAGCTTGGTTCTCGTTTCACCCACAAAGGATCTCGGTTTATCTGTAATTCTTTGCCCCCTCATTACTATATAATTCTTCCTGCCTCCCATCATCCTTTTGGCCTCTTGACCCTCTTCAGTAATTGATGTAGCTGTTTGCTTGGGACTATTATTTTAAACAAATCCTCGCAGTGCATGAGAGCTCCTCCATCATGACTTATTCAAGAAGAATTTTCTCAATCTGCGTTTTTTTGTCAGTCCGGTTTGCTGTATTACTGTTGAGCAGTAACTAGGTCGCTGTGTGTTGTGTAACAGTGTATCTGGATGAGCTAACTGTTATAAATAACCAGAACTTCCCTTGGCTTGGAGGCCTTTGAAGTCTCTTCTACAGTAATGTCTATCAATGTATTCCCAAAGTCCTGCCAAGCTTTGATCTTCTCAGTTTTGGGCCATGTAGAATATTGGTAAGGAGGACGGTTGAGGAAGAAAAAAATCGGTGCTAAATATACATCGCCTCCGAGCGCTGATATCTTAGCAGCTTATGTATTATACATTTCATACTGCAGGATTTAAGGTGAATTGAGAACATGAATCACATCCGTGTTGGAGGCTGAGGAAATATACAAAAAACCTTATAACGAATACTGTCACATTAAAAAAAACATGTCAGAATTCATGAGGAAGCTAACTTTTTAATAGAATAAAAATGTTTTTTTAATTTTCACTTTCATCTTTTTTCAGGCATTACTTCCCATGATTCTTTGTTGCTTAATTTTTGAAGGTTTCTATACTCCAATCCACTGCTCAGCGTGAAAGTGGTTTTTACTATTTAATGGAAAAGGGGGTTGGACATGGTGTTCTTCTTGTATAGCAGGTCACATACAGAAAGGTTACTGTATTATACCCATCCATTATTTAGAAGATGGGCCCTCTCAATATATTAGCTGTTTCTCTCTTTTTACTTCTGGTTCTTTTCTGTCTTAGTTGGCCTTCGCAGAGGGGCAGGGTGAAGGGCCAAAGGCTGGCCTGGACTCAAAAGAGCTGGTCTTCCTGGTCCAGATCACTTGTCAGGTACTATTACTTACTACATTTGTGAAACAGACTCCTGTAGATGATATCACAAATTTCTTAACAATGGTTTTCTTCAAACTAACTGCTGCTTGTCCTCCTTTTATTTATCAGGGTCGAAACTGGCTGGTAAAAAGATCCTATGAAGACTTCCGGGTTCTGGACAAACACCTGCACTTGTGTATCTATGACCGCCGCTACTCCCACCTCAACGAGCTGCCGAGATACGACACGTTAAAGGACACTGTTGAGGTACCGTAGATCTACAATTCCATTATCTTTAATCTGCAAACGACTCACAGATTAAAACTAAAGCTTCTGTTACATTTAGGATTCATTTGTTAAAAACAATTAGATCTTGACGATCTTGTGTCTCCTTTCAGACTGTAACCAAGATGTTGGCAACCTACTTGTCCCGCTTCTCGGTCATCGCTGACAACAAGATCAACTGTGGTCCAGTACTAACATGGATGGAGGTATTAGTGATTCTTTTTAGTGGTTTGATCATTTTTGCTATTGATTCTTCCCCCACCACTTTTTTAATATTCACAATTTGATATATATTATTGTTGTTGTTGTTGTTGTTGTGTTTTTTTTTTAGTTTTTACATTTTTGTAAATATGCTTTCAGCATTTTATTTGACCACTAATTTCACAATCTCTAGTTATTAGGTCCAGGACATTCTGGCCTAGCTCAGCACAAAAACTCATACAATACTCAATACCTGCAAGTTTGCAAGTAAATGTGGTAACACTGTACAGCTGGAGGGGCTGTGTAACATTTGTCAACTGTTTGAATTATGATGTTTCTTGTGGGAGGTGTCTGGTGTTTTCAATCCATTTATATATATCTGTGTCTCCTGTTTGCTGTTGATTTATAAAAAAAAATTAATCACATAATAAATATATGATTGGCTTATTTTTGATGCATTGAGTGCCTGCTGCAGGACCCAATACCAGGAAAAATACAAATTAAATTAATGCAAATTCAGGTGGGAGAAAACTTAATCTTTTATTGTACTTTGTTGCTTCCCGTTCTATCACTTTTAGTGAAGCTAGACTTGCTACCTCCCTGCTTCCAGTCTTTGAGCTAAGCTAGCCTAACATGTCTCTTCCTCAAGTGTCAGACTGTAATAATTTTTATTTTTAGATCGACAACAAGGGGAACCATCTGCTGGTGTCTGAAGAAGCCTCAATCAACGTCCCTGCCATCGCCGCTGCCCATGTCACCAAACGCTACACAGCTCAGGCCACAGACGAGTTGACCTTTGAGGTAACATCTATGATATAAGACATCATTTTACTAGCAGCCTTTTCATTTTTGAGCAGATCTTTTTAACTGGCTGTACTGCATAGTCATATTTCTGATCCCATCATATTGTTGTTTTAATGTGCTCAGCTGTGATCAGGCTTTATACTCATGATGACACTCTTTGTGTATCAGGTGGGGGACATTGTGTCGGTCATAGACATGCCTCCTAAAGAAGACACAGGCTGGTGGAGAGGGAAACATGGCTTTCAGGTAAAACATCTGCAGCGCTTCATTCATGTTGTGGTCATATCAGGTGGACGATGAAGCTGATACCTTGTCTTATTTTCCAGTGAAAATAAACTTGTGATTAAATAAATTGTTTCTTTCTCCATATTGCAATTTCTGTCATACAGACAGATACAGACATACTGCCCTTTGGCTTCTTGTTTGTTATGTATGAGCTGAAAACCATTGTTTTTAAAATCACCTCAGCAAAATGAGGCTAGTTTGTCATTGCAGACGACTGACACCAAAAGATGTTTGCCACAATAAGATGTAGAGTAGATATTTTAGGCCCTGAAGCAGCTCGGCGTCCTCATGCTTACTGACCTATTTCTGCACCTTCACCCTACGTCTGCTACAGCTCCACACCTCCCACCGGTGCTTTGAACATACAAGTATATCATCATCATCATCTCTGTTTCCTCTTCTTTACTCCATTCATCCTCTCCTTTCTACTTGCAGGTTGGTTTCTTCCCCTGTGACTGTGTTGAGCTGATAAATGACAAGATTCCCCCCAGTGTTCAAAGCTCCGTGCCGAAGCCAGGTACTAGTCTCTTTTCTTCCAAGCATATGTCCGTCCTGCTGCTGATGATTTATTTAAGACTTGCTCCTGGGATATGAGATGTCTTCATTTAAAAGTGGCTATTATGTGTGTGTGTGTGTGTGTGTGTGCGCCATCCTAATCAGTGTGTAAGAAGCATGGGAAACTGGTTACATTCCTGAGGACTTTCATGAAGTCGCGACCACCGCCTCAGAAGCTGCGGCAGCGTGGTATCCTCAGAGAGAGAGTGTTTGGCTGTGACCTGGGGGAACATCTCCACAACTCAGGACATGAGGGTAAAATATTCCTACAATGGCTTCTCTTTTTATTTTCCATCATGTAATTCTTACCTGCCAGGAGTCTACATTGAAATCACATTTTCAAATTGACCCCAAGACAGGATTACCCAGTGAATCTGCTGCCTGTACAGTGGATTTGTGATGCATTGCTGTGATGTTTGATGTGAATTGAGTCAGTGGTGTGAATAACTGTTTTTATGTTTGCCAACAGGGTGTGCTTCTGCATTGATCTTTGTAGATCTGCCAAAAGCTCTGTCTTTATTATTGTTTTTTCAGACATGTGTTTAAAAATGTATGGTGCAATAAGGGTGCAAAGCTCACAGTTATTTCACCCGTCTATGTTCAATCATTCACTTTATGCTTGTGGCTTGTGACTCCTTAAAATATCAGCTTGTACTCCAACCAAGGAGTTATTTGCGCTTCTCACATTGTTCTATTTGAGTATTTTTGAGGCCTGCAGAAGGGAAATAATACAGTATTTAACAAAAAGAAGAGGGACATAACGTGCTTTTTGTGATTTTCTGTCATTTATATGTTGTTATAATGTCAGATGTAAAACATTGTCAAAGTTCCAAAACTTGAGGTGAACATATGTAAAAATGCTGCCTTCAAGTCAAAAGCCAGGACTTCAGCCTGCTCTGATCACTCCGTTTGCAATATTACCTCTACTACCCCATCAAACTGATGTCAGATTGTTCGGCATGCCCACAAACGGCCATCCTGTAGTCTTTGTTGCTAAGGTTGTTCCACAGGCTGTTGCTGTTGTCCTTGCGTATTTCAGTTCAATTGGATTTGGGCTCGAACACGTACAGATGTATATGAGAAATTTGTGTTTCGAGTAAAGGACGGGAAAAAGAGCCAAATCCGACTACTATTGTTTGTTTACATAGCCTCCTGAGTTACTGGAACTCTGGTGAGGGGCAGCTTCGAAGAGCTAACCAATCAGAACAAAGTGAGCTCATCGGGAGGGGGCCTTGAAGAGACAGGAGCTAAAACGGCCTGTTTCAGACAGAGGCTGAACTGGGGGGCTGCATAAAGAACTAGTATAATATAAATTAGGAGTATTTTCAACAGTGTAATGCATTTACATGTTTTTAATGTTTTTTGGAGAACAGTGGAGGTCCGGCACAGGCAATACTTGTTAGGTGTTGGTTTTGATATTTTCAAGGGATCTGTTGCTAGTAAGATAAACATTAAAAATCACCAGACTTATATCATTTTAACATAATTTGAGTAGAATTTAAATGTTGAAGCGTATGATCATATATAGTTGTGTTATTACATGGGTGGCTATGGTTCAGGAGGTAGAGCAGGTCGTCCTCTAATCAGAAGGCCGGTGGTTCAATCTCTGACTCCTCCTGTCCGCATGTCGAAGTGTCCTTGGGCAAGATACTGAACCCCAAATTGCTTCCAGTGGTTGTGCCAGGACCTTGCATGGTGGCTTGCTGCCATCGGTGTGTTAGTGTGTGTGCGTGAATGTGAGGGTGATTGAGCAGCCGAAACATTAAGTGCTTTGAATAAATGCTATATAAATGCAGCTATTTAAATATAGTGTGTGTATACAGTACCTACAGGTGGTGAGGAACTTTTTTGCTCGACTGTGACAAAACAACACACCCCCACTCAGGGAAAGCACATAACAGCATTATATCTTGTGCGTCTGCCTGTTTTATAGAAACCTATAATCTATATATATATATTTAACATCCTCTTGTGACTGTCTGCTCCCTCTTGTAGTGCCGCAGGTTGTTAAGAGCTGCGCTGAATTCATAGAGAAGCACGGAGTCGTGGATGGAATTTACAGACTGTCTGGGATCTCCTCCAACATCCAGAAACTCCGGTTTGTGCCCGTTTTGTTCATGATATTAAATGTTGTTTGCCGGGTCAGAGCAAAGAGCTGCTAACTTTGCGTTTGCATGGCAGGTATATGGCAGGTTTGCAAGGCAACACCTTGTAGATGTTTGTAGATCCTTTACATATTGAGGACGTTAAAGAGGATAATCCCCAAAATCCTGGAAAATCCTGCTTTTTTTTTGGTCATGTTTGTGAAATAGGATGTACAAAGTTGGCAGCTTTATCAGTATTATCAAAATAAGCCATAGAAAATCTCTTTTAAAGCATCCTTTCCCTATAATTTGAAAGATATATCATGAATTCACCATGCAAATTATTCAGCAAAGAGTAGCTTATATCTTTGAAATGTCCTCCTTGTTTTTGTGTTTTTATACGGACAGATGGGCAGTAGGATGGCTCCCACGCTGTTCTATATCTTCTCCTTCTCTCTGTCTCCCGCTAGGCACGAGTTTGACTCAGAACAGATCCCAGACCTGACCAGAGATGTCTTCAGACAGGATATCCATTCAGTGGGCTCCCTCTGCAAGCTGTACTTCAGAGAGCTTCCCAACCCTCTGCTCACCTACCAGCTCTACGACAGATTCTCAGTAAGGACCAGAACAGTGGAACTGGGGCAGGGATTTGTGCTCGGGATAAATACGAGAATGGGAACTGGAATAGGGGTCATGCATTGTGAGGAGAGAAAAGTCTGCAAGAGTAAAAATTTCCACTTACTTAGTGATAATCAAAGAATTGGAGAAACAATTTAAAAAATTCCATCTCGTTTTTAAATGCTGCTTGAAATGGGGTCATTGCATTATGTTGAGCTCTCTAGGAACAGCAGGGGATAGGCTAAAACCGAATAGCAGATTAAGCAAGCCAGAACACTGGCTGCTCTGAATATAAAAGGGAAACGAGAGCAGGAATGTTAAGGCAACTCCCTCTGCTGTGATTATCAGCCTCTCAGTGATGCGCGCTTTATCCTCTGTCTTCACAGGAGGCCGTGTCTGCAGCCACAGATGAGGAGAGGCTGGTCAAAATCCACAATGTCATCCAGCAGCTGCCTCCTCCACATTACAGGTCAAGTATAAAGCTCTGTGTTGCACCCTGGTGGCCTGAACTGGAATTGTTTTAATTTCTGGAAAATGATGCACCACCTGAGAGAGAGCAGCTCCAACTGTTTGTGTTTCTGTGCGCATTTGATTTGTCTGAAGATACTGAGTCACCAAAAAACTTTTTTACACAGTCATATGTCTCAAAATAGCCTTGAGCTATTAACCTTAGTTTAAAATTAGTCCCCAAAAAATGTCATTCTGATGACCACAGCACATTCGTCCTCTACATAGGCTTTTTAACAAAGCACGCAAAGTTAATTTAAAGTCCCCCTCCCGTCCTTTCCCCCTGTCTTCTTGGTACTTCAGTTGCATGTTTGAGCTTTGCAGAATGATGTAGGTGCAGAGTTTGATGCTAGAAGGCTGTTTTCACATTCATCTGCTGAAATGAGCATGAAATGAGTATGATTTGTGACATCGCAATTAGTTTGGAGCCAATTGTGGTCCAATATATATAAGGATTTTTATGGAAGTAATCATTTTTTTGTGGAAAGAAAAAAAAAACAGACACAAATTATTAGCCAAAGCAGGGTATTTTTATAGTCCTCAAATGTGTCTGGAGGGGAACTTTAATCATGCATCTTACCTGATGCACTGGAGTAATGACTCCATCTGCTGGTAATAGGCAGTATAACAGTGTTAGATGACCTCTGTGACCCTCTCTTATGTTCCAGCATCAACTATCTTTACTGCCAAAAGGGATTTTTTTATATTAAATGTTTGAATTTTCTTTATTACAGGACTCTGGAGTTCCTCATGAGACACCTCTCCCACCTGGCCACCTTCAGCCCGATCACTAACATGCACACTAAAAACCTGGCAATTGTCTGGGCACCTAACCTCCTCAGGTGACTCTTGAACTATCACTGCCAACATGTAGCTGAATGCAAACTGTTAATTTAGCACCATTGGCACTGCTGTTTCATTGATGGACAATAAACTGGGGCATGTCTCAGTGGTCCAGAGCTGTGAAATAGGTTGTTCTGTACTGTAACTGTGTTTCAGGTCCAGACAGATCGAGTCGGCCTGTTTTAGCGGCACAGCGGCGTTCATGGAGGTGCGTATCCAGTCGGTGGTGGTGGAGTTCATCCTCAACAACACCGAGGCTCTCTTCAGCCCGAAACTCAATGCCATCATACGGGAAAGCACTGGTAGGTGGAAATGGAAACAAGACAACATGTGGCATCTCTTTTGAAAAAATACATTATATAACACACTCTGAAAACTTTGTCTTTAGGTAACAACACTTTATCCAGACCCAAGTCTCTGCTTGTCTGCTCCCCGTCCACAAAGTTATTGTCTCTGGAGGAGGCCCAGGCTCGCACTCAGGCACAGCTGGGCTCCCCAGCCACCACCCCCTGCCTCACCCACAGCGACTACATCGAGGTGGGGGAGGGACCCGGAGCTCTGCTTGGCAAGTTCCATACAGTCATCGAGCTCCCCCTGGAGAGGTAGTCAGAGCAGTTCTTGTTGTTTTCATATCATCAGTCATTCTCCTTCTTAAGCATTACTAAAGATGTCAACATTTATGATTTCAATTTTTCATTGTACTAAGTCCTTTAATCAGTAGTCTATTGACAGAAAAGTAATATACAATTATTAAAATTAATAATCAATTAGTAATTAAAGTTATTTATCAAGCAAAAATACCAAATATTCCCTAATTCCAGCTCAGTAAATGTGAAGATTTGTTGCTTTTTTTCTGTTGTATATCCTTGAAATTGAACCTCTTTTGGATGTTGGACTGTTGGTCAGACCAAATAAGCAATTTGATACTTTGGACTCTGAGAAATTACAATAGCACTATAATAATTTATATATATATATATATATATATATATATATATATATATAATTTTTTTAATTGACAAAATAAAGAGATCACTAGTTATAGCCCTAATATTTTGTTTTTGTCATTTCTGCTCATGTAAGTAAGTGAGGTAACTTGTGTATTTGTTGGATGAAAAGATGAGTGTCAAAGACAATTTGTTTCTGTGTTGCAGCAGCAAGCGGCCTCCTACTAAGGCTAAGAAGTCTCCTGTGGGGAACTGGCTCTCCTTTTTCCACCTGGGAAAGTCCCACTCTGTGTCTAAACGTAAACTGAAGCGACACCCCAGCGAGCCTAATGAGATAAAGAGCATTGCACTGCCAGGTCAGATCACTGCTGCTGCAGCACAGCCAGAAAACCATATCTCTGCTTTTTAATCATTTTTATCCTGTCAATGGACACTTCAGTGTGTTGAAATGTTCTATTAAAGGATTTATTTTATTGAGGAAAATAATTTGCTCTAAAAACATTTGTAGGTGGAAGAGGAGATAGTGGTACATTGCGCTCTACCAAAAGTGAGGAATCTCTCACCTCTTTGCACAATGTGGAAGGTAATTGTTTATCATCATTTTGTTTACTGCAGTTGCCTCCCAGTGGTTTATATGATTTGTATTTTTGTGAAGGGTCAGTCTAAATAGGCATGTGTTTTTTTTCCATCCCAGGGGAACCCCCGAGTTACCGCCGCCTCAGACCTCGTTCGACCAGTGAGGCTATTTCTGCAGTCAGTAGAGATGACCTGCGCAACACCAGAAGTAAAGACGACCACAGAACCCACTCATTAAATGAGAGTTATAATGGTGCTGATCGTGTCCGTACTGCAGCATGTATTTCACCTCCACATCAGGAGGATGATCTCGACCTCTGTCCACCGGCTGCAGGCATCTCTACCCTGGACTTTGACCCCATGTCTTTTCAGTGCAGCCCCCCCTCCGCGACACCTCGACCGCAACACAACAAAGACGGAAATAAATGGAGGAAGAGCGCAGGGTGTTCTAGTGAATCAGAGCCAATCTCCTCTCCAAACAACAACATTAGCTGCTTTCAATCTCCAGATATTAGCCCGGTTCTTGGTAAAGGTGGGAGGAAGGTTACCTCCAAGCCGCTTTCTCCTAAACTCAGGAAGAAATCCGTTAAGACACAAGCAGATGTTCAGACTGCATCCGCCTCCACGTCGTTCGGAGTGGCAGCATCCTCTCCTCCACCTCTTCCCTCCTCTTCTCCTCCAGTAGAGAAGCGTGAAGCTCCCGTGGCAGATGGAAAGGATCCCAGATCACCTTACCAACACTGCAGCCCACTCAGCACAGTGAGCCAGGCATCAGCTCTGACAGACCTCAGTCAATCTGCACAGAACCTGCCTGATCCAGGTCAGTATCACTCCTCTTTAACAGCATGCATATCATTCACTGCATATAGTTAGTATGTATTTAAATAATAATGCATTCTCTAGTTTCTTATGAAAGCTTTTGTGTCTTGTCCCATCATGTCTTACCATAGCTTTGTTTGTCCTGTCATACTGTAGCGTTGTTTGTCTTATCCCTCCCCAGGAACAGATAGACTTATGAGTTCAGTGTCTGTTCTCCCTCCTCACCCTCCCTTGACGAGTGCTGCACGCAAGTTGGCTTTGGCTTTGGCTGAATCTGCCCAGAAGGCCAGCAGTGGCTCCCAGAGGAGAAACAACGTCCCCACACACCCTCTCCAGAGACAGGAAGCTCCTCACACCCAGGACAGACCTCCTCGGCCCTCTGTTCTCGATCTCAAAGTGTACCCCCAGGAGTACTGTGGCCCTCATGCCTCCGCTGTCTCCCAGTGGCAAACATCAGCGCATGGCCCTGTGGAGAGCCACTGCTGCCCTCATCCTGTTCATTTCCTACCAGCACACCTCTGCTCGGAGCCGTTGCAGGTCACCGATGCACAGGAAACCATGTGCAATTTCACACCTAATGTCAGCCCCCTCGGGTCAGGGAGCTTGGATGAAGGCAGTGCAGAAATCAGGGACCGCAGAAAGGAAAAAGAGCAAGTGCTTAGAGATGTCGCACAGGCAGAACCCACCTATCAGAGTGTTGGGGTTTCAACACCGACTCAGCCTGTCTGCTCCGCTCAGAGCCCCTCAACTTCTCCCATATATGTGAACACCGACTCGATCAATGTCTTTAATTTCCGCGCTGTCCTGGCTGAGACCTCCATGCCTACCTCGATTGAGGAAGCCCTTCCACGTCCATTACAGACTTCATCAACCCATCATTACAGCCCGGAGGAGGATGTCTACAGTAATCATCATCATCATCGGCCGATTCAAGCTGGACGAATGCCTGCACCTCACTGCCCTCGGCCTGACGCTCTGCCACATCACCTTTCGGGGCCAAAAAGCGTCTACAGGCAGTCCTCTGAAAACCGCTACAGCACTTTAGGTTTAAGGCACCCGTTGTCACCTCAGTACAGACGTTACAATAGAGATGAGCACCTTATCAGTGGCTGCCACAGGCAACAAGGCCAATGGCAGAGGTCAGACGATAGAATAGTTGGGCACCCAGCCATCCGGAGGGCTCGTTCCTTCCATGCCCCCCAGATTAGTCACTATGAGCCAGCAGAGACAGAAGTCCTGCCCCCTGACACCATGTTTTATGTTGAGCAGGCTTCGAGCCAGGAGGCACCCTATCAGAGGCTTGTTCAGACTGGTCTTCACCCTGTCCGACCACAGTTTGAGAATGCACACGCTGAATATCATTACAACCACTACTCTGATATGAGCCCAAGAGATGACACCCGTTACTATGTGGAGCCCTGCCGGCAAAGCGGCATCCGACACAGTCAGTCTTATACCATGCGTTCCACCAGAGAAAGCGGACAATCAGATTACTACAACTACTCTCCACACCATGTCCCCCCTGTCAACAAGGAGCTTTACATAGAGAGCAGGGACACAGTAGTTTATGAGGCTAGAGATGCAGAAGTGTTTGAGAGAGTCGTATATCAACCAGTCAAGCAAGGGAGTAAATGTAGGCGTAAAAACACATGTCCAGCTGTGTCTCCCTATGAGAGTCCCCTCTCACCAACCGACTCAAGAGGCAGAGAGATAATGCACACAAGGAGCAAGTCGGACCCTGGAAATGCCTGCCTCCTCTCCACCAGCAGGACAGAAAGTCAAAATGTTGTTCTAGCCACATCCCCAACATCCCCTAGGTCCCAACAGGCAGACCCTGAGGTGGCCCGGCAGCAGTCCAGGCGGATTCACATCAAAGAGAGCTCCTCGCAGCAGCCACCGCTACGTAAAGTGCCCTCGCTTCCAGAAGGGGGCTGTGCTAACCTCAAGAATATCGAACACAATGACAGAAGCCATACACAAGGTCATGACCAGGATCGATTGATGATGACCAACGCTGTCAACAGCTACTCCGGTATGTTGAAACCCAGCATCCTCAGGAGACCAGGCCGCTCGCAGAGCACCAGAGAAAATCGCCACTACTATCATTTCCATGCCAAATCCCCTCTGGATCCTGAACATCTGGGATCCTTTTCCACTCAGCCCAACAGAAGGACTCAGAGCACTAAGGTCAGGCCCACACAATATGACCACATGGAGGGGTATTACGCAGCTCCCAAACCTAAACCCGCAAGATCCGGTAAAGCCGTGGCCGGATATTTGCCTGGCCAGGGTTGTATGTCTCCCCACGGGCACAGACTTCTTTCCAAGGCTCTGGGTCATGAGGCTTTTTATCATGCTGCACTGAGATCAGAGGCTGGGGTCTATGAGTGATTCTGACTACTGGTTTTTATCTAATTCCACATTGGGGCCAAAGGAGAACAGCACTTTATCCTCTGCCAGACCAACAGACTGTTGCGTTGAAAGTGTGTTTGTTTTAACCTTCAGGAGCTGCTAAAAAAAAGTGTGAGGTAAAGCTGCTGCTGCTGCTGGGGATTCATACTGTTGCTGGTAGTGTCATATTTTGCAGTCGTGCTTGAGGGAGCTGAAAGGGAACAAATGAATCGTATGCAGATATTGTCTTAAATTTAGAGATGTGAGTGTAACAGTAAAAGGCATGTTTGAGAAAATAATGGCTGATATATTTTATTGTCTAAAACACAAAGGACGACAAGGTAAAGTAACAACTGGTTTTATTAATATGATTTTAAAGTATGTATAAGGAATGTGCATAAAATAACATTCATTTTAAATGTATTATATTTGTATAAATAACACACAGCTAACATGTGGCCAATGTACTGTACATTTTGTTTTCTATTCTAGTCTGCTCAGACTTCAACAAGCACTTTTGAGGATAACTGTGTCTGAAACACATTGTCTTAACGTGGTGTACATGAAGCCTCTTGATATACAGTATATATTTTTTTCTGTAAGGAACGGCTTGCTCTGAATCGTCATTAAATACTAAATTAGCACTTTTTGGAGAGGTGAAATGGAAGATAACCTCATGGTTTTCAACTTTTTTCGCCCCTTTATCACATATTGTGTAATGCAATCTGGAAATAACAATGAGTGCTATGATTTCTGTTAAAGCTACCTAGGCAAAACATGCTATACATAAATGCAAATCAGCTCATTCGTTAAGAAAAGTGTATTTTGTATGGCATTGTGGTTTTGTCACAAAAATTAAATTTTCTTTCCTCTTTTAGGGAACTTTTAACAATGTGGTGTTTTACATAAAATATGATGTTGTTTTATTCATTAAAGATGCGATTTCAAGTCCAAACATGTAGATGAGGATATTCTGTTAAGACATGTTAAATGCGTTATTTTAGTGAGCGTCTTAAAAATAAATAAAGATATATTATCAATGATTATAGTTTGTTGACCTCTTGTGTCATTAATTTATATTTTAGAGGAGAGATTTTTTGCCTTATGAGCCTTATCTGCCTTTTTTCCCCCCCTACTTATCCTTTTTTTCCATCCTACTTATCCTTTTACTCGTGTGGGGACTCCTCAGACAGTAAGTATTTGTACAATTACACATTTTTTGTACTTCAGGCTCTGTGCTTAAGCACATTCAACTGGAAATAACATAAGAGATACTACATTTAAATTATTGACAGACAAATTCCACTTCAGTCTAAATGGAAACTCTCAATCAGCTCTGAGCCACGTGCAAGCTGAATGTTGAAATGACACGCAGCTTTTTATATTGATGTAAACCTACTCAAATTTTGAGACTTGGCACTTTAAAGGGGACCTATTATGCTTCTTATTTTCAGTCATATATATAATGTTACAATGTCAGATGTTCATATGAAATGTGGCCAAAGTGTCAACGGTAAACATATGTAGAAGTAACCCCTGTGAGCAAAAAGCACTGGTTTCAGGCTCCTCTGAACGCTCGGTTTCCAACAGTTTTTTCTACTTTCAGCCTGAGCCGACGTCGGCTCGTGATGGATTTCTTTATATGGTCACCTGCTCCATGTACTGCTCTGCTCCACTAACATTATGGCATTTTTCCACTGTTTTAGGGGTAGACTGAGCCATGACTCGAGTCGAGCTGGCGCGCTGTGAGTGTTTTTCCATTACACAGCACAGCAAAGTAAACCAAGTAGTTTACCTGTTGGAGGTGTGCTGGTCGTCTGCAGCTCTTCATCAAGCATCATCATCACTGTGGCTGTTTCTGCTTGTACTATTCCTCCCTGCATTAGTTCTAACTGATCTACTGAACAAATAGCTCCAAATATCTCCATATGTTGTTGTTCCAACAGGCGCTGCTAACAAAGCTCTGCTAATTCAGTGAGGAACACATTTTATTTCCTGTAAATTCTTCACAATAAAAGTCTCCTTTTAATATGAAGCAAGAAATGTTGGGTTTTCATCAGCGGTAACTTAACACGACTCTGATACAGCCGCCTCACCGGAAAGCTGGCCAATCAGAACAGGGTGGGCTCATCAGGAGGGGGGCCGTAAAGAGACAGCAACTAAGACCACCTGTTAAGACACAGAGGCTGAACTGAAGGGCTGTGTAAAGGTTTTTTTACCCTTTAATCATGCAAAGCTACTCTAGTGGAGTCCCAGAATAAAAATATAGAGTATAATAGTAAGTATAACAGTTCCCCTTTAATGTAGTATCAATTACATTGTGCTGAACCACAGAACCTGAAGAAAAAAGTGTAACTGTCCAAATACTTACTGTCTGGACTGTATCTTGTGACCCCTTGGACGGCTCCTGACCTCCAGATAGGGAACCACTACATTAAGAGTACTTGCAGTTACACGGTGGCGCCTGCTTACCACCAGGTGGCACTGTAGCACTTCAGAAATGGCAAAGCTCCCATTGCATTCTGGGGAGATCACAGACTTTGATTTGCTTCTCTGACATCTCAAATCTGTCCATAAACACTGCAGAGGATCCAGAGTTTCATTGCTTCTATTGCTTTTAAATTTTCAGTGGAGTATATTATAAGAACAACATGGTTTGGATGTAAAAAATGTGCAGAGAATTCATTATTTAAGAGCTGGACATCCCTCCAGTTGACTGTTGCAGTGGCCTCAGCTGTAAATGACTCATATTGTCAGAAAACGAGTGACTCTGCTCCTTATATACCATAAGCTTGCTACTATAGAAATCCCTTTGGAGGATAATAAGAAGGAATCAGCCAAGGTTGTCCAAAGTGCCTTGGGAATTGTTGCTTTGTTAGAAATTATTAAAGTGTTCCACCCTTGATCAAAACAGCCTCCCATTCACAGCTGACTGAAAGGCTTGGTCTGTGGCGAAAACCATTAAGAGAGCCTGTGGACTCTGAGCAATGTCTCCTGGCAGCTCTGCATTGCTCCTGGAGCAGTGAGCCATTGTTTATTCATCGCCACATTGGCATTCAAAGTGCATCCTCACTGTTCTCTCTCATAACCAACAAGTTGCCATTTTTATGCATGTGAAGGTTGAAGGCAAATTATTTATGGGAGACTGGACCTGAGGAAAGAGAACGGCCTCTAGCAAAATGGTTTACGTTGAGAGCAATCCTTTTCTATAGGCTATTGAATTTGCTGGATCACAGCTAGATATGCATGTATTATTCAGCGTTTCAGAGAAAGAATTGTTGCCCGGCAAGATAGCCATCTGTTTTTTGGACATTGTGATGCATTTGAGACATGCTACCTTTCAGGATCAGGTTAAAATCTTATTTTTCAGTGGGGGCAGATGAAATGAGTGGAAAAAAAGGCTCTCTGCTGTCCCTTCATCTAGGTTTGTCTCCCCTCGGTGCAGCGAACGTTGTAAAGAAAGAAATATCTGAGCAGAAATTGCGCGCACATGTCTTGATGAGTCGGAATTGGAAGAAATGTTAGAGCAAGCCGAGTTCAGCAGCAAAGGGTAGGAACTTTCACCTGTATGAGAAATTATTCAAGAACATCTGGTATGGTCCAGATGCAGAGATGGGATGTGTGAGGGTGTGGTGCCAAACACCAGCAGGTGCAAGGTGAAAGGACTGTCACCTCTCCAGGGGCAGGTGATCCGTGGGATAATAGTTGCCCTACACACTTGAGGAGATGACTCTTTAGAGTTGTTTTGTGAACAAAATTGTGCATTATGGACTCTTTCTATTCTGGAGAACAATTTAAAATCCTTAATGGATCTCACTGTGACTGCATACTGCTGATCTATTAGTAATATAGCACATGGCAGTAGCTGTGCTTCTCTGGTTCACAGCACTTTAGTGGCCCCATAAAGAACCATTTTTGGTTGTTCATTACAGTGTAATGTTCCATTACAAAACATTATTGGAACTTTATGAATGTACACTTCCTCATTGTTTCTTTGATGGATCTTGACTGTGAAGTGCAGAGCATACTTAAATAACTGAAATAAAATGGTGCAGTGTAAGCCTCTACTTCTGAAAAATTCTCTTTAAAAGATATGAATCCTGCCGGGGCTTATTTTGGAATTCATATCAGTCTAAATATGGGTTGATTTTTTTTCTTTCCTTCTAGTGAATATGTATAAAGAAGTATTATCTTTTAAAATACTGCCTCTGTATGTAGCACTGTGTGATGGCCTGAAATTGTGCCTTAGAATAGATGTTTTAGTGAGCACACAAAGCAGTACCTGAGCTTATTACAAGCTAAAGCATCGCTTTTCTGCATTTTTTTTCCTTGTACATGTGACTGTAGTCATGCACAGAGGGAAAAGTCTGATTCACACTCTTGCCATTTTGGCTGGGTGCCACATTGTCCTTGGTGTTGACGGTTTGGAGACGAGTTTCACAAGAGCGAAACAAGTAAATGGCAGTTTCTACTTTTAGGCATGCTCCTGTTATCTTTCCAGCATCTCACTGATTATGTAGTTAGGAGAAGCTGCAACTTTCTGTACCGTAATCACCACAGTAATGTATCTCAGATTTTCTATCCTACTCGTTTGAAAGTTGTAGTGTTATTTATAGACAAAGAAAGTTCTCAGAGATCATCTGTGCCTCGTTTAATTACCTAGTTAACATGACAATGGATTCTAATTTAATTACAGCAACCAAGAGAACCTTGATAGTACTTCAGGTAACCAATTAGGCCCTGGCTATGGGTGAAAATATATATTTTATTCAAGTGTATCCATGTTTTTTTGAAATGGAAAACCAGCTGCTTTTTAGTGGGAGCAGTGGCGGCTGAATGGAAGAGCAGGGACACAATGCTTAGTGATTAAATAAGTGATTAGACCTCAGGTTTAGGCTCCTCGCTCGCAGTAATAGCTGCCTATTAGGGCTCAGTTTTCTAATTTGACATTCACATGCGTATCAAAGTGACTAAGCAACTAGAAGACTGTGTGCCGGCCTGTACAATGCAAGGCTCAGTTTGTGTTGCAAATAATGCTCTTGACCTTTAACTGATGAATAATAGCCTGAGAAACAGAATGTAATTATCCAAGGCATTACAGTTGGTTCAAAAGGTAACCACCAGTTGAATAAGCTTTAGCCATGTGAATCCATTTGGGACATTTATTGTAAATGATACATCTGGTATTTTGGGCATGGCTCTACGGTGCTGAATATAGTTCGATGATTTTGAATTTCACAAAAATTTAAAACCATAAGGCATTACTAATGAGCAAATAGGCACAATAGTCAAACAATCCAACAGGTTCCAGGCTACAGAGAGTGGGTTTTATCCATCAAAAATAAAGAAAAAATGTTTGTTTTAAGCCCCCATCTGGATCACTGAGCAAACCATCAGATTAAAGGCCAGAGCAAACACGCTCAGACACAGTTGCTATGCAGATTCAATCAGATGAACTGTTACTAATGTTGTGTCCTGGCTACCAATGGTGCAGGTGGACACACAGTACAGGTAAGATACCACAGACATGGTATGGAAATTATATGTTGTAAAAAAAAAACCTATAACTGAGCGGAAAAATAATTACGTTCATTCAGTCGTTTAACATACAGAGAACTTGGAGACTTGCTTCAGGCTCCACCTTCTGTAATTTCACAAGTATTTAATTTATGCATTTAAGACCTCAATTTAATTTCCAAGCTAAGAAACAAAGCATGCTCGAATATAATTTATCTTACTGACATGCCCTTTTTAAATTGGACTAAATCAAATATGGTTTAGGGTGGAGGCGAAACATTTTTCCAAAAAAGAAAAAAAAAATCTCAGCAACCATTAAATCATTTAGCAAGCACATGTAACAAGTAATATGGTTAAAAGTAAATTAATTACATTACCCCCACCCCCCCCCCCACCCCCGCTGAACGCAAAATAAAGTTTCAATCAGTAGAATTTTCACTAAGCATCAATAAAAAACCTCTTTAGTTTTTAATTAGAGGTAAATAATGCTGATGTGGATCAATTCCACACAGAAATGCAGCAAAAGCTAACGCAGAGAGCAAAATAAACCTCTACCACATGGAGCAGGAAGTGACAATTCCTCTTGAATAGAGGTAAAGGACTTAATGATGTGTTTAAAAGTAATTATCAACATAATTGCAGAACACTGTTCACCCGCACGTTTGCTATAATTACTCAAGGACTAAAATAAAATCCTTAAAATAACGCATTATTCTTGTTACTACTACTATTCCTCAAAATACTAATTAACCGGTGCAGAAAATTGTGTTCTATCTTGTTTCCATTAACTCGTCCCTTTTGTTCCTTTCTGTACACATCCTCTCTTGTTTCAGTTTTCCTTTGTTCACATCACAATGACATGCTAAGAGTGTGCTAACACTGAGTGCTTAACACATCTCAGCCTATCATGTCTTAAAATGAATACACAGTGACAGTACAAGAATCACGCTTTCGATGGTGGCTTTCCTCGTCTCGTCTCGGTTTCTGACACGCTGCACGTGTGCAATGTGAACGTAAACTCACTGTGGATGTGCATGAGATGACCAGATGATGAGACGACAAAAACTGAATCCTATTGCACAGCTGAACAAAGGAAGAGAACACCAAACGCTTCTCGGTAAACCTTCGTATCCAAGCTTCCTTAATCTGCAGTGTGTTACTCTGCAACTCGCTTTTGAAAACGAGGGCGGCTGCAATGGTTACAGAGCATGAAACAGATCATTTTTAAACTTGTCCACATCTTGCCAAGTGGAATTGAATTTAAGCTCATTCAAGCTGATGAACTTCATCCCATGATGCCTTTCTTTCCAGTTGGAGGCTCTGTGTTTGAATTCAATGCCAATTTAATTAAAACATGTAACTTTTAATTACCTAACTAATTAATCTAATAAGTGAAAATAGACTCAGACTGATAAATTATTGATGTGGCAATGTTCCCGCAGCAACTCACCGGCTCACTAAGGCTCCCTGTGACTGACTTCAAGGCTGTGTACAGGTATTTTTTAGACTGTAACAGGCTGTCCCACAAAAATAGAACACTTTCATATGCTGACAAGTGAAACACACACACAAGACATACGCAAAAAAAAAAAAAAACACATCCATAGAGGAGTTGGCGGTGTATCAGAAAGAAGGTGGATGACTAAATAAACTTGTAGTGCAACAATAGCGTTTTTTTTACAGCTATCTCAAAAAAGATAATCACCAGCAGCTATCTAAGTGTTTCAAATTAAAAATCTGCTTTAAATGAAAATGAATTATGCATCAACAATACTAAATACGATATAAAGATTATGCACAGTCGTCACAGAATAAAAGATAAGAGGAGAAGATTGGGAAATGTTTTCCTTGCTTATTGTATCTGGGTGGTGGCTATGAAGCGGAACATCAATGTAAATTTGGCAAAGAAAACTTCTCTTTGCTTCTGCAGATCGGAGTCACCTTGAGCTTTGGTTGAGGGAACTTCAGAGGATGCTGCTTGAAGCTTAGGCTCAGCAGATAATTACAGATTTCCTTGTCTGAAACACTTAACCTTTTTGGGGGGAGAGAAGGGTGAGAAGAACCTATTTTTTCGTTGCTTTTTTCGAATAAATCGCACCTAAAACTTCTACATCAACACCCGGCACATTTCCTCCCTCTGGAAGAAAAACATCAGTCTCTGATTAAGTATCAGAGTATTAAACATCAAGCAGCAACATCGCTGACATTAGAGCCTATAGTGCTGTTCACAGCATCTTTCAGGTTTGGAGTTAATCACCTCACAAACACAAGTCTCTTCTCCCTGACACTTTCATACAGGATTAACGGGCTGGTAGTGTGTGCTTTAATTAATGCAGATTTCTCTGGGTCATACTGTAGCAGTCGCAGATAATTGTGTTGTGGTTATCGCAGGCTTCAGGTGCTTGTCCTTCATCATTGTTTGAAACAACTAGCTCATCTGTTTCATGGAAAATGACTTGGCATTTTTTCTCTAAACATTAATAGAGCAGAGAGACTTTGAAGATCCAAAAGCAGTCAGATGATGTTTTCTGCAAACCTTTTCTTGGGATGGTTTAGCTTTGTTGGATTGGTGTAGCTTTTTTTTTTTTTTTTCTTCCTGCAATTTAATTCCTCTTACAGAGTTTTATGACAGAGTTTCAATGTGCAAAATGTAATGCAAAGAGAAAATCTTTAAACACAAAATGCTGCCAAATCACATGTTCAGTCCTCAGAATGCAGCCACCTCATGTTAGCAAAGGTTACAATGCTTTTTACCAAGCGCACAGACAGTGGTAGAGTTTCTAAGTACTATACTTAAAGTACAAATTTGAGTGACATCACATGTGTTACATCATACTTCATGTCAGAGGAAAATATTGTACTTTTTACTCCACTGCATTTATCTGAAAGCTGTTACCGGTTACGTTCTAATTTAAGATTTTATCTAAAAAGACATTTGATAAGCTTATAAAATATAATTAATTGTTAAACCAGTTGTTTCCAAACTTTTTGGCTTGTGCCCCCTTACAAAAAAAAGCTGTTTCTAGTTGGGGACCCTTGTCACATTTCATACGTCTATAAGTTGTTAGCAGTTCCACCAAAGAGACATTTACCCTCTAAACCTCTCAGATGATTTCATTTAAATAATAATTCCTTGGGCTCAAAGAGGTCAAATTATCCAATATTTCACAAAAAAGATGAAACATGAATATAAATTTGTTTATCAGAAAATCATTTTTTTCCTTCTTTCTTAACCCATTAATCATTTCTGACCCCTCAGATTTCTCTTGTGACCCACTGGAGGGGGCCCGATCACTAGGTTGGGAACCACTGGACTAAACTACTAAACTGTATATGAAGCAGTTAAAAATATAGCTCCACATTGAGCAGCCACAACAAGAAATTCTACTGCATTGATGCTTTAGTCTTAACAACCCATAATTGTAAAATAGACTATAATAATACGCCATTCACAGCAACCAGTTTTCTTCAGAACACTTTTGATACTTGAAGGCATTTTGCTGATAAGGATTTTGAATGCAGGACCTTGTGATGAGGTATTTTCACACTCTTGTATTGGGACTTTAAGTAAAAGATCTCTATACTTCTTCCACCATTGTGCACAGATCACTGAATCAATGCAACATGTGGTTGCAATCATTTCTATAAGATTTGAACAATGTTACCCAGGTGAGGAGCACTGTAACTTCATTTCTGATTATCCCACCACTGCCATAAACTGTATGATGTAGGGCAGCAGTGGAAAGAAGAAAGGAGAAATGCAATGCAAGAAAAGAAATGCAATTGATTTTCTTTTGATAACAGTCAAAATGTTGCAGTGTGTTGACATGGGTTTACTATAATGTTATAGGCTTTTCAGTGTTGCAGTGTGGGTGTGGCTCACTGTCATTTTGACTTGATGAATAGGATTCACAGCATTGTAAACTCAGTCTATATTATCTAAATCTACAGATTTTAGCATATTCATAATGTAAACAAAAGAAGTTTGACTTCTTGTATAATTCTTGTATAATCTTTGATGAAATTACCATTGCAGACCCTTTTCTGATGTGATGTAACCCTAGTTCCTGTTGACAGCATTACTGAATAATGTATGTAATGTAATGTAATATAAAAATGCAGCAATTATTTAAATTAAGTGATAAACACATACAATGTCCTGATGCTCTGACAAACCTACTGCATGATGTAAAACTTGATTTGACAGAGATGTTTTCACAGCTTTTTGCAATTTGAAACCCTGTCAGCTGTCATCACATCTTTTAAATTTCAGGTAGATGTTTTTTTTTTTTTATCTCCAATATAAAAAGTCTTTAAGAAAAAAAATCATGCAAAAAGCCCTTGAGCTCTTCATTCTGTGGGGGATAAAAAATGTAGTTTGAAAAGCAACATACTGGAGGAATTTGTTGTCTTGTTAAACAAGAATTGCGTAAGACCTTGAGTATTTGTGCTAGACAGGAGCTATACAGGGAGATAAGTGTGACAGAGCCTGTTGCATTTGCCTTTGTTCACCCACTATTTATTCCCACATCATTTAATTATACCTCAGCCAAGCCAAGTGCTACATGCCATCAATCTCAATCAATCAATTAGCCAACTAAACAAGCCATGCTCAGACATTCGTTCACTCTCAATTTCCCCATTGTGCTAATTACACTTAAACATGTCATTCCAAATTAAAATTGAACATTTAAATGGAATTAGCAGCATCTAACTGAAACATCACCCCTCAACATTCAGGCATTCATAATGCACTGACAGCTGATACAGCTCAACAGCAAACCCCTCGTACCTGCTTCTGACTGAAATAGTTTAATTTCAAGAGTTTAACCTCTTGATTCAGTGTAAAAAAATAGAGAGAGAGAGCGAGAAAATCCTGTAATCTGTAATGTCCCCCCTCCCAAAAAAAAAATAAAAAAAAATCAATAGGCAGGTATTTAATCTTCCTTGAGGGAAGCATTATATTTCAATGATTATATGAGTAAGGGAGAAAAGTGGCTGGTTTCTAAGGTTAAACTATTCCCATTAAAGTTTGAATAATGTTGTTGACCTTTACCTGGCATGGATCACTTAAAGTAATGTGGAAATGGTGGCACTGACAGAATTATGATGACAGAATAGCTTATGGTTATGAATTAGGTCTTGTTCCTCGAAATGCCTATCAATTTGTCAAATAACATCCATGTGCTCAGCCCGAAAAACCTTAACAGGGACCCTCGAGCCTGTCAGTGTCAGTCACTGTGTCATTTAAAACGTTTCTCGACTCTATCTGTACCACGGTGCATGTGTCAGTCACTGATGGGAGCTCAGATTGCTGCTGCTGCTGCTTCTCCCCCACGTTGAATCCACATCGGTACAGTATTTTTTGCCTCAACTTTTTCTTCTCTCTGCGAGTTTGACAAGTATCAGCAGCTCAGGATGAAGTGAACATGTTCAAATCCAGCTAATGTATTCAGCGCGTTAGAGAGGCGGAGAGACGTTGACAACACAGACAAGTTAATAAATTCTGCAGTCTGCGAGCAGGACGGGACGACAAAGTGAAACCAGGTTTTTGATCAAGTCACAACAACACACCGCTTTAAACATTGATATCTTTTTATTAAGACAAGTACTCTTCTGATTTTTTTTTCCTTTTGTAAAAATGTTGGTGAACCAATACAAAATATGCATGGTCATATGAGAAACATCTTCTTCACTACACAAAAGAAAAAAATGTCGCCTGGGTACAGAGAGAAATTTAAGATCCAACAACAACAAAAAAAACCCAAAAAACAACAATATTGGGGTAATAAAACAACCGAACCCCCTCCCTCTCTTCCTCTCTCCCTTCCCAGGCGTTAAACATGAGTTTCATCCAAATATCCAAGACATGTTACAGATCATTCATAAAACTTCATGTCACAGTAAATACACCATCTTTTCATCTATGAAAATGTATGCATGAATTGACTGAATGCAAACAGATGCTTGATTGACTGTCTGTGGTCACATCCTATAATTACTAAATAACCGATACTCTATGAGCAAAGTGTTACAGTGGAAGAAGAAGAAGAAGAAGAAGAAGAAGTTTTATGAACATCATTGTGATTTTGTTGACACTGACTGTACATAATTTTCGTCTGCTTAACAAATCTAGTTTTCTTTATTTGTGAACTAGGTCTATGCAAAATAATATTTAACGTTTACTGTAACAGTGCACCATATTAAGAACACATAAACATGTACAACTGAGAAAAACATGTACATCTTGTGGTTTCTTCACTTTTTGAATAGCTGTAGTACTACAGTATATACTGGGGCCTTACATTTGCATTCTACCTGAGATGCAAAAACACAACTATTAACACTCATGAACCTGAGAGAGTGAAAACAAACATACTAAATATCAAGTATTGATATTGGAAAACAATTGGATCAGAATGATGCTTCCCGCAATCTTTAATGTTCCTCGATTAAAAGCAGCACTCACTTTTTAACGATTTAAGATAAATATCAAACCCCAAAAATAAAATTGGTCATGCAGGTAACTGTTTCCATGACACTGAAACTCCAGAAAGTACTGTATTCCTCTCTGATATTACTAGTGAGCCTTGTCCTTGAATATATCCAAATAAATAACAAAGTGGAGTGAAGCAGAGAAAATAATTATGACCAAATTGAAATTCTTTTGTAAAACGTGATCACTAATTAAGACAATAAATACTACATCCTGGCACACGACATTCTAGTCAGTGGAAGCTGCCTCACCACCCCGATAAACAAAGAAATACTTTTTTTTTTCTCCTTTTTTTTTTTTGCAACATCAAACTCATTCCAGCTTTTTAAGCTCCAGGTCGTAATGTGAGTCTATGGTGTGTGAATACAGACAACTTGGATGAGTATTGGCCCTGTAAGTTAGAAAGGACAGAAATATACAAGAGATACTGTAAAGTGTACATGAGGATACTGTACGATACTAACCATATGCCTCAAAATCAAAGAAGGCACTAAATTAAGTCCTTCAGTCTTTTCCTTTATAATGATAAGTATCAATGGGTGGGTTTTAAGGCAGTGGTTATCCTTTTTCATAATACATTTACTGTTTTTTTTTTTCTTACTCAGGCAATACAATGAAATCACTCACTAATTACCAAACAAGTTTTTACTCTTCTAGCTGTGACAGAGTCAGAAGCATGAAGCATGCATGGTGCGCACACTGCGTCTCTGTCTGCTAATGTGGGATCTTCTGATTTGTGTTTGGCGAGAAAAAGAAAGTTGTAACAGTAGACGGCTCCTCTGTGAAGGTTTGAGGCTGCAGGATGACGGTAAGAAAATGATCTTTCCCAACCCAAGTGTAAAGCTCTACACACATCTTTGATAACTTGTTAGGCCGAGAGCCCTTACAAGTTATCAAAGACAGACCAATGTCTTTATACAGCAAGGAAATATAAGTGATTAATGTTTGCAGTGATTGAATGTCTTTTTACTCGTGTATGGGCAAGGGCAAAAAAGTCGTAGTGTGTAGCAAGTGTTTTTAAGCCAGGAAATAAGATTTTTCTTTTTTTCACTTGCTATGGGTATTCAGACGGACATACCTGATACCTTATACATCACTGAAAGGAAACCTTGCCATTGAAAGTGTAACATTCTTCCCTGTAACACGGCTCAATCAAATAAAAAGATAAAACCTTGGAAAATAAAATCAACCAAAGTCCTTGCATTTCATAACACTACTACTCATAACATTTCCAGTTAAAGGCAGAATAAGTAGGATTTTCATTTTTTTTTTAAAAATTATATAGACTCATATAAAAATAATCCCTCACAATCATCCCTTATGACCCACTAGAAGCGTCTATCTGGAGAGGCTCTGCCCTCTGCCTGTATTTTCTTATTTTGCTGTGTTCGGGACGTTTCTGGGCGCCAACCTTTGGACGGTGGGTGTGTAGCCCCCAGCCAATAACTACGTGCAGGGTGTGAGGTCGGGACTCTCTAAACAGTCAATATTAAGTATTATCAGATAAAAAAAATCAATTATTCAGAGAGGAGCAGTCTGCAAAGTGGACTTTTGCTGTCAGCCTTTACTTAATGCAAGTAATATGCACTGTATGTACGCACACATGCATAATTATCATATTTGGTCCGGGGTTGACCATGTGGGTGGTATGAAAATGTGAAGAATTTCATGTTTAAACCAAAAGCGGACACAGCAGGGCTTACCAATATCTAACAAATAATACATTTTAAAAAGATTTTATGATTAATGCAGCAGGACCAGTTGCTCTTTTGGGTACTACATGGTATACTCAAAGTAAACTCTGACCCTAAAACCAACATGTCTGCCGACAGACAGGACGTCTTTTGGCTTCGTAATTGTTAGAGCAACATTTTCTGCCATGTTTTTGGTCCCTCCATCCCATGGATGAAAAAGAGTGGCAAAAATAATTATTAAATCATCCTAGATAGAGGCGATGCTTTTAAAAGAATTGACATTTTGGGAAATGCGCTCATACGCACTCTGGGCAGGAGTTAAGATGAAAAGATACCACTTCCATATCTGTCACGTAAATATGAAGCTACTGCCAGCAGCCAGTTAGCTTAGCTTAGCACAAAGACTAGAAAGAGGGAGAAACTGTTAGCCTGACTCTGTCTGTAGGCAACAAAACCCGCCAACCACCACCTGTAAAGCTCAATGATTAACACTTTATATCTTGTTTGCTTAATCCTTACAAAAACAGTAGAGTGCTACCACTAACTGACTGGACTAGCCTTTTTCTTAGCCAGGAAATAGTCCAGTTATGGAGCAACCCCCACCTTTGGACAGAGCCAAGCTAGCTTCATGCTATGCTAAGCTAACTCTCCCCTGGCTGTAGCTTCATATTTAACAGACAAATATGAGAGTGGTATTGATCTTCTCATCTAACTCTCGCCAAGAAAGAGAATAAGTGTATTTCACAAAATGCTGAAGGTTTCCTTCAATATTTTGATGAGCAGATGTGCATCTAATGACAAAATAAAAAGCAGATGACAATAAATGTTATCTGCCATTGTTGATTTACTGTTGTTCTCTCAGTAGGCAGAAAAATATGATACAGAGCTTTGAGAAAAGAATGAACAGTTGTGATTTTTTAGAAATTCACGGCACATTACAGCTGTCATGGTGTCTTAGACTGCACTCCACAAATCCTATACAAATACTATACTGACCTCACATCTACTACTTCTCAGATGTTTTCTTGAAACCAGTTGTACTTTGCAGTTTGGCGTGAAATTATACTAAACCGCACTCCTACTGTACTTGACTTTCAGAAACAAATACATTCTATGACGAGCATGATCACTCACAATCGTTACATTATTAATCAACACAGTGAACCTGACCTTGGGTTTGAGTGAAATCTGTGCTGAAACACAATGAAACCAATCAGACCTGCATGTATGGGGGGGGGGGGGGAGCAATGTGATGAATTTGCAGGGACGGTTGGACTTTGACCCAGCAGGGAGAAATGTGTTGACACTGTGTTCCAGTCACTGAACTCTGGAGATTACTCAAAAAAAAAAAGTGTGGATGAGCTGGCTCCTAGTGCACAGCGACTCTCGAGCTAAAAGCTAGCTGCAGCACACATAGACAAACACCAGGCCCATTTAATCTCCTCCGAAAGCCAAATGCAACAAAGGATCAGGTGGAGTACATGGGGAAAAAAATCCAATCCAACAAGCATGTGAGGAGGGAAACAACAAAATAAACAAAAGAAATAGAACAAGGCACAAAATTGTCTGTAAAATAATTGAACTGTACAGAATAGGCCCCAGCAGTCCAGGAAGGGTCGGATAGGAGACTCAGCAACGCCTATTCTTACCACTTGGCCATGCCAGTCCTACTTTCCACTTTCTCTTTCTTCTCTTCCTCTTTAAATCTTGCCCTCCCCGCCCCCAAGCCTTCTCGTAACCAATCAGAGTTAGACATAATGCTCCTACAGCAACACCACCACCACAACCAGAAGCATCCCCACCCGTCTCTCCTGGCCTGTCCTGTTTAGATATAGTACTCCTTCTTCTCGTCTGTATTGTTGTGTCCTCCCTCCGCATTGATGATGGCCGTGTCTGCATCAGCTGCGTCGTCCGCCCCTTTGGCTTCATGTGTGAAGTAAGTACCTGTGCAGGAGTACAGACAAATTAGCCACACACACTCCTCCTCCTCTTCCTCCTCCTCTTGTGCACTTCAATCCCATTGCAGTCCACTTGCAACAAAAAACACTTGAACTCTAAGATGTGTTCATGATCAAGTATGATTGCACTGCTGGTGTTTTACCTTTGTGTCTGGCAAAGTATCGACCAAGAACAATGAGTGCACAGAGGATGGCAAACATCACCACGGCAACCACTCCTCCGATGACAGCATGGTCAATTTTCTGTGGTGCCCCCTCGCCGGCTCTGGAGTCTGAAAGCAGGACAATAACCGTAAATAATTTCATGATCAGCAAACCCTCTCAGCCAGTCACAAAGCTAATACCTTCACACAGACACGGACCACACTGGAGGCTGTGGCCGTTACATCATTAGGCTGCCAAAATAAACGAAATTGGTTTGTTTTCTTTCAGAGCATTTTAGCATGACCTAACCACAGAGAGGAAACTGTTGAATAGGCGGCTCAGAGAAATGCCAGCTTATGTTGTTTACCAATAAAAACTAGACGATACAATGGCACAAGTTGATCCAGGGAGGATGGTAAATGGTTTATTTGTAATTAAGGAGCCCAAAAATTCAGTATTAAAGCATTTTGTTGTGATTTACTGACAAATGCTGCAAAAGCCTCCAATAATTCAGATTGATAATACCCAGGATGAGGCTTATCCCTAACAACTTTTAATTTTTTAGATTTTTCCTTGCTTTGCCTTCCCAGCTTTATGTGCAGTCACATATTACATTAAAGGAATAGTTCAACATTTTGGGAGGTACTAAGAGTTAGTTGACAAGATCAATACTACTTCTATGTCTGTATGGTAAGCCGGTTAGCTTAGCTTAGCATAAAGACTGTATTCATGAAATATTAAAAAAAAAAAAAACAGTATCTATTACGTGAACATGTTGTATGTCTAGCTAAATTATTAACCATACACACTGTTGAAACCGGCTCGTTACATGAATGCTTTCAGTGCCATACAGCCGAAATAGCTGCCTGAGCCTCTTGAGTGAGCGATGTTGAAAAATGTTTTAAGACAGTTATTACACCATGAAACAGTAGACACCGTCTGCAATTTCAGCGAGAGTTCACACACTGTAAAATACATTGCGATTTAAGAGGCCATTTCTGGAAGTTATAGAGTTCAATCATCAGAAATAGACACAAGTCTAGGGATAAATTGGTGCCCGATGTCCACATGCAGAGAAATACGTGGCTGCCTCAGGTGTCAAAGAGTATCACTGTCTAGCATTTAGCCAGATTTATCCGTGCACCACAGGAGAACAAGGCAAAATTTGAAGCCTTTAAATTTCCAGTCTCAGAATAGTTCAGAGGCATTTATCAATAGTCTATATCTGTGCACATTTGGACTGATGGAGGAGTGGCGGGTGAGGGAATGGCTGCGCTGTTCTTTGCTGCATGAGAGAGCAGCTCAATTTTCCATCAATCTCACTAGTCATGCTCTGAACTTGAATGATTTTGATAAAAGACGAGCGGAGAGTGCAGAATTTCTCAACACTGTGAGGGCGTAATAGGTTGAGCCGAGGTGCTCTAAGACAAGTGACACATTCACTCTCTCGTCTGAAAACAACACCTTATTCAAGTTGCATTCACTGAGCGCGAGGACATCTCGGAAGTGGAGCTGCAATGAAACTAATTAATGAGGAAAGTTTTGTTTCAGTTGAGCGCTCTATTAAAATGGGCTCGTCTTCACGAAGCAAGTCGTGGCTGTGCGTCGGTGTGTGTGAAGGAGGGATGTGCAAGGCGCAGTTTGTTTACTGTATCGGGGATGTCAGATAGCAAAGCTCATTCCCAGAGGAGAGGGAACGGCCCATGCTCCATGCTAATGAACATACACCCACTAAATGGCCTGTGCACCGTCCTGTCTCCTCCCCTCTTTCGCCCCCACACCTTCCTGCCCTCACCTTGCTCCCTTCTGTCTACCGTTTGACACATCCGCGAGGAAACATGCAGGGTCTCGGCTGCCTCTGCACACCGAGGGAGAGTTTTATTTAACAGGTAGAAAAATCCACCTGGTGTGCCCACCCAGAAGGTATCAAAAAATGTCAGGGAGAAACTAAAAATCCCGTAACACCTACAGTATCAGCTGTTACGGTCGGTTGCATATCAGGTTGCTAATATTATGTTGAACACTGGTTGTCTGTTTGGCAGCCCTTTATTTATTACAGGGGAATGCCACAAAACATGATCGGCAGTACATGATGTGTAACGATTTTCAAATGGAATAGCCATGTGATAAATACAGTAATGCTCATTTTCATTCTTTTTGTGATGTTGCTGCAATACTGCATTATAATGTGAGGTGATTATGAGACATGTTACATAACACAACACAATACAAAGAAAGGTCACTAGTCTACTCAGACTGGAGGTACAGTACAGAGTCTAGAAGATGGGGGTATTTACCAGGCAGGGAGGGTCTCATGATATTGGTGAAAAAAGATGATATTGGTTGCATTATGGGAATTGTGGGGTGCAACGTTTAAGTGTTTCTCATACTAGGGACCGCAAGTCTATCTCAGACTCTGCTGCTTTGATTTTAAATCCATTGAAAATGTATTAACAGAGACTGTCCTCCAAAAGAAAAAAAGACAAAATCAGTTGTCTCTTTTTAAACCATGACCATGATTGTCCCCTAACTTTAACCACGGGGTCATTATTGTAATCACAACAGCGAAGGTCCCCTAACAATAAGGAAGCAGTAATTTTAACCCAAACCATTAACATTTCCTAAACCTAATCAGACCCCTACCATAAATCATAAAACATTTATTTTTCAACAGTGATTTGTAACAGCTTTGTAAGGCAGAGATATGATGTTGTCCTGCCAGTTACTGCCGATAGGGTCAGATCATAAAATGTTTCTTTGTGTCATCCGGCATGGACCAATAACATATTTTGTCATTTAATGTGGAGAACTTTGGAGAGCACTGAGGAAGATGTGGTTAAAAAGCTTCAGGAAAAACCAAGTAATCAGATCTTGTAATAAGACTTTGTCAAAAATGATTTTTTTCATAAATGGGCTGCATTTAAATAGCGCTTGTATCCAATCGCCCATTCACACCAACACCAGTGGTTGCACGCTACATTACCATACACTGGCCAAATAACCATTGGGAGTAATTGGAGTCTTGAGTGTCTTGCTCAAAAACACTTGAAATGTGGACAGAAAATCCCTGTAATCAACAGCTGACCCTGCAATTATTGGACGACCCACTCTACCCGTTGAGCTACAGCCATTCCCAAATCTGTCTCTTGAGTCCCCTAACTTTATGAAAGTGCAATCATAAATCACTGGAATACACAGTAAGCAGGAACATCTTACAATATAATGTTTTATAATACAACGTTTTATAATATAACAACAGAAATGTCAGGTTCAAGTTTTGCCACAGAGATCATTTCACACCTCCATGGGCTCCATGCGTTGTTTTTTCACAGGTGTTCACGTTATTTTGTCCACCCACTGCATTTGAGTAGAAGGGTCCAGGTTTAATCTCCAAAAGTGATGTTCTGTATGTAACCCTGACCTCAAAGAGAACAGCATTTCTTTATAAAGTGTCACATTGTCATAACTATAATTCCTCTTCCTGTGTAGATTAGTTTGTCATTCGTCGCTCTAACACATCCAGGATCAAGAGTGTGATTCCCTGAGACCGTCCATGTTCAGTATATACGCATTCATAATACTACAAGGTGCTTAAAATAGAAAAAAAAAAAAACCTCCAAATGACAGGCAATATTATTACAGCAGTCTTTGTGGCCTCACACTTGAAATAAGTAGAATTTGATTATGTCTGTAATGTGGACGGTGTCCATACCGCCGGCACAGCTCTGCTCATGGCTCGATCTGGGAGTGCTGACATGCCCACACCGGCGTCCTGACAGGATGTGCACAGCCGTGGGGATTTATGGGGGAATAAAGAGGATTTGCAACTGATGCCTGTGTCTGCGCGTTGGTGAAATCTGCTCCGCTGAACTCCCACTACCACATACTTTACAGTCTCACCTTTCCGTCTCTGTACTGGAATGACTAATTGCCACTCTGGTCAGTAACAGAACATCCTTTCGGACTATCTGTCAGCCGGGAGATCAGAGCTCCAAGCTTGTCACCGGGATGATTACATGGAACATAATTTTAGTTTTCCCATCTTTTTTTTTTCTTTTAATAGTTTTCTGCTCACATAACAAGGCATATCACACACACACACACACACACACATGCTAACCCACACACACAAACACATTACAATTTATAGATGTAATTACATGGATATAATTGAAACAATGACTCTCTTGCATTGATAGAGCATACCCTTCACTTGCACTGAATAGATTCTCACACTAACCCTCAGCTGGGCAGTGGCAGGACAATGGGACATTGCTGCAGAATCAACTTAAGGACCGTCAATACCCATATTGCAGCACTGAACTGCTAACATCCGTGTCTTTTGTATTTGTTGCAGTACGAAAAGGAAATGAACATAATGAGATGAGCATACACGGGCAATCTTCACCAAATCGTTTTTCGTATTGCTGTTGCAGCAGACCATCAACAGAGTACAATATTGTCCTCAGTTGAATTCCAATGCCACTGCTTGCCCGCTAAATAGATTTCTGGAGTCCTTTGTAATAACACAAACAATGATTTGAAGATGTACAAATGCAAGCTGTGACATTTAACAGAGGTGCTGAAATACAAGTGAAGGTTTGACTACAACTAATAAAATAGGAAAATTGTGACAGTGAACTTGAAGTCCTCGATGGCAGTTTATTATATCTTTTGAGATTGACAAAATTCTCCACACAAAAGCCTGTCGCACTCATCTCCACTTCATACTTCCCCTTAAATGTGTTTTCCCCGGCCAAGATCAAGGCAAGTGAAAAGGTTGACAAACTAATAGAAATCTCTGCTTTTCTTCCAAAAGTTCGGCTGGATAACGTGCCGCAAAAGTACGAGGGAATAAAATTCAGACACAATGTGAGTTCATTGGCAATTCAATCTGCGAAACCCAATGTGCTAAGTAGAGCCCATAATCATTTACAACTACTCCATGAAAAAAACAGTATTACTGCAGTGAAACAGGGTGGGCTGGCATTACTAACCTTTTCCCTGGAGTCCAATTAAAATGGACCATTACAATATTTTCTTACTTTAATAACTGTTTAAAGCAAAGACAAAAAAAAAAACTGCAGGTCAGAAAAAACACAACTTCAAGTGGGAATAAGAGTAAACAAATGTGAGGAAAAAAACTAATTAGCATTTCTAAATGATTCTTTAATTTTTCCAATGAAGTACTTCAAAGAGAAATGATGCATGTGAGAGTTAAAACAATTCTGGTAAATGTTTAATGACTAATTATGTTGAATACTAACTGCACTCATAAAAGTCTTTATGGAAGTCAATGGTGTACATGCAGTAAGACTTGAATCCCCAGACTAAACAGCAATAGAAACCTGCCAACACCTAACATGCAACAAACAAAACATACATGAAAACCTGACAGAAATGGATTCCTGAAATACCATCTGGCGTTAAAACACAGGACTCCCTATGTGCTTTCCAATGCGTGTTACAACAAAGATTTGTGAATAACCCTGAAGTCATATATTGTATGTATTCTGTGCGCTACATGTTAAAGTCAGAAGGATTTACAAATCCCTACAGGCTTAGCCAAGCAAGCAATAAAAACTACATTATGGTTTGTTGTATTACCAACTCTAAAGGGTGTAGTATAGAGGCCAGATGCAGGTTCATGTATCGTGTAATGTTTGCTTGCAAAGCTCTTATTGGCAGTTAATTTACAGAGTTGTAGTACCGATAAAGCAGAAGGCTGTTGACCTCCGAAAATCCCCTTTAACTCATCACACCCAAAAGCATCTTTACTGTTTAATTCTTGATGTAACTGAGTTTTTTTATTCTTCCATATTATTCAGCTGAGGTCCTACTGTAGCATGCTAAACAACAGTTTACCCTGGACTGCAGATCTGCGGAAACATAGGGTCTTTTCAATCAAGTCTACAACATAATTCCTCATTCCATGTCTTTCCTCTGGCTCCTCTCAACAAGCTGGGGGAGAGGGGGGTTACTGGAGGCTTAGCCAGGATATAATGTCCCTGCCTTGGATCATCTCTGAGCATCTGACGAGCTGGGGCATTATCGCCACAGACTCACTTTATTCCTTCAGAGCCGGGGATTCTGGGTAAATTCTACCCTCTGCCCAAAAGAAATACAACCACTGACAAAGAACTTGTGGAGTACAATTTTCTGTGATGCTGCAACCATCTACTGTCCATCTTGAAAGTAATACTCCGCAAGCTTCATTCACGCTAAAATTCGCGCTTTATGTTATAAGAGACAGCTGCATACTAGTGTGAAATGCCTAAATCTAGTATTTGGATCAGTACGAAGCATATTTGGCTACTTTTTCTTGATACAGGATGTCAGCTTAAAGCTTTTTGTTTTAGTATAAATATTCAATAAAAACATATAGAGAGAATTAAAGTCTTAAAACCTTCAAACACATGAGAGAATGTGACTTATCTCTCCCAAGAGGTCTACACACACACTCTGCACCTTTTAAGACACTTAAAGACCTGACAATGTGAACTCTTCTGACACTTTCTGAACATGAAACAAGCACAGAAGACAAACAACTGTGAGATTTTCACAGCACAAAACCATATTTGGGCCTTGAACTGGTGCCTCAGTTGTAAGGCTACACCAACAGGGAAATCTAGCAAGTGAAATCGTTGCATTTTGGGAATTAAACCCAATATTTTTACACCAATTATGAGCCAAACAAAGAAGAGGTAGGGCATTAACATTTACCAGAGGCCCTCTTATATTTCCCTTTAGCAACTTGAAAGCTGAGTGTATTCTTTCAGTTAGCTGATCCCAGTCACACTTTGTAGTACTCAGATATGGGTAGAGCAATCAAAATATGGCACAAAAAAGGTTTAAAGGTGCAATCTGGGATCTAAATGTGGAGCCAACATTCAAAACTGTTTGTCTAATACATCCACTAACACTCGACAACAACTAAATTTACTGTATGTTATACAATTATTCTTAATTTTCTGGCCTACATCTGTAATGTGTAAGCAGTTTCCGATTATAATCAGTTAACAAACACACAAAATTAATGTTTTCTAAAATAACTCAAACTCTTCAATCTATATGTGACAATAACTGAAAATGATGTGTCACAAAAATCACTAATTGCACCTTTAAAACCAGGATCATATAGAGTAGGAGCTCAGTGGTTTCTGATTACAACAGAAAATCACAGCTGGTGGTGGCAGTGGCCATGCCGCTTCCCACGCTGGTTCTAATGAATGAATAAGAAATCGTGCTGTATACATCCTTACTGGCAAGAGGAAAATGCTATACTATGCTGTTATGCTGATTAAGGTAGCGCTAAAGCAATCTACCGCAAGCCAGCTTAGCATTGCCCCTGTGACAGGGTATTTAGAAGAGTAGTGAACTGCAAGAAAGCTCAATTACATCCTCCCAGCATGTACTGCATAAATCACGGTAAATCCTCTTTCAAGCCTGTCTTTCGGAAATTACTGGAATGTTACAGCAAGAAAAAAATGGAGACGGCTGCATCAGTGCAACTCCGAAGAGAATAGCTTATGGAAACATGCAGAGTAATGTACAGTTTTGCCGCTTCGTTTTGGACTGTACCATGAGTCAGAAAACTGAAATGACGTTGTATCCAAGCAGCATAATAACTGTCATACTGCTAATACTTAAAGGTATACTATGCAGGATTTTTCTAAAAAACAACTCATACAAAAATAATCCCTCTCAATCATCACTTACCACTAGACGTGTGTGGTGGTGTATCTACAGAGACCCCGCCCTCTGCCTGTATTTTCTTATTATTTTGCTGTGTTCAGGACATTTCTGGGCATCAACCTTTGGGCAGTGGGTGTGTAGCCCCCAGCCAATAACAGTGCGCAGGGTGTGAGGTCAGGACTTGTAACGTAGCGACCAAGTTACATCGCTGTTTTTTTTTTTAATATGCTTCAGTATTTCCCCTGCTTCTCTGTCTCTGTGTGCTGCTCCTCTGCTGTCTGTGCGTCTGTGTGACCGAGGGCGGGGCTGAGCTACACACACACACACATGCAGAGCAGAGAGGACACAGCGTGTGCTTCGGCTGCATTCACACCAAATCTGGCAATGTTGCATCTTCCCGCAGGGATGTGCGGAGGTGTGGGCATGTTTATTTATGCTTTAGAACGTAACCACCGTGAAACAATCAGACAATGTTTTATTTATCTGATTCGCGGCTTTGTTCTCTCTCTCTCTCTCTCTCTCTCTGCTCTCAGCTTGCTCTGGTGTCGCTGAGCCGGGGAGGAGGGGCCAACTTTGAACGCTGTGTTTACAAACACCACCCGACAAATCCTGCATAGTATACCTTTAAAGAGAAAAAAGCAGGTAGAAATTTCAAACAAAAATAAAGTGTGGAGAGGTGCATTATCATAGTGAAGAAAGATTTTAAAAAACTCAGGAGACACACAAATATGACTGTGGACAGCGCCATTTATGTGACATCTTTAATAAATAAATACATAAAACACAAACTATTGAATAGCCGACTGATTGATTAAATGAAAGAATAAATTACAATATTGGAGCTTTTGATGCTGTATCACATTGAGTTATAAATGTATAATTACATTCACACATCATTTTTAGGTCTGTATGATTTGCAGAATGATCATGACAAAGGACCAAAACTGCTGTATCTCTAAAGCAGCTACTGATAAACCGATCTATTCTTTAAGGACAGTTTTTTGTATTAAAATGTCACATTCTGGCATATCCAAATGTCAACTCCCAAGGTTGCCTCTCCATCTGTCTAGCCTTAGTGGTGCTTTTGAAATAAAAGTGATTTTTTTAAAATAGTTAATATTGAAGTACATTTAGAGCTAAATCAAAAGTATAAAATTGTCTGATCAGAAGGTTGGCAAATGAACTCCCTTTCATTCATTTCATATGTCTTTGAGAAAATAGTTATTGATGTTTTTTTCAGTCTTGCAAAGACGAAGTGTGACTGGCATTTGTAGGGGAGATGTAAAGGGCATTATAATATGATGGATGGGCCAGTTGAGATATAGCTGTAGATGCTGATAAGATAGCAGAACAGCAAAGCAGAGTCTCTACATTTTCTCAGATCAAACATGTGACTGGAAAGGGCTACGACAGGTGTCTCTGACAACCCCGTGCTGCCTGTCCTCAATGTCACCTATCAGCAGCGCTATCTGATTAAAACTAGCCATTCACAGTCTCTCTTGGCCGTAGGTACAAGCCCTCACTCTTTCTCTCACCTGATCACCTGATCATACGTGCATGCAAGCTCACACACACAGACACACAGACACACACACACACACGATTGCTGAGAGGGACAGTAGTGGGGGCATACAGTACCTTGCGTGTTGACTGGGTTGGTGGTGGGTGTGGGGATAGTAGTGGGAGCATCTAGATGAAAAGAGTAAAAAAAATAAAGAACATGTATAAGAAATAAAGAAAGACAAGAGTAAAGAAAGGCAAAAGTCATTGAAGATGAGAAGCTGTACTACAAAAATCATAACATGCACATGTTTTAGCTACTGTGGTGAGAGAATAAGAGTCCATGCTAACATGCTGATGGCAGTTCAATCTTAACCACAAATAGTGGCGCTACAGGAAAAGTCAGGGGACCATTGAAGTATTTAGTATAGACTATCTGGGAAACATGAATGTGTGGACAAAATTGTGTGCAAATCGATTAAGTAGATACCCATACCTTTGGGATCACCAAAGGTATGAGGATCCATCCTCTGGGAACCATGAATGTCTGTACAAAATTATGTCATGACAATCCATCCAGTAGGCTACTATTTGAGACATTTCACTAAAAAAAACACCCTCATGGTGGGACTACATCAGGGGATCACCAAAGTATTTAGCATACATCATCTGGGAACCATGAATGTCTGTACAACATTTCATTACAATCCATCCAGCAGTTGTTGAGATATGTCAGTCTGGACAAAAATGGCTGACCGACTGACTGACAGACCATCATTGCCATCCATAGAGCTCTGCTGCTAATGTGGCTAAAAATACTAAAAAGAGAAAGATGCTGATATTTCATTGTACTGCATGGGGGTTGTATTATATTTCATTATAAACTATTGTATTTCTTTTTTATACATTTGGTAATTAACTATGAATAATAATGACTGGCAATCATGGAAAGGTATTGCTATTGCTATTTCCCAGAGTCTCTCTCAATAATTAAGTCAAACTGCAAATTAAACCACTCTGGTGGTCTCCCGCTGCAGCACAGCAGAGCCCCGAGCAGCATCCTCCGCCCCACACTGTACTGATTAGGCCTGTCACTAACCCCCAAACAAAATAATCAGAAAGACAAAATGGAGGGCAATTCAGGTATGCAATGGTACTAAGTAGGGCTGAAAGCTTCCTCATCAGGGGAATATATGCCTAGCTCTGGTGCAGGGGAAAGATAGCACGACCCCTTGCTGTGGGAGAGTCGCAGCAGGGGAAATTGGCTGGCTGTATCCATGCCTTTACTGTCTGCACTCCATCAAAAGACAGCAGTGGGGGACCACACACTCCCAAACTAATGATAAAACATCAAGGACAGCATAATGTTGCCGCCGGGGATGGAGTGTATGGCGGAGGTGGTGTTGATGGTGGTAGGGGGGTATCAGGGTATCAGGAAGAGATTTTCCTCTGACAGTATTTGAAGAGGGGGGGTGGGCTAGATTTCTTTCCCTGTGACCGAAGGCAGTCTGATAGCTGAAATGTAGGTGTCTGGAAGAGGGAAATTGGCCATTCAGGGAAGAGGGTCTTCACAAAGACCGGGATAGGATGTGGCACATATAATATCCAACCGAACAAGAATTCTCCATGGGCAATTTCCAGGCTGGATGACTCTGGGCTCAGCATTATGAGGGCTGAAATATGAGTGTATTTTGGAGAGGCCATATTTTCAGGGAGCATTTGTATCAGTGAAGAATTTGATATGAGAAAATTTAACCATAAAGTGAACCAATGTAGGAGAAATTGTTTATCTATGCCTGCTTAAACCAGCTTGCCAACACAACAGCAGGGTAGATATTTTGCTTTTCGTTTGTCTATTTACTTTTGCTTAAAAATTCCTTTTACATGAAGTTTTATAAAGGTTTCCTTCAAATACAGCAGAAATATTCTGCAAAAAAGGTTATTACTGTACAATTAATCTAATTAACTAATATTAACAATAATCTAAAAGCATATGTGGTTCAAAGTTATCCTCACTATGCTGCATATTTGATGAAATCAGTGTGATTCAGTTTCACAACAGCCTTTCATAAAACAGCAAGATCCATAAGTCCTGTCAGCTCGTGTTATGTCAAAACCCTGAAAAACCTCAAATTTCCAGTGGCTTGTGAATCTTTGACTTTTTGTCCATAGAAGATTTATAGGTCAAAGAGTCAACTGCGGGGCTAAACCGTGGTGGTAAAGGCGGCATTGTTCTCCTGCCAACAGGCAGTATGTGTGAGTTATAGCACCAGGTCACCTCTGAGAGAGAAAGGCCTCTCTCTGACCAGCTCTCCCCCTTGCCAGACACCAGCCAGGGGGCACATTTTACAGCCCGCTGCAGACACACCCTCGCGGAGAACAGCGTGACAAGCCTCTTTCGACCAGCCACATACAATAAATGCACCACAATAGAACTTGATTTGACGTGGATTTACATCGGCCTCACACCTGTCCGGGCTGTCGCACAGTGAAAGGTCATTACTCTCTGTGAAATAGGAAGAGCCAGAAGGACTAGCATCGGTGGAGGGTGGCAGCAGGATGAAAGAGAATTGATGGACGATTCAGCTCGGCTTTATATCAATAATGCTCGCAAGAGAATATTATCAAGGACAAAACAACTCGTTAAAATAAAGCTATTTGTTGCATGCAGTTGGTTAAACAAAAGGCGTTTTTTGACAGGTATATGATGGCTTTAAGGGAGAAAGAGCTCATAAATTACAAAACAAAACAATTACAATAAACGACACATAAGAGAAGAAAGATGCTAATTTTGCAGAAAAATATGAGCCTGAAGTTAATGGTTGGCATGGGAGTGGTGGATTGGTGGATGGTTGGGGTTGTGCGTGAAAAGCTACACAGAAACAGCACGAGGCTATCATGCTAGGACCAATCTATGTGCAGAAACACACACTAATTAAGTCACTGTAGCAAGCATGATTAGTCTGGGACAACAAACCCTCATATGGACCACAACATGATTTGGTCTGGCATTAAATCCTCCAGAAAAAGAGGAGTGGGAGTCGCAGACATAATTATATGCGGTTATGAGCACCTTTTACCAATCTCCTGTGTCTCATTATTGCGAGCTGAAGTCATACACACATTCAACACTCGCTCACAAGAGATTCAGTGTTAATGGAAATTGGCAAAATATGTGGATAGGAAGTTACTAATTGAAGAAGTCATGGCCAAAGGCAACAACATGGATAACATAGATACTGTAGGTAAAGAGGATTGTTTTATTCTGGACCAGAGAACATCAGCTTCCCATTTGCTTTTCATTAATTCATGCAACTGTTACAGTATGGGAGCAGCATGGAGCAAATGATACATGAATTTAACAGCAGCAGACACACATCATTCATGACCTTTATAATACCTGCAGGCAATTCAGTGAAAACTTCTGAGCAATTAGAATATTATATTATTATTTTAAAGATCTGTCTTCAAGAATATAATAAATTTAAGCATTTTTTTTACACATTGTTCATAAAATACTACATATAAGATTTATTGAAAGGTGAAGTAAGGCAACTCTCAGTTGCAAAGGAATCTTTACACAACACTTTGAATTTAGTCATGATAGCTTGAATAAGTCTGCCTTGAGTGAGCTATTTGCCGGCATATGCTGTCCTTTTGTTTGGGAGTGATCATTATGGGCCCATTGGGAACAAGCAGATGTCATCATCTGCCTAGCAGAGCACAATGATGAATAACCATGGGGCTGCAGAGTTATGGGAATCACAGGAAACCTATGTCAGAGTGACAAAGTCACACATGTCAGCTGGTGAAACAAACACATTATTTCTCTGAACATCAGAACCACCAGGACCTACAAGAACTGCTGAACGTCAGACATATGATGATGTGAAAATCAGTATGTTCCATTAACTGCTTCCTGGGATTTTTTTTAGTAACCGAAAATATTTCAGCGATGAAAAACTAGAATACCAGTGCTTTTACAAATGCTTTGTGCCTTAGAGATTTGGATTAGCGAGCTCCTACTGTGTTTGAAGTCCAGTTTAAACCACGCACAGTTAATTCTTCCTGCAAATTCAACACATCATCAACAGCACTAAAGCATTCAGGAGGCTGTTATTTCGCAAATTCTGAAAGTTTCCAGGTGTGGAAATTCAGTCCCAGGTTTCTGTTCTCTTACATAGTCAAAATCCTGCATCCAAAAACACTCATTTAAAAACACTGTTTTTCTTCTTAATGTCTACTGACTCTGCTTGCAGGTTTTTTCCAAGACTATGCCTTTCCATTACAAACCTATTCACCGCCTCCCCTACAATTGTTAAGATTGCATTGACGTTAAAACCATTACACGCGCATTTATTTTCACAAACGCATATTTTCAACAACTGTCATAAACATTTGCTCATCAGCCTGACAAACAAAGAAAAAAAAGAAAAAGAAATGTTACACTGCTGGTCTTTGACACATAGTTCATGGCTGTCAAGGCGACCTAAACAAGCCAACTGGGTACTTATCAAAACAATATCACCAGTCTGAAACCTGCAATCGTTTCTCTCTCACAAAATCCGCAACAAGCCCATTTTCAACAACAGCTTTGCTTTTAACATAATACACTGCACTTCAACTCCTCTCGTCTGATCCTGCTGCTCACATGTTAGGTTTAAGCATGAGTGTTGTTTTCAGCACCCAAATCTCACAATCTGCATCAATGTGTGATGAATCAGATATAATGGTATGCTTTTGTACTATTGCATAACCCACCAGGGTTTTAAATGGAGAGAGGTGCCCTATTTTCAGTGTGGCCATGTTTAAAACATATACAGACAAATCACAAAGTTTTATTCATAATGACTCATTCCTCAAACAACCAAAAGTATGGACACGGGCTATAAATAGAATACATGGAATAATTTTTGGGATACATTCTCACTCAAGTTAACACTAATCAGCTATTTGCTAGCCAGATCAGTTCTCACAGATATAATTACATGCTAAAAAATAAGAAGAATTATAATAATAAAATTGATCATTCCTAAAGATTCAGGAGTGCATGACAAAGTATCGTGTACAGCTTAGCTTTGATGCACTTCTGCTGCATCAGAAACTTGTTCTTGGTCATGTATGGGTGTCTGTTATACATTATATACAGCAGTAATACATATAGGTATAAGGGTAAGCTGAGATGCAGCAATTAATCATACTGTGTCTTAAATTTTGGCCATCAGTGCATCTTAGATATTTCAATCATGCAAAACACTGCTAGATATCAATGTGTTGCTGAGAAAGCAACTTCAAGAAATATTACTCTTCCTTTAACATGACATTTGTTTAGTTTAAGCTTTTCAAGTAAAAAAAAAAACATCCATTCTAATGTTCAAATTACAGATTAGAGATGCAGAAAAGAATATTTTGTACAGACTACTTGAGAGTCTATAGAGCAGATTCACCCTCATTCCTGGTGTTGGGTATGGTCACTGGCAGACAATGTTCTTGGCTCACAGGAAGAAACAAATTGAAAATTGGGAGTGAAATACAAAACACTCTTCTAAACAGCAGGGAGCAAGTGCTCCAAGGAGAGAAAGCTAAACTCACCAACAATGGCTGCACCTGCTGCAAATTTATTTTTCCCCCCTCGTCCTCGTCACCTCTGCCAGCCACCAAAAATAGGAAATTAAGGTCCGAGGAAGTGTGTACATCACTGACATCACGTTACATGATTTCTAAACTTCAAACAGTTCCCTCCTGCTGTTCACCCCCTTGGGGATTCAAGTGCAAAGATGCCTGGTGCACCTTTTAAACAGTCGAGTTGTTTGCGAAACAGTTTAAACTTTTTCAGATTATGTGTGATTGCAGCTGAGTGAATTCACTGGCCTCCCTTATTTTATGTGTCTGTCGTTTAGTTTTTTTTATGTACATGTTATTTATTTTATATGTTTGGCTTAATTCTATGTTTTATTAAATGGTGAACTGTGGATTTTGATGTGCTGAAAATGAGTGTGCCATGTGTGACAGTCATGTTTTAAAACCACCACCACCAACATCATCCCAGTCCCCAAAAGGAGCCAAGTCACTTGTCTGAATGACTACAGGCCAGTCGCACTCACTCCAATCCTAATGAAGTGCTTTGAGAGAGCGGTTCTGGCCCACATCCAGACTAATACACCTGAGTCACTGGACCTCCTGCAATATGCGTACTGCCCCAACAGATCCACACTACCTCTGCAGCTCTGCACATAACCCTCTCCCACCTGGGAAACAAAGATGCTTACATCAGAATGCTCTTCATCGATTACAGCTCAGCCTTTAATACAGTCCTCCCCCACAAACTCACAAACAAACTGTACAACCCTGGCCTGAACCCTACTATCTGTGACTGGCTGCTAGATTTCCCTGGCAGACTGCAATCTGTCAGAGTTGGAAATCTAACCTCAAACAATGCGATGATGAACATTGACACCCCACAAGGATGTGCCCTCAAGCCCCATGCCCTACACATCTACGACTGTGTCGCCTCACACAAGGACAATGCTATGCTGAAATTTGCTGACGACGCCACAGTCATTAGTCTGACCACTGGGGGTGGCGAAACGGCATGCGGGAGAGAGGTGGCAAGTCTGGTGACATGGTGTGACAACAACAACCTCGGTCTCAAAACAGATAAGGCCAAGGAGATGATAGCAGACACGAGGGAGGAGAGGACACCTCATCAACCGCTGACAATCCGTGAGTCTGATGTGGAGAGGGTCGGCAGGTTTAAATTCCTGGGTGTCCACATCAGTGATGACCTCACCTGGACATGTAACATCGCCCAGCTGGTCAAGAAAACACAACAGTGGGCGTACTCTCTAAGGAGACTGAGGAAATTCGGCATGTCACCGAGGATTCCCAGCAGCTTCTACAGTTGCGTCATAGAGAGCATTTTGACCAGCTGCATCACTGTGTGGTATGGGAACAGCACCGCCATGGACCGCAAACGCCTGCAGAGAGTGGTAAAGACTGATCATCAGGGTGCCCCTACCATCTCTGCAGGACATCTACCACCGGAGAGTCCATAACCTGAGCCTGCAGCATCATCAAAGAATCTACCCAACAGATTTTTCACACTTATGCCCTCTGCCAGGAGGTACAGAAGTGTGAAATGCAGGACCTCTAGGCTGAGGGACAGCTTTTATTCTCAGTCCATCAGACTGATCAACAGATCCAATCCACTGCCCCCACCCTAACCCACCTCTCTCCTCTTTATATTTTATTTATTTTCTTTTACTTTTATACTTTTCATTTTCTTTACCTCGTGTTTCTTTGATAAACGGCATTCAGAGTGGAAGGCAAAGGAAGAATGTCATTGTACAGGGAAACCTGTTTTAACTGTGAATATGACAATAAACGCTTTGACTTGACTTGATGTTTAGCTAAAAAGAAGCTTCAGTGAGGAGAGGTTCAAAACAAGGGGAACAAACTGTCTGCGGCATTTAAAGTCTAGTCCGGGGAGAGATGGTCCCTCTATTGCCCTTTACTGGTCGGCTGCAAAACACATTGAAATTCCAGCCACTTCAATATCAGTCAACAGAACCAAAGTCCATCTTCACTGTGAAAATATGAAGTCAAATTTCAGCTACGAGACACAATAGTCATAGTCAATTGACTTATAATGGTTTTTTTTTTTGTTAAAGATCCCCACCAAACATGTTTTAGGACATATAAAAATTCTCTGTTCAGAATAATAAATTGTGTCGGACATGTTTTTCTCTGAAAAAATGTTCAGTTACCTATCTTCTCCTTCTCCAGTCATTGAATGAGAAATCTATGAATATGCAAATATTGTTCATTTCAAAAGTTTAACTGCTGGACACAACATGTCTCCTACTTTACTGAGAACAATGTATGTGCACTGGAGGCTTTAAGTTTCCACATCACATTTGTGTAAGTTTCATACTGGACCACGGATTGGCTCCAAACTAGTTGTGATGTCACAAATCATGATGGTAGGTACACGCCTTAAACTCTGATTTAAGGTGAGCACAAAGAAACTTTACTCTTTCAGCACATGAATGTGAAAACTGGCCTCTAGTGTCAAACTCTGCACATACATCATTCTACACAGTGAAACTCAAACATCCAACTGAAGGAACAAGAAGAAAAAGTAAATTTTGAGTGGAGGAGGACTTTAAATAATTGTGCTATTAGGAACATACTCCATGAATTCACAGGTGTGTGTCTGCATAATCCTGCATTTGGCTGGCACTGTTGAGGTGTTGAGGTTACACTTCCCTCCACTGAAATTGCAGCATACTCAGCCCTGAAAAAGGATGTGATAACATGGCTCATGTCTGGGCAATAAATGAATATTCAGCAGTGACCACAGACTGTAAACAGTGTATGGGAGTGATGCTGTGGTTTGTAGTCTGGTGCTATCATTTTGTACAAAACAAGCAGATGGTATATTGCTAGAATAATGACTTGTCCATTCTCAAACATATTGCATCAGTGTTTCTAGTAGCCAGCTGTGCAAATCCACCACTCAAAGTTGAGTAAAGGTCAACTCTGACCTCTGACCTCAGGCCAGTTTATTCTTCAAACAAATGTTGACCAAAGTGCTTTACAGAGAGATTCAGTAAGAAAATAAACAGGTAAATGACTTTCACAGATTAAATTAAAACAATTGTGTCATCATAATAATAATTAAGGAGACTCAAACACTGTGTTGAAAAGATGGGTTTTAAAATGGATTAAATATTGGCAACAGATTGGGAAGGTTCCACAATCTGGAACAGTAGCAATGAAAAAGGCTCAATAACACCAGAGTCCGCTGGAACTGGCTGAAGGTCGCACCGAAACACATTCTTAAATTTGTCAGTAGTATGGACTTTGAGTGAATGGGTGAATGCGACCATAGGCTTCCTCTGGGTCTGCTATTTGACCATAACCCTTGCCAATATAGGCTGTTTTTATCCTACAGGCTCTATTTTTCTGCAGCACAAACTCTTGCTTCAAAAATATAAATCTATAAAATCCCACTTTCATGGGTTTCTCGCAGGCTGGGCCAAAGTCAACAGCAACTTTATCCATTACTTTCTACTCTTGTACGGTTCAAGCTCATCACGCATTAATAGTACAGCGGCAGCTCAAATCTAAAATATAAAATTGAAGCTCTGTGGATTTGTCAAATGCAGCCATCTTCTGTGATTTTAAGCTCCCTGTTCCTCTCAATAATGACTTACATCCATATATGTTTGAAATGTGATTCTGTTTGTTGCACAAATGCTGTAGTAAATCCTTATCGCTCCAATACAATCCACTGACTGCGAAAGCTACTGTAGGCAGTTAAGTCTATAAACCTTTCTCTATCAGCAGTAGAGACTGTCTCCTGGTGTAAAAGAGTGATGGAGGCATTTGAGCATCAAGTGCAATGAGGCGTAATGCATACCATATACATAGAGGATGTAGTCATCGTAGGCCTCTCCCACAGCATTGGAGGCCACGCAGCGATAGGTGCCGTTGTAAGACTTGTTGAGGTTCTCGATGTAGAGATCAGAGCCGGTGACCACAGCGTGAGGCGGCACATCCTCGTCTACTCTCAGCCAGTTGATCTGATGGGGACTGCAGAGCACAAATACCACACACATTACTCAGGCGCTGTCTATCCACGCCAGAAATCTGAAATAAAGGTCAAAACTGAGATTGTCTGAGGAGGGCCATTGGTAGGCCCTGTCTAATGATGTACTTTATACAGCATGCTAACAACTGGTAACATTTAAATGGTACAATGAAATGTAAAGGTTAAGGGGGTGCTCAGACCGGCAGAAAATGGATAAAAAAGTAGAAAGTCTGAAAAACTGAATAGACATTTTTATTGTGTTTTGAAGTTCTGAAGTGCAGCCACCTGTGTGTGTACTCACTGTGGTTTTCCTTCTGCGATACACGTCAAATCTAGATTGTCACCCTCTCTAGTTAATCCTTCAGGATATGTCACCACAATCTTCACTTCTGGTTTATCTGAAAAAAAAAAAAAAGATGGATACTGACAATGCTCCTGTGTCATATGTTACAACTAGAAAGCCTTTTCCCTCATACCTGCAGCCAAAACTAAAATTATTATTGCACTCTACAGCAAAGCGCTGGGAGAAACAGAATTCTAAATGAAAGCAACACAGCCAAGAGTGAAACATAGAAGAGGATAAAATGATTATCCTATGCGCTCAGTCGACATCCAGTCAGTCTACAGTACCTTACAGCAAAATGATTTTTTCACCTTATCAGTGCTAGCCAAAGATTACCAAAATGTCAAGCGGTTCCAGTCAAGCTTTCTCTTTTTCCTTGAAAGGTCAGACAAAACAGTTGTCTACCTGAAAAAAATGAATATTCTACACATACTACAAAGGGGTACCTTAACCTTTCTTTGATGTTTAACAGTGTATAGCAGCCTGTATTACCTCTTCAATCAAACCACCATTTAAAGAACACCTAAACATCATTTGACACCTGAGCAAAAGTTTTTATCCGCTTGTTGTGACTGTATCTCATGGGACAAGACACCACAAGGCTGTAAAGATTTGAACGCCGGGGCTTCATGATCCGTAGATAAGTGTCGAAACAAAACATACAGTGCATCTATGATATGGTGGTCAGAGAATACACACCTGGACCCCATTTCACAAAAGCATCCAAGATGATCTTAGCCCACAGACTTAAAATAGGACTAAGACCATCTTCGCCTCAAGATGGTTTTGGGAAACAGGACTTTGCACAGGCATTGCTAGGATGGGACCAGATTGGGCTATAGCCTTCCCGGGAATTATAGTAGCCCCAAAAATAAATTACCAGGCAGCTGATGGTAAAAATCTCCATCTGACTTCCTTTGTTCGGCTTTTGTTTCTCCCGTTCTCTAGTTGATCTGGACTGTTCCAAAAGCGCCCCCAATTGCCCCAAATAACCCAAGTAAGAAAAATTCTCTAGTGATGCCTATGAAGTCTTGGCTCTATTTCTAGGCTTGAAAAAGTACAGTTTTAGGTCACTCACACAGCACTTCCAAGTGTCTTTGAGCCACGAGGTCCTTTACAGCTGGGTGGTCAATGATGCAGTCCACTGGCACTCCATCATCCTCTTTGGTGACAGAAAATCTTACCCGGCTGGTGACAGTAAACATCCTGTCATACGTCTCCTCAACTGTTGTCTCACCTAGAAAAACCATCACAGACAGGAGGAGGAAAAGTTAACAGCTAAAAAAAACAAATGTCAAATCCTGCAGCAGCACAACCTGCACTGGCCATAATGAGCAAATAGTCATAGCTATTAAGAGCACATTACCTGTCAAAGTTGAGTGCTTTCAAATGGCATTTACATTTAATTTATGATTCAGCGATGTGGCGCCTGAATGAGACTTTAGAGGATTCAGGCGAGCCTGAAGCCTTCGATTCTGACAAGAGCAGCAAGGAGCGGGTGGGTCATATCAGTCTGATTATGAATGCTTCTGCATCTTGAGGGCTGAGTATTGTTGGGGCTAACCCTGCAGTAATCTGCTGCCCACTAGGCCCTAGGCTGTCAGAGGGGCATTCATTTAGAGAGCATTACAATGCCACAGGGGCATCGCATTAGCAGCAGTGCTGAGTGTGATGGTTTACTCGCACTTAATGAAGTGAGGAAATAATTACAGCCCCACTCTGACCTGCAGCACACTTCCATTTCAGCCTTGTCACAGGGGAGCCCGACTGGACTCAGGGAGGGCAAAACACTGTTGTTCCACAGTTGATGATCACCAATACACACATATGTGGCCTCTTGATGGATATTAACCCCGAGTAACATACACCCACCCACCCAAGACCTGCCTACATAAAATTTAAAGTACTGGGGTTGGTAAGTGGTCAATGCGCTTGAGGGTATTAAATTTGACCACTCTGCCAACTGCGGTGAAAGAACAGGCTGTTTAAAAAGCACACGGACTGTTAAAGACGAGGAAGTACTGTATGTAATAACCGTAACATAACAGCAGCAATTAAAAGTATAACAGTGTGATGAGAACAAATAAAAACGATGGCTTTCAGTTTGAAAAAGTGGCCATCTTGCTATTTTGTTACAGAATTAATCAGATGATAGACAACAGTTTATTTATTAAAGTTCAAATTCTGTGAAACCAGAAATTAGCAAGTTTGCAGTTATGGATTTGTTCGTCCCCTGTAAGCTATTAACTGTGTTGTAGCATCTAAGTGATTTGATTTCACTTCAAAAATTACTGCAAGCATTGATTTTACACGCAGCAAATCAGCACCAACAATTAAGTTCAGTTAAACTAGAGTGCTGTGAGTGGTGGTCATCATCAAATGAAAACAGAAATTAGTCTCTATTCTAAAGACCAAACTGCGCCACAAGGTAACCTTTTTAAGGTCGATGAGGACGTTTCCTAGCACACCTGGTTTATAATTAGGTGAAGTGGAGTATAAATTGGAGGGGTGTGGTGATTAGTCATTGTCCTCTCAGCCAGTCACAATAATTGTCTCGCACCGTTTAAAAATTGGTGCCAATCAGAGCGGTGCATTATTTAAACGACTCAACAGAAGGTGACGTCCAGATCTGCTTCTTCAAAATAGATAAATAATATTGTTGTCTTATTGAAACTTCAGGGTGGCATAGAGCAAACACATTATCTCAATATTAATAGAGACCACGGCATAAAAAAGTATAGAAAATCACGCATAAAATAATCAAATACATAATCAAACAGATGTTCCACTGATATGCATTACATGATACTAAATATATCTGTCAAACAGAAACTTTAATGACAGTTTTTAAATTACTCGCTCGCTCAGAATCATAAATTTGAAAGCCTGAAATTTGTAGAATGATACTGTATGATCATATTATCAAAATATGATTTCACTGAAATTCCCACAGCACTGAAGCCAAAGGCACATAACATGTTTTTAAAGTCTAATTTACATTTGTGGAGTTATCACAAGCCCAGTCATGTATAATGACTGATTATCTACAACTACTGACTGTTGTTGTAAGCTACAATAAAATTTGTGCAATAGAAGTGAAAAACAAAAATCATCTCTAGAAATGTGTGGACGACACCATCACTGCTGATAAAAAAAAAAGACTTTGGTCTATTCTCAATGTAATATCAAAGAGCCTGTTTGTCTGCATGGAAGTCCCACGTCAATGCAAAATACCAAACAGACAGACAAAACACATTTCAAGGTCAAGAAAACAGAATTGCTTCTACTGGTCTTAGAACTGGCATGAAAAAAGAGCTGTTAATCTATCTGACATCTAATATCAATTATTTTTGGTCATGATTCTTCTTACAAAATAATTTTAATATAAAAAAAAAAAAACATTTCAAAACTTCTGAGAGTTCTGAGTCAAGTTTTGAAGATCAGACTCATACAGAGCCAATATCAATGTAGAGGCCAACCAAACGCTTGTCAATTATCAGTGTCACCAAAACCCAGATGAGGAAAACAACTGCGCATCAGGTCGTGGAAAGGACTCAAATCTGAATGCAGAGGAGATTTGAGTGTTGCAGCAGAGATGTCAAATCAAACGCTCTTGTGAGCATCAACCTCTGATCAATCCCAGTGCAATCAAGCATAACCTCTTCTCAGGGTGACACTTTCCTCAGTCAGTTCCTCACCCGAGTCTTCTGCCTGCCAACACACTGAAAAGCAGATCAGGCTGTGATCATGTGCTTCCACAGAATATTGCTATAACTGTGGTATTAGTGAAGCAGGCTGCAACTCGGATACTATGTGTAAATGCTAAACTCGCTTAAAACTACATCCAATTAATTAATTAAGAAATCATTATGTAAAATTTTGATTAACATCAAACTTGAATATTACTTTTAAAAGATGGATTGATTTACTTGTAACAAAAGCAGCTCTTATAAAATATACTGAACTCAAGGTTAACTTATTTGCTTTTTCCCATGTTTTTAACCACATCACATGACCTTCTTCATGTGAATGGAACTTGCTCAGAGGTCAGAGAAGGTCATGGGATTTGGTCAAAAGCTCTGGAAAAGGCCTTGAATTTAGAATATTACTTATTATCACATACTGTATATGTGTTTTAAAGGTCAAGTATTAAACTGCAAACTCAAACTCCTACAATATTCAAAAGTATAAAATTTAAAGCAAAAGTGAAAAAAGTGAATAAAGCTTTTATTTGATTGCCAAAAGGATTTTTCCGGAATACAAATTGTTGCCGTCATCCGAAATCTTTCAAAGCTGAATTTCAAATTGCAGCTTTAATAGCGCATTTAAAAAAAAAAAAAAGATTTGTGTAAATATCATGATATTTTAAGTGTTTTTCAGCAAAATCAAAACTGTATATTTCTAATTGAATTAAAAACACAAAATACAAGGTCTACTAACTTTTCTAATGAAATCTCCTGAATGCACTTTCACATGACCGCATGCAAACACATAATTCAAATGCAGCTGGCTGAAGGAACAAATCCCTCATCATATTTTAGCAACAGTAGCAGACAAGCCAGGCTCCACTACATTTAAATAACATCGTAGCTGTCATTTATGCTAACAGGCATTTTCGCCACCTCGTGTGTCGACTCTTTCTCAGGCCAGAGCCCATCAGTCCCGTACCTGCCAGCATGATAAATGGTTGCTAAACCAATTTGGCCAATTTCAAAGTGTGTTTAAATTAGCCAGCAGATTTCTTTCTTTCCATTACGGCTGTCTTGCCTGCACACAGACGTAAGACAAACATGATCACAGAGATTCCATAAAACTTGTGTGATGTGTGCTTTTTAATCTCAATACGCGCAAGAGCTAATGAATTGTTTAGCACTTGCATAATGAGCAGTGATTTGTGTTTCCTGAGGTACAGGAGGACGTGACTCCGTGTCTCCCTTTATGTATCCACTGCCACTATGGATTAGCCCTGCTCTGCATGTCAATGGCATTTCACTGATCTAACCATCATGTTGTCTCTCCCTCCCCTACACAGGACTCAACAACTCATAAACAGAAATTGACTTCGACTCCTGTAGGGAACACTGGAGGCACAGATGGCATTTAGCTTCAGATTCGCTCTTGTCTAAATATTTCATCTCTCAACAAGCCAAATGAATCTTCTCCATTCTAGTACATATATAATTTGACAACAAGCCCAGAGATATCCACTCTGTGTAAATACAATATGACTAAAATGAATATCTCCCCTTGCTGTACAATAAGTACATAATGAATAACTGATGACCCCTAATCAAAACTGAGAGGTAATAAGGATTTTTCACCACCCCAGATCATATACCCCTCTCTGCAGCAGCCTACAGCAGGTCGAAGGTGCTGAAATGAAGAATGAGATGTGCAAACATGACTTCATCACCATGTTCACCATGTATAGATGGCTTCAAGTAAATAGAGTAGATTTAGGGTTTTCTACTCTTAAAACAATAGAATTTCACCAGCAGTCAAGGTGTAAATGTTCAGAGTAAATATTTAAGCAACTTCAAAATCTAAACAAGCATCTCTGAAATGAAAATTACAGTATGGAAGAGCCTTTAAAGCAAATGTTTTGTAAGATTTATGAGAAGCATAACATGGGGCTGGATTGCAGCTCTCGCAGCAGTGAATGCATAGTTTGATCATTACATGTTGTTGCTGAGCAAGCAGCCCAGGCTTATGGACGGGATTTTGCACAAGGATAAAAATAGAAAGAAAGAAAGAATGCACCTCCTTCCTCCAGCTGTATATGCCAGGCATGATTATCTTCCTTCCATGGCACTTCCTATACATGTCAGTCAACATAATCAGTACAACACGCATTAATGTTTTAGAGAACTACATTTTGTTCACAGAGGAAGCACCTCCAGAGACCCGGAGTTGTAGGGAAGTAGACAGGCCTGGAGCGTGTGAGGCAAACTGGGGGAGGCTGTTATTCTACTGACCTGTCAGTTCTTCCTCCCCTTTCATCCATCTGATGGAGGCAGCTGGCTTGCTGCCCATGGCTGTGCAGGTGAGCTCCGTCTCGTTCCCCTCGCTGACCACATCCTCGTGGCTCTCGATGATTGGGCTTCCTGGCGGGACTGAAAGACACCGGCATGGCAACATACCGCATTTATACACACACTTATCCAAGGGGCCTCATGCAAGAAAACACTTGTGTTAAATTATTTCTTATTTCTCAACATTTTGTAGTCACCTATTCTCTCATATTTACACTTTCCTCTAAATTACTAAATTCAAGAGTGGGTGAGACCTGTTGTACAAGATATTTAGAGATATCACACTTATTTTACTTAAGAATTATGATGCCTTAATCTGAATGAAGCTCTGCGCTGTGCAAAATCTTCCTTTTACTCTTCGTTTTTTTTTTTTTGTGAATGAAACTTGCCCGCAGAGGCTTTTGTTGCAATATGGGGGCGTTGATTATGCTAATGATCACATCTCATTAATGCGCACCTTCTCATGAACAGGTGGTTGAAAACAGGTTGTGCAGTTGCTGTAAGAGAGTTTGCTGAATCCGACTTGGAACACTCACCTCACAGAAAAAAGTTTATAGTAAGACTAAAAAAATTGTATGAAGCTCAGTATTCTGCTATGCAAAAATTACATACTGTAAGCTTATGTGGTAAAACATGGTAGCATCTACTCAAAGTATGATACGGCACAGTTGTCCCTCATCCCTCGCACTAGTCATCGCAAAAAAACTTGCTGAACTCACTTGAAAGCAAAAAGTCAGTGGTGTGTTCATTTCAAGGACTCTTCAATGCAACCCTTGGTTCAGAAATACTGAAGCTAGGTTTCAATTGTACAACTAGAGTAATTACTTTAAAGTGCTTTTAATTCCTTTCAATCTCCCAGGATGTCTGCATGTATAATAAAGCTTAACTAGAGTAATTTCACTCCAAAGCATCAAAGTGTGGCACAGCTGACTCTCAATAGGGAATCGTTTCGAGAAGCCAAGTCAACATTCACTGGGATTCACAGAGTCAACACAGCTGCCAAAACCAACGCGGTCTGAGCCATCAGTTTCAGCATCTGCTCCTTTTCGTTATGCTGTTGAGCACCGCGAGAGCCTAATTGGCTGACATTTTGTTTCAGTTGCTAAAGATAACAGGATCAAATATTACTATTATGTCATATTCACTATCTATAATGGAGCGGAATACAATAGAAGTGCGCGGGTGTGTGAGGAGGGGTGTGAGCACATATGTGTGTTATGTGATCTTCACACATGAAACCCTCACACCTACCCAGGACAGTGATGTCTGCGTAGGCTTCCTGAGGAGGATCTGTGTAGAGCTGGCACACATAGCGTCCCTCATCGGAGAGTGACACATTGGACAGAGACACCCGCAGTTCGTTGTCAGAGAAATTCACCAGCTGGAACCGGCTGTCCTTCAGAGCTGTGGGGATACATGTGAGACAGAGACAGTGAGGATACAGAGTACAGGGACACAAACGTGAGACATGGAGTGAGAAAGCGAAAGGGATGTGGGGGGGCTGATGGGAAGCTGAGAGGGGTGAGAATGAGAGCGGGGATGGAAAAAGACGAAGGAGGAAGACAAAGGATAAAATGAGACAGAGATGGAGGGGTGGGAGAGAGTGGAGAGCTGCCCTTTTGTGGGCTTTCTCCTTAATTGAGTAAAAGAAAAGTGAGTTTCAAAATGATTCATACAAGTTGATTCATAAAGTAGCTTTACAGTCCACAGAGCACTCGCAAAGACAGGAAAGTGTGAAGAGTGCTCATGAGGACCCCTAACAAGCTAGGAACCCTTAAAATGGGCTGCTGCTGGTCATGGATGGATGCATCAGACTCTCATATTCCAGAAAAAGGAGAGGCATTCAAACATACATAATGAATTAAATCACAGTGCAGAGGTAGAGAGGGGTGGAGGCCTGCAACTCTAAATCAAAATTAGCCAAGAATCTGTATAGTAATGCCAGTATGGATTGGTTGAATTTTATTTTAATGTCGTCAAACTAGGTTAGCCATCTTCACTCTGCTCTTCATTTGAGTCAGCCCTCATCCCTGAGCACTCTTTTACATAAACAGCTATGGCTGATTTGATTGGGAGCCCTTTTGATGTTTTGACCTGCCTTCTTTATCAAGTCCTCTCTGCATCTGTCGAGCTAACAAACTCTATTCAGCTCCTGTTTAAAGCACGGGGAGTTTGTTATTCCCGTCAGGCTTTACACTTAGCATCATGATCATTACCCAAGGTCTTGGGGCAGTGTCAACATGAAATCTCATCCCCAATATAATTTGAGAGCTCTTTGGAAGTCTCTCCTCAAAGGGAAACAATGACACTGATGCACTTTGAGTCTCGCAGCACCTGCTTGGGAGGGAAATCCTTCACTTCTGAGACGCTGAATATAGTTTAAACGAGACAGTTTCATAACCGCTTACACAAGAGCACAGAGGGTAAACAGTATCTAGTATTTATTAGTTAGTGTTTAGGAATGTTTGCACCAACATATTTGCAACTAATAGTTATCATTTTCATAATCATTAATGTGCCAATTATTTTCTTGATTAATAATTTAGTCAATAAAACATCAGAAAATATGAGAAATATACCCATCAGAATTTCTTAAGTGCAAGTTGACAACTTGCTTGTTTTGGCCAACCACAGTCTGAAATCCACAAGTATTCAGTTTATTCTCAAGAAGAAAACCAAAACTAGAAAATATTCAGATTCGAGAGGCTGCAGCCGGTTAATTTTTGGTATTTCTGCTTTAAAAACGACTTACAAGATTAATAAATTATTACAATTTAGTGTATCTTGCCATATTTACATGTATTTTAATTTTAAAGAGCATATGGATGGACAAAGAAAGGAAAACTTCTGTTGGCTTTGGAATCCATTGTAATCAATAGAAATGGCGTGAACTCATGTTAACGTTTTTTAGATAACTTAACATGCACCTTTTACAAGTCCCTGAAAATGTGTTTTCCTAATCAGCTTCTTACTATGGTTGATGGTGTCCTACATAAACAGAATATTTTCTGCCAAAGTTAGAACAGTTTTGGTTACTTCACATAGGCGATTTCTCAATTTGTTCTTGTTTTGTTCTTGCTATTTTCACAGCTTTGAAGTGTGCGGGACTCAAGTTAGAAAATGCTGATATGAGATGAGATGTGTGAATATCCAATCACAGTTGTTGGTTGTTTGCTGATTTTGCCACCACTGTCAATCAAATCTGATCAAACAACACCAGCACAGTCCTGATACAGAGATTAGCAATTTTTAAACTCCTAACTATTAAGGATGTTTATTCAAAACTTGGTTGAACTGACATTTTCTTATTTAGTCATGACTATTTACTGTTAGAGAACAGAGAAATACTTAAGATTCCAAAACAGGTTTTCAGAGGCTTTAAACCTATGGGGATGAGTTATTTGGATAGTATTGGATAGCCTTTTGTTAGAATGTCACTTTTAACATTAAACCTTTATAATACAAAGTCAGACAACTCTTGAGGAAAACTGCAGTGAATATATAATGGTGTGATATTGCATCACCATCCATAGAGGTCCACTTTCATTGATAAAAGCTAATTTTTCCCATTTCAGATGACAACTCTGCCAAATTGCATGTCATTTTGCATATATATCTAGCAGAATAAATGGCTCATCCCAACAAGACTCGCTCTGCCTCTACCTATGGCATAATTCATCTTTATTTGCTGCAACAGAAATTATTTACCCTTCACTGGTACTGTAAAGCCCTTATCGTTTCAGTATTTGTGTGCATATCTGTTTCTGTGGCTGCCGCTTCACTTCTAACTGCTGTTCTTGTAGCTCCTGGTGTGTCTCTATGTCGCTGCTGTTTACTTCCTTGTATACAAAGATCTGCCACTGTGTAGAGCGGCCCTGTTGACAGGTAACAATGCCACTGGCTGAGGGGGGTCCCCACAGAACCAGCAATCCTTTAGGAGCAGAGCCTACAATAGCGCTGCCATGGGGTTCACTAGACCCCATTACGAGGGACACAAACGCACAGCAGCAGCTGCCCAATAACAGTCTAGCCACCTGTCAGAAATCTGACATAAATTCAGATCTAATTGCAGATAAACAAAACCTTTTATGTTTTGTAATTGACATGGCACTGCATTGACTAAAGCAGAGAAAATGACATGTTTACAAGCCCACGTGGAGCGGCTCAATAAAGAGTGAAGAGGAAAAGGTTGTCTTAACCCCGTGGAAAGATTTCCTTGACAGTGCAGAGCTGATATTGATTGCTACCTTAGATGTAACAGCTAATTATTCATTGTTGCTCTTATAAACTTAAATGATCCTTTAGTCTATCTACTTACCTTGGTGTCAGAATAAATATTTTCAAGATGTAGAATACAACATGACCTGTGCTTTATATTAATCTATTCTTTTCTGCCATATTCTCAGGCAGCTTTGGGTATTTTGTACAAATATGACGAAGATGTGTACTCAACCTCCCCTGATGCTCTTCGCAAGTGAGAAAATGGAACACACATCTCGTTACCTAGACTTGTGAAATAACAGCTGGGATGCAATATAAACTGAAATGAAGGGTGTATCTCGTTCACCTTGAATCTTGGCTCAGATCCCAGATACAAAAGAGTAAAAAAGCAGAGACAAAAACTTGGTTCAAAGTAGAAGTAGCCCATATGCTCATGCATAATCATAATGTTCAATATCCTAATCTAAGAGATTATCGTAAAATCGAACAGTGACAAGGACACAAAAGTATTCCCATTATGGTAGCACTGAGAATTATCTCATATTAATCTTGCCGCAATCTGAGCTTAATGACTTGTGTTAAAGAGCCAAAAAGTCAAGGACAGATGGAATCACGTTTGCACAGACAATCTAACCCACAGCTAGGGCTGATCCTGTAGTGATATCTGATACCTTCAATGTAATGTTAAAACCAGAGAGATGCCTCTAGTACAGAACGCCTTGAAATGTGAAACCAACACAAAAAGACAAGTCTAGGAAAAAAAATAGAGTAGTTATTTATTTATTTTATTTGTTGGTTTATTTAACAGGGACAGTGCACATTAATAAACATTGCTGTAAATGCATGAGAGTTAGCCAAGAGGCTATTTTTCATCTGTAGTCCCCGGACAGATGTTACAGAGTCACCCTAAAAACAGAATATAAGATTTACTACAAAGTTACTGACATCATTTATAAGCGTGCAGAACAAATAAGAAGAAAAGAGAATATTAATGTTAATAAAAACAACATTCAGGACAACATTATACTACATTGTCAGGTACTACTTAAAATGTGCAACACAGAGGCTCATAATACAAGACATGCAGAACAATAAAACGAGGGATATTAATGTTAATAGAAATGTGGATAAATACGACCACATTGTGCTGCGCTGTTAAACACTAACTGAAACATGCAAAACAGAAGCACCAACATGAAAAGCATGCACAGTACATACTGTAAAACACATAAATCAGTCTGACACAATAAAGGCAAGACTGTAGCGGACTCTAAGGGACACAGTTCACCATAATCGGTGGTTCAACACAAGCAGTTATGTTAGGTTCTTTCTTTCTGTGTTGTTTTCCACTCACACTGACACAGTGACAGTCGGACACGTCCCTTAAAAAACAGTGTGTAACTATGGTAACAGGGGCTGCTTCTTTGTGACTCTTTCCACGGCTTGTGTTTAGCAGTGTTTTGGTTAGCGGTGTTAGCTGTGTGAACAATAAAAGACGCACACCTTTGTGAAGTCAAAAGAGAAGTTGTTCATCTCTCCTTTCCTGCAACTTCCACACTGGTGACCCCGACGTTTTGCCGCTGGACGTCTCCAGAGACAATCTCTTCACGAACATGGCAACAAACACAGTCTCCCTCAAGCTGCCCGAGTTCTGGGAATCATCTGCCCTGGCCTGGTTCGCCCAGACAGAAGCGCAATTTGCGCTTTGGGAGATCACCACGGATGCCACAAAATAGTATTATGTGGTGTCGGCCCTCAGGAGTTCAACAGCAACCAGAGTCGCGAGCTTCCTCAAACACCCTCTGGCGGAGGATAAATATGAAATGCTCAAGCCTCACCTGTTGAAATTCTTTGAACTGTCTGATGCTAAGCGGCTCTTCTCTCTACAAAGCCTCGGCGACAGCAAGCCGTCTGCACTTATGGACAGGATGCTGGATCTCATGAGGGAGCACAAACTGGACTTCCTCTTCCTCCAACTGTTTCTGTGACAGCAACCATCTCAGGTATGAGCTGCTCTGGCCAACACCGCCATCACTGACTGCAGGGCTCTGGCTGAGGAAGCTGATAAATTCTTCCTAGCCTGTGTTTTTACCACACAAAGTTTGGTCCCAAAGCCAAGCGGTGTCGTTCTCCTTGCAGCTTTGTCGCGTCGGGAAATGCCAGCGCTCAGTAGTGGCCATGAGCATCGGCTGAGCAGGCAGGCTGCTGTTCATCCAAGACACCATCTCTGGACGGAGGCTCCAGGTTTTGCTTGCTGTAATCCTTCCTCCTGTTCATACTGACCATTAGAAGATCCCCTCCAAACGCGCTTACATTGTGAGTGATGGGGGACAAAATGACAACGGACAAAACCCACAGTCGTCGATTTGAGCAAAAGTGTTTAAAAGTTTATCTGAAGATAATTTGAGGCTCCAGCTGTCTGAGTTATTCAAATAAAGTGTTCCACAGTTGCAGTTTTTCTAGCTATTTTCCTGTTAAGCTGCAGTGGAAGGATCATAACAAAAAGGGAATTTGGCACTAAAAAGACTAACTTTGAAAGATGCTCACTTGATTTGACTAATTTGGAAGGCTGAAACCTTCATATTAGCTTCAAATAAACTTAAATTCATTTTTGCACAGAGGGAGGACTGTGGATTTTATCCCCCACCACATTGTAAGTGCATTATGAAGGGATCTCTTAATGGTCAGTATGAACAGAAGGAATGATTACAGCAAGAAAAATGTGTTAATGTTCATTTGGGCACCTGACTATTGTTTTAGGACAGACTTGAAAAATTGTGAACCTATCCTTACAGTATAGAGCTGCAACTAACAATTACATTCATTGATTTATCCGCCGATTATTATTTTCTTGATTAATCACTTGGTCTGTAAGGCCAGAAAATATTGAAAAGCAATTTCACAGAGCCCAAAGTTGTTTTGTCTGACCAAGTCAAAAAACCAAAAAGATACATTTTACTATAGTTTATGACAAGTAAAAGTAGTAAATCCTCACCATGGAGAAGCTCAAACCAGCTAATGTTTAGGATTTTGATTTTAAAAAAATTGATTGTCATAGTAATTTCTGATCAATTTTATGTTGATTTATCAACTGATTGTTTCAGCACTACTTAAGTTTAGGTTAGTAAAAGTTAGAGTCTGGCGTAGACAACATAAGTAAATAATGTTTAATTGTGGGAAAGGCTTTGGTCATGGCTAATGATTAAAAAAAAGGGCTAAGAGTTCAGATTTATGGCTAAATTCCCAAGTTTTTGTTGCATTTTTTAAAAGGTATGCATGTATAACTACAGTAAATATTGTGAATGTAATGATTAAGTGGAATGGACATGTACAACATACAGTTTTGGTAATAACAAACATTAACATTTGCTTTCATTTTTATATTTACCATCCCCATATCTCTGCATTGTAGTAGGTAAGGAAAATGTTATCATTATTCATTGGAATGAGGCCCAAAACTATGATATTCTTGGTATAAAGCAGGAATTAAACCTAAAAGTTTTTTTTTCTTCATAAAACTGAAGTCATGCCACTTTTATACCATCCATCTATGGTGGAAAAGCATATTTTTCTTCAATTTTTGTACAGGACGTACGTATTTGCATTGTGAGACATCATGATTACTTAATGACACCAACATTGTGTCTGAGGCACTTACGTCTAACATCTTTGAAGTAGATGGTCTGTCTGTTGGGGTTGAGCAGCTGGATGACGGAGTCGTCGTTGTTCTTCACTCTGCAGCTGATGGTGGCCATTTCCCCCTCAATCACCGACACGTTGTCCGTCGCCAGGTTCTGACCTTCGACTTCATGAAACAGACAAATACAGAAAGGGAAAATTAAATTTAAAATGGGAGACAAGCACTCCTGTCTGGATATTTAAAGCCTATCAAATATTTATATTTCATACTACAGGGACTGCATGTCAACACATGCACAGTGTAAAGATACGTGAATAGGCCGTGTAGATTGTCTGTTTGCAGCCATGTCTAATCCTTTTAATATAAGAGCCATGTGCAATGTTTGTCACTATTGATCTCCCCCAGCTCAGAGTGGGCCCTGTGAGTCAGTGCCAGATGGGCTGTAAGCTCTGCTGCCCACGAAGGTAGGGAGAGAGGAGAGGGTAGGAAGAAAAAGAGACAAAGAAAGAGTGTAAGAAAGTGGCAAGTAGTATATATGGGCGGGGTGGAGGAGGGGCGGAATAAAGGGGGAGTTAAACAGAGAGGGAGAGAGAACAGAGATGAGCCAAGCTGGATGCTGTTTTTGGTTAAGCTTTATCAGAGCCCTCCATCTGAGGTTCCATGTGACCAATGTGTGCTCAGTGTGCTCAGCGGTTCTGTTCTTTATCTCGAGGAATAAAAGTGCTGTAAGCGTTTGAGTCACTCCGTACACTGGAACTGTTGCCACAGACAGGCCCCGGACCCTTGTCATCGTAACCAAAACCCCCGTACAAAAAGCATGTTTTGTTTCCCCCCATCTTCCAAGAGAAAGAGGAAGAGAATCAAAAGTCACCTTGTGCTATATTTATCTGGCAGGAGCCAAAAAAAAAAAAAAAAAAAAAACGTAAGGAGAATGGATAATACGTTTTAATACCTCAGATTCAGCCCAGCGGAGGAACAACACTCTCAGCCACAGCCCCACGAAAACATCAAAAGCACATTTGCATGCCCGAGTTGTCAGACACCTCTATTGCATTCTGACATTTACAAAGTGGAGGAAAAAAAACACCTGCATTTTCAGATAGTGATAATGGGAATAGACAGCCAAACTAACATGATTCAAAATGAACCCTGTGAATGCGGCAAGCAATAAGAAATTAACCTCCTGTGGAGGAAAGCTCCTCAGACCTGTCTGATGCAATGAACTACCCATTTCATTCCACTCTGTTGCCAGGGCTCATGGCTCAGGACAAAAGGAGGGTAATAGGTGAAAACAGACACAGATCATGTTAAAAAAATACACATTGCAGCCTATTAGAGGTGCTTATTTAGTACTGAGTATTAACCTTTCCATGTCTATCTGTATCCACAGATTTCCATTTATTGTCAAGTTTAAGTTTGGGAGTTCTGGGCATCTAGATACATGTACCCCTAATTTGAATACAGATATTTTGACTGGATGAACTCTCCAATATTATATTGCTGCCATGACAAGATAATAGTGCATGTTTGCTTCTCACACAATTTTTTGCCTGTCTTGCAAATAAAGGGAGCTGAACCCCAGCAGAAGGAAGACTTCCTGTGTCTTAGACAGGTGGTCTCACACGCATGTGGTGTCCTGTGTGTTTGTTTCACAACAGAGGTTTATAGTTAATCGAAGATAGTTTTTTAATACAGTTTATATGGTTAATGCTTATTGACATATTGTTAATTATAAAGGACAGATAAATTGGAGAGGTCTTGTTCAGTGTTTACTGTGGACAACGGTATACAAGGCAATACCTCCTGACAGCCACTAGGGGCAATATATAAAATAAATACAGGGTTCAAAACCTTTTTTTTTTTTTTGCAATTTTCTTACATTGACCTTACCTTTCCTCCTCTGTAGAAACTCCCTATCAAACTCTGAAATGTTTTTATTAATTTTGGCTGTTCAGTTGCAACAGTAAGAGAAACACAGCACATGCAGATTGAGGAGGTAAGTGGGTGACGATGGACCGATGACCCTACATTTTGATGACCTACTTTAGTTCAAAATCAGTATCCTGTTGCTGTGGGCTTACAGGGAGTGATGAGGAATAGATGCAACACTGACCGCAGTGAGTCCATCAATTTACTGTTGAAATTCTTAGTAAATTTTGAAACAATGATGCCTTGATTTCAGAAAGAAGTAGACAGAAACAGGCTTCTAATTTCTATCCGGTCAATTTTGCTGGCTGACATGACAAAACTGCCGTTAGCAGATTTGATCACTTATTGCTAGCTAGCTAATTTAGCAAACGTTAGCTCCATTAGTTGGGTGACAGCACTGTCTCTGGATGATTTTTTAGTGTTTCAAGCTAAGTCATTTAAAAAGATAGCACTATAAAAAGGTCTTAAATATGCACTTAATGCTTACATACATGATACCGTGCTAAAAGGCTGAGGCTAATGATGTCGGTTGATGATTCACGTACAGTAGAAGACATGGAAATAAAGAAACAGCATTGTTCTTGCAGTGTGTCCAGTTAGACCAAATATTAAATAAGTATATAATAAGTAAAAACACGTAAGATCAGACTGGTATTTTATTATAACATAGCAAGACGGAGGTTAGATTTACACGCAATTGTTCTTATTTTCAAACAGTAAATTTCACTTTTAACTTCACAAGAAAAGAGCCTTTTAGGAAGAGGATTAATCACTGTGTTTTTCAAACACAACTTGTTGAGCTGAGGTAGCTGAAGCGTAAACTTTCCCAAATCCAATGAAGATCAGAACAGAGCCGCTAACATTACCCTAAACTCTAACTAACTCTGCTGTCACAGCCAGTAACCTGTAATCTTAATCCCAAAGAATTATTATTATTCTTTTTTCCCGCCTGAATCATATCGTTTCCTCACAGCCCGATAAGAAATGTTATGAGGCTCAGTACTTTTCTGTGATCCAGGGGTTTGAACCACTGAATTAGTGAATGACTACTTTCTAGATACACAAGTTTAAAATTTTTAAAAAATGAAGTGTGGAATACTTGAATCATGAGTATCAAATCAAAATAATCTTCATTTGAAGTGCCGAAATGTGTAAATTTGTAATGATATCAAGTGTGCTGAAGCTGTATACATGTACTAAGCGCTGCAGAAGATGAGGTGAAAGCAATGTGAAGTGTTTTGATGTCTATTTTATTTCATCGCTATAAAAGTAATATATTTGGCAGTCAAAACAGCAACATAGAGCAGCCTCAAAGCAAGGTTATTCTGCTCCCAATCTGTTGGACTGAGAGAAAGGGAATGCAATAGATAAATTATCCATAAGGTTTAGCAGCCCCAAGCAAGGTTGGTCCCCCTCCAATATCCTAGCCTAGGCTCATCTCCAATAAATAACATTGCTGTGATTAGCAATCCCATCAAAGTGAAAACAGGCCACTTTGTGGAACATGGAGGGTTTTCGCAATTGGAGTAAACATTTTCAATTGCCTCGGCATCCTGGTCATGATTGGGTGCAAATGAGGAGAGGCAGTCATTAATTCTGGGTGGTGGGTGGGGATGGAGGGGGAGTGGGCAGAGGCATGGCACAGATGACTGGCTGATAAATTCACACTCATTCCAGCAGCTGTCTGGAAGAGTAAAGTGCCTGTATCTCTACACATGGCTGCCCTCCTGTTCCTGCATCACAACATACTGAATGAAACAGTCAGAGGGAAATACAGACCTTCAAAAGTCTGTGCGCCCTCTGAGGGGATGTACAATCTGGCATCAAGTGTCTGGCGTGCAGGCTCGGCTCATCAGCCGTACTCAAAATGCAAAACAGGACCAATCCCAACCAATTTTAACAAAAGTTGACGAAATCAGGAAATATTATCAAACCGGCTCCTCCATCAGAAGTTCGAAGACAGGCACCTTTTGAATCAAGTTGGCTCTCCCTTTGAACCTTTCTCTCTTGTTTTCACATCAAAAGACATGAAAGGGGCAGCAAAAAACAGGACAGCCAGCCCCCCAATTCCTCTCCCTTGAGTCACCGCTGTCTGCAGCAGTCATGTCCTTTCAAGGAACAACCAGGACTATAGACAGTCATTAACAATAAAAGTTACTTTCTCTCCCACTCTGATGCTGCCTTTTTAACTGCTGCGTGTCTTTATCCTGCTCAGTCATTAAAGCATGATCCTCATGATGAAATGCTGTTTTAAAGATGTTCACAAGTAAGAAAGAGTCTGTCTTAGGGTATAATTAGCTCTGTGCCATTTCTCCTAGACCCTTTGCATGGGAAGGTTTCAAAAATTTCATACCCACTAATTTGACCATCTTTTTTTTTTTCTACCAAAGACGAAGTCTTTCAGAAGCTCCGTGTAACCGATTGTATAATGCTGCTGCAAAACAACTGGAAAATAAGGCTGTTCGACCTGAGAAAAACATCTTTCCCCAATTCAAATGTAACAAGATATGTATAGTTTTCCTGATATACATGAAATGATCAATATACGGGCTTATATAAAATAATTGGGTACCACTCTCTAAAAAGGCTCCCTTTATAAATGGTTTATAAGTTGGACCTAATGACATAAGTAATGGTAAATAAATTATTTACTGAAGCTTTATGGACTAGTTACGAGTGATTAATAAGACACATTTTTGGTTGCCAGGTTCCCTTTGACTGATTGGCCTGTATGACCACTTACCTTCTGGAAAAGTTCTGGATCAATCCATTTATTAACAACTTATTAAACATGTATTAATTATATATAAACCCTTCATAAAGAGTGCATTATTAGAAATCTGTCTCCCAAGGACTCATCAACAGTGTACTGCTCCCATGTTTTACCTTATTACTTATTATTACTAGGAAAAGCATCACATTTCAAGCTAAAATTAGTCAGGAAGAATGTACCTGACACATTTCTAATGTAATAAAGTTAAAAATAAACAAATAAATAAATAAAGGTGTGGTTAAAAGTGTCCTTGGGAGACAGTTACAATTCTTTGGCCTTAGAACCAATCATTGTAATGTGTTTTCTTACTTTTTATCCTAACTTGCCGTCAGTAATAACAGCTCAAACCAGATAATTACTTTTTTAATTTCCCACCATGTTAAAAAGAAAACACAATGAAGAAGTGAGGTGTTACTCGTTGCAGTGAGGTGTTAGTTTTTCAGGTACACATCAGAGGAAGGAGGAGACAGCTGCGCACTCATAACTCAGGTTCTTGACAGAGGCAATATGTGTTATGTAAGCTGTTGTTTTAATATTTATCTTCCTGTTATGAATAATTCTATATGATAGTAGTAACTTTAGATTTTTGCTTCAAGTATAGTTAAAATATGTGTTTGAAGGTCGTCACTGGTGCTTTGTCATATACTGTTGTATAGACCTCAGTACAGAGCGTATTAGTTGGCAGTCTGTTACTTTAGCTTGATACAGACTTTTTGCCCAATTGTATTATATTTGTTTGGTTTATATTTTAGCTTTTTGCTTTCCCAGGATACACTCCAGCTGCATAAAAGGAAGAAATACTGCTGTCAAAGAACTGGAATGATAAGTAAATCTTCAAAATAAACATCTGACTTTGAGCAGATTTGTGAGTAACTTTAGTGAAGTTGTAAGGAGTACATGTGTCAAAACAACAGACAAACTAAACTGGCAACCAAGTTGACACTGAAATCTACCCTTACATGTGGCGAAATGTTGATTCACGGGATTAAAAATGAAAATGCTGCATCTGTGTTATGCGTGCGGCTCTCTTCTCCTCCCTCGAAAGAATCACAAGCAACCATTCATGTAAATATGCACAGATGAACAGACTGGGGATGGACAGCCAGTCAACAGACACACAGACAGACAGAAGCAAGCACTTCCAAATGAACAGCAGGTAGCAAAAAGAAAGAGTACCTGTCACGGTTTCAGCAGCTCCTGTTGCAGCGCAGGCAAGGACGAGAGCAGAGAAGAAGAAAACAGACAGGTTGTGAGCAGACAGAATGCAAGCAGAGTGCCATATTCCATTGGTAACAAGAAACGTATTCATAATTTCTAAACAGGGGTGCTGAAATTCAATAAATTCAAGCTCCATATGCTATGCTATTTGTGTAATTTTCCACCAATTAAGAAAAATACAAAAGGCGTCATAATGACTAATTTTTACAATCCAGCCTTCCTATTTTTCCACAGGTGTGTGTGATCCCGACATAATGAGGCATTTTTCTCTCTTCAATCATTTCCCTGAGTGTTACATTAATATGGAAGAACAGAGGGAATATGTGGACTTTGTTTTCTCCCCCACGTCCCTGATTTAGATTCCAGCTAGCCCCGCTCTGGAGCAGCCACTGCCTGGAGACGCTCCCCTGGGATCCGCGGTGTATCCTGGAGAAGAGAGCACCCATTCGGAACAGTGCCCACCCAAACTGGCATCTCACAGGGCATGGGAGACTGGCGTGTTCCCAAGTCCCTGCAGCAGTGCTCAGGGCCTGTACCCTCGGGAGAGCTTCCATCATTCATTGTCTGCTATTCATAAACAACCCCCCCACCCAACCACCCACCCACCCTCCGCACACACATACCTCCTCCCCTGCCCTCTACTGCACATCCATATCTACATTTTTATATTTCACACACTATCCTTCGTTATATTGACATTTCACACAGACTTTGGGCTTCTCTACTCTGTGAGCAATGTGAGCTTCATTGCCGTGGTGACTGCTTGTCTCACTTGTCATTGCCGGCGTAATAAGGATGTAAGGTATGACACATGTCCTTGTTATACTCCTTTGTGCATTTTCAACATGTCAGCAATTCCCTCGGGACAAAAAAGTGTGAGTGACAAATCACACCCGATGGGAAACAAATTTTGAACATTGTCCAGGAGCCTGCTACAATAACACACGTGGTTTAAGTCTCTGCTTCTTAAAAACTTCACGTGTCAGTCAAAACTTTGTCTTTATTACGTGATAATTCGACATAATGAGGCTTCTGGGGAAATTAGGCTTCAGCTGAAAGCGATTTGAGCAAAAAGCAGGCGCGAGTGATCGAGGTTGATAGCCAGACTGAAACTCGAGCTTGAATGAGCACACTGTAGCAACATTAGTGCTTGAGGATTCAATTTTGCACTCGCACCACCCTTCAATTTGAAGGGAAATAAAGATACCAAATTAAACCAGGAGTTGTGATTCTTTCCGATACAGGGACCTCTGTCTTCTGCTTAAAAGAACACACACAATCAATGTTTTGCCAATAAAGTAGAACATGTATTTATAGCTACATGTCTATCAATAACTGAATAAATGAGGCATTAAAGGAGTGTGTAAGATTTAGTGGCATCTAGCGATGAGGTTGGAGACGTGAAAGTCCCTCTCTAGAGCCAGTGTTTGGTTTGTCCGTTCTGGGCTACTGTAGAAACATGGCGATGCTACATGGCGGCCTCCGTGGAAGGGCATACACTCCTTATGTAGATATAAAGGGCTCATTCTAAGGTAATGAAAACACAACAATTCTTATTTTCATGGGATTAAACACAAATTAAAACATACTTGAATATTCCATTTCTGCCAAGTCCGTTCCGCTAAATACCACTAAATCTTACACACTGGTCCTTCAATAAGGAGTACATAATGGAAGAAAAGAATAAAACAAATGAATAAAAGATCTTTACATGGTGAGATAAACTGAGCACTTAGTTCGTGATAGTGAATTGAATTATGTGGTTAAGAGTTATCAAAGAACGGCGGGACGCTAGAGGCAATAATCAACTTCACTAAGGGAATTATTTCTATTAGACATCAACTCTTATCACAGAGAGATGTGGATTTTGCCTGCTTGTTGGAGCGTCAAGATGAGTCCGTTTCAGCTGATTCAGAAGCTGTTGTGCAGTGTTGTGTCCACTCACACAGCCTACCAGCGAGGTGCAAGCCTATTGACCAGCAGGGCTCTTCCGCGGGGCGCCTCTGGTGCAGGCTCAGCTCCCAGGCGACTCTGTGGACTGTGGTTGGTCGCTGAGCAACGAGGGCCTGATAGTGGGGTGCCTGGGACACACTGCCTACCTCTACCTGAGCAGCATGTGTGCGTCACTGAACTGCTGCTGCTCGCACGTGTGTGGTGTCCACACAGACAGCGTTGCTGCTACTGCTCTATTTTTCTACATAGAGTTTGACTTTGATAATGGCCACCAATAATAAAATATTTCATATCATTTCATTGTAAATTTCATTTATATTTAGTTTAGACAGAAAAAGGTTAAGAAGCGTGTGCTCATTTGTGAAAAATAAATTAATATGTGAGGTGAAAGTGACTATCTTTCTGGCATGGTGGGGTCTGGTTGGGGCTCCTTCTATGTCAGCCACACACGCAACGGGATTTTTTTTTTTATTGGTTATATTGATTATTCTGCCTGTTAAACCCCCGCTGTCACCGCTTCAAGTGAAGAAAATCCCTCCAGATGACAACAAGTTCCCCAAACGAGCCAAACACACTCCACTGTCAGGAGGGAAACTGACAACAAATAAGGAAAATAACAACACCAAATCTCCGTCTGGAAGCAGCAGGTAAAACAACAAGCAGGAGTCCCAGTTTGAACTAATATCACAGAAAGCGAGCAAGAGTCGAGAAAACAAGCTCCATGTGTCACCAGCTCTCTGCGCTGGAGTTCCCCGCCAGAGAGGCACCACACAGGCTGATCCACAGTGGTGACACTTTTTTTTGATGACAATGGCGGTGGTGACAATTTTTTCATGTCTGTTACATATTCTACAGATATAGAAATTGAAACTATCAACAGATCATTTTCACTGTCTATTTTTGCTGAGAACCGCATGTGTCACGCGAAAAAAAATCTCCAGATGATGTGCCGCTGCAGCTGCACGTGAGATGCGCGTGAGATGAACGGCTCACGTGGGCTGTGTGGCTGCTCTAAACTGTTAATATGGGCGTTGAAATGAAAAGCAAGAGGTTCCGCGACAGACGTGCACTGCTCACGCAGGCAGTGTGTTCCAGGCCTGTTGGCCTGCAGGGCTCCTCGGCGGTGGCGTCTCTGGTGCAGACTTCGCTCCCAGGCAGCTCCGTGGGATACAGTTAGATGTGGGCAAATAGAGCCTTCTGCTACACTAACTTTCTGAAAAACTTCAAAAATACTATAAAAACATGAGACTTATTGCGGCACAAAAATGTAAAAAGTAAAAAAAGAAACGGTTCCTTCAGTTGGAGACTGAGGTGCAAGCTGAGGCTTGTTTTAGAAAAATTAAAATGTGCGTATTTCAGGCGAGAAAACAGAAGAAGAATAGAGAAGACGTCTAGAAGAACTAAGATAAACTATAGCAGAGTTTGGTGAGTTCAGATGAGGGCCAGCAGCTCGCAAAAACAAGCAGAGTTTTGGGCCTGGAGAAGGCACTTGGCGCCAAAACTTCTAATGACTATTCATTCCTTTGTTCTCAAGGGAAAATGTGGTTTAGCACTTTTCTAACTAAAATGGCGTCTCATATTTCCTGATTCTAGGGAATTAATTCAATTGAGTTTTGCGCACAACAATATACTTCAGTCATTCATTATGGTCAATTAACAGTGATAAAATTGTATGTAATAGAGTATTGTATAAAATGTTCAGAAAACACATGGTATAGCAGCAGTTCTTATTTCAGCATGTCATTCAATCATTCAGTATGAAATTCATGACTAATTAACTGTCAAGGTGATTGTAATACCACTAATAGCTGCAAAGAGGTTAAACAACACTAATTTGTTCACACAATAAAAATAAAATCTAGTCTTACGCAACATACTTAGTGTTACAGAGATTTTACTATCCACAGTCAGTAAATGTCAGTGTGGTCACACAGTAACTACTGCATTAAATCTATGAGTGGCCAATTCATTCATTTTATATCATACGGACATGGGAGTTGGACCATCTTACACGAAAACATTTGCTGAGTAATACTAGCTGGTTTATTGAGTGACACTTAATTAACATTTATTCAGACTTGGGCTCAAAGAACGAACATAACAGTGTTGGTTCAACTCAGGAATGCACTCTAATTTATGGCAGGTCTGGCAGTTGTCTTATCTCAGCCCCGTCAGGGGGTAAGAGAGAAAGAAAGAGGGGGTGGGTATGTTGGTGTGCGTGTGTGTAGGGGTGGGGGTGGCAGTGGGGGGGAGTGAGAGAGAGAGAGAGAGAGGGGAAGAGAATGAGAGGCTAGCTCTGCAGATCCGAAAATCTGGAACAACACCCACCATGTCTCTTTGTGGAATTAAAGAAAGGGTTTGTCCTCACTACAACACCGTATGTGTCCCAGTCCAATCAGCCCTTAGGACAGCTCATAATGAGGCTTTTGAGCTGCTTTAATTGCCAGGTAATTATAATGTTGTACCAACATTATGTAAATGTCTCATTATCATCTTGTATATGTAGTAGATCTGCCCTCATTTTATGTTACTTTGTCAGGAGTGTAACCCAGAAAAATGTATCACTGTGGTACCAGGACATCTCAGTGTTTAATCTTGTCAACAGAGACCTATATCTAAACAGAGAGACTTGTGATATAGTGTAGTGACACCTTCCCTAACCCTTCAGTATGAGCCACTTCCTGCTGGTGGCCTCTGAAGGGGCTATAAATAGCGTTTGTGGTGGCACTGTGTCTGCTGTGCTCCCCTTCTCTCCTCAGTACCTGCAGCACATTAGGTAGAAGTTATGAGGTGCCAGCTCGCCTGTGATTAGATGTCATGGCTGTCGCTCTGCTTAGACAGTGCTGATAGACAGATTTCTTGGGAAATGCGTGTGATGGCATTCGCGCGAGTAGCAGCCATTGCACCAATCTGTCAATCACGCGGGATGAGAGCAGGCAGGCCAACCGTCCTCCAAATAATGTCTGTCCTTGTCTCGTCACCTCTTCTTCTTTTCATCCCAATCTCATCCTCCTGTTCCACACAAAGAGCGGTATTATGTTTAGAGAGAGAAAAGTGGAACATTTCCCGCTTTTCCACCTACGGTGATGCCAAATTTCCAGCTAGAAACACACCCATTGTGAACATTTGAAAGGGCATATTTTTGCAGTGCATTATGTTTTCTATAAGAAGTGAGGCTCTAAGTGTTCGAGTATTCAGGCGTCTGGGCTCAACCCATTGCCACCCCAATAAATCCATAATAATCTGCACTATTTTTTTAGTCACTGAGGCAAACTAAGATCTCAGGAGACTGAGTGTCTGTGTGGTAAGTAAGTGGCACATAGCCTCTCTCTCTCTCTCTCTCTCTCGCTCAGTGAAAGCAGTGGGGTAACACTAATGAGGCAACATTTCTTCTCAGTACTAGTGTGATGCCTTTGAATTAATGTTCTTCCTTTCAGGTAAAACATTCCCTTGCTTATTTATGCTCATGATCTGCAGTGTGTTGCATGTCAACTTAGTGTGTGATCGCACTGCATAAGAGGACACAACAGGGTTGTATGCTGGAACTCTGCAGTTCCCCATAGAGCTCCACATTGGTTACCTTTGCGTGTGTGTGTGTGTGTGTGTGTGTAGCGTGATGCTGTCTTACTGTGTGTAGCCCACTGTGTTTTCATTTAATTAGAAGGATCAGAGGTGGGCTTCAAACTTTTTTCTCTTCAAGGAAATCAGATGGAGAAAGCGAGCTCCTGCGGAGTGGACCCGGTAAACACAGACGACTTGTGAGGTCAGGACTTTCACAAAAGAAACCGATCAAAGAGCTTAAAATGTCGAGGGGAAAAAGAAAAAACACTCTGACACCTTACACTGGTGTTTGATGTCATACATAGTTATTTTTAATGCATCTAAAATACTGTAAATATGGTCTACAAACACAGTATATAAATGCCCTTTACTTTGTATATGGCAACTATTACTGGAGCTTTGACAAAACCATCTTATTGGCAACCAATTTTGATAACTGATTAATCATTTCAAATATTAATATTTCATGGATTTCTTAGTTCTCTATGATAGCAGACTGAATTCCAACAGACTAATATATCAGTTTGGACATTTTCTCCTAATTTTCTGACATGTTATTGATGATTAATCAAGACACTGGTCAGATTAATCCATTACGAAAATAACCATTAGTTGCGGCTTACTCCTTACAGTGATGAAGACCACAACATGGAGTTAAAAGCTCCAGAAAAAGCTAGTAAATTGACCTGGATTGGGTTTGCTTAATGTTAAGACAAAAATAAACAAGAAGTCCTAAAAGTGCAGAACAGATCCATCTTCATGGCAACTGAGCAAACTCCTGGAGTGTCAAACAATTTTCAAGGTCAAAAATGAACCTTCATGCTCATAAGTGGAGGCTTTTATTGTAATAAACCACGCTTTGATGCCTCCATTGGCTTGTTTTGTCACACTGTAAAAATTGCAGTTTTGGGCCCTCTTTAGTCACAGCGGTAATTTAGTTGCATTTTATTCCCACACTTGACCTGCTTCTTTTATTATCAGCTCGCAGGTACAGCTTAATCCAGACCAACCTGTCAATGAGATATCAGACATAGAGAGAAACAGAGATATCACCCGTAAACACTACTGGGAATATTCAGATTAATTCGCTGCAGAGTCAACTGAAGCATATTAATCAGGTAGGTTTACAGGAGAAGCAAAGTGTGTTCCTGCTCGATAATAAAAATAATAATAAAAGGGAGATTTTGTAAATATCCCCTCAGAGGTGGTTAATTGCACGCTGTTAATGGAATATGCTGTGTAAGCTTCCAATCTATGGCCTGGATGTTTGTGTTGTACTCATGAAAAGCCAGGAGGACACATGTAGCTGAATACAGCTTTTACTCTGAGAGATTAAAGGATAATCCATCAGAAATGCTGGCAGATAAAAACAGATATATTGAATTCGGTGCCCTGTCTCTTCTTAGTAAAGTGCTATGGGCATCTACAATTGCACATAAATAACAATAGATGGATGTTGTTATGAATAAAAGGCTAAAATTAAGACACTTCAGCATCAGTCAAGTCTTTGAAAACAAAACAAGGTGTGTCATCTCAGCGTACGTGACTAGATCCTGTCACTCACAGCACACATGAAAATGTCTTTGCAGCTGACAAAAAAAAAAAAAAAAAAGGCGGCGAACAGCAACTCTGCACAGCTCAGGTAGTGTTCGGCTCTCGGAGTCACGTCAACAAAAAAAAAAAAAAAAGGGAACGCGCGAGCACATTTCTAGCTACTGTACATGCCGGGCTGCTGTTCCACACAGCCTCACACGATAGACGTGACATGTTACACAAATAAACTGCATCAAAATGCGAAATAAAAGGTGAAATAAAGAAGGAAGCGGGTGCTTAATATCCCGGTGACACATCTATCAAAAGGTAATTTGACATAATGAAACAAGACTACTCTACGAGGCAGGATGTCTCAAATCAACATAATATGAGGCAGGAAGAGCATTATAGTAGCACATTATTAAGTCATGTTGATTGTGACAAATGCAGTGACTTCAGAGGTCTATAAATCACCGACCAACTGCATTCCCTGGGAGGTACAATGATTTCCTTTTCCTACTAGGCACAATCATCCACTCTGTTATGTTAACAAGACTGGTTGACTGAGCATGGACTTAAGTGCAGCAGCGGCAGTGTGCTCTGCACCCAAACCATCCAGCAGAGAGAGATTGTTGCTTAAAGCAGAGGCAAAGCTCAACCCCTGGCGAAGTGACACATCACATCTCATTCAGATTGTCTATTTCGGGTGACGCTGCATCTTTTGTGTTTTTCTCTTCAGAGACAGCAGGCGCTACGCGAAGCCTCTTTTCAGCCCCGGTCTCAGTTTTTAAAAGAAAGTTGTGGCAGGTGCGCCGCGTTCGTTACCACAGGAGAGAAAACCGAAGCTGTGATTCAACACGCAGCCCTGCCCGGATCAAAACGCACGCAGAACGTTCCAAATCAAAGCCTCCAAAGAGTCTTGAGGGAGTTTTTCCCTTTTCTTTTCTTTTCTTTTTGCCATCCTGGAGATGCTGTAACACCTCACCTATAGTGTGGTCTCTTGCCAGGAAATCTCACATGAGCAGTGTACACAGAAGCAATGGCGTGTTTGCTTTCTAGCCTGTCTGCCAGCGTATCTGCTTACTCACTATGAATGTGCGTACATCTGCACAAGCGTTTCTGTGAGTGTGTATATGTGTGTGTGTGTGTGTGTGAGACAGAGGTAATTAGGACATTAGGAGAAGCTTCTGACAGGCTTGTCATCGCCACAGCCTGCCCAGTGGAAAGGAGGTGGTCAGAGGGGTAAGTGGGGGTCCGGCAGGGTCAAGAGACAGCTGCTGCACCACCACTCACTGTCTGGAAGCTCTCAGAGAATATTAAACCACTGGGGCCTCAGCCAAGACGCTCCCTCATTTATGGAATACACAAAGCTTTTTCAGAAGGAGGTAGCCTAATTTATGCCGCTGTTATAAAAGTGCTATTGTTTTTCATCTGAAACATGAGAACATAAACATAAAAAGACCAAAATAAATGGCGATGGCATGGAGGTAATTGAGGTTATTTTGTAAATCAGTGAATTTAAAACGCACTGATTGTTGCTCTCATTTTCACACTCATGCATTTTTTTTTTCATGATGATAAATCTGTGTGGTCTTCTGCCTCCTGTGTATCTGTCTACAGCAGAGAGGCTGTAATATTACAATATGAGACATATTAAATACATCCCCCAAGGCTGATGACCTTGGTGATGACATACCATTAATTGTATAGATGGATTATTATCATCACAACAATAACATGGCTGCTTTTCTGCTCCACTCTCCCTAACACCTGTGCCCATTCTCTCGCTGCCTCTGCTCATATACTCATAATCACATCTATCAGCCCAAAACGTTAACTGCATCCGGGGACGCTAAACACGTCCATTTGTTTGCAGTTGTAATGTCTTTTGTGCGCCTCAATCAGGCACCTGTCAGACACACACCTGCTACCTCAGTGCTAAGAGAAAAGGCAGAGGGAAGGCCTTTTGTTTCCTCACAGAGTTTATAATCAGCACGTTGTTTCCAATCTTCTTCAACCATTTTTCAATTTCCCATTTCCCTTTTCTCAGTCAAATCACTGCTATCAATCAGGTGCGTGTTTGAGAGAGGAGAGAGCGCGAGAGAGAGCGAGAGAGAGAGCGAGAGAGAGAGAGAGAGAGAGAGTGTGTGTGTGTGTGTTAGCGAGAGAGAAAGAGGGGGAAGTTCCTTGATGGAACCATCTCCAGCCCTAGGCCTCATTAGTCAGAGACTGCAGGAGGAAATGTGTGCGTGAATGTGAGCGGTGGACACGTGTGTGTGTGTGTGTGTGTGTGTGAGCGCGTGTGATAAAAATGAATACTGGTAGAGTGTGTCTGTCAATACGAGGCCATTTAACATTTCCCATTCCATCCAAATGATGCACAGCGGACATTATGCTCTCTATTTGAGTTCCTCTAAATGGATACTCAACTCAGAAAGTTCTATTATATTTTGCCCTTTCCCTCCACTGTGCTTACTGATATCATGACAGAGGATGACCTATAACGTCTCAAAAACAATTTCTGTGCAACCATGACAACATCTTCTCCATATCAGCATGCCGTGTTGTCAAAACATCTCAGGAATGAATGCAGTTGACTGATGTCGCAGTCAATACAAATCAAACCATAACAGCTGCATAGGCACACGCCGTATTGATCTCGTGTGAGCTCGCATCGACGTCTCTGAAGAGAGTCAACTTAGTCGCTGTGATAGTGTGTTTTCACTAAACACTATTACAACAGAAAGTCCCCTGTTAACGTTCATGAGGCGCAAATTAGGCAACAAATACAAACAATGAAAAAAAGGATGAGCTAACACAACAAGTCCAGATTATTGCCAACGTGGCAATATGCTCAATGTTTTACCGAGTGTATTGATTATAAAAGGGATCTATTTGAAGTGGCCATACAAAATGGCAACTATAGTAAATTCACAATGGCAGGATAATATACGGCTTCACTGCTTTCATTTATTCACAGCTTGACATTTCCTCCCTTCCACAGAGTGTGCTCTAACTGTGTGCCAATGGCCACATCATTTAGACTGGACCCGCATGAATATTTAACATTAGCGCCTGGCTCGTAGCTCACAGAAAATGAATTATTTTTAGTGGGCTTTGCAGAGGCACCGTGAAAAACCCTCACTCTGGTGATGAATCGCTGGAGAGTTTATGTTGTATTAAGCAGGCAAAACAAATAGCTATCAATCATTTGATGCTTTCCATGCTCGCCAGCTACGCGTCCCCTCCCCCTTTCAGCGAGTCTGCTGGTTTTACAGAGGGATCAGCTGCCAGTCTCGGGTGTGTAAAAAAAAAAAGGGGTCAGCCTTGGGTTCACTGGTGTTTGTTGACAAGCCTTCTCTGGAAGTGGAAGACAGACTCAAGACATGTTACAGCAAGAAACTGTCCCACTGCACACTTAGGTACATTTAAATAAAATATAGATACATGTCATACAACAAATTAGCTTAACTCGTCATGCATTACAACAGTTTGCAACCTTATTTTTATAATCCATAATCCAATTTGATGCAAGTAACCGCAAGCAACATTTTGCTATCTCAGTTTCTGCTACGAGATTTACAGTAAGTGTGTGAAACATCCGCTGAAAATGGAAGAAGCTCAAAAAACATGGAATCTGGGGTTTGAATATTTTACTGTGTATAACTTCAATGAACAGTTGGAACATGTTTATAAAGAATACTGTATGATGCTGTCAGACAGTGTGCAATATATTTTTCCAACCTTAAGCCTATTTGATGGGGTAATTAAAGAAAAGTTATGAGTATTTTGCTGCATACACGTGTATACTCATGTGTATGTTGTTAAATGAAATTAAACATACAAAACAAACATAATTCTGCATCTGCACAAGCTATTTTTTCCTGCAGGTTTATTTAGAACCTGACAAATAGTTTGGTAAAGGTTTGGAGAACTTGTCACAACAACTGCATTTTTTTTTTCCAGCAAAGATCAATAAATAGAAAAGATTGTTAAGAAAAATAGTTTGTCCAATAATGTTGGAGTCAATCATAATTTGTTACAGCTCCATTAAAATGAAGTCTCCATCAAGAAAAGGCCTATTGAGTCTTAGCAGGTCACTGTTCAAGGCCAGTTGTACAAAAGTGTAAATCTTACAAATAAAGTGAGTTTTCTGTACAAATGGAAATGAAAATAACCCTTCTGCTCCTGCAAAATTAAGAGGGCTATGAGATCAAACGTGTGCATAAAGGAGGAGTTTTATAGATGATTAAATCAGCTCTTCATGCTTCTCCTACCTGCTTTGAGTAGTTTTATTTGATTGGCTAAGTCATTACCTTAACATTGGTTAATTGCTAGTTAATTTACCTCTCACAGCAATCACATAACCCTTTAGTCTGCCAATCAGTAATTTAAAAATCATGTATTAATTCAGACAGCAGAAGTACGCACATACACACACCAGTGAGTGCCTAAAACGCCGGTGTGACACACAGAGTTTAAAGAATCTCGGATTACTTGACAGTTTCATTAAAACAGATTACTGTGACCCTGAAGTTTTAATCTTCCAGATAAAGTGAAGCTGTTTTTACACCCATCCTCAAGGATGCACTTCATTTCCAACAACATCCAATCTGAGATGAGATTTGGCCTCTCTCAAATACAATCTGAATTGCTTCAATTGATTAAACAGAAACTGGCAGGCTGAACAGAGCAGAGCAGAGCACAACCCGTCCACACAGCCACTGGCAACTGTGGACACAAGATTGAGGGTAAGATATCTGTGAGTGGCCTGGCACCTGAGTCAGAGAGATAGTCCTGCTTACTTGGGGAGGGAGGGGAGTGGGTCAAATTGGAGACAGACTGGGTGGCTTTGCCTGTGTTTCCCCTTCAGGTTAATATTTTATGGATGTGCGATACAGTTCATATGACAGTTCGAGATGACTGAGAGTCGGCGTGCAGGCAGCAAGAGTTCAGCGATTTATTAGAAGGGAGGGAGTGCGGCACGGGGAAGAGTGAGGCTGAATCTGAAAAATGTGTTAGTAGCTGTTAATGTGAGGAGTCTGGAAATGACTAAAGTTTGTGCTCGTACGCGCAGGCACCCACATGTGTGTGTGTGTGTGAGATGAGTGAGTGCTATCTGCAACCTGAGCCCATTAAAAAGCAGAGGCGCCAGCAGTACAGATGTGTCTCTCTCTGAGCCCAACATGAAACACAGGAAACGGCCTCTTTGATCATTACCTACCTGTCAGTCTGCCCTCCATAGGGACCGCCTGTTACGACTGCTGATGTGCCGCACTGACAGGCCAGAAACACACATGCAAACTCAAACACACAGAGAGAGAGAAAAAAAAAAAAGCAACACCGCCATGAGTCTGACTGGTGTCAGCATTCAAACTCATCCCCAAGGAGGTATAACCATGACGACCAGAAGTGTGGGCAAAGCGCAGGTTTATTATTCTATATTTGGATTCCAATTAGCCTCAGTGGCTGTGAGGCTTGCTGGGGTTCACATTTGCTTTCATATCAATTGACAATTTAGTCACCAATCCCTGTGACTGTATGTTTGTGGAATGTGGGAGGAAACGAGCAGAAGCATGTGATCAAGGGAAGACCATATCTAAAAGTAGTAAGTCAAAGGCAAACAAGCTTGCCCAAGTTCATTTGTGTTTGACTTACTGCTTAAAGACCTACTGCGTATATTCATAGACAAAAGGGAGAGTACGGCATGTGACATGTACTGTAGATACAGTGAGAGCTGGGAAGTGAACACCGGTCTTTTCTTCTGTGAGAAACTCTTGACGATCACACCACCAAGTCTATAAACGTACTCATACTGTGCGTATTTTAAAACGTATTTTCTTGGTTTCCTCCAGTGGGAGACGTATCGGTTTTCCGAAACACCCCCCAATACAACAGAAGTGAATGGAATTTAATTTCTAGTGCTCGCAGCAATAAATATTTAAAGTCAATATTGGATGATGCTGCAAAACCCAGAATAACGTTCAGTTCGGTGATGTTTTTATGTCCAACGCACGTTGTTAACATTATCTGTTTCTACAACACCTGCACATGGCAACTACAGCATGGTTAAGGTCGGGAAAGATCATAGTTGCGATTAATCAAAAGATCTGATGGTATGTAAATTCTAATGTCTAATGCGCTACACGTCTATCCACCTTCCTCAACCTTACAACCCACCTAGTTACATAAAAGGCACCCTACTTCCTGCACTGGCAATGAAGTTACACTGTGCAGGAGCTTGCTGGTTTTGACTTAAACTAACTTTGCTAACTGACTCCCAGCTCGAGATGGTCTAAAAGCATCCTAAAATACTGTATCTGTACTGTTTATGTTGCCTATGTGTGTATCTGTGGGTTAACAACAGTTGGTCAACACTTTCAAAAAGAATGCTTTAGAGACTCAGCTTGCTTAGCTTGTTAAGGGAATATCTGCACCTTCATGATCAATCAAACCGTTTCTAAATCCTCATCCCCTTTGCTGCCTTTGTCGGTTTTTTTTCCACCACGGTCCCTGTTTGCTCTTGTTCTCTGATTTTTCTGTCACCGCTGTTTCACGCTTCCATAGGTTAAAGTTACCTCTTTAATCTTCATGTGCCCCCACTGGCACCGAGTGTAAACAAATGAACAGTATAATGCAACAGCAAGTATACACACATTTATATGCGGCGCCGTGTTTGGCTGTGTTTCTATTTCAAGCGAGTTCGACTTCGTTGTTAGTGTACCACCCACATGATTCAGGGTGGTCACATTTGGTTGCAGCAATTCACACAGTTTAAGTTGTAATGGCTTTTCCACATATTTCTCAGAAACAGCTAAGACACCTCTGTAACTACTTTGGGGATACACTCTGCGACCACGGCTCCGACACCATTAGCATACATTGTACTGTCAATTTAAAGGTAATGTTTGCAGCTTATTCTAATGGGAATGAGTCAATTTGTTTTGAGAGTAGGATGACAATATGAGTACAGAGGGAACATGCGGCTATGATGTTGTGTGGTTTCGGGCAGAGACACTATATTGTACGTGCCAAATCTCCTGATGTGGTCTCACATAATGTCATCTCTGTCATGCTCCAGATCAGAGCGTGAGATCTTGCCGCACAACATCAAAGACTCCTCACCAATCAAGCGCATGCCAAGTAAACCAGAGTCCAACAGACTGACAGACTCACACATATTCACAGGAGCTTATTGCATCTGTGCGGCTATACAGCACACTGCGTCTGTACCTTCAAGTCAGCAAACATACTAATGTGATCACATCACACAAGGTTCGCTTATCTGTGCCTGCACTTCCCACCGCCGATAAAGAAGATGTGTATCTATCACTGCTTCAACCGTCTGTGTACATTTAAGAAACAATATATTTTTTCACTGACAGTGATGGAAGAAACAGATCCTTTACTTAAAGCTGATCTGATCAATACTTTTTATATTAACAATGGATCTCACTATGTGTAATGGATAATGGATTATGTAATGGATTACTATGTGTAATGTGAGTCGCTCACACTGAACACACAGTGAATTATCATTGAATTATTACAGGTTTTTAAAATCTTAATCTTCCAGGTAACTGCAGCTGTCAAATAAATGTAGTGTAAAGTAGTAAAAAACACATTTTTTACCTCTAAAATTTAATGGAATAGAGGTAAGGGTAAAGTACTATAAAACTGACATATTCAAGTATAGTACAAGTATCTCAGACCTGCACTTGAAGGTTTTTTTATGGGTGGTTTCCCATTTAGTTTGTCTTGATGACGCACTTACACGCAGTTGACACAATACACATTCTTGTCAGTGGTTTCAGACTATTCCAACGATCTACAGGTGGCTGTAATGTGCCAAGAAACACTGCAATTCACTAGAAAAGGCAAGAAAGAATTCAAGCTAGTAAATATGGACAATGCAGGATTAACATACTTTTAAAACCAGCTTTGCAAATGTTTTGAGGAAGGAAATGCATTCAACACATTTGTTAGGCCTTTAAGGATGCATATAATAACTTTTGTTTGTTTACAATAAAAAAAACAAAAAAAACACAGGATACCTTTAAGTGAAGCGCTTTAGTGATTTACTTAGTCTCCACCACTGCTTGTATCCTGCTGGGTATTGGCTGCAAATGTTCAATACTTGTGCAGATATGATATTAACATGTTTTTCTCAGAAATCCTTTTTGTTCACCATACCTCTGAAATGTTAAATGTTGACTAAACACAAGCAGCCATTAAAGAACTTTGCTCAAAAGATCATCTAAAACTGGCAAAATCTCGATTAAATCAGGAACTCTTTGATCAAAAATAAGTAATAACAAGACTTCTAATCTGACCAGACATCCGCTGCAGGTTTGATACCCAGCCCTAAAGTCATGAGCCTGAAAAAGACTACTACTACTGCTAAAACAACAATAATAATCCAGTTGTTATCACTTATAATAATAATAATAATAATAAATGTGAATATAGGATGTTGCACAGCAAAGGTTCTTGCCGGGGGAGGTGATGAACTCAGAGGAGACGATGATCTTAGAGGAAATAAAGAGAAAGAGTCTGCTAATCTATGGCACAACATTGCTGACACCTCGTAAGATTAGAGACGCCTCTCAGTCTAAATCAGTCCTCTATCTGCATGCTTAGTGCCATTACTTGCTTTGTGGGGTGCCCTCAGGGGTGCATTGCCCACACAATGGTAAACTGCCAAGCTGCAGAGCAGCAACACACAAACACACACACACACACACACACACACACACACACACACACACACACACACGTATATATGTTCACTCACACAGTCATGCAGAAAAAGAAGGAGATGAATCAAATATGATGATTAACAGGGAAAACTCAAGGAAATCTTTATAGAAAGCGTCTGAACGTTGCTGTGGGCTGATAGCACTGTGGAAACTCCCCAGCACTCATGAATCACTACTCAGGAGTTTCCTTTTTTCAAATTTAACTGCAATGCTTTTACATCTCAGGTTCAACCATACTGCTAATACAGCAGCACAGACTGTTAGGGCTGTTTGATGACCAGAAAAAAAGGCATCTGAGGGGATTTTTTGCCTAACACTAAACACACTGGTGAGATTGTGTATTCCAGGAAGATCAGGGCTATGCATAGGGTATTGTTTGTTTTGGGCAGACAAGAGACTGGAATGCCAGTGTAAATACCCGGTTTTGTCAGTTCTCTGTGCTGCTGTTTGGGATCCAGAGCAACCGCAGGATCAGCATCAGAGAACATTTTCATCCCTCGGCTTACAGACCTACTGAACTGCAGCTCTACATCCTCTTCTGAGCGTTACTGCTCCTAACTGTACACCTTAAAATAAAATGTCCCCATGGCTGCTCCTCATATTTGATTTGTGTACAAGGTGAGAGGAAGCGCGGTTTGTTGGCAAATTCAGCTTGGAATTTTTTGCTTTTTGTTGCAATATGAGGAATTAATAAAATACTTAATGGGCAGCTTGTTGTAGAAAGCAATAAAATACAATGACAGGAAGATTTTTTTCCTGCATTAATTCAATTGAAGTTCATCTTGCAGCAGAAAATACTCAAATATATTTCACCTTTCAAAACCGATCAATTTAAAGGGGACCTATTATGATTTTCCTTATTTTCAGTCATATACATAACGTTACAATGTCGGATGTTCATAGTAAATGTGGTCGATTAATGTGGTAAACATATGTAGCAGTAACCCCTGTGAGCAAAAAACACCTGCTTCAGACTGCTCTGAACGCTTTGTTTCCAACATTTTTTTCTACTTTCAGATTTCTTTATATGGGCATCTGCTCCATGCACAACGCGCAAGTTCACTGCTCTGCTCCACTAACATTATGGCACTAACATTATGGCTGGCACACTGTGAGTGTTTTTCCATTACACAGCACGGCAAAGTAAAATAAGTAGTTTACCTGTTGGAAGTGTGCTGGTCGTCTGCAGCTCTTCATCAAACATCGTCACACATCACTGTGTCTGTTTCTGCTTGTACTATTCCTCCGTGCATTATTTCTAACTGATCCACTAAACAAATAGCTCCATATGTTGTTGTGTCAACCGGCTTTTAGCGCCTCTAACGAAGCTCTGCTAATTCGGTGAGGAACACATTTCATTTCCTGTCAATTCTTCACAATAAAAGTCCCCCGTTATTTAGTCATTTAAAATCTTTTAATTTGAAGCAGTACAGCAGGAAATGTCGGGTTTTCATCAGCACGGCTCTGATACAGCTGCCCCCGCGAGGGCTTCTGGAAAGCTGGCCAATTAGAACAGAGTGGGCTCATCAGGAGGGGGACCTTAAAGAGACAGGAGCTAAAACTGCCCGTTAAGAGACAGAGGCTGAACTGAGGGGCTGCATAAAGGGCCAATATAAGATAAATAAGTTTTTTGAACTGTGAATCATGCAAAGCTACTCTAGTGGAGTCCCAAAAACCAAAAAAAAAAAAAAAAAGAGCTGGAAATGAGCATAATAGGTCCCCTTTAAATTTGCACCTTCTCGCTCTGCTTTGTATTTAAGAGGTGCAGAGTACTACAGCCGATTTTTAAATTTTAATTACCAGTGTCAATTTCAACAATGCAAAATACCTCACATACAACCTGGCAATAACACAGGCCTGTATAATGAGGTAAAATAAAGGCTAAATGAATCCAAATCAGAGGAGCCATGGGACTGGGGGAATGTGCACTGTGAACAATTAACTAGCTCATCCAGCATACAAATCAGCTCCTGGCACATTACGCACATACTGTAAAGCTCATTACTGCTGCAAAACACACAATCAGTCGATCAAATTCAGTGACAGAGCAGTGAGGGAGCTCTGTCACGATCCGCCTGTCATTCAACTCTTTAACCCGCTGCTGCACCCTAATCACCCAGCGCAGACACAACAGCCTCAACAGCCTCAACCGGCGCTCATGTTGTGTTTTAACAAGTCATGCTTCGTTATGTGCGGGACTTTTCCCAGACTTTTTCGCTCTTTGATGGATGCTGACTGTTGTGATGCTTTCATCTCCTCCCTCTAGAAAAAAAAAAAAAAAAAAAAGAATCCTTGAACGCAAACACCCATGGTTAAACATAAAAGGGATGAGATATTTTAAAACTGACATCACTTCAAAGGGAGTGAACACATTCAAAGGGTATCACAGGAAAGAGATTCAAAAGCCTGCTAGTCACCTGTAATCCACTGCTAATACTTGGTCCCCCCAACTGCATATTAACACCCCTGCCCCGGTTGAATGTATAGATACACACAGCCGATGCGATTCATTAATATTCAGCCATCACACTGAAGCTTCACAGCAACAAAATGTACAGCTGCAAGAATTTCTCACGTAGATATTTTGTAGTTGTAGCTACTTTGTCTGTATTGATTCATCATGCCAAGAAGAAGGATCTACACATATACACGGATTATCTCATGAATATATCAATGTCATTACAGATCAGCAGCTGTTTTATAGTGACAACTATCCTGTTTAACCGGCATCCACACTCTCCTTCTTCGCTGCTCTTCTCTGTGTCTCACTCTTTCATCACTTCAGCTCTTTGTCTCTGCCTCCAGATTCTTTGAATTTCTTGCCTCAGTCGGGTGTGTTGAAAGGTAGAACTTTTAAAAAGAGAAACTAACTTTACCTCTAAATAAACCGGAGAAGGAACTGTACCTTCAAAGGCTTGTTTTTCTTTTAACCACGGAAGAGAAGTTAAAAGTTTTTTGTTTGTTTTTTTTAAGTTTAAGAAAACAGCATTAAATCCTTGATGCAGCACAAACAGGCATTTGACAGAAGTCTTTGTGATCACAGTATTACACCCTTTTGAAGTGAAGAAAATATTAGATATGTGACATATTATCACCTGATAAATAGAAATCTATAGGCACCACATTCAAAAAGGACCCTCATAAAAGGTTGATAAGCTTTAATTAATGGCTATATTAATGATTAATTAGTAATTTACTGACACTGTAGATCACCTCTAAATTGTTTTTTAATACTTTATTGCAATGTTTCTTTCATCATCATCTTTCATCAGACAATTGTATAGTTCAGAGTCCAAACTCAACCAAACCAAAAAAAAAAAAAAAAAAAAAGGGGTGGGGGGTAGGTTAGGGGAGGGGGGATGGGGATGGGGATGGGGGAGGAGTACCTGTTTATCGCAAATCTTGAGCTAGATTGAAATAAAATAAAATTTCACAGAGTCTATCTTTGGGGTAAATCTTATTCCATTTTTTATGTGGTCTCTGACTGTTGAAATTAATCTTTCCATGTCCAAAATTTGCTCTATTGTTGATAGCCGTGCATTTAGATTTGGTGAATTAATTAGCCTTTTACTAATGCTTCACAGATAACCTCTAATTGTTGATAAGAACATGTTGCTAGGTTGTGAAAAATCCTGCTGGCTGGTGGTGGTCCTTTGAATTTGGTAATAATCCAGTTATAAATATTAATCCATTAATTCCATTAACTATTATTGAATTAATCCTGATTGGTTTGGTTAAGTCTGCACCTGTCAATGTGAGTCAGGTCATTGATAAACAATTTTTTAACCTATCATGTCTACAGTTGAAAAGTTAGGTTGATTATAAATGGATTTTGGTCATTTGAGTGGTCAAATCAAAGGAATTTTTTTTACAACACGGCAACCTAAAAGTTCAAGCCCTGCTCCCCCTTAGTTACTGTTGCTATGCTTGTCAAGCCTTTTGTTTTAACACATCAGATATTCACTTTACAATAATTATGGTGGCACATTAACCACTGAAAATTCACAGTAATTTTTGAAACAATGGATCCTCAATTTCACACATAATTAAAAACAAGCAGGCTTCTCTTCTATAGTTGACTTCTGCTAATATGACAACTGTTGTATTTTATCAGCTGTAGCTAGCTATTAATGTTAACTCAATATCTCTTGGTAATTACTCTCACTGCCAGAAGTTTTCTTCAATTCTTGTATTTTAAAGCTATTTAGTCCAAGTATTATAAATAAAATGTGCTCTAACATAACCTTTGAATGGTTTGTATGCTTAATACAGAAAAAATACTTCAACCAGCAACACAAGATTCATGCCGTTTGCTTCATTTTTGTGAGAAAAACGTATTTGATGATGATTTTGGGAAACAGTATTTTTCACGAGTTTGGCTGAGTTGCTGGAGTTTAACCTTCCCCAAATCAAATAAAGAGCAGGACGACCTCTGAGGTTACTCTAAACTCTGATTTACTTACATTTTGGTTCCCGTACAGCGGATGGTCCAGTTTTACAAACCTGTAACCCCACATAGTAAAATAGTTAGCCAATAACAACAATTTATAAATCTTGTATAAAAGGGTGACTTATTGTCCTGTAAAGTAAACTCCAGCATCCAGCACAGTAGAAGGGTAAACAATGTATAACAGAAGCAGACTGTGAACATCCGCCATCATACACTCAGTACAATTGCAGTGAAAAAGGGAATCGCACATTTTGGCAGAACACTCATAAGCTCTTAAGGGAAAAATGAGCTTCATCTTTAAACTGCTCAGATTTCCATTTTCATTTGATTGCTCTCTCAAACTGCTGTGTATTAGTTTGGCACAGCGGGTAGATAGAGCCCACTTTATAAAACAAATCTTTAAACCATTTTGTTTCTGGGCATCTTCACTTCGACCCAAAAATCAGCAGATTGTGCGAACCGACAAGTGAAGCGAGCAACGGAAATTAAGAAATAATGACAAGAGAAGTTCTTTTGTGGACCAAATAAAGAAGAAAAATATTTAGGATTCCATGTTGTGCCACTAAAAGCTAACATTTTTACTTTTTAATATGTTTTATTTTCCACAAAGCCTTTTAAAATGCCTCCAAGCTGTCAGCAGATTGGTATTCTGCACAATACATATTTTTTAGCAAAAACATTCAGGATGCAGAGATGGCCCTAACACTTCTTTAAAAGAGAAATCAGGTATAATGCAAAACATTCACTATATTCGGGTGCTGTCTCTGTTTTAAGCAAACAAGTGTTGATGGATGAAAGGTGACAAATTAGAATAGTGTTGCAAAAACATACAAGCTTAAAGCGACCACCCTGCAGGTGAGGCTGCTCCGCTTTAGTTGTTGCTGATGATGATGTATGTCTTTGTAGGATAAAAAAAAAAAAAAAAAAAAAGCTGAGAACTGCTAATCTCTCCACTCTGATTATTGCCGTCACTTGAGATTTAACCATTGTATGTGTGCAGATTTTGCAGTCAATTTCATAGCTTTAAACACAGTCTCCCGGGGAAATGCTAAGGTCAAGAAAGATCCATAAATAATCCCTAAGTCTGTGACTCCTCCACTAAGCGTTATTCAAAGAGGATCGATAGGATGCTGTGATTCAAACACAAAAACCTATTCTTTTGCTTATCAACAAAAGCTCTCTCCCAGCACTTTCTGGTGATCAATTATTAAAATCAACTTCACATGGCCCCCACGTGTCAACAAAACAGGGAAGTCAGATTTATTCTATAGGCTAAGACTTTTGAGAGGTAATTTTTCATCTGACTGGCCTTTAGCATTTCTTAGTAAAATACATTATTGTTCTTGTAGATTTATTTATTCAATGTGATAGCTCATTAGTCAGATTAATGTAATGTACTCTCTTCTCTCTAGAAATGGTACGCTTGCAAAGAGGTCCGCGCTGCTGTATAAATAAATGACATGAGGTAAAGTTCAAGTCTTCTGCTTTTGCCGAAACACTTTCTTTCACTTCTCAAATATCCATCTATTTTTAAGGATGGGGTGATGCTAAATTTAACTTTCAGTAGTTCAGTTGTAGAGCAAATTAACTCTCAGCTTTAATCTGCAATGTTTACTTAAAATATCAAAAGCAGCATTTTAATTATGTTGCTGGTTGAGGTGGAGCTAATTTTAAGATAGCTTTATTGATCTGCAGGTGGGAAATTTGCCAAATATTGCATTTATATACTTCTGGTTAATTTAATAGACTTTATAAATAACCAGTAACTGCAACTATTTAGTAGAGTATAAGTGTAAAGCAGCATCAATTCGAAATACTCCGTTAAAGTAGGCTACAAGTATCTCAAGTATCCAGCTTCAGTAGATGAACGTGGGTTAGCTACTTTCCGCTATTGATTATGTGACATTATAATGTGTACTACTAGTGGTCAGCGCTGGGTATCTTTAACAAGAGTCTACAGCCATGCTAGCAGCTCCGTGAAACTGTTCTTAGGCACAGTGGTGTTTTAAGCACAATGCTAACATTAGCATGATGACATGCCCACAGTCACAATGTTAAAATGCTGACGTGTAGCAGACACGATGTTTACTGTGTTCTTATTAGTTTAGCAGGTTAGCATGCTAATTGCATAATGTATTTGTATTGAAAAAATTGAAATTTTGACCTAATCATGTTGCAAAACAACCTGACGCACCAGATGGGTTGTTAAACAGAACCATGTGAGAAATCGTCCATGGAAACTGTTTGGAAAAGGGCAGACACTTTCAAAAAAAAAAAAAAAAAAATACTTGGTAGGCGATTGGATGAACCATCTGTCTATCACCGTCTTACCTTGCTAGGCGGCTGGATTTGTGATGCTGATTGGTCCGAACCACCGGCGGGTCGGACACAAGTGCATAACTTGGAGTCTGACAAGATGGATTCTCACATGATCTCATGAGAGCAAGTTGCTAGATGTAAAGTTAAGGAATCACCACAGTTATTACAATTCATCCTGAAAGGATGTGAATGTTTGTACCAAATTTCATGGCATCTAAAAGTTGTTGAGACATTTCACCCAAAACCAGGTCATGAAGAGTTTTTTCAACATTAATGAAAACTGTTGCAGCCTTATAAATCTTACTGATATTTCACATTTTGTGGCAATCAATGGTTCTCTGAAATTATAACATAGCCCTATACCTCTAAAGGGCTCTAAAGTGAAAACAGAAGTATGACACAAAAATTTACATCACAATGTTAAACCTCCTGCCCTGGCTCCCCTTCAGGAGGGTCACACCATTTCTCCTTGGCATCGTCTACGTATTTTATTATTATTATATTATCAGCATCTGTCTAAAGTGCTTCTCATTGGACTTTTAGCTACTTAAAATAAAAAAGTCCTGACAGCTCTGATGGAGCCCAGGATTTATCCATAAGGGCTTTAATTACACGCTGTTTCACTGTATACTGTACACTGTGTACAGTGTAGCAGAACACAGAACATTAATTACCATCCTGTTGGTGAGTTAATGAAATTACCGCTGCTGTGCCACTCGCTACGTGCATATATGGCATATATGCACATCACCCTCTCAATTTGAAGACGGACTTACCGTTTCTGCTGTCGTGTGATGCTGCAGGTATTTAATAAAGTCAAAGGGAAGAATCTGACACACAGCAGCTGTAAGCTAAAAACAACATCAGTACTGATGTTTCTGCAACATCCCGGATACATTCAGTGACACCTGAACGACGTCATTGTAAGATTCGGACATTAATCTAACACGTTTCAGACCTGCCTGAATCACATAAATAGTATGTATTTACTGTATTCTGATGAACATTTCAGTAGATTATGTTATAGATGCGAAATACTAGAAGTCAAAGGAGCTAAATAAATAAAAGTTGATTTGTGATGTTGGACAGGTCTGTGTATGTGCATCTCTGCTGACTAAAGACACACAAACTGTGGCGTTGGCGCTTTCCGCACTTTTCATAATGGACTGATCTCTGCGCTGAAATGTGGAGAAAAGCCTGAAAACATTGAGGGCTGAAGTAGTGGCAGCACTCAGGACCTACAGGATGGACCCAAAGCTTTGGCACCGCGCTCACAACCGCTGTGTTCACTGTTGCTGTTGACATGAACACAACTGCCTATAGACCTCCACAGACTGTGTTCCACCTGACCTAGACACTCAAAACAAATAACTACGAGTTACACCACAGGTACAGAAGCAACAACTGCGTTCAACATCTGAGCTCACAAACTATTAACCTACATGCTTTCAAAATGTGACAAACGTTTGCGCACAGAATCAATTTGGAGTTTCTGCTCTGACATTTTCAGTGGCAAAAATATTCACGGTGGGAAACAGGCTAATACATTATAATAAATAACCCCTGGGGGGGGACATGCCCCCAAATTCTAGGACTAGGACTCATGACCTCAGTATTCCTTAAATTCTGGCTACAGGGACACAAAAGTCAGTAGGATTAATACTCCTGGGACCATAAAAGTCTGTACAAAATTTAATGGCAGTCCATTCAAAACTTGTAGAGATATTTCAGTGTGGGCCAGAGTCATGGACCAACAGACAGACACTGCCATCCATACAGCCATGCTGCTAGTGTGGCTAAAAAGTTTTGACACTACTGTACTAGTTTCCAAAATGACCCTTTTTTTCCAATAGCTTGAAAAAGTCAGAAATTTACTTTCCACAATTCCACAACTGCATCATGTTCATCAAAGGATCGATCACATTTTTTCTAGTCTGTCTCAAAACAGTGGATATTTTCCACAGTTAGTCTTTTCAGTACATAATTTCCTCCTTTCATTTCCCCAGACAGTGTTTCCCTGTCGAGCTGCAGTGGAGGGCCAGTAACATAAAGAGCGAATTTTAGACTAAAAAGACTGTTACATTGAAAGACATCCGCTTGATTTGACTAACTCAGACTGCTGAAGCCTCATATTAGCTTCAGATAAACTTTAGAATACATTTTTTGCACAAAACGAGGACTGTGGATTTTGTCCCCCATCACCGGAATGATTACAGGCAGGCAAAACCTTGAAAAACTGTGAACCTATCCTTTAATATATCATAAGATTGTTGCTTTATGATACCAACATGAGAAACAGATGAAACCACAACAAATGTATACCACACTCTGCATCATCATGGCACCTTCATCCTGTCTTTCACTAATTATGGTCACACTGTGGATAAATCCAAATTTATTCTGCATCACTGTTCACATAAATCTCTTTTTTTTTTCCTTTTCCACCAAATACACAGTGTTTCACAAGCATCACACATACTATGGCTTGTGAGGATTTTTTTTTTTTTTAATACACATGCCCACTGTTACTCTGATCTCAACGGGACTGTGCAAATTCTGTGTTACCTCAATTATCACAGAGGATGGAGTGTTATTATTACCCTGGAAGGCTGAACATTAATGGAGAGAGAAAAGAAACTTGTTGAAATGAAATTTAAAAAACATGCACCATAATTTAAGAAAACCAATCCGGAGACCATACTAATAAAACCCGTGTTTAATAACTTAATGCAGTTCAGTTATTGCTACATTACTCTTTGCCCCCAGCCTTTGCATCTCTTAAGCTGCTGCATGAAATAGCTGACAGAAAAGATAGATGGGAACATCAGGTATTCTTTGGGAGCAGTTTGAATGCCATTCAAAGCTATTAACGCACTGTACCTGAATGTGTCATTGGAAAAAAAAAAAAAAAAAAGAGTTGGCCTTGAGTCAGAAGGTAAAAAGGCTGCACGTACTGTAGTAAGTAGGAGTCCGGGGATTTCATAGTACAACACTTGTATTCATTAAAATGTTTATATACATATATAAAAAGCAGTAAATGTGCATGTTCAGTGCCAGGTTTACAAAACAGTACAGTTCATCTGAAACAGTCGCTGGTTTGTGCTCAACACACGACAGCAAAGTGTTTTAGACACATAACTGTGAGTGAGGACTTGGTATATTATAACTTATGAGTCAAGTAACAAAGACATTCTGAAATGGCAAGAATTGTGTTGCCGGTTATGGTAAATGTTTTGGAAGATATACAGTATATATTATATCATCACTAGCAAGGGCAAAAAGATCATTATATAATTTATTCAGATCCTCTGCAGTATATGAACACTGTCTTCTACAAATTAAGTTTACCATTTGGTTAAATATAAAAGAAAAATAGATTCTGACTTGATGCACAATCAATAATCAACCAAAACCACAATCAAACATAAGGACAATACCTTTGGTTTTGCATGTTTTATACTATTTACTCCAAATCACATGTAGTTTACATCACTGTTTACCATTCTGCAAACCATGCTGCTGTATTTTACAAATTTAAATGGGTTTTTACAAACCATTCCCATTCCCAGGTCGTTAAATACCGCTGCTTTGTCACACCCACAACATCTGATTACTGGCGCACAAGGTGCCCTTTAGCGTCTGTATGAAACGTACCGAACTCCAATGTAAACCCACCTGCAGCAGAGCAACTGTTCCGGCCCTCCGTTGATTCCGATATTAACCCGCGGCACTATAAGACGCTTTGAGCATCAGTTCGATGGGCAGACCGAGGACCCGCAAATATTTTCCTCACTCTCAATTCCCATGTTAAGGTTTTCTTTTAATTATATCTTTAACAATTCCCAACACAAAAACAAGAAAGTGTCCTTGATAACTCAACAATACGATGATGTTAATGTTATGTCCATCAGTTTTAAATATTTCTCCTTCGATTCTGAGAAATAAATAATAATTACCCATGATCCTCAGCCACTGTTGCTATGGAGACAAAGACAGTCCGCTTTGCCTCAAAACCATAATTAGCCTGCTGAATTTATTCCAAACTGATTATGATTTTTGTGTGCAGCTGGTTCATGGAGTCCGCCCCTTCACACACACACACACACGCACACACGCACACACACGTGTTGGAGTGCTTCATAGGAGGACGTGGCTCAGTATGGATTTTGTTTCATCATTCTATCATTCTATGTTTTAAGAATGATTATTTTATATTAAATATCCTCAGCCACATATTCTTGGAAATATAAATTAAATGAGCAACTTCAACTTTAAAAACACCTTTTGTTAACGGAGATAGTGGCGTTTGGATTTGGGTTGCTGCGGACTGGCGGCAAATTGAAATGGAATGAAGCCCACCGACGGCAGACAACCCAGAACAGGAGTCAAACGAGCCAAGTCCACCCACAACACAATGCCCTTCCCTAACCCTGACCTGCATCTGCATCAAATCTTGTACCATGGCCATATAAACAGGATGAAGACGGGTTATCAAACTGGACTTTACATTTCACATCCCTCACTTAATCCCTGCACTTGTCACTTTTATATAATTCATCAAATTGGACTTTAGATTGTGTGTTGCATTCAACCTCCACCGTTACATAATTTAATTATTTATGCACACGTCACATTTAATTGTTGCTCTTGTCACCTTTACAGTCAATATTTCATTTCTAGTTACTATTCCATTCTGTAAATAGATTTTAAAATTTGTATACATTTTGTCTATTTTTATTCTTCTGTGTTGCGTTTTTTGGGAGCAAACGCCAAGACACGTTCTTTGTATGCATGCATTGGCTAATAAAACAGATTGGCATAAAATCCCAAAACTAAGAATCAGACACAAAAAGACACAAAAACATCTCTAGCGTTATGTAAATAGTAACCTGTCAGAAGCCTACTGGATATGCTTATATGCCTCGGTATCTGTGCAGCCTGGTTTCTTCCCTTAATGATAATTAAAGTGATCACACCTTATATTTCACTTGCCTAAGGGCAACAGGAAGTGAAGCCTAAATGACAATATGTCATCTCCTGAGCCACGTACTGCACACAGGAAATAATATTTTACTCATTCACAGTGTCTGATAATCCCGAAAATTCAGAGACGTGTCAGCTGACCTCCAGTAACGATATCACGGCTGCCGCTCCCTCCGACACGTGTAAAGTGCGAGGGCCCGTTCATGTGATCAATGGTTACTTTAAAACATGGCAATAAAGTGACATGTAATATTAATGAGTAGGCTTAAAGTAAGAAAAGGTTGATTAAAATACATTGAATAAATTACTGAAACGTACACAAAATGTATGTTAATATAGCCTAAATATTTAATAAACCCAAATTAATTTTACATGGAAATTTGATTAATGTTAACTTAATTTCTGGCAAAAACTGATTTAGATTTATTAAATATCTGGCAACCATTTATTTAGTTCCACTTGAGTAATTTAATAACTTTCAATCAGTATCAAAGGACTTTAAATCTACTCAATAATATTACAACTCACTTTATTACCTCAATTCTATTAACTTCAGTCTAGGTCTATTCCATAACATGCCTCCCTGTTGGCTTGAAGTAGTTTGTACAGCTCATAGATAATGACAAAATAGTGCACCTTAGCATGAAACATTTTCCCCAAAAATATTCAAAATGCTAAAATAATAAACTTCATAAAATGCTACTTAAAGTTAAGTTTAAAGTTACTTTAAAAAAAAAAAAAAAAGCAAAACAAGAGAAAAACACTGTTGTGCCAGTGAACATAATCCAGGAATCAGATACATTCCCTACATATATTTGGCAAGAGCATTTAATAAATAAGCATGGTATGTAGGAGATGGGGTTAAATATATGCACACATTGACTTGAAGTATTGACTAAAAGTAAAAACATTATAAAATCACAGGTTTATACACTACCCAATGCATATTTATGTAATGTTTATACACAAGAGCTTTGGGAGTCAACCTATATCCTCTATCACTACAAAAATAAAGATGTGAATAATTAAATAATAATGTTTATTTATTAAAGTCTTATGAATAAATAAAACACTTGATTTTAATCGGATTTTTTAACACCATGCTTTTTTTTTTTTTTTTAATTCCACACAAATCCCTGGTCTATGCAGTAGAAACTATGTTTATTTATGTTATTTACCTAATTTATGTGAACTTGTTTCATTTCAGCTCAGTAAGAGAGTCTCTAGGTTTCTCTCCCCTCCTCTGCTCTCTGTGTTTCACCATTTGGGCCGAAGAGTTTTGTTTTTGCCCGCGTGCCAAGGTCTTTGCAAACTTCTTCTTTTAATTTCCGGCAGAGCAGGCACGGGAAGTGCGTCGCTGCCTCCCGCCAGTTAACAACAACAACGCATTTGGTCTTTGCAAACGGAAATGATGTACGCGTGTATTTGCATATAGAGCGGGGGGGAAGTGAGATCCGATCATAAGTGGTCACTCGAGACGCGTGTGGAGACGCATTCTAATGCCAGGTGTGAACAGACGTGCTTAGAGCCGTCCACTTGTGGTCGAATCACCCAAGATGCATGTCAATGACAGGTGTAAACAGGGCCATAGATCCAACACTTTCTGTGTCTCGCTCCAACTCTCAAAAACATATACTGCATTGTACATCAAAGAATTTAAATTGTCTGCTGAGCAAAGTAGGACATACCTTCACTCTGGGGAAACACTGCCCATCTCTATGGCTATTTGAGGAACCACTTACTCCCAAAGGTCTGATTTCTGAAGCCAACAATATTTGTATAAAACATTGCACTGAATCATCTCCACTCTAAATGCTAACCTCCACATAAGCAAAAAAAGTAAGAAGATGTGTGTTTCTTCTTACTATGTCAGAAAAAAAAAAGACAGCGATTACAGATAAACACTGTTTACAAAATGTTCTAATACTGGCTGTTTGAGATGATGTGAATCCAGTGTTTGATCACAGTCCTAAGGCAATTTTTCAAATCTATCTGCACTACAAAACAGTCTGATAAAAACACATTTGCTGTGCTCCGATTACAGATTATTACAACCCAATGAACAAACATTTGTCTTGTCAACATCTCCAGTATGAACTACTTCCTCACGATTGTGATCCTATTTGAATTTCACTGCATGCTATTTTTCATGTCAAAAAGTCGCTCTCATATGTATTACTCATCAAATGTAAGAAAAGTTGCTCACGGAGCATCCTGTTGGCCAGGGGATGTGAGGCAAATACCATTTAACCACAACATCCTGGGTTTAAATCCGGCTGAGGACCATTTTTGCATGTCAGCCCTCTCTTTCTGTCCTGCCATCCTCCACATCCCACTGTTCAGCAAAGGCATAAATGCCAGAAAATGAACAATGTTGCTCTTAACTTGCATTCTGTGACAGAAATAATGAACCACTGACCTACAAGATGCTGCAGCTGCAACATTCCACTTTTTGTCTTGATGCAGGAAGTATATTGTTGTTACTTCTTCTTAGTCGAAAACATTTTAATGGAAAAACTAAATTATGGTAAAATTCAATTAAACAGTAATGCTTTATTTTATAGGTAGTTCTCCTGTTTTTGATTCCTATTAACTGATAGCTTAAGACCCTCATTTAGCTGATACACAGCAGATTCGCAAAAATGTGTATGGAGAGTGGGCTACAGCTAACAATTATTTTCACTATTGATTAACCTGTCAATTATTTTCTCGAAAATGGTGAAAAATGTCACTAACCGTTTCCCAAAGACCAAGGTGACGTCCTCAAATATTGTGTTTTGTCCCAGCCAACAATCCACAACACAAAGATATTCAGTTTTCTATTATAAAAGACTAAAGAAACCAGAAAATATTCACTTTTGAGAAGCTGGAATCAGAGAATTCTTTTCTTAATAATGACTCAAAATGATTAATCGATTATCAAAATAGTTTTAGATTAATTTTCTGTCGATCAACTAATCGATTAACTGACTATTGTAGCTCAAGTTCAAATGAAGCAGTTTTTTTTAAAGGAAGTACCTCTGAAACCAACAGCTACTAATGAGCTGCTTATAATAACCTAGAAGATGGATGAATGGACAATGGACAAGTCATTTCCTTTATCTAATCATGCAAGAGTAAAGAACAGGAGTAACCAGCACACAGCAAAGATGGCAGCTGCAGTAGCTTAAGAAGGTGTTTTACCACAATTTTAGGTCATCTAGCAGTAAGTATTTGGATACATACATATGTGTACTTTTAGTCTGGAGCAGTTGTTGATGGTTTGGACAATTAAAGCCACCCCATATTTTGTGAAGCAGCAGCATTAAGAAATGCATTAGCATTAACAGTAACTTAATACAGCTCAGTGTAAAGAGTGTAAAGAGTGAGGCTGCTATCAGTGAGATAAAATTATTACAAGCATGCATCATTTCCTCTGCATGTGAAAACTAACAATGAAAACTACCAAATAAAGAAGTATAGTAAATACATTGAATGGCTGTTGCTAAAGAGAAAATGATGACCATAAGCAGTGTGAAAAAGACGACTGATTTCATGAAAATCTTAAGGATTATAACTGTGAAGGACATCTTAATACTACATCTTAATAAAGTGAGGTTTTTAAACAACAGTGTGCCTCTAATTTTGTGGAAGGCCAACCCTGTTTCAACATGACATGTTTTCATGCACAAGGTGAGGTCTATAAAGAAATGGTTTTCAAGAAACGGCGCTCAAGAACTTGACTAGCCTGCACAGAGCCTTGACCTCCACCCCATTCAACACCTATGGGATGAATTGGTTGGTAGATTGGTTGGACGTTGGAGGACAACAGCAGCATACAACCTCACTAATGCTCTTGTGGCTAAATGTGAGCAAACCCCTGCAGGCAAGTTTCACAACCATGTGAAAAGCCTTCACAGAAGAGTGGCAGCTGTAACAACAGCATATTAAAGTGCAGAGATTTGGGCCAAGGTAGTTGGTACAATCACATTTGGCTGTAACGTTTGGCTTTCAGCACACGTTGTTCAGGTGTCCACACACCTTTCTCCATGTACAGGGTTCAGTGTGTATTAAACTGCAATAAATTCCTCTACCTGGAGACCTACAGTATCAACATCATCTTGCTATCTTCCTTCCCTCTGCAGTCATCTGAATCTTAATGCCTCTATGACGTGTGCAGATTGCACCCTCTGAGTTCTGGTACAGCATGAAATAAATGGCTGGCAGTGATCACTGCTAGAGAGACCATTTGGTGAAGTTTGGCACTGAGAGCCACTCTGGACTATCACCAGCAGGGATTTTTTTTAATATTCTCTAATTTATTCTCTAATGAGATCAAAAAATATTTTTTGCAGGCCAGATGTGGGCAAGAGGGCACCACATATGAAGTTTCAGACAAACAATTCATTATCATATTACATAAAAAACAATCTCATAGTCCTAAAATCAGAGACATACAGAAGGAGAGAGAAGAGAGAGCAGTGACACAACCTGGAAGATGACAACATATGCAAAACAATAAGTCCCACAGGATTCATCTTATACAGCCCTAACTAAGGCTTTGAACTCAGTGAGAGAAATTCATTTTTAAAGTTGAAAGTTTTCCTTTAGGCAATTCAACTTCAGGTTCAGTCAACAGAACTGAAGATTTGAACCATGAACCTTTCTGACCCCGACTTCACTGCCTTAATAAAAAGTAGGGAGCTGTTTTAATAATGAATAACCTTACTACCGTACAGTAGTTTCCTATATTAATTGTCAGCCATTATTAAATGATTTATTCAAACATATTTACAATTCAGTGATTAAGATGAATAATTAAAGACAACAATATGTAAGGCCGTCACTAAACCCCACGAAAAAGTTGTTTTCTTCTGCTGCAGAAGTGTAACCATTTTTCTTTCTGAGGTTTCTAATCCTTAATATAATCCTTAATTTTATTCATACTTTTATACAGTTTTTCTGTTTTTATTTGATTACCCATCAAAATGTGCTCAAGAATTGACAAATAAAAAACTGTAAAATGCATAATTTCAATGACCAGTTACGTTTGAATATTACTACGCCAATCAAAACACATCATTTGTAGAGACAAACGTGTGTTGCCACTGTTAGCTAGCTAACATTCCCTTGGATGCAGCAACACAAAATGGATCAGTTTTTGAAACAAAAAAGTGATGTGGGAGGCAACCCTGGCCAGTAACAGCTCCAAAACGTGTGGTGAGGAAATATGACCCTGAAATTTGGATTCATAAAGGCAGGTAGTGGTGCTGAGCTGAAAGCACAGTGTGTTGAATGTGGTGAAATCCTGTCAGATGAGGCGTTAAAACCATCGAAGCTCCAGAGACACTTAAACACAAAGCACCTGGGATGTGTTGGGAAGCCAAAATAATATTTCCAAAGGAAAATGGGCTTCAGGCACAAAAGAAAGTCATCACAACAAATTTACAACTCAAAAGCCACTTTGAAAGCCAGCTATATGGTTGCTGCTCGTGTAGCTTGTAGCAAGAAACCTTTACGATCGCAGAGGAGCTTATTTTGCCTAGCAACCAAAATTCAGTCAATTCCACTCTCCAATGACACCACGAGCAGAAGAATTGTTGACATGAGTGATGACATCGAATGCCAACTTGTGGAAAGAATAAACTGTTGCCTCACTTTGCCATACAACTGGACGAATCAACAGACGTTAGTAATGCTGCTTTATAGTAATCTTCACTCTTCAATAGATAGTAATCTTCACGAGGATCTACTGTTTTGCAAAGAGCTTCCCACAAGATCAACGGCAGACAATGTAATGCCTTGATGATTACTTCACTGAAAAAGGTCTTGACTGGAAATACTTTACAGGTGTTTGCACAGACGGCTCTGCATCAATGACAGGAATACATTGTGGTGTTGTCAAACAGATCCAAGAGAGGGCGCCAGATGCCAAGTAGGACGCCCTATTTCTTACATAGGGAAAGTCTAGCAACTAAGCAGATGTTACTAGAACTGCGTGAAGTCGTGGCTGTGAAAACTGTGAATTATATTAAGAAAAATGCACTTAACTAAAGGTGTTTTGATGCTCTGTGTGAAAGAGCTGATGCAGATCATTTGCAGCTCTTACCACAGTGAAGTAAGGTGGCTTTTTAAGAGGACGTGTGCTTAATTGCCTTTTCAAACTGAGAAAAGAAGTGCATACATTTCTGGAAGAGCGGCACTCCCCTTTTGCTGAGCATTACACTGATGGTAACATTTGTGCAAAACTGGCCCAAATATCAGATATATTTGATCAGTTAATCAATGCATATATCAATGCAAGGCAGAAACAGCACAGTGTTTTTTGGGTCAGACAAAATTGAGGTCCTCAAGAAAAAACTTATTCTTTGGAACAGAAGAGTCAAGGAGGGACGATTTGACATGTTTTCACTCCTAACTGAAACTTGGGAAGCCTCTCCTCATGTCAACGTATCCAGTGCTATAACCCAGCATTCGACTCAGTTGTCACGAAAGTTTGCAGACTACTTCCCAGAGGACCCATGACATGGAAACCTTTGGATTTTGGATTCTTTCTCTGTGGATCCTGCTTCAGAAGACATGGCTCTGTCCACTGTGTTGAAAAATGAACTGATGGACCTATAAGCAGACAGCAGCCTGAAGCTTCAGCTCACACAAGTTGACCTTGCTTCATTCCGGATACTGGCTGCCAGTCAATATCCCTCTCTGTCAAAACAGGCAATCAAATTTCTGTTGCCTTTCACCACCACCTATGGTTTTCCATTGTGACTGTCACAAAATCAAAGGCAAGGAGCAAACTGAAAGCAACTTTGAATGCTACTCTGCGTGTCAGCCTCTGACCCATCCCACCACGACTTGATCTCATTATTTCTCAGAAGCAAGCAAGTGTCTCACTGAGGGTAAGCAGAATATTTATTTTGGTCACTACAGCTGACAGTGGCATACCACATATTCACAGCCCAGTTCATTTTTTCTTCTTTTTTTTTGTCAAGTTATGTTTTTTATTCATTTATTTGGGAAGGTGGTCCTCAGAAATGTTTTATCTTTAATGCATAAATACAGATTTATAGGACCAGATACTTTAGAGGAAATTCATGTAACTTCTGTAGAGAGCTTTTGTGCAAGCTGAGTCCCATAACTCCACTTATGTGCAGCCCTATGTAAATCCATTTACTGTAAATGTGCAAAATGCAGCCATAAACCATCCATAACCCCAACCCAAGCTCTCAATTCTGAGATTGCTGGTGTGGTGTTCCCTGTTGAGGCCACCTTATTAAGCTGAATGACAAACACTTCAGCACTTGAAGTGGAGAGATGCTGCTGTGAAGGAGGCCTGTGCTTTCCCACATTTCAGTTGCATGTTAGTTTTCCAGTATACTTAATCATTCTGTTGTGCCGTTCTGAACACCACCAGCTTTGCACAATGCTTAACGCTTTTCTGTTTGGCTACTTTTGATTCAAACGTATGCCTACATACACACATTCATATACAGTATATTCTGTACACTGAATTTGAGAGGTCAAGTGAATAGTGAACTCAGCCCTGATATTTAAATATATTTTCCTTGGAAATAAACTGCAAATTCACATGACAGACCAGGTCCAGACCGACAGGGCAAGCAAAGCTTGAGGCACTGCTGCCACAGAAATGCAGTTTAATACTTGCTTTTGCTCCAGCACCAAGATATTTCCCCCACTGGCTTTCTAATTCAATGTATGACCTCTCGCCAGAGAGTTTTAAAAGTCTTCAGGCAAAGATCCAGCAGCTTTAAGTCTGGCCAATGACAGATGAGCCGCAGAGGCAGGAGCAAGACAGCTTGCCCTGAGCAAACCACAGAGCTTTGGTCAGCCTGCAGGGGTGAACTTCTGTTGCAGTGAGAAGAAGGGACAAGGTCCTGTAACATTATTTTCATTTTTACAAGATGGCACTGTCCTTTCCAGACCAACCACATGTCCACAGCATGCATTATGTGGAACTAAACAGTATGAGATCATTATGACACAGGCAGTTTATCTTGTCTGGTTCTTTGCCAAAACATAGCCTACTGTAGACTTTAACTGGCAAAAGTTTTCCACAGGAAACACTGGACTCAGTTCCATATGCAGGAAGTATCACCTGTACAGGCAGCATGGTGGCTCAGTGGTTAGCACTGTTGCCTCACAGCAAGAAGGAAGAAGGTGTTCGAACCCCGGCCGTCCCTCTCTCTTGAATTTGCATGTTTTTCCCATGTTTGCGTGGGTTTCCTCACACCATCAAAGACATGTATGTTAGGGTTGATACTCCTGTCAGTGCCCTGCTAAAATAACTGGAGTTGGTCCCCGGGTGCTGCCCACTGCTCTTAGTGTGTGTGTGTGTGTGTATGATGGGTCAAATGCAGAGGATCAGTTTCATTTCAATGTATGCGAGTACTGAGGAATGACAATAAAGAAAACTAATCTACATAACATTTGTGCGCAAGTAGTTTATGTACTGTAACTTATTATGTTCTTGGATGGAAGCAAGTTTAAATTTAACTGGATGATCAGCACAGATCACAGCCCATGGATTCTGTGATTAATGACACCAAAGGGAGACAATAAGAGAGACAAGAAAACAAGCCATGTTACCCTCTGGTGTTACTAATTGCTGCCATAGAGGTTTTTTTTTTTTTCCATGAGGAATTTTTTTTAGAGTTGTTGGAATGAGGCAAAGCTCATTTAGTAATTGGATATGCAAGCAAGAAAGTGAATAATAGATCTTAAGGAGTAAAAGGGCTGTTTTGCATATGAGGGGAAGCTACTATTTTGCATATTGTAAGTAGTACACTTGAGTATGCTGGTCATTTTCTTTCACTGATGAATGAACTTTTATGTTTGCATGATGTATGACATGCATGAGGACACCTGTTTCATGATTAAAAGACACAATTTTAGCCACACACATTTTGCTATAATTCCTTTTAGCAGATTGCCTTATGTTTCTTATTAACAATTCATGGCCCATCTCTTTGTGTCTCTAAATATGTCACGCCATGTAGTATCCATTTATAGTGCGGCTGAGGAGACACAGATGAGGATATACAGCATGTACTTGTACTGACAGAGCTTTTAAAATTAAAACCACTGACCATTAAAAGCTAATTACATTAAACTATTGTGGCTTCACTTATTGTCCATTCTCATAAATAAACTCTAAAAGATTTCATTTATTAATCATGCAGAAAACATCAATAATTATTTATTAATGCCCTGATCACCAGCAGATTTGGCATTTTCTTGCCTCCTAACTGTTTCCCTTTGACACACGCATACAGCAGATCTTTGCAAAGCGTCCTCTTTGCCATTGTAGTCCAGTGCTGGAGGGAGCCTGCCCTCCAGTTACGCCATTATCAGACGGCTGATAAAATGTTAACAAAGAAGACATTAGAAAGCAAACGGGAGACAGCTGGTGCAATCTTAGGAGAGCAGAGCAGCAGTGGAGATGTCAGTCATTCTGAGTTGCTGCCAAAAGCCACAATATGGTCACTAAAATTGCACTGCATGGACAATTTGCTTCTCTGTACAAGAAAAAAGGCTCTTGAGGACTTAGTAGAGCATGTGAAGAGTTCTTTTCATAGTCCTATATATGCATCTGCCTACCCACAATTCTTTAAAAAAAATAACAGTTGCGTGGATATTTTTCACGTTGAAGAACGCTGTTATGTATCTTATAGGTACTAAACACGACCAGAGTTAATATGGAGTGTGATCACTAATATTGTCTTCTTCTTTGCATAAGGAGGGAGTATCTCAATAACAGCCATTAGCAGATGTTGAAAGGGGCACTTGTGATACACATGTGAAAATCTGGCATAAAACATCCACATGCATTCTGTCACTTAAGGGCTTGCCCTCATGAGCTCTGAAGAAACTCCCCCAGCTTGCATTAAATGCATTATCTGATAAGGAGCAGAGATCTTGTATTACTACAGCCTCTAGTCTCTGCTAGTTCCACCACCATCTTGTTTGGTCACAAGTGGCTGAAGATAACACAGCTCAAAGTCATTTGTTGACAGCAATGGAGCATGTGGACAAAAATGACTTCTAATATATACTATAATGTTGCTGTTTAACTCAACAACCAAATGATCTTTGAAGGTCATAGGGTTCACTGACAAAAAATATGAATCAGCCGTTCTCTCTGGGTCCTGTTGGTGTTATTTCTTTAAGGTTATCTGCCTGCAGCAGTCAGCAGCTAGTGCCGGCAGTGCAGACTGCACATTTGTCATAATTGTCTGCAGGCAAGCACACAAAAATAGTAGTTACAGTTGTTGTGCTTGTTTTTTGCTTTGACAAGCAAACATACTGCGGGTGAACAACCAGCTCTACTATTGGCTGACATTGAGGTGGTTGACTTCATGAAGTTCTCTGAATACAGCCATGAACGCTGGGACTGACACCCGGATGGTAACGCAGAAAACAAATATGGTAACGTTCAAAACCGACACAATAATTATGTATTTTTTGTTTGTTTTTTGCTGAAATACATGATAGGAATCTGCAATTATTAGTCAATTTTGCATCAAAATGCATGCATACCTGGAACCTATGTGTGCTAGAATTGCGTGTGGAGGGAGAGATCTGTAATATCTTTTGTTGCATCATACGTGACTGTCATTCATCAAATCAGGTGACCTCTGGCCAGTGCCCTTAGCCACATCCACAGAGTCTAGCTATGATGGATGCCTTATTAGAGTCCTTTATTAGTGTACTTTAGCCGGGAGATAAACTTTGTAATTAATGTCTCAGTTTGAGTATATCTCATTTATTTCAATCGGATAAAGGTGACTCTTCCAGCCGACCGGAGAACAATGGCCATCGGAGGAGACAGCAGCTTGGCAGCCGAGCGGAGCCTAGGAATGCTGAATAACAATCCCATCATCCATCATGGTATGTAGGGAGTCGGCAGGCTGTGTTCGTCCTGAGGAGAAGCTCCAAGGAGCGGGTCAAACCATGAGGGATGGCAAGACTGAAAACGGCCACTCCCCCCCCCCACTCTGCTTCACATACACTGTATGTTTCAAACGAGAGGAAAAATAGTCGGATTGTACTTCTTTACCTTCCTCGGAAATGTGGACTTCAATTAGAATTCAAATCATTTCAGCAGCCAGGGGTGCCAATATGTACTACTGGCATGCTGCTGTAATCTACAGTTCAATATTACCCACGCATCATTAAAATCAGAGCTGATGAATGACATAATGATGAGAGCAGCCCGAGCTCTGCTCAGCTATGGTCTGTGATGATGGCAGTAGTAATTTTCCTGTTAGGCTGGCCCCTCCTGTTTACTTAACCTTTCCGCAGTCCTCATTAACTCACCAACACCAGCAACTATGTTGGGTTGCCAAGGGCAAACACAATGGGCAGATGGAGCCGAGCTGAGACCATCACTTAGCTGGGCTGAGGTCACTCTGCTATCCTGCTGATCCGAACTCTTCACTCTGAATCTTAACATGTCATTACATTATTCCCGCTGCTAGCTATGCAACCAGCAATAACCAGTATTTCACAAGCATTCTCATTCTCATTTAAGGATAAGGCGAGGCGTAAATCAGCAGGGTGTTGAGGGAAAGAAATCTCACACTTTCTCCTTCTGCTCTAAAGATACTCTGGGCTTTTTTTTCTAGAAATATCCTTCAGTTTAGCTCCATGAGAGAGGACAAAATGCAAACCCAGCACTGAGGGTAATGGGATATGCAGTCATTCATTCTGCTGCTGGTTCATGCTCTCTGGCCAAATGACATCTTGGAACACAGCCACGCTGATACAGTAGCACCTCGTGAAATCACAGCTATTATTAATCCGAAGGACAGCAGTCTGATTACACACAGCCATAAAAGACACAGAGTCACAAAACACAAAACATGGAGAGTTAGCCATGCCCATCTATAAAGAAAAGCTTAACACAGCACTGAAAATGTGTGCAATTAAATTTCCATGAAATCCAAGGCAGTGGTAAAAACACATCTAAAAAGGTGCAATTTGTTACTTTCCTCACATTCAAACTATGTCAAAGATCACAGAATAAATGAGTGTTGCGTTTTACAAAATTGTTAGTTATGGTTGTCGGTAAGCAGTGAATTTTGAATTCACTGAGGGGATGAAAGAATAAATTAGATGACATTAGCACCATCAACTGGGCGGGACAAAGGCAGGTCAATCAATGAAGACAGCTGATCAGCTGATATAGGGTCAGTTTGCCATTTCCAACTACTACTATAGGCCGTGAGAACTAAAAGACTAAAAGTGAGTCAGAGAAAAAAGCAGGTCCAGAAATCAAAAGCACGAGCTGGCCGTCAGGACTCAGGACTCCAGTCACAGTGACCTCAACCTGAGCTAACGCCACAATGACATGAATAACAGGCTGACAACTGAATGTACATGTGGAGCCGGGATATGTGTATGTGCTGGAAGCATTAGCGACTCATGCTAGCGATTAGCATTATCCATTAGTATATGTAATTCAGTCTGATGTGTGTTATCAGATAGCATTAACAGCCATTTTTATATAACAAAGCCCGTGAAATGTTTGGTTTATGTACAACCACCACAGCATTTTACTGTGTCCTGTAGGTAATGTTATATGTGTTCAGAGTGTATGAAAGTGAGATTTTTTGCTAGAATACAGGCAGTTAACCAGCCAACCTGTGAGCCTGTAGAGATGTAGGCTGAAAAGCCTATTGTATTTCTTAGCCATTGACTGGCTAGTTTACTCAGTAAACACAGTTAAAGGTGTAATGTGAAGTTTTCAATTAGTTAAACTGAGTAAGAGACATCTATGGAACATAAGAGAGTTTTATTCTACATCTCGTAGACTTTTACATTGTCTAAAGCAAGGCTGTAAGCTAAGGCTTTTCTGTTTAGGATAAGCTACACATTTTCTAAGAGCCATTTCCCTGTAAATATGGAATCTCCATATATTTCTAAATATAGAGTAAATATGTTATATGTTACAGTGAAGTTCACAGTTCAGAGATAGTAGAGCTGATGCAAGCTGAGTTAACGCCAGGATGATAAGAATAACATGCTGACTACTGTTTTAAATATGTTTTGCACAGGTAACCCCTGTGAATAAATGTGTTGCACCAGTTTAGACCCAGAGCTTCATTCTGAGTCTGTAACATATAACACATTTACTCTATATTTAGGGATACATGGAGATTCCATATTTACAGGGAAACGGCTCTTAGAAAATGTGCAGCCTATCCCCAACAAAATTACTGATTGAAAATAGACATGTTTAAATAACCACTGTTTCCCAGAGACTGTGGTAGGTGGAAATGGAAAATATAATGTACATGGAATAGAAAATTGAATAAAATGGTAGCTGCATGTTAGTGCTGTTCTAGGTTTTAATATCAACTTTAGTTGTTGTGGATGGTCAGCATGGCACCTTAAGTTTAATGCTGTATTTTTAAATGTAAAAACATCACTCTGGCCTTGAGTACAAACATTACAATGGATGCTAACCTGAGTTTTGGAATTCAAATTTGATGTATCTGTGTATAGGTTGAAGCAATGCAATGTATTGATCACCTGCCATTCATTAAGGTTCACTATGTCATGGCCACCCCACACTAGCTCTGTGTCTCATCTTGGCCACCCCAGTAAAAATGTCCTGGATATGCAACTATTGGTCGATTAATCAATTCATAACAATATAAATCTGCAACTATTTTGATAGTTGATTCATTGGTTAAGTCATTTCTCAAGCCAAATATTCCCTTGTTCTAGCTTTTCAATGGTGAGGTATTGCTGCTTTTCTTTTTCTACCTGATAAATTGAATATTTTGGGGTTTGGGATTGTTAGTTGGACTAAAAAAAATGTTATTTGAAGACATCACCTTGCACGTTGGGAAATTGTGAGGTCAGTTTTTCCCAGTTTTTTACATTTTAGATTAAAAAGAAGTAATCAGTAAATGGAGGAAATAATCAGCAGATTAACGGATAATGAAAACGTTTCAAGATACTTCAGACAATTTATCAGTACAACAATTTTTAATGACAATAAGATAAAAAATTAAAATGATGTTGAGCCCAAATGACTAAAAATAAATTCTAAAGCTGCTTGCACAGTTTTAATTGCCTGCTTCTACTGTATGCTGCTCTCCCAGTCGACCAGTTAAAGCAGATGGCCAGTAATGTCAGTGCTAGCAGGAACTCTCTCCTAAGCCCAACTTAGTCTCTGTCAGGTCCCACTGGTTATTTGAAATGCTCACGAAAGGTCACGTCTGCCATGTTAGAGTAAACAAGAGGCCCGTTATACCAACGTGTTTTGTCTCTGTAACACTCTCAGCGGGACACCCACACTCTGTTTTGTTTAAGTGGGCCTGTCTCCAATCAGTTAAATCAACAGCAGCCATTTGGAACAGGAGCCGGAGTGACAGGTGAACTGTGGCAATGGCTGCTTTCCTTCTTCCATGTTATCTGCTCCCCAGTTTGTAAATGGCAGGACTTGGGCCACTCTCCTGTCGATAGTGAAACAACCCACTGGGACACACAGGAAATCCATTAACCCAATACTGCTGTTTGACATGCTCCAAGTGAACTGCACTTATCCTGACACAATGCCATCTGAGGCTGTCCTGTGACTGCCTGGAGGATCAGTCTGAGGTGACAACCAAATTGGGAAAGCTATTAAAACCATATGAGTAAATTGTTAAAAGGCATGGTTCACCCACATTGCAAAAAACACATTTTCTCACTTAGTGTTGGTTTTATTTATCCAGGTTTTGACCAGGGATTGCACTAGTGATTATTTCGTATCATTATCAATTTATTGTTTGCTAGAATAATGGATCGTTTAAGGTAATAAGACTATTAACAGTAATTCTGAAGATTTTCAGTAATCATTTATTTCAAACTAAATTATGCAGGTAATCAAGAGCGAGGTGAGAGAAGCATTTTGGAGGGGTTGTGACTCTCAGTTGTAGCATAATAAACCAGCTGGAGCTGAAGGGAGGAGGTCGCTCACATTTAGGATGGCATGCTGACAAAAGGGCCAACCAGGAACTGGTAAAGACCAACCATCCTGCCTACACAGGGCCATATAATATAAGATATATATATATATCTTATATTATAACCAAATCTGTGCCTGAAATATTTCTTGCCAGCTCAGGTTAATCGTTTTGTCCGTAAAATGCCCATCACAATTTTCCAAAGCTGAAGGAAAAATCCTGAAAAAGGAGCCAAAAAAAAAAAATCCCTCACATTTGAGAAGCTGGAGCCAGAGAGCGCTTGACATTCTTGCTGGAAAAATGATTGTAATGGTTAATCAATTATCAAAATAATTGATGATTTTTTTTGTCAATCAAAAAAATGGATTAATCAACAAATCATTGAAGCTCTAGTTTTGATATATGCTTCAATATACCCATCTGCTGTGTATCTGTCTATCTATATGGCTCTGTAGTGTATACCCCAGTTCAATTGAGGTAAATGCAGTATAGTTTGTGGTGTTCAGGGCATTGAAAACTCACATTTGAAAAATGTAGACATTGATATCTAAAGACTTAGGCACATAAAACCAAAATATCTGCATGGATAGATACTTGATCGGATGTTTTTGTAATTTATGTGAATCAACCCTTTAATATTTGCAAGTCATCCAGTCCTTTATCTCTGTGCAGCCTCAACTGAAGCTCTGTTTAGGTACCATGATAACACTTGCCAACACTTTCACACCAGAAAGTAAACAACAGTCCCCACTAAATAGGCTCCCAGTTTGTCAGGGGTAAAGACTGGTGACTTTCATGCCATCTGGTGACCTCCTCAAAGCAACTAAAGAGACATTTCTCCAGTGGCAGGCATACAAGATAGTACCTCAGACTGTATTATTGGTTATATCTCTGTGGGTGTCCTTCAGCCCAATTTAGGTCACTCCCTCCACTGTGTTATACAAATAAAATTACGCACAGATTGCAATTCAATCGCTATTTCTCCGCTTGGCAAATTGCTATGAGACCAGGAGAAATTGAAAAACCTGGCAAGGTCTCAGGTACCTGACAGTGACTGTGACTATGATGAAGTATCCTCCTGTTACCACTGTTGACTTTGCCAAATATCAGAGATCTCCACAGCCTCCACCCTATGCTCCAGGCCCGCCAGCTTCATAAACAGAGAGGAACAGGAGCCAATATTTCTATAAGTAACACCAACAGACCAGACTGTAGGATCTTGCCTCTCCAAATATCTTGCTGAGAGGTTACTTCGTCTTCATGTTCTGTTTTGCTCCTCACTTGATTTTGAGATTTCGGGAGCAAATCTCTTCCAGGCCTCAGTGGCTTGGAGCACAGAGAGATTGGAACGCTAACCTGTTCACAGAAAAGTTGTGAAACCCAACAATCACTGGCAACTGCCGGTGTTAAAAAAAAAACACAGGAAGTGTTCAAAAACACATACATGAGCCACAATAAAACATAAAAAATATATATAATTTAAAATTATTCATGCAAAATGAATGAAAATGAAACTGACAACTTGTCTCCTAGCAAAGGTGGCTCTCGTATGTCAAACGGGAGACGCTGTTTCCACAAACACGTCAAAAAACTGTTTTATTCTGTCTTGAAAAATATGCACAATAGCAGCAACATCATCATAGTTTATATTTCCTTACACAAAAAGTCAAGAAAACTCTAATTTCAGTTCCACATTAATTAGGTTTAAATCAGATTTTTATTCAAAACTGAATAAATTCCTCACTCAGCTTACAATATTTGGTTTGTACATCTTAAAATGAATGCAGCACACAAACACACAACCTGCATGTCAAACATATACACACACACATGCTCAAACACAGTTTTTTAACAGCTAAACTCGGAGGGAGAGACAGGTTATGACAGAAGTAAAGTGGTTATCTGAGATAAGAAATGTCTATCCTTCAACCGAAAATCATATTTCTCACTCCACATTTTATCTGCGGGTAACACCTGTTGCAATAACAACAAGTTAAACAGATACAGACACATGAGGAGTATTCATGCCAATATCCTTTTAGATCCAGGGCAGGAAAATGAAGCCACACTGTATATGGTATCCTATTTAAAATCACACTTTGATGTGTAAATCTGTGCAAAGTCACATGGTGACTGTAAACAGTCTTCCTCTCTCTGTAAACACCTGTGCGGAACTAGTGCTTCCTTCAAACCCAGAGCTACCACAGGTGGCAATTTAATCTAATCCCACAATCAATGATTCTCAAATCTGAATGTAAACACGCTGCATTCATCCCACAAAGCAAGAGCGGAGAAAATCTGCCGGTCACTCAAGTGAATCAACGGTAATGTCCCCTTCGGTGTCCATCGATCATGGCAAACCACTCCCTTGGCTTGGGGACATTTTGTGTTTTGACAAGCCTCACTAGACCGAGCATCCTGTGTTTAAGGCCTGAAAGCCTATGTTTATGTGGCTGCTGGCAGACTAGGCCCTGAACTACATGTGGCATGGAAACCTGATCCATTTATCTTTTGGATTGTGAAGATGCGTCTGACCTTGCTGCCCTGAGGAAATGTTGATAAAGCTTTTTACTCGAGAATCATGGTTGATAGCATTAACTTTGCTCTGGAGGTTCTATGTTACAGATCAGCTCACATGTGGGTTGCTATGGTACAATGTGTGGGGGCTTGAAATTGGATATTTCTCAGTGGTGTTTTTCATGGCAATACAATTTTATGTTTTAAGAGAGTCGTTAAATTAAATGTGTAACTGTTTAAAGATTTAAGACACACTAAAAAAAACATTGTGTGCAGCTACTGAAATGTGAAAATATCGTGCTGGTTTCATGATAAAATACATCATCATCCTGCACGATACATGTCAGCTCTGTTCTAAAAATGATTCTGTGCTTCCAGATGTATATGTTGCAACGCCGCTGCCTGTCAGGCAGTGGCCATATCTTCCATAAATGACAACAGAAAGACAACATGATAAATGAGGTCAGAGATCACAGTGTCAAGACTGTGGCTCCATCTCACTCTGCATCCTCGCTCCTAGTTCCCCGACTTCTCCCTGAGGTCTCTCACAGTCGGACCTGTGACGTTTAATTAGTCTCAAAACCAGCGCACATAAAAACCGGGTGCGTGCACGTTGACACGAGCGCACAGAACAGTATCGGTGAGCGGAAAACCATCCTCGCGAGGGAGCATCTTTGCTCCACGAGCACAAATGCGGTTCGGCGAGCACGGGGCTGTGACGAGCGTGAGCTTGACCCTCCCTACGTGCTCGCAACTGCTCGACACTCACCCGCTCATCAAGTTGACTTCTAAAGACTTTGGAGGCAGGGATGGAATAGACAGTGGCTGATGTCTTTTGTTGTTTAATGGTTGTTTGGGGAACAGCCTTTAGGTGCATTACCGCCACGTTCTGGATTGGAGTGTGGATCAGAACGGTTCCTATACTATTACATTCTCCTATTGAGTCCTGTGTTTTCTAAAAATCTGAAAATAGCCCTGTACCTAGCATCATGTGATTACTTTGGAGTGTATTTTAAGTGTCTGTCTTGTTGATATCTAGGACAGTATAAAAATACATGCTCCACCATTTCCTGTAGTCCTCATCTACCCACAGCATGCTTATTCATTATGTTTAATGCACTGTTCAGACTGGTGTGACCAAACTTCATCCTTGCGATAATGTCCTCCTCCTTTCCATTTCTATTGCTTCCTCTCATTTCTCCCACTTTTCTTTGAATGCTGTAGTAGCACCAGCCTTTTTTTTTCCTCTATCCCACTCTTCTTGCCATTTCTTTTTCATTTCTGATTTGAATATACTTTTAACCTCAGCCTTGCTATATTTTATGACCATAATTATTTCTCTTTTTCTTGTTGCTCCTTTTGCATATTTATCTGCCAGCTCATTTCCATCCACACCAATATGAGCAGGAATCCACATGAATTTGATTCCTCTTCCTGCCCTCTTAACTCTGAATATTGTTTGAGTTATATCAAGTACTATGTCTGACTGCATGTATATGTTAATACTCATTAGTGCACAACTGGAATCAGAACCTAACAAAACTTTGATTTGACTTCATCTATCCAGCTTAGAGCTAAAATGGTTGTTCTCTCAGGCAACTGCCTGTCTTCGAATGTGTCAATGATCAAACCAATCAAAGGTCATGGTCCGTATTTAAAGTGACCAATCAGAGGTGCTACATCCCCACCTCCAAAGTTTCAAAAGTCAACTTGACGAGAGAGCGTGTTAAAACAACGTTAAACGACGTTTGATGAGATATCACCGCTGATGAAGGTTTACAGGTCTGATGAATTAATGAGACGGACGCTATAAGTAGCCAGACAGCCATGTAATGGTCGCGCATAATGACAGCTGTTCTGGCGCTGTTGGAGAACCTCGCTGATGCAGCACAATCGGTGAAACTGCCCTTCTTCTTTCCTGTTTGTTTCATTGACAGGTCTGAAGACTGACGGAGGAGGCAGCATACTGATAGAAAAGCGGCTGGTTAAGGGCCTGTCTTCATCCATTTCTGGCTAATTGTGGGAGTGGAATTAGGGCTCGTGCATGTGTGCCTAGTTCCACAATGAGTGAGATTTATAAAACAGAACCATGCCTACACACAGCTTTATAAACCTGACAGAAAAAAATGTGTATGTCTATTTCTGTCTTTGTGCGTACACACAGTTTTAGTCATGAATCTACATCTGGCCCCTGGACTTCTAGGACAAAGAATTACTTGTCAAGCTATGTGCCCATACAAATCCACTCTGACTCATCACTCTGCTTCATTGTTGAGGTTGTTGCTTTCATAGAGGCAGGCACCATTTTACTTCAGCGTTAACCCAAATATGAGAAACCTAGTCCCTAAGTTCGGCCACCAGCCGTCCACAGCCACAAAAAACACACAAAATGAGTTCTTGTCAAGCCAGATGAATATTCTTTTTCTTCTCTTATCATCCTTAATCCCACAATACTAAGCCTGTCTCTTTGTCCATTCTGCTCCACGGCCAGCAACGTGACATCACCCTCCCTGCCTCCCTGCTGTGACACTTAGAAGATCATGTCCCTTGTGGAAAAAAGCTAAATTTGTAATCGTGACCCTGGCAATAATCCTCCCAACTACCTATACATCTTAGCTCTTGAGTCTTGGCTAACTCTGCAACATCATCTTCAGAAAAGTGTTGACAGTGTTCATGCTTGCAACCTGCTGTTTCAATTTGGGTTCAATCTTGCCACTGATAACGATCACACAGAGTCAAAGTGTTACTAAAAAAAAAAACGGTGAATTTGTGAAAATGTCAGAGGTTTCACAAAATTTCAGAGATTTTACATTGGCAGTGTCTGTTATATGCTGATGTTATTTTATCAGTTTTTGACTGTAAGAGCTTCAAATATGGTCTTGATAAGCAAGGTCATTAGTAGTGATTAAGATCTCCAGCAATCAACCCGGTGTTCTCTTGCTGTTTGGACTGTAGATGAGCACAGTGGTTGAGCAGGGAGCAGGGAACCATTATTAGCACCACGCAGAGCAGCAGCACTCTGATTTACAGTTCCCAGGGCTGGTGATTGAGGAGAGCATTACGTCACAGCTGATAGATCAGAGAGTCTTACAGCAGAGTGGAGCTCCATCAACTGCTGCTGACAGTAACGTTAGTGCTGACAACCAAGGAAAATGGATTTATTTTAAAAAACACAGATACTCTATGCACTGACACAAAATAGGGAGAGAGCTTACACACACACACACACATGCACTCGAACACATACTGCGTGTATGTGTGCTGTACAGGCACATAATTCTTGAGAGCGAACACCCGCATTCAATAAAATACATGAAGACATTATTGGAGTAAAACTCAGTGTATATCTGCACAACACAGTTGCTTCAATAGGGCAGGTAAAAACAGGCAAGGTAAAAAAAAACATGGTGCTGCGAGAAGGATGAGCAGGACCAATTTAAGCTGTCAGCCTGAAGTATTTTTATGTTAGTTAATGTATTGGATTTTGTTTCTTCGTTGGTGGCACAGTCACTGTCATCTCACACAAAGGTTTTTTTTGTATCTAAAAAGGCTGTGAGTTTACACTGGTTTCCTCAGGCAGGCTGTGTGAATTACTCCAAATTACCCAAACACTTCTTGATAACATGTGGGCGTGATATACTGTATACAGTCTATAATTTTAGTGCTATTCTGTTATTCTATATATAGTATGTTTTAATTGTGACCTCCCAAGAGACTGCAGATGAAAATGCTTTCAGCTAACTGGTAAAATACATCAAATGCTATCATTTATGTTTTATATTGTACCCTTACATGAAGTAAATAAAAAAGTGTATTATTTTCTGTCTATATGTTTTTATCCAGTAATGTACCAGCAACCTGCCTTAGGTGTAAACTGCCTCTTACCCAATGCATGCTGGGATATGCTCCAGCCCCCTGTGACGCCGCACAGGATAAGCTGTATAGAAAATGGATGGATGGATGTTTCATCCCGATGCATTAACTCATTACTCACTCAGATACCAGGATAGGCTTTGATCCATTCTTCTAAAACAACTCCTAAAATACTTGCATGGAGCAGGAAAAATTTGAAGAAGGTAGAAAAAGTTCATGATTTATTAAAAATAAACCTGTACATCTGAAAACTTTGATTTTACAGCAGCCAGGGGCTACAGTTATATAATAACTCACCGCACTGAATTAATGCATGATTTGGCCACAGTTATTAACAAGGAATGACAAATTTCTCAAACCTCTAATGCACCTATAGAACTGAAAAGTCATTTCCATTAATTTGCTGATCGTAGACATGTAACATATTGGTTTTGAAGCTGAATGTTAAATGAAATATAAAGGTTTTTACTTCTTAATTCTAATTTGTATTACTTGCAGTATAGTATGGTGTTAAACCATTACCATAACAAGCACATTTTCCTATAATTTACAATGTGACACGCATTTTTTCCCGGAACCTCAGCAACCAATCCAACTTTGATCTACCCAGCAACAACAGCAGAGACGCAAAGTGCTATAGGTCCTGCATACCAACTGCTTATCAACACAAATGCTAATGTGACCTTTAATATTAGAAACAAAATTATGAATGAGATTCAAATTCAATAGCTGGCAGACACAAAACATATTCTCTCACTTGATGGGGGCCTACAGCTCTCACTCCGCGAGTAGTGCAGGTTAATCCCAGTTAGTCTGTTTGAGAAATACCAACGAGTCACCGACTTAACGAGGGAAGACAAATGTAGATGAGTTACAATACCAGCTCTTGCTCAGACATGTCACTTCATTAGCAGACACAGTGCAGAGAACACTGCTTTGGTGTTACTTCCACTGACAGATGAGAAACATTGTGTATCCCGTAAGCTCCAACATTTACTGGTATTGCTGCTTCAACCACATACCAGTTGGCACGTTTAGGTTTTGTTTGTACAGAAAAAGGTAAACAGGAACACAAAGATAGGGTTTTATCAGAGGCAGAAAACACACTCAAATTTTGTAATCTGTAGATAATATAGTTGTGGAACAGTCGTAAGCTGTCTACATATTATCACTGGTAGAATGCATTTGCAGCATTTTGAGCCATTATTTTACTATTGAAAGAGCGATGATGCTGATAACCTAGCGGCACCAAGGCGAATTTTACACCTGAGATTATGTTTTACGTCCTGTTTATTATTGCTCTATTAGCAGAAAATCTAAAGAACTTGCAAACTACATTTGGTGCAATGTCATGATTCATAAGACAAGTGACTGGATTCTGGTGCAGATTTAGGACTTAAAAATGTTCATATATTTAACATTTTTGGTATTTCTTCATGTACTGCTACACTTAAAACGGTTTGCCACTGACCTGTTTTATCAGTTTATCAGACACTTAAATACAAAGAAATTGTCTTTTCAAGCTTCTATAGATACAGTATCAGTATAATTTTAGTCTAATTTAAAATAATAAGATCCTGTTTATAATTTATGTAACTTATAAAATATAATTCATCATTGTATTTGTGTTGAGCTCTTGCAGGGGTGAGTGAAGCTCAAGGCCACTTATAGACTCCATATACTGCTGGCTGGGTTAAACTCTAACACTGCATCAAGTTTTATGAGCTCATCAAAGGTTCCGCATGTAAAATCTTATACTGCAAAGTTACTGGTTACTGGCAGGACAACACAGCCTTTACAAAAAAAGTGGTGTTATCGAAAGAGTACAATCCCTCTGAAATGTAGAGCAGTTAAATACAATCTTAGTGTCCTGTTACTTTATAATTCTCGCTAGTATTATTGATCTGCAAACAGGAGGATATAACATGTGGAAGAACTATTTGGTTCTTTAGGTTGTAACATACAGTAATTTGCATTTTGTCATTTGAAATTATTATTTTTTATTATATTCATCATGCAATGCCAAAAATTCATCTCGTCATCTCTCATTTGACAATTCCTTATTAATCACTTACCAGCAGGAAACACACATCCACATACTGTACACACACACACACACACACACACAGACACACATGCATGCTCAACAAAAGACTTTTATGGTGCTAAATGTTAAAAATGTAATTGAGATATTTTTTTGGGGGGGAGGAACTGGTCACATTTCTAATTAACTGCACAGCTGCAGTGCAGCAGCGATAAAGGAGTCCCTTCAATTTTCTTTAATCAGATGTTAGAGCACAAAGGCTGTCTGATAAGGATTATTCCTAAGACGTTTCGATGATGACAGGCTGTGTGTAATGTGCATTTGCAGGACGGTATGTGCTTATTAACGCTAATCTATAGACTTCCTAAGGACATTAGATGGGAGTCTCATTCAAACAGATGTCACCCTAAAAAGATTTTGGGGGGGGGGGCCACTCTACCTTGTCTCAAATATCAATCATCCTGAAACCACAGATAATAGTTGTGTAAACAGACAGTTTTGCATATCTTTAGTTTTACACATAAAGCCTGTTTTCTACATTTCTAGCCTCACAAGGCTGCTTCCTGTTGTTTTGCCTTGAGCAAACTCTTTTCCATCCCATCCAGGCTGGGAGTGATGAGCCCTGCTATCCAGATTGAGGTGAGAGAAGGGTTGGTCTCCTGCCTCCAGCACCATCTGCTCCAAAGGGCCACTTTTAGACGTGCTGAATAGACAATACTGTACTCGCAAACACAGACGGTGATTATCAGAGCCATGACATCATCAATACAGCCGAGGCAGAGGGATGGTTAACTATTTTACAGAGGATTGGCCCTGCACCAAGCTTATACATTATCAGTGTATCCTAAAAGCTGGTCTACACGTGGAAGGATTTTTTTCTCATTAGACTACAGTATGACACACTGAAGCATTAAAATAGCCAGGATGTGTTAAATTCTTCCCCCTCACATCAATTCATGCTAGAAACAACCAGTGCCTGGAGAGAGAAAAATGGCTTTCGAGATACTTGATCAGAGAAGCAGCCCGACCTTTGAACCAAGGAACGAGAGAAACCCAGCCTCAAAGGGAGAGAGGAGTGGGGGTATTGACCACAGGGATAGGCAGGGCTGCAGTAAGTGGGATCTGGGGTGGGAGTTTCCGTGTCAGTGGGCTCATCTTACAGCCTCCCTGATGGACCACGGTGACGTCCCCCAGGGTCCAGATGGGATTCAGCGGTCAGCTCGGTGACAGCTGGTGAAGGGTGGTCAGGCCTCATGCATAATGGAGGCTCAGCAGACCACACCACAACCTGACTGCTGCACTGATGTGGAAGTAGTTCTATCTCAGTGTCAATACTGCAGAGTTACTGGAATATTAACTGCTGTTTTGTGCCGATACCGCCCCGTGAATGAGCAAGAGCATCGTACATAAACATTTTGTAAGAGCCGACGGAGCATCGCAAATTTTAAACAGTTTTAACTTCGAACTGATAACTTACCTCTAAGTGTTGATTCAGTTTTAACAGAATCTCTTAAAGGAAATTCTGGTTTTATTACAACTTGGGTCTTATTTTAAATAGTTTTGGCAATAATTTCTATCAGTCATGATCAAATTGTACTCACCAAAGTAATTGCTGAGATCTGGGAACAAGGTGACATCACTCCAAAGTCAAAGGGGCAAGAAACTCGAGCTGTCAGACGATCAGACATTATAAACATACTAACAGTTTAGATGAACTAAACCACTTTATTTGGAATTAAAACTTAAGGTGAGCCCATACAAATGTCTATAATTATCACGCTGCACAAAAGAAATGTGTATGTCCAAAACTACTATAAATCGGCCTACGGTAGGTCAAAGTTAAACCAGGAAGTCTGTGAAGACTCTCAAGGGATCGTACTTTTTGGTAGATGTGCCAGCTTATTTACTTGTACTAGAAGAGGTTAATCAGTTAAGAAGTGCACAACACAGCCGTACCTGAAAAATTAAAAATCTCATAAAGGTTGTTCATCTATTTAGTTTTGACAAAGGAGAACCTTATCATTGTCATTCCAATGTTATCATTGCAAAGTGTAAAAAAACAAAAAAAAAAACGAACTCTTTTTCAAAAGACTTTTTCAAATATCAGCTTTGACTGAAATATTTCCATTATAACATAAAACCCATATATAACCCAATATAACCCATGTGAAACCCGCAGCCAATAAGGGCTATTTAAGATAAGACTGTAGCTTGCACAGCCAGCAGTAAGCATGCTAGCAGATTAGCTCACTAGTGGTAGAGCTAGCTTGACCGCCGTCTGTCGGTCACATGACCCTCGCCTCGCAAGTTTTAGCGGTCCCTTGAGGGTCTCCCGAAACCTGTACCCCTGATGATTGTTTTGGATGGTGATGGCTGGGTTACTTTAAGTTTTATATGCTGTAATTTTATGCGATCTTATGTGTTAAGTTTTAGGATACAGGATAGGTAATAATTCTACTGTCTCCCTATATTTACTACTTATTATCTCTTCCAAATAAGTTTGGCTAACCTGGAGGTTTGTATAAATCCTCTAAGATTGTCTGACCGCTCGTGTACCTTGCCCTGTTGGACTTCTTTTTAGCCATGTGAATGTATTCCCAGATCTTATCAATTAACATGGTGAGTACAATATCATTGTTAATGCCCAAAACTATGAATAAATGGCCCAGGTTGTAGGAAAGAGGAATTCCCCTTTAAGAAACCTGACTGGATAAACTACTTTACTGTGTGTGAGTAGTGTGGTTCCTCTCAGAGCTTTACATTTCCAGGCCCCCGAGTCCTCGGTTGTCAATGTGTTGAGAAATCAACGCTACCAGCCATTCTGCTGTGAGTGGACACACTGCAGTACATCACCTCAATAAGTCATCCCAGCCCTCGTAGGCAGCCACCACGACTAGCGACCCGACCCCCTTCCCCCCGACACAGCAGCAAGAAAGTGCTTACCTAGGAGAAAAAGACAGAGAGGACATTAAATCAGTGAGCATAATATTCTAGTGAGCAGCAGACTCGCTTTCACAGATTAGCCAATCTCTCCTCTGCACAGTGTACTGCCACGGAGTTTTAACCCTCTCTAGCTTCAATTGAAATGGAGAGAGGGGAGATTATCCCATATATTCTGGTGCTCAGCATTTTATAATGTGTCTAAACACGGGCAGTAATGCAGGTCGATACATGTGTATTTCTCAGGGAACAATTGGAGTTACCAGAGTAATATTAATAACAAATAAGATGGCAAAGACTGTGGTTCTGCTATCTTATTTTTCTGATTATTCACCAAGCAGAAACAGCTATGCCAAGCCCAAGGAGAGGAATGAAAGAAAAAGAAAGCAGTTTGCAGGGAATCTGTGCCCTAAGCTGGGAGGGAATCAGCCCTGCATTCAGTCCACAGCCCTGTGTGAAGTGTTTTTCACTCGGCTCGGTCAAAAGACAAGGATGTCTTCCAATGCCGGATGTTACATCACACAGCTTGATTCTTCACACTCTCTTATCCATTTCTCGACTTATTTGTACCCATTTAAAGGACATCACAACCCTCCACCAAGCCAAGCAGGCACACAAACAAGGCTAATGAACAATAGAGGGAAGGATGCTGCATGACTACTGAGAGAAAATAAATGGAGATGCATGTTGTGTGTGGAGAACTTCAGTAAATGGGATCTCAATCAATCAAGTACCTGCTGTTGACATACTGACAAACTAAGAAAGCACAAGTGGTTATTTTGCTTAAAAGACAACAATAGATGTGAACCACACGTGAACTATCTGGAGCCATAAATTATGAAAACCTCTGACAAGGTTTCCAGACTGGAAAAATATTGAAGAAACACATGAAGGAAATATCCATCAATGCTGTGTAACAGTAAGATATATCTGACACATTCTGTGGAAGGAATAAAAGTAAAACATTGCTGGTAGCTTTGAACTGAGTGAGAGGATCAAGTTAGCCTGGTACCAAGTTGGCTGATCGGGGGTTCATCATTAAAAAAAGGCCTCCACCCTTCTTTCTATTGGACTGTGGACCCCAGGTGCTCCTGAGAAGGTCTTTTCTCTTTTTTTAAATTGGCTGAGCTGTGACAGCCAATAGAGCAGCACAAAGATGAACTCACACAGACAGACTAGCCTACACAAAGCCTGGGAGACATGAGGCCAAAGCACCCTGTCTAGACTGCTACTGATAATCAGTCAAAATGCATCGGTGGGTCAATGAGCTCATGGTTGTCCACCTGAGTGGCTTTCCCTCAGTGGGAGCTGGCAACTGCCCATTCAATAACATTAGCACCAGCTTTCTGCGAGTCCTGAAAAGACAATCTCCAATGCGAGCCAGCTTTTCACATTGTATTTACCCTGAAATAATGAGATCACCATCAATGATTTCCACTGTAAAACCTCACTGTACACGTAAGTTATCCTTCCACTTCAGAGTTCATTCCAGTGCTTTCACTGTTGTCAACACTTCACAAGGTAACTCTGTCACTGTTGTTCAGTGGCCTTGATGAGACAACCAAAAAGAAGGACTGACTCTAATTTTCCAGCCCTGAGCGGTGTTAAGGGCAAAGATTGTTTCCAGCTTCACAAAGAGCTCTGAGCCCTGAATTTGCAACAGCTGAGCTGACCTGCCTACCAAGGTCTCAACTTAAACAAAGTTAGATGAAGAAGCAGATAAAGAAGTTGAAGACTCTGCAGACTCCAACTGATGCCTACGAATACAGTACTAATGATAGTATTCTAATGATAGTTGATAAGGTTGGGCAATGTGATGATATAAATTCCTTGACAATATAAATTTGTCTACCATCAGAGAGTTTTGCATTCCATTTATATAGTATTGACTTTAATATCTCTGGTTGTATTAGGCCATTGTGGGAAGTGCTGAAAATCAATTAGCTACACTTCTTTATGGTATATTTAATTGTTTATGATTTCATTAATGTGTACCTTCATTCACAAAGTTTTTAATTGACTGGATCAGCCAAAAAATTTTAAAAAGTATGAAAGTTAGTCATGATGAAAATATAAATCCTCATGGTAAGTCAAAATTATGATATACCTGTAAGGAAGGTGAGATACAAGGTAATTTGTGCTGTATTAAATCAAAATGATGAGAAAATAAGAGATAGTAAATCTAAATTATCAGATTATCTGTCAAAATTTTGACTGGGTGTCTTAATTTGGACTTCTTATTTTTATCATTCATAACTTTTCATGACCATGTTTTTCACTTCCTGGTGAAAATGAGCTTCCATATAGAGAATTAAAAAAAAAAAAAAACAGACAGACATTCTCATCTTGTTATTTTATCCATAAAAGGTTTTCCAGAAAGTCAGTATTACAATATAAAGTTACATATACACTGTTAGAGACTATTCTATCCATATCACCCACCAAATTGATTTACTTTCACAGTGTATCAGTTAAAATGACTTTTATTTTCATCCAAAGGTGCCCAAGGTGTGTGAATAGTTTGATTTGAGGACAGAGGTGGGGGACTCGACTCACATGATTTCATGAATCAAATCAGACTTTAGTCACAAATTTGAGGACTTGAGATTTGCTTGACTAACTTAATAAAAGACTCAACTTGACCTTGACTTGGTATTCATGATTTGAGACTTGATGTAGACTTGAGACAGATGACTCGAAATGACGTTTTTTATTCAATATTTGCATTTTTCTAGATATTGAGAAGTTACGTTTTGTTTCTGAAACATGATTGGGTGATTCGTAGCGCAATGCGCATAAACCTGGCAACCTACTAGGACATGGCAGACCAGCAGAGGCCAACGCACGAGGCAGCTATCATGGAGGATTGTAGTCCAAAAATATTGGACTGTAGAAACATGGCGGTGCAACGTGGGACTCGCTCCCTGTGTAGATATAAAGGGCTCATTCTAAGGTAACAAAAACACAACGATAATTATTTTCAGGTGATTATACACTAATTAAAACATACTTATGAATATTATATTCTATTTCTGCCAAGTCTGTTCCACTAGATGCCACTTAATTCTACACACTGCATCTTTAAGTAGGAAAACAATGACACAGTGTCATATGAGAAGCACCTTAGACAGATGTGTTAATAGGCCTAGGAGAAATGGTGTGACCCTCCTGAAAGGGAGCCAGGGCAGGAGGCTTAACACCGTTTTGTGTTGTACTTCTGTTTTAACTTTAGAGCCCTTTAGAGCTACAGGGCTATATTATAATTTCATAGGCCCACTCTTCATTATTGTTCATTTAGGAGGCTTGTTATTGATTTCCACAAAATGCCAAATATCAGTAAGATTTATAAGGCGTAAGCAGTGGCGTAACAGTTTTCGTTAATGTTGAAAATTAAAACTCAACTTTTCATGACCACTGTCTTTTAACTGATTTAAATGTGGAAACTGGGGTCATCACATTTTCATATGACTCGACTTGACTTGCTTGATTCTCACCACAGTAACTTGAGACTCGCGGGTTAAGACTTGAGACTTGCTTGCGGCCTGCACATGTGTGACTCACTCGCACCTCTGTCTGAGGATAATTAATGCAAAGCAATGAATGACTATTCAATTAAAAAGCCAGATTTGTCAGCTAAGACCATTGATTAACAATAAATCATCTCATTAAATAATTAACCTAAAGCCTAAAGCAATTACTTTGTTATTCTAGGTGACTGTTCCAGCTGTGTTATGTTTATTCTCTATTTAAATATACATGCAGCATTTACGATTTAATCAATACAATATGTAAGGCTGTCAATGACACTGTAGAAGCAGCTCTGGAGTCTGGATAAACTGACTCTCTGGTGAGAAGCTGCATGCAATTGAAGTTAAAAAAATTTCCTCAGGCAGCGTTATGCAAAACATGCCTCTGAACCCTATCGATATTGCCCTCAGTTTTGAACTGACGACTTTGCGCTTGCCCAGGGTTGTCAATCCATAGCACAGACTTACAATTTACTCCTGTGTCAAAAACAAAGAAATGAAGAGAAAATAACAATCTGAAGATGAATAATTTCACCGAGAGACAAGGGCATGGAAGCAATATTGAGTGGGATGGGCGAGATGGCATTGTGTTTGGGCATTGTGCAGCATTTTAAACCACCAAAGCAGCTTTATTATTATAGAAGGTTTCTCCCCAAGACCTGCAGCTCCCTGTGGATCACATCAGTGTCAAATCATCATCTGTGACAGCAAACTGAAGACGACAAAACACACCTCTGGTAAACACATGGGAATGACAAATCTGCCCTGTGGTTTTAGTACAAAAAAAAAATAAATCTACATCTTTTGACAATGACGTCGGACCACATCAATTATCAATTACACGTAATGGTGGAGGAGAAATTGAATTAAAAAAGAGTCATGACTGACCACAGGATACGAAGAGATATTGTTCTTGGCAGCCGCATTCTATTCATTCATCATTGACGTAAAGGTAATAGGACTTCAGAGCTGTACTAATGACCAACGACAGCCTCTCTGTAAAATAGATGAAAGGTGTGCCATTATGGGGTGGACTCATGAGAGGAGAGGCCATGCGGCTAATGACTCATTAGAGACATCTATAGCCAGACAGGCTGGGAGCCAAAAGGCCAGGAGTCCTTTTTAAAGACTCAATACCCCAGCTGACACTAATTGTAGCCGTCAGGATAGCATGGATTTTCATCGCAGATAATAACAGTCTGCTCCCCTGACACATCTTGGCCTGTTACCCACAACTGGCACTGCCCAGGTCTGCTAGCCCAGCTCAACAGTGTCTCTGAGCTCGAGGAGTTGATGCACAACAGCCGCCATAAAACAGCAAGTGCTCGTTACAGTAATGATGGTTTTAAATCTGATAAGCTGGTAAATGTGAACCATCCAAGAGTGAGATGCAGCGCTGAGGCTGGTCTAAAAGGGAATGCCAGAGAGAGTAATTTTCAATATTCTCGTTGCATCATTCAGCTCCTGCAAGCACCTGCAGTGTTGAGCAGACACATCTCTCATTTGGACAGAGGCAAAGCGGGATGTTTTATGGTCTAGTCATACTCCCTGTCACTGTGCTAATGTGATTCAGTTCCAAAACAGTCAGAGGAAATGAGAAAAGCTACTCTTTCCCACCCTTGCAGCACTCAGACATGATACACATGGGGCTTTACACAGCTAGCAGGGGAAAAAAAAAATATTACAAAAACCTTTCATGATGCATTGACATAAGGGGAGGAGAGAGACTTACCACCGACTGCTACAACAGCAGCGTGAGATTCTTGATGCTTGATTTAAATGTTATAGTAGAAACCGTGGAGGAAAGATTGGTGGCAGTTCATTACACTTCAAACTGAAAATGACTGGCAGCAACTCTCCCCTGGGCTAAGTGTGGAACAAGAGCTGGGGTGCTGTATTTTACACAAGACAGATTATTGAACATGCTGGCGGTCAAAATAATAATCAGAAAAACACTCAGAAGGAGAACAGTGTTTTTTTTTTATGGTCTATATAATCAGTTTTACTGAAAATGAGCAACATCAATTGGCCACAATGCCTGCAGTGTTCACTATTCATCATTCAGTAAATAACTGCAGACTATACAAATGCAGGGAAAACATCCTGGCTGTGTTAAAGTGATTACAAATTCACTTAAATTCACACAGCGCATACCTGTGCACTATGCGGTCCTACTCAGCACAATTCAACACTGTGACTGTGCAGAAGTGGCACTGTGTACACGCGAGTGTTGACTTCCCATTTTTGTGGCTTTTATCAACATCAACTGCAGAGAGAGACTGAATTTGAAATAGACGTATTTCAAAGACAGGCAATTACATTCTTTTATAAGAATATTTGATCATATTCAAGAAATCTTCCCTGTTTTCTTCTTTACTTTACTGTTGGTGCTTTTTGCTCTTTTTGAAAACTCAAAATGTCCTCCATGTTTACCTGGGGCCTGTACTACCAAGCAAGTTCAACCCAGGATATCTTCTCATTAGCTGGCTTCACTGAGCCTAACACTGGCTGTCCAGATAACCAGAACTACAAAGCTGACCATCAACTAGCCCAGTCAACTCCGGGTTTTCCTATCCAGCTGTGAAAGAGGCGGTGTTGTTAATTACGAGCGACATCATCACAACCGTGAATGAAGTGCATCAAAAAGTCATATTCAACCAAGTGAAATGCAAACGACAGCCTGTAATCATACAACAGAATAAGAAGATGTAGAATCACTAGAAATAATTTCCACAGGCTAATAAAGGCTTAAAATACATGTAGGAATTATTATAAGTATAGAGTGAGTGATGTTTTGGCTATTTAGTTGGATGATGAAGAAACCATTCTGAATATGTCACATAAAAAAAGTATTGCCAGACTGTTTCTGCTACCAAAGCAAAGAGTGGAAAAGTAGTTAATGACTGATGAGGTCTATCTGACCAAATGTTTTTATAATCATGGGATTCAATTAACAGTGTGGATTGTTTTTCTAATAAAAGACAATCTTTCATTTTTATTTCCAATTATCATCACACAGTTGTCTCATGTTATTCTGAGCTGCAGTGATGGAATCAGAGTGTAAAATCATCCACACTGTCAGCTGTCACTAAAATAAACACAGTTAAGATGCAGCTAAAATCATCGTTATGTGTTTAGTGTCGTAAACGATCTCTCTGTTTGTTAGCAGCTCTGTTTTAAAACCAGAGTGGAAATAGAAAGGCTGGAACAATAAAATGTTTCTACTGACCTATAAAAATATATATTGCTCTTTTTTACTCATCACTTTGTTCTAAACTCAGGACTTTTATCCATGCCGGGATCCTGTAGGAATGATGACTTTTTTTTTCCAGTGATCTGATTGGTCAGTGGTCGGGTTGTTGACAGATCGTGATACGATCCTCTGAAGTCGGCCTGCTCCGGAGCAGGCTCCAACGCAAACCAATGGTTGACATCACACCTCGCTACGTCTATGGTTGCGACTTGAATTGACTTGAAAAAAGCAAAAAAACTCACAGTCTTGACGTAAGTTTTGACCTAATAAAATCCCAAAACTTTAAAAAATGAATAGTTCAGCATCAGCCGACCTTGCACAGCTGCACATCTTGAATATTTAATCAGTTATGAAGCCCCTGCATTGAAAGGACTTAGGTCTCAGCGATGTAAGAACAGCTGTGAATGCAAAATGTTCAAATGTTAGATCAAAGATATATTTACTGACTGGTTTGATACACCTTTTGGAGTAAAATAAGGTGATATACTTTCTCCAACTCTTTTTGCATTATTTGTGAATGACTTAGCTCTGCAGATTAAAGGAAGCTAATTTAGGTGTATGCTTAGATGATATTAAAATTAGTATTTTATTATACGCGGATGATATAATTTTACTGTCAGAGTCGGAGTCTGATCTACATGTTAAATGTGGTTAGTTTGTGGTGTTATAAGTGGAGATTAGCAATAAACCAGAGCAAAACACAAATAATGCATTTCAGAAAGAAAGGTATGGAAATAAGTACACAAATAATTAGTTTTGGTTCAGTCGCTTTAGAATATGTTAGTGCGTATAAATACTTGGGTTTCTTTCTTGATGAATTTATGACTTATGAGGTTGGAATCGGCTCCCTCGCTGACTCTGCTGCAAGAGCTTTGGGATCAGTTATTAACAAACTGAAAGTATGTAATGATCTTGATTATTCTACATTTACTGTGCCCAACTTTACGATGCATGTGTCTCCCCCATACTGGATTATGCTGCAGGGGTGTGGGGCTTAAAATAATCTAAAACTATAGACTCCATACAGAATAGAGCTATAAGATGTTTTCTGGGGGTTCATAGATTTGCTCCCATTCCAGCAATTCAGGGAGACATGGGCTGGGTACCAGGATCTGTACAACGAAACTGTGAAATGATCCAACTGTGGAACCATCTAATCAAAATGGCAGAGGACAGAATAAATAAGAAAGTATTTATGTGGAGCAAATCATACAGTTCTCCATGGGCAAAAGAGCTTTACTCAATTTTCGAGGAGGTGGATATGCTGTATATCAACAGGAATAATCTGTGCTGTAACGTTAACTCCATTAAAAATAAGCTTTTACTGAAATTTCAAGAAAAATGGCTTGAAAACATTCTGTCAAAGCTAAAATTAAGGACATATGTGCATATCAAACAGAATTTTGGCCCTGAATTATATGTTACGTCTCGTCTATCCAGAAGCCAAAGATCTTTGGTTGCACAGTTGTGAGCTGGTATTCCTCCTCTGCCCATTGAGGTTGGTCGATTCAAAAATATTCCAGAGGAAAACAGACTATATGAGTTGTGTGATTTGGGTGAAGTGGAAAGTGTGTCCCATTTTCTTTTGTACTGTACAAATTATGATGGCTTAAAAGAGTTACTGTTCCATGAAATCGCTCGACAAAACCCTGAAATATTTTGGTGTTCAGATGAGCTAAAACTGGAATGGCTGTTTAATTTTGATGTGTTCTAGTCCGCTAACTTTATCTCAAAAGCCTGGAAAAGAAGGCAAGATAGATTGTTTAATTAGTATATATCTAGATTTTTCAGTAATGTCAATGTAAACACTGTACTCTGGTCCTGGCTTGTTTGAATTTATGGTGTCTTGTAAGCTCATGCGGGCTGAGCATACAATTGTATGCATGATACAATAATAAAAAATTTCATTCATTCATTGTCATTTGTCAGGAGGTCTGTTATTCAAGCTCACAGATTTCCAGGAAATAACCCTCTCCCTTAGTTTGACACTGACAGTACATCCACATCTTAAATGTATTATCACCAAACATACACATGGGGGGGTTCTTGTATCTAATTTATATATTTTTTAAAATTACAATAATCTGTCTTTCAGCCAAGGGGTGTGTCTGGAAAAAGTACGGGAAAACACTGCTGATCATCTAAACTTTTTACCATGAAATGATCAATTTAAGTGCTGGAGGAGCAAAGAAGAGCATTTGTCTGGCAGCCAATGACAGCACACTAATATGTTTATGTAAGAATAGTCTATGTTTCAGGCATGATTGACAAATTGATTTAGAACCTTGTGGTATATTTGTTCTATACTGCAGTAATGAGAAAATAAAAATGTGATGACAAAAAATGTAGTGTTGGCCAATAATCAGTATTGAAAGACCTGAAATTTGGCCATTAAAACCTGAGATTTGACTTGGATTTGCCCCAAAATATTTAACAGATCTAGAAAGTAACGAATTAAATCATGTATTCATTCATTCATTCATTCACAGTAAGTGTATCTGACCTAGTGGCTGTAAAAAGGCAACAGATGGCACCACGGTCATGTAGTCGCTCCCTCTCTGCAATACTTCTACAAGGCAGAGGAAGCTTTGCATCTATTAAATGGGGTGTGCTTCTTTTTAAAGGGCTTCCAACGGCGAATTAAAACCATGCCACCTCAGTCAACCATCTCAATGAGAGGAAACAAATCCATAACCACTGGCTTTAAAAGGCCACAGGACCAACAAACCTTTTAAAAGACCAAAAGAGGTGTAAGCTGAGAAACAAAGGTCAATCTAATATGGACTTCTTTAACGATTGTTTCGCTCTTTGACTAATTCCCAGAGGCGAAAAAAAAAAAAAAAAAAAGATGAGAAGGTGGGTGGGGGCTGAGCAAAGAGCCAGTTAGCTCCACTGCTCTTCTCTGCCTATTGAGAATGTGTCTTACGCCACAAAGATCCCACCGGGAATTGAACCAAGGTGAGATTTTCTCCCACTGCTAAAGTCCTCTTCAACTAATATTAAAATGGCTCTTAAAGGTAATATTAACAGTTTTCATAAATATTTCAAGATGTGCCAAGGTAATGATAGCGAGGGCGAGGCTAGCCCTGCCTCATGCCTGCTATTACTAGGGTACTCTAAACTCCCCATGAGAATTTCTAGATTTAATTTAGGCATTTGGGGATGATGCTTGGCGGCGACAAGGGCCATCCATCTTCTCTTAACAGTCCTAATCTTTATAGAGGCTCCAGACTTCAGGTAGTGCATGTGATGGATAGCACCCCTGGCTGAGGACAGTCCATTAGTAGGAAGAGAAAACCACAAAGCCAAAGCCCTGTTACACTGTCTTAAGTGCAATTCGGAGGTAGTGGCAGCTCTGTATACTACATTACCAAAAGAAAAAACAATGTTTTGGAACAAACGTCCACCCCAGTTAACCATCCCAGTACCCTCATAGGTTCAGATTATTGAACTCCAAGCTTGCAGAGAGTTTCACCCCGAATGCCACAGTGCTCAGCAGCCATTAAAGAAAAGTAACTCTCTCCACAACAGTGGGAGTGTTATTCTGACTTGGGGCAACAGTGACAGAATAAGAAGGGACTGGAGTGCATCCACTTTACACTTCGTTTTGAAGCTTCAATCACCAACATCCAAGACGTGTTCAATAGTTTAGCGCTGAAATAGCAAAATAAAAACTTCTCAACTCTGATTGACAGAGCTCTTGATACAGTACGTTGACTGACAGTGTGTGACAGCTCTGTCAGTAGTTGATATCAGTCTAAGTTAAAGTTTTTTTATGAGCGCAAACTGAAACTAGGTCTTTATTTTGTGATTTCAGAAGGTAGGTGGGGGGGGGGATAATATTTTCTGCCTAGAGGACCTAACCTTGAGGGTTTAAGATGTATACCTGTTTTTAAAACCCCCTGAAGCATGAAATCATGCTCAACTTTGAATTTATCACTGATGCTAATTTGTGCATTCAGAAATCTCAGTGACCTTGCACCGTGTGGCATTATCGGGATGATGTTATATAAACAGAAAATAAACAGAAAAACAAACTTTGCTAGTTAATCAGTTCAAGCGAAGATGATGCGCTTTTACTCCCCCCATGATGTCCAATTAAGAGTCGTGTTTATCACTGGAGCTCTGCAGCTGAGCTTTTTACAGGTACCCACTGCTGCTGCCACCACTTTTATCTGCGCAGACAGCAGGACACCAGTTCAAAACAAAAACATGGATTATGTATAAAGTAAAGGGGGGAGGGGGGGGAATTCTCATCCTTATTTGCAAAGACTTGTTTGTTAAATCATTTTGAGCAAACACAAAAACACTGTTTATCACACATTCATTTGGCATTATGGCAAGCTTCAGTGCATTTCAACGGAGTAAATAAAGGGAAGATAAAATGCGGTAATCCATCACAAATCATCTCAGGCCTCCTGTCATCTCTCACAGCATGCTAGCCTGCCTTGGCTTTAATTAAGTTATTCTGGAACTGCTGACAACAAAATAAATAAAGAAATGGAGGGGAAATAGAGAAGAGTGTAAAGTGTGGGGGGTTTCTATGGAGACCTGAAGCATCTGGCTTGATCCCAATAATTTGTTCTCTGCTGTCTTCATCTCTTTTTCTCTCTCTCTGTCTTTCTCAAGTTTATACACACGGAAACTCACTTTCCTCACGCACGTCACTCCCTCAGCGGCACAGAACTTATAACCTTGATTATAATCACTGTCTTGCTTCAAACATCACAGCATTTCATCACATCTAGCCTGGATTTATTTCTTTAAAACTGCAATTTTTTTTTTTGTTTTGTTTAAAAATTTTAAAAAGTGTTCATCAGTGACCTTTTTACATGATTTAAATGTGACAGTATATTAAATATGACTATATCATCTATAAACAAAGTCATAAAATGTCTTCCTGTTAGCATACATATATTACATATGTTCCCTGCTGACTAATGTAATATTTTTTCGGCAAATACCATCAGACCCGTCACTGTTTACTGTCCTACATCAAACAAGACCATTAAACAAATGAACATCAGCCAAATTCAGCAGAGCAAAAGATAATAAAAAATGCAAAACCTGCTCCACAAGCTATATATTTCATGTACTTTACAAGCAGTTCGAGATAGAACGTGTGCAGCTTGATAAGTAATGGTGAAAAGTGGAAAAACTCTGCTACTCAACTCCTGTATTCAGCCTCAATTTGGACATCGACATCAACACCTTTTAAAGCCTCAGGCTTGTTTCAAAGCAGTGATGGAGGAGGTCTTAACAGCCTCTCTACAGATGATTTTGGGGAGAGAGAAGATGGATGACAGATGGGTGAACTTTATATTTGACCCCGAGGGGAAACAGAGCACAATGTAAACTGTGTGCAGGCAGGCCAAACTGGAAGGAGGAGAGATCAACTTGAAGGTTCAGTTGGGCTTTTGAAAGTTTACTTTCATTTGAAACGGTGGTCTGCTTAAGGTGGTCTATTTACAAAGAGATACTGATTAGTGTGAGTGGTGTTTGCTATGATGCTTTAAACTAGGCTGGTGTTGAACAAAAGTATTGAATTGTTGGCTATGGTGTCCTCTTTTCCTGCTAACCTGTAACACAACTTAAAGGATGTGTTCATGCTTTTTCAAATTTGTCTTAAAACAACAGTCAGGTGCCCATATGAACAATAAAACAGGTTTTCTTGCTGTAATCATTCCTCTTGTTCATACCGGTCATTACAGGATCTAATGTGCTTACAATGTAAGTGATGGGGAACAAAATCTAAAGTCCTCGTTTTGAACAAAAATGTATTTAAAATTTTCATGATATTAAGAGGCTTCAGCAGTCGGAGTTAGTCAGCTACTGTCTTTTTAGTAAAAAAACATCCTTCTTTGTGTCTCGACAGACAGCGTTTGCCAGCTCAGCTTCAGTGGAAAGATCGAACAAAATGAGGGCATTTGGCACTAAAAAGACTGTAACTTTGAGAGATATTGACTTAATTTGACTAATTTGGACGGCTGAAGACTCATACCAGCTTCAAATAAACTTTTAAATACATTTTGGTACGAAAGGCGGGGCTGCAGATTCTGTCCCCCCCATTACTTACATTGAAAGTGAATTATGAAGGGATCTCTTAATAGTCAGTATGAACAGAAGGAATGATCACAGCAAGAAAAACAGGTATCTGTGTTCATTTGATAACTTGACATGTTTTAGGACAGACTTGATAAACTCTAATCTAAGATAAAACTTAGCTTTCTCTAACTCTGCAACTATAGGCACTCTATCTATTTTCATTTCTCCATTTACTGTAAACAAGCAGGTACTTGTGGTTTTTTGTGCTTTTTCATAACTGAAGCACACCTTGAAACAATGCTGCGTTCTCTCCTAATTATGGAGAGCCTAAAAAAAAACAATGCAGTGACATTCTGCTGCTTTTGGCGCAGACTGTGTTGACACGTAAGACAAACATTTAAAATAAACTAACGTAACTCATTAATGTCAAATTATTAGTAGTGTTTATTTCTGATGCTAAATTAAGTCAGATTTAAGCAAAACTGTAGGACACGTGGTCAGTGGGTTTCAGCAGTGTTGCCACATAAAACAGCCACAGCTTTAATATTAATTAGTATGATTTTTTTTTTGTTTATTCTACAGTTAAGTTATTATCTGTCCTACTGACAACAACTAAGCAAAAAAGTATGAGCAATAGTGATGAATTAATAGACACTAATTAGATATTAAAACCATTTAAGACTCATTAATGTTCAAGTCAAATTAATGCCTTAATGAATGCCTTATGCTTGTGCCCATAGAAAACTTTAAATTTGGCATTTATATAAGGAAAATAAGTGTTAAATGCTTCATGACAATGGCAATGAGTGGGCACTTTGGCAGATGAGATTTTTTTGAAATAAGACAAAGCAGCGCGGAGGATTTCCTCACGGGAGGAGAAACCTTGGCTCCTAACTCTAGCCATTGTTTCCTAGTCTTTTATTTTCCTCTTCCTCAACAGAGGGATAATCAGCTTCAAATGACACCATATTGTTGATAGCAGAGAGGCTTATTGTCCTCCTTTCATGTGTCTGATAAAAGACACAGAGAGCTACTGTTGCAGCCGCCAGGATTGAGAGGAGAGTACCATTACACTTCCTCATCTCCATAAAGCCCCCATTCATCCATTTACCTCTCTGGACTCTGGGCTCCGCCAGCCTGAAGGAAGAAGCAGTCGAGTGCAGAAAGCTGCTTCATTTTGCTCTGCTCAGTATGGCATGGCACCCAAGCAGGCTGATGTGCTGAGTAGTGACAGTCAGCAGATTCGCTTTGTTGTGCACTTTCATTTAGGCAACAAGGGACTGCTTTCGTTAAGTGCAACTCACTGGGATGAAAGAATTAGAGTTGGCGAAGGCAGGCAACGTTAGTTTTACTCCATCACTTTGAAATCCCAGCTATAACCATCTGTCTAACTCACTCCAGAAATTCAAGCCAGCAGAACTGGGGACAGATTATTCATTTCAACTCCTACAGTAGACGGAGGACTGTAGTTATAAGGCTTATCTTTGCGGCACTGATGCAGAAACTAGACAGACTTAAAGTTATCACAATGGAATATTAATATTACTTAATTATCCTTCAGGGGAGATATCAGTCCAAACATTGCTGATGGGAATGGTAGATGTGCTGGAGCACTGTGCCAAACATTTTAACTGCTCATCCTTAATGGGCGAGGAGCTCAGAGGAAGGAAAAAAAAAAAAGAAAAAAAAAAAAAGGAGCACTTACAGTTAGAGCCCGTTCAGAGCTTCCAAAGATGACAGTGTGCGTTTTCTTTTCTCTCTCCTAGATAAAACCTGTCCGGAAAACTCTAGAAAACTGTTTTGAAAAGAGTTCAATACATCACTGCTGCATCACGACCAGATGGCTGAGCATTAGCAGGAGAGGCTGGAGTCTGAAACCTGACAGTCATTCAATTCACACATCCAGTGACCCTGCCGCCCACACATTGCTGCATACACAAACACACACACACACACACACACACACACACACACAGAGTAATATGTGTTTACAAAATAGAGCCCTCGAGGAGTATAATGGCTGGCAAAAGCTTTTGTGAGCTCTGAAGAGAGGGGTGACTGACCCTCACTTGGCCATCTTCATTAAAGCCTCTGGGAGAGCAAAGGGAGCTATAGGCCAATGCTGAAGTAGAGCAAAGCTAACCAGCAATCTCCCACACATATGATATACAGAGCCGCATGCGCACACAAATTATTCACACGTTCACATCCTCTAATAAACACACACATTTGTTTATCAGGAAACAATGATCAGACATGCACACACTGTCAGAGTCTATTCTCACACTATAAAGGTCATATTCACAGGTGCAAGGATTGTCTAATTGCACATTTCATACAATCTTGAGCCTCTGAATGGAAACTGTGAATGCATTTCTAAAGATAAAAAAGCAATAAGAGCGCACAGTATTATGTTTCTTCCCAAACATATTTGGTGGAATCATTGGCATTCAAATTACAGAGTATATTTTCCAGTTGATATACTTTAAACAAGATAATCATCAGCAGAGGGAAGTGAGGTAGAAATTTCATTGAGCAAACAATGATTATTTTATTCATAATCCCGGGGAAAGGAATAGGCAGAATATCGGATGAGATGGTTCAGGGCGAGGCGAGTTTAAAGCCACAAGAGAGTCTGTGCTCGTCAACGGCTGCCCTGCACCGCAGGAAATAAAAAAGAAAAACGCATCCTACAATCAGTAAGATGAAATGAGAGTTGTACGACATGACAAAATCATCATATGGAGATATTGTAGTTCACAGTTTTCATGTGCAAATGAATGACACATTTTACTAAAATCTGTCACAGCGTGAGTTCCTGAACACTTGATAACATGCTGCAAATGTTTATTTTTCATGTATATAATTTTTTTCTCCAAAACCACTTAATTTAAACATATATTGCTAAGATGACTCATAAAAACACCCCGCAGAATAAAAATACATATAAATATCAAGCTTCTCTGCTGTTTTACATGGATGAATCCCAAATATAGAAATATTTTTTTTAAATATATACATTTTCTAGCACACTTACAGAGCCTGTCCCTTCAGATCAATGACTGTTTGCTATAACCAAATATTTGTAATGGTGTCTCTGTAGTGTTTGATGATGTAATCTTACTTTACATCTTGTACATTCCTCCGTTTAATGGTGACTTGTATGCTTTGTTTATAAATGTATTTATTTTATTTTATTAATACATTGTAATTATGTAGACAGACCTTTTTTTAACAGCATTGTCATAGTGGGGAAAGCAGGTGTTACTAATAATGTTAATGATGGCTTTGTTATACTCAAGAATCCCAGTAAGTCATAACAGTGTGACAGTGAGTCTGCATACACAATACCAGGACCCTGAAACTGAAGCAGCTAAATGACACTCAGCCATCTTCAATTTTATTATTTACACCTGTGTTTTTCTACTGTGACATGTCAAAATGTCTTCTGTGAAAAAGCAACACGTTCTCATCCCAGGTTGTCAAATACCGACACTTTGTCAATGCCCCTCGGCGTCTGATACCGATGCACAAGGTGCACCCTTTGGTGTCTGTATGAGACGCATCAGGCTTTCAAATAAATCCAATGTAGAGCCATCTGTGGCAATATTACATGCTCAGAGCTGGTGTTGTCTGGTTAGGTTTAGGCACAAAAAACACTGGTTTGGGTTAAAATGGTCACTTGAAACACCATCATGGCAACAGTAAACACACTGACAAAAAATGTCCCAAGTCGCGGATAGTAGCAGAAGGCGAACAGTGGTCTCCTGCAGCAAAGTCCACTTTTTGCCACCTAACTATCTAGCCTAATATCTAGCCATCCACCCAAACCGCCTCCTCCTAACATGCATCTCATACAGACGTCAAAAGGGTACCTTGGCGTTGGTATCAGATGCCAAGGGGCGTGACAAAGCATCGGTATTTGGCGCCCTGGTAATGAGAACGGGCTCGAAATAGGCCTACTACAGTAGGGATGAGTTAGAAGTTGGACTGCTTATAAAATGGTCCATTTTATGTTTTTCAACCTTGCCTGATGAATTGGCATTTTTTCCACAAAATTAATGTTTAATATTTGGCCATGAAAACTTGATTTCACATCATTTTTGTACACATCACCATTTCTTTAGGAGCCAGAATCCCTAAAATATCCACACATCTCTTGCATTAGGACGTAGTTTTGCTTTTCTTTAGCACATCCTCTTATCAGGTCTTGAGGGTCCAAAATCACTCCCTCATTCATTCACTCATTCACTACTCCCCAAACCAGGGACAGACTGGGACTATTTGTATAATGAGCACAGAGCAACCGGCCCACCGGGACTTCTCCTAGTGCTCCTGATGGCCAGTCCAACTATGCCCTATACTATATAACAGACACTCAGTACTGTACTCTACAGTGAGCAGTAAATTGAGACTTTGGACACTTAATAATCCTCATTTTGTGTCATCGCTGACAGGTGTATCTATAAAATGTGATGCCTTACATTGTGGGGTTGTTAGCAGACAGTACATGCCATAAACGCTACGTTTCAGGGGGAATTTTTGAGGGGAAGAAATGTTACGTCACAATTCAGACACAAAATAGTGGACAGTTAATATAGAAATACAGAGTGATTTTGGACACAGCTCTGGTCATTATTTGTTAGTTATGACACCTTTAATAAGCAATAGATATTTAATTGACACAAAGACTTCACTGATTGTCACCATACCGATTCTCAAAAAAAAGAGTAACACTATCCAAGCATCAGTGGCAGGGTATCAGAGACGGACCTGAAACGATTACTTGATTAATCGAGTAGACGTTGGACTGAAATTAATAGTTTAAATCACTTTTCAAACAAAAATGACCAAAAAAAAAAAAAAAAAAATCAATAGTTCCAGCTTTTTAAAATGATTGGAAGAAATGATGATGGGCCTATTTTCTGACATTTGATTCATTCAATAATTAAGAAAACTAACAATTATTTTCATTATCCATTAATCTGATGATTATTTTCTCAGTTAATCAATTAGTTGTTTGATCTATACAATGTCAGGGAATGTTGAAAAGTGTCAATCACTGTTTCCCAAAGCCCAAGATGACCTCAAATGTCTTCTTTTGTCTCGACAGACAGTCCATGAAGTCAGATCATTTTTGTAAGATAAAAAATGACTCAAAACGATTAATCGGTTGTCAAAATAGTTGGAGATTAATTTAATAGTTGGGAACTAATTGATTAATTGATGAACCGTTGCAGCTCTGGATTAATCAATTAATCGGTTGGCTTTAGGCCAAATGTTAGTGTTTGGAAAGAATTGGCTATAAACAGGTTACAAGTTTGATCCCTGCAAATAATTACTGTATCCATCCATCCATCCATTTTCCGCCGCTTATCCAGGACATCCTTCACCGCATCAACGCCCTCCAGCTCCTCCTGGGAGATCCCGAGGCGTTCCCAGGCCAGATGAGATATGTAATCCCTTCAGTGTGTTCTGGGTCTGCCCCGGGGTCTCGTACCAGTTGGACGTGAACACCTCCAGAGGGAGGCGTCCAGGAGGCATCCTAACAAGGTGCCCAAACTACCTCCTTTCAATGCCAAGGAGCAGCGGCTCTACTCCAAGCTCCCCCCGGATGTCCGAGCTCTTCACCCTATCTCTAAGGCTGAGCCCAGACACTCTCCAGAGGAAACTCATTTTGGCCACTTGTACCGCAATTACTGCAATCACCACAAGCTTAATGGATAGTCTGTACATTGATGAAAAAGAGTATGTGCAGTCATAAATACTCTCTGAAATAAAATTGAATGCTTTGAAAATGTTTTGAATGGTGTCACCTGAGGGTCTGTGATGTATTGATTTAGAGAATATTGGATACAAGTCAGATTTTTTACAACAACAAATAGAATAAAATGGGTCAGATTGAACTGTGTTCAAAGTGGATTCAAATGCAATTCAAACCTCGGTTGAGTGAAACATCCATATGCTTCTTGTACCCTGCTGTAGGACAGAAACATGCTTGCCTACGTGCACACTCATCCGTGTCATTACTATGACAACCATGACAGCAACTGATTATAGTGTCCAAGCACACAAATCCGATCTAGTCACTTGTAAATTACAATGTGGACACACTCTCTGCCCTAAAGATCATTTTGGAAACACAAATTCGCCTGCTACCTGGAATACACCGCTCTGAATTATGAATATCACTTGACCCCCCCCCGCAAAAAAAGAAAAAAAGCAACATTAAAAACATCCGCAGCAAACAACAAAATTTATAGAATTTATATACGAAGCCTGTGAATGCCTATCATTTCAAATGATAGTAGATGCTCAGCATGATGGGTGAGGTGTGAAGTGAGTGTGGATTTATCTTTAGTGCTTTTCAGTATTCGGTAACAGTGAAGATGTCAGAAACTATGGGTGTTTGAACTATGTCTAAATCTCTGACAGCTGTGAACTACAGCTTCAAGTGTGAATGAAAAGCTTTTGAGTAAAACTTTGTGTTGCTTTTTTCTCATCAACAGCATGGCGGTGGTATTCTGTTGGGACTTAGACATGAGAATGTTATCCATTGATGGTGTTGGTGAAAATCAATAACACATTTAGTAAGGCCCTGCTACAGTATAGGACTCAAATTTTAGGTGCTTTATGCAGTACATATACATTTTTTTCATGCCCCAACATCCTGTTACCAATACTCAGTTCCTCCCTAATTTGGAACCAACTGACTCCCTTGTACAATGTCACTGCTAACTCCACTCTTGATTTAAACGGCCATGTCCCTCCTCTGATAGACATCTTGTCCCCAATCGCCTTCTTTCACCTGTCAGCGAGGAGCTCCCCTGGGAAGGCTTAACACACGCAGAGGTCTCCTTTTCCTTATCTCCTTTCATTTACATCCCTAATTTTTCCACCCAACTGGGCTACTTTCTATTTAATTAGGGGGGTAAATTGTTTTGCATGGCTTGAGATTATTTGGCCTACTTTTTTTTTTACCATTTGGGCGGTTTTCCCCATTGAAAAGTCCTCCTCTCCTTATGATTGAGATGGACAGTGAGTTCAGCAGGCTCGGCACAACGAAGACTGATAACTGACCAACAAAACCAAAATGTCATTTCAGTTTATAATGTATTTACAAATTACTTTTCAGTCTTAAGTCTGTGGTAAAAGCTTCCATCTGTTCATGTGAGTGAAGACCTTTGAAGGGTAATGTCACAACTTTGTAGAGATTTTTTGTTCTTTTTTTATTGTAACCATGGTTTTGGGTTTCCTTAATTATACCAATAAATTTCTCTTCTTGCACTTATATTCAGTTACATAACCTGAGGCTCCATCACAGCGTACTGTAATTGGGAAACTGTAAAAAAAAAAATATATATATGTATTGCTTCTCTTTTAGACTGTGGCTGCTCATAAATTGATGTCGCATCATGCTGCTGCCAGCATTTGTGTTCTCACTCTGTTTGGATCAGGTACAGTTGTCTCCAGGTCTTGGGGTGCCTCTGTGGCCTAGAGGTTAAGGTGGACCACAACATCCCCGGTCAGCGTCAGGCTGCAGATCTTTTCTATATGTTGTGCCCATCTCTATCCCCCCACATTTCTTGTCATCTTTCTAATATGAACTATCAAAAGGCATAAAATGCCCCCAAAATAAGTAAAAATAATTTATTATTGGGTCTTTTTCGACTGGGTGTGTCTGCCACCACTTTGGATTTGGTTAGCTTTTCCATGCACAGGTCCATTTTGGTTAAATCCATTTGAAGACCTCTATTTCCTGCACACAAACACTGACTTTGGAATGTACAACCAAGCAGAAAGTGAAACCCGGACCTCTGCAGTGGTGTGTGAATAATTTGCCTCTGCATCACCAGTGTTTTTATATTTTATTAAAGGCTTACCCAAATCATTACCACAAAAATATACTGATATGAACAGCGATTAAATCTAGCAGTCGTGTCGTCCCACTGCGGCCCCAAAGTCCCAAAGTCCCAAAACTCTTTGGAGCTGTTGAATGTTTGGGTTAGTATTGGTTTAACCATAAAGCTGCAGAGAGATATGGATATGCTCATTGCAGAATGGGCCAGTATGAGTAAAACTGTCAGTCAGATTTAAAGAACTGTTCAGAACAAGCCAACTCAGTAATTGAATCCAACTTTCTTAGAAAAAATCAAAGAGAAAATCCCTTATAACTCAGCGCTGGCAGGTAAACATAGACAATCCCTGCACACATCCCATCACCTCTGACCACTGATCACACAACAGTATCATCAACAGATAAATCCATGCTTTAACACGTCCAAAGACAAAACTAACCGAGCTAAACAGCTGCCATTTTGTGAGAGGTACTGTACCCACCAGCTCTGAATCTCGATGACTGCTTATCAAAATTGAAACTACCAAATAAAACAGACTTGTAAATCATATGGAAATCCCTTATGAACATCAACATTTCCTTAGAAGGCTGCTTCATTTATTTTTCACCCATGCATATTTAACAGTCGCTCTCACTTGGGGAAAACAGGCCACTTCATGGAACTCATTCCAGGAATTCATCACCACTCTGTCAGGGTTCGTGGCAGCCAAATATTTCTATGTCAGAAATATACAGTCCAAAAAAAAAAAAAAAAAAAAAAACGCTGTAAGGAAATAGGACAATCTAATGATCAACTGTGCTCGCAACACGATGAACCAAAAAATAAAATTTCTTACACAAGAACACAGTCGCATTATGCAATCATTCAGATGTTGTGGAGCAGCTGATTCTAAATCCAAAAGTTATATATTCAAAGAAATCCAGAAACAAACAAAGCTTAATCCCCTTACCATCTCCCTTTTTTTAAGATGACTTCCTCTCTTTGCACTGTCAGATTTTATCACCACTGTTCGTCTCTCTTTTGGTATTTTTGCTGCCTAGATCTTAAGATTAAAGCCCAGAGAGTGAGATACCGTGAGAATATACAGTGTTGTCTCTGACTGCTTTACAATTCTCTGCACTTATATAAGAATTCTTCCAATTTAAATCCAATCTAAATATCAGAAATGATGCAGATCCTAATCAGAAAAGTAATAGCAGTACGTTGACATTAATGCTTTTCCAACTTTTATCTACAGACACTTTATTTGTAGCAACTGCTAAACATAAAAATTAAAAGAAAGACAACAAAACAATATTTGGTAGACTACCATGAAAGCCCGAGTTCAAAGAAATATGGACTTGCGGTGCGTTGCATCATGTGGGGGGGCACACCACGAGTCATCTGCCACAGAGCTCTTTCCAGACAAACCTGCAGCTGAGTATGTGCAGCAAAAACAGAAAGATTCATTGATCTTTTTTTTTTTTTTTAACCGCCATCACCTCATTTAAACAAAAAAAACCTTCTGCATGATATTTATGGGACATAAATAAGAAGCAGGCAAATCTAATTTATTTCAGGGTCAATTCCATCAGTATCCAGTGTCAGCTCAATCAATGGCAGTGAAAACACTGTTCTCTTAGACTTAAAGGAAAATCAGTAAAAACAAAATCTCCATAAGAGCCATTGTAAGATACAGAGGGTCTACGTGGCTGCACCATAAAGGTCTAATTTAGCCTGTTTTTCCAAGCGAGAGCTGCATGAACACACCCACCGACTGCCACATGACCTCCGCAAAGAACTAAAACACAGGGTGTTTTCCCTCAGCGCAGCCATAATGATACATTACTATTTATGTTCCGGCAGCTGGTGGGTGACTGTGCTGAAAAGTCACTCAGTCTGCCTCCTTTATTTTCCCCTTGAATCTTGTAAGGCACTGCAAGTTTCAGTTTTATATGAATGCCTCTGTTAAGAGGTAAATTCCTTTTATAAGTTTAGTGATGTCTTAAAGTTTTTTTGAGCTGTGAGTGAAAAATGTTTCATCAAGTGAAGGGCTTTGTTGTGTGCAGTTTTACATGTTTATCGGTCAGTGAAGCAGCAAGACTTAACTTATGGCTCAACAGAAAATTCAGTAGCAAATACTTTGATAATTCAGTCATTTTTTTTCAAGCAAACATTTGCAGGTTCCAGTTTCTCAAATGTGAGGATTTGCTGTTTTTCTTTGTCATATATGATAGTAATTTGAATAATTACTTGGACTGTTGGTCTGGCAAAACAAACAATTTGGATGATAACGCCCCTCTGAACCTACTAGTAGGTGTAGCAGGCCCCTTCTAACCCATATCTATGAGGCTGATAACACCCATTCAATCGAGTAATAACATGCAAAGCAAAACTTAATGGACGTGTCTCAATTCTTTGAACACTTACTGTAAAGGCTTACTCGAGAACGTAATCGTCAGATTGATCAACAGTGAAAATAATCATCTGTGGCAGCCCTAGTGTAAAGTAAAGATATTGTGAAAAATAACAACCATGTCAAAACATGTTTAGATTAGCATGTTTTCACATGCTGAGAAAGGTGTGTTAGCTTGTATTTTATACTGTGCATCCTCATAAGTGCCTCAGCTGGAAAAAGCTTGGAAAATGAAGCAGGAGTTTGGCTCATTCTCTAAACATAATAATGTATTTAAAACATGCTACCAAGCTACAGCAGGCTATAACTGAGGCTCATCATTGTTGACCCATTTATCACTAAACTATTAACAAATATTTAAGAGCTTTGGTCTTTTCTGTATATGCAAGAGAAATATTTGCAGAGATTTACTGTGTTTGTTTATTAAAGATCAATGTCTTAACAACATGGGTCACCGTGTTCTGCTCAGTTTCTCGTCTGTTCTCTGCTGCCAAGGGCACTGTGCAGCATAATGCATGCAGCACAAAACGGTAGGCATACTGGGCACATGATGAAAAGTTAGATATGCTTTCTTTAGGCATTAAATACCGCACGCAATCAAAGGTGAAATTAGCACTTTCTGGTTTATTAAATCCTAGGGAGGGAGTCATTTGATTATTCTGCTCCTCCACTTGTGCTTCTTACCGCTGTCACACCTCAAACTACAAATTAATTGGGTTAAAAATGCAAAAAGGCTGCACCTCATTTTCTTCCACATTCTGCACAGGCAAAAAGCTCACAGTCCTGGTGAGTCCAAAAAAAAAAAAAAAAAATCATTTTCCTTTCAGCCACTTTTCCAAAAGACATCTACCACATCCAGACCTATTAATGTATGTATTTACATGTATATGATTTCTCCTCGAACCAGACTCTAGAAATGTGCCGCTCCTCCACAGATAATTATTTGTGAAATATAGTCTGAGTGTGATGGCATCTAAGAAGACTCTCCAGGGGTAAGGGTATATTTTAACTGGTTCATAACAACAACAACTATCACAGAATATAAAGCATGTGTGGAAAAATAAAAAACATCATCAACAGGTTCACAAAGTCTCTCACCCATCTTTCAGTGCAGCTTCAGATTTAATATTTAAGATTTAATAATGTGATGATATTGTATTCTGTAGTTCCAGACCTATGGAGAGAATCGTCCATATCAATTTTCCTTCATCTGAGAAGCTGCATATTTCTTTCTTAAATTAAGCAATATTGCTCATTAAATCAGAAAACAGAATGAAGTATAATTAAAGAGCCCTTTTGTAAATATTAAAAATTCTTAAATCATTCTTAGTCAAGTGGAATTAAAACCATCCTGATCTGTTCCTATCAGTCACTTGCTCTTCACAAAATAATTTGGCCAGTGATTTCCTGATGCTAACCACACTGAAAGCCTCTGTCAAACATTATCAAGGTACTGTAAATAGCCTGTCTAAGTTCAATATTGATTCTCGGCTACAGCAGTTCTCAAAGTAAACTTTCTCCATCCATGCATCTGAAGACTGAGTTGCTGGTGCTGTTCGGTCATGTTCCACTTGACAGGCCCAAGCCATTAGGGAAGACAAAAACAATGCTTAGGCTGCTGAAATAAGAAAAAGTTTTTGAATCTTTTTCATCTGCAAATTAGCCATTGACAAGATCCAAATGGGTAACCTTAATTAACTGAAGCTGCTGCGCTCCAGAGTCTGAACCACCTGGCTGTCAAACAGGGAGCACAGCTGGCCATCGATGTGCGGTCAGCGAGAAATGGACTGTGTGTGTGTGTGTGTGTGTGTGTGTGTCTCTTTGGCCAGTTTGGTTGAACTAAAAGTCCTTTATATTCAGATATTCATATTATTTTATCTGTGTATATGTGTGGATATATGTGACCTAAATTAAAAGGCTACATCTTCTCCTTTCTTTTACAGCATGTTCAGTATTTCAGGCAATTATAGTTAAACAGAAAAGAAATGACAACTGGTATTAGAGGCTTTTCAAAATGAGAGATCCTTATTTAAGCGAAAAATACAAAAGTATTATCAGCAAAATGTACTGAAGGAATCATAAGTAAAAATGCTCTTTGTGCGGAATGGCCCCATTTGGAGTGTTATATTATTATAAATATTACATTACTGGATTATTATCACAGCATTTTCATGTGGTAGTGGGTTGGACTGAAGACGATACTTTGTTGAGGGTCACTTTTAATTTAAAAGGCTGATAATACAGAATGTTTAATAAGTAAAATCTTAATCTGCAAATAACTACAGCTGTCAGATAAATGTAGTGACGTGAAAAGTACAATATTTGCCTTTGAAATGTGGAATGCAGTACAATTATAACGTTGCAAGTGCAAGTACCTCAAAACTGTATTTAGGTACAGTACTTGAGTAAATGTACTAAACCTTTATGTTATGGACCATTAGCCTTCTACGTATTACATTTCTGCGTTTCTTTCAGTCACATTCAGTTCCAATTTTAGTTCTTCAAACAGTTTCAAAACTTTGTAGCAGCCCAGTAAAATGTCCTACTTATTAACATATGGTGTCTTTGAAAAAAAAAGAGGGCAGTCACTGTAATTTTAAAACCTCTCCCCCAAATGGTTTCATCACATATTGCAAATGTGGCTTAAAGAACTGCTAAGATATCATTTAAGTTTTTAAAGGTCATATAGTTTGATCAGTCAGGCGCATACACAACCTGGTGACAGATGTGATCAGGTCATGTACTTTGGTTGAGCTACGTCTGACCCAGAAAATTGGACAGAGAATATTCATGTCTGTGTCCTTGGAGATTTCCAGAGACTTTCTCTTTCATGACCGTCATACGACCCTTCCTGTAGCACACATGGGCAAACTGCCACACCATACTGTAAAAATGCTACCAGATGGCTTCCATATCCTCTTACGGGCTGACTCTGTGGTTATGGGTTAACTGGGCAACGCCCACTTTGAGTATTTTTTACTGTGATTGTAGCTGGTGCTGTTTGGGCAGACAAAAAACAGCCTGCGCCAAAATGTCCAACAAAAATGATAAAAGGAGAAAATAGCCAAAGGGACAAGAACATTTTTCATTTGTTGCCCTGCTTTTTTCTTCAGAAAGTATACAATGACCATTCTGCAAGTCTGCAGTGGTTTGTAATTGAACTAAACAAACTAGTTTGTCAATATTTATTTATTTCACATACAAATATAGGAGCCCTAAATCTGTTATTTGGCTACATTGCTGCTAGCCCCAGTGTGTGCCTCTCATTTTTGACCATTACATCCGAGTCACAGAGCTAAGCATCAGATTTTCTGCAGCCATGCTAGTGGTTCTGTGTACTTATAGGCACAGCGCTGCATGCTAACATGACAATGACAATGCTAACGCACTGATGCTAAGCAGGTATAATGCTTACCATCCTAGTTTAGCCTGTTAGCATGCTAACATTTGCTAATTAACACAAAACACAGCTGAGGTTGATGGGAATGTCATTACTATTGAGGGTATTTGGTCATAAACCAAAGTATTGCACAAATTGAAATCTTTAGCTGATGGTGGTGTCATGATGATGTCATGATGATTCATCCTCTGGGGACCACAAATGTCTGTATGAGATTTCATGGCAATCTATCCAATAGTTGTCGGGATACGTCAGTCTGGATTAAATTGGTGGATCGACCACCAGGGTGGACATTACCATAGCAGCTAGCATGGCTAACAAAATCTGTATTTTACAACATTTATAGCTCTTTTTGTAAAACACAAGCAAAATATTAAACACTAGTTATTTTGTATAAATATATAAGCATAAAACTAAAAAATGTATATATCCCAATGTAGGCCGAGCTGATAGATAAATTAAAATTTTGGTTCACGCTGTACAAATTGATCGAAGAGATATTCCCAACAGACAGAATTTATTCATCCAGATGAACAAAAGAGTCTTTGATGATTTTTGAAATACCCTCAGAGCAGTGGTAGGTTTTGTAAAATGGCCTTCTGGGTTTTTCAAAGATTTCTGGATATAACTTTATTGTAAAATCAGATGTTTAGCTCCCTGAGTCGAATATAATGGCAATACACAAGATGCCCAAACTGGGGTCAACCAATCCCATGGAAATCCAGATGTCCAATCTGTTGCCTTTGACTGATCATGGTCATTTTAAAATAAAATGTGTAGGGCAGAATTGAGAAGCACAACTGTCTTCCTCTGCATTTCACAAACTGGAAGGTGATTTGCCACATTTTCAATAACTCACTTAGTGCTGCATTTCAAACTGGAGAGAGGACTAACGTCATAATAAACAAAACAAATCAGGCCTAATTGTGTCTAAAATTAGATAACCGCAAGACAGGAGGATTTGTAATAGTGAGGGAGGCAGCTAGCGGATGAAAGAGAGAATCAAGTCAAGATCATTGAGAGGTGAGTAACAAAGCCCTGCCAAGCTCTACTGTTGTGGAAAAACTCTTCACCTCAAGGTTACAAGCAGCCAGGCTATGTGCAGCAAATGAAATACTCAAGGAAGACATAAGTCTCATTAAGGCCCATAAAGGACATCCCTAATAAAATCCTCAGCCTGACATGCAAGAGCTCTCCAGTGATGGCTGATTAATTGCTGGTGCAAATGAAAGCATGAGCGAGGGAGCCGGGGCTCTGTGGCTGTAATTTATCCTCTCCTGTCCTGTCTTGTCCTCACAGCCTGGGGAGATCGCCCAGCAAGACAGGAGACGCAGAGTGGGTAGCTGGTTTGAGGGGGGGGAAAGGAGGGGTTTCTTCATATTATGTGGAGGAAAACATGTTTAGGTGACCGGTGAGATCATTTGTTTAGATTGTTTCAGTTATAACAAGCTGTATGTGTTGACATCTGGGTGTTTGAATGGGGAGAAAAAAACTCCCAGAGCAGGTCAGACTGGTAATGATGACTGCAAAGAAATATGATGGTAGCAAAAATGACCCAAAATATATTCTCGGCAGTCATATATCAAGTAAAGACTGTGTCATTTTGTGACAGCTTGCTCTGTAATCCATCAATAATATAATCTTACTGATTCTCAGTCAGGATATATATTTCATCATTTCACCATCTTCCTTTGTCAGATCTCTGTTTATGATTAATAGAGAGGTTTCCAATGCCAGGAGGGCATACTTGTCAAACATATGGCTAATGAGTGAGTAATTACCTCTATAAAATGCTTTGATGCTTTGCCTTTGATCATTTCTGAATCGGCCTAAAGTGGATTAATCAATGGTAAGAAAAGCTTTAAGAATAGCCGGTGATATATGGCGCTGCCGCAGCCGAGGTTATGAGACAGACATGGGGGTCCAAGGACAATCTGGGCCAGGATAATGCCCAGCTGAGGCCAGACACGCACTTGCCCTCTAACAGTAATAAGTGGTGGTGGCACATAAAAAAAGTGAGTGAAGAAAGAAACAAAGGAATGGGGTAAAGGAAAAAGGAAGAAACAAGGACGTCCCTGTGTGCCTACTTTTACATAAACAGATAATCCTGCTGGTTATATGTTGGAAATGGCTGTTATTAACAAAAAATCTGGCTGGTTCTCTTTTGTTACTACAGGGACCAACTGTTATACTACTGAGAATATAATTTCTGTTCTCTGTGTTAGAAGCTGGCAAACATACTTTTTTTTCCCCACCAGCAGAACATGACATCTTTATTCAGGACACCTCAAGTAGACACAAATATTCTGTTAATTGGCCCATTTGTGGAAACTGTTATAGTCAGGATGACAAAGGTTCTTGTAAACTGTTTATTCTGAATATCACGGATTGATTTTATAATGTGGATGGTCAGTGATTTATGTATAATTATTATCATATTATATAGCCTGTCAATTATTTACATGATTGTTAATTTAAATTGAGTACCTAGATTAATTAATTAATCATTTTGTCTATAAAATGTCAGAAAATAGTGAAAAGTGCTCCTCATAATTTGCCAGAGCTCAAGGTAGCATCTTCCCTTTCCTTGTTAAATCCGACCATCAGTCCAAAACCCAAATATATCCAGTTTACGCTCACAAATCCACATTTGAGCAGCTAAAACCAGAGAATGTTTGGCATTTTTCCCTGAGAAAAACACTGAAACTATTTTCAACATAGTAGCTAATTAATTTTCTGTCAATCCAAAAAATTGTTTTTTTTCAGCTCCACGATCATGGCGAGTTCATTTCACAATCATACAGGCAATCTGACAGGTTTCAAGCTTTAACCATATCATCTAAATTACTTTTTTGTAAGTGAAAATGAATGTTCATGCACCCAAAATGCCCATTATAATCCATCGTATTGTATTGATTGCATTGAAAAATGCACACACAAGTATGCTGCATTATATAATTTATATTTTTATTGATTTTTTCTGTAAAACACAAACAGTCTCTATATAACAAGAGTATTGTACAAAATATTGACGAAAAAAGGAAAAAGAAAAAATGCTGCACTAAGTTAAACCACACTGTATCTCTGCAAAATGAAGTGGACATGTGACATATGAAAGTTCATCTTAGAACGTTTGCAAAATGGTTGAAACCACAATACTAATGAGGATATTTTCAGATATACATATAAGACATTATGGCAAAAGCAATTTACATTAAAAATAACACGGGAGAAAACTCATAAAACAAAAACTTCCACAACTACTTTTGTTTTTTATTACAGAATTTTGTAGAATTATAAAATTATAAGGAATATATCATCATACACTGACTCCACTGAAAAATTAACATTGAATTATTGAGTGAAATTACATTTCACTTGAATTTACTTGTTTACAGTCTGTCTGATGAGCTTATCCTGGTGGCCAAGAGGTCTAAGACGCTGACCATGTGACTGTAACATCCATTTACTGTCACATCTCTCCTGTCAACTATCAAAACACGGTAAAAATGCTTCCAGCGAGAAAATACTGAAAAAAAAAGCCTAATTGCTTGTGTCATTTCCCTGTTGAAAAGCCACGTCTGGCAGTGTCATTGTGTCCACACATCAACAGTTAGGTTTCCAAGTACAATGTTATCACAACCAAAACAATAAGACTGGTAGCCAAACCTATACAAATAAGACCCGGGTTGCAATAGCCTGACCAATAGCCAGTTTACTCAGCCTGTATAAATGTAGACAGCTGAGCTTTGGACAGCAGAATCACAGGCGGTGTCAGGATCTTCAGTCTAACAAGCTGCTCCAAGCTGATTGAAACATACCATGAAAAAAAAATCAACCGGTCACATCACTGAAGCAACGAGTAGGACAAAAAAAAAAGGCCTACAGTAAGGAAACATCCACCAAAGCTGACCGGCAGTTTAAGTGACACTTAACACAACAGCACGGGAGCAATAGCTTAATAACAGAAAACAGAAGCTTGAAACGACTGTGGCTTCTGAAAGGAGCAACGGCTTGCTGCCGGACTCATTGTCTCTGTCTGTTGGTGGTGCGTACGTATATGCTGCAGCTCTAACAGGTGATATATCATGTGAACTATCATACAGCTGGCTCGAGTGATGATGATTTAAAAGGCTGGGCGAGAGGAGACAGCTTGTCTGAAAGCCTTGTTTCACTATGTCCGCAGTCTGATGTGATGCATCCCAGAGTCACCTTCAAATGCAGCTCCTCTTGACTGAAGGCTTGATGGGGTACATAAATACCAGTCGTAATTATCATTCACCAGCAAACAAACCTCCATTTTTCAGGCCATTTTGACAAGACTAAGGGTAAACCAAGTAGGTCTCTGTGGCATTTTGCATATATTGTCCGACTGATATGTCATTGTGACCATTTAATACTCCATAATTACGCCGTTGTCGATGCCTGATGGCCGAGCTGGTCCGGGCTGGCAATACACCGCCGCAGAGTGAAGAGGGAGATGTTTTGCCGCAAATTGCGTTGGTGTTGATGACATAAGAGGTGATGAATATTCTAAGGTGACCTACTCAACACAAAGAGCGATGGCAGGAGACAAAAACAAACATGCAGTTGTTTTGTCTGACATGCTTGTGTGCCCAGAGAATCATTAAACACAATTATGCATAATCACTGGACACGACATGTCACCCATCAGATAGTTTGTTTACTGTGAATATATCATTCAAAACTTTACAAGTTACATAAGCACGAGGTGACAGCATTTTCCTAATAATGTCACTTACGCTTACAATATAGTTTTGACAGACAGGTGCTTCCCTGAGGGCTCGCCAACTGTCATTCAACAGTTCGTCAGCCATGGGCTCAATGTGTCATCCAAGTAACCGTGAAAGTTCCCTCTGCTCTCGTTTCATCTGCCTGTGCTGCTAATCAACAAGTTATCAAGTCAAAGAGACGACGGATGAGTGGCGTTTACTGTATGAACAGAAGATCTAAAATTCAGGTGTCTGTTTATGACAAAGAAGTGCTTTATAAATCCTGCCATTCCCAGACTGCACTTTCTGCAGAATTACAGCATCAAAATGTACAGTTTCACATATTAAATCACAGATGTCTTCTCTGGTCCATATTATTCTTTTTTTTTCCATATTTTAAGACACATTCTTTACCTAATATTGTTATTCTTGTCTATTCTGTTTATTGTAGTTTTACACTGTCACATGAAAAGACAGCCATTGAAACACATCTTCTTTGTTCTCTTCCATATTCAGCCCGTGCACTTTTTCAGTGTGACAAATGAAGAGTGGACACCAGTAAAACTTTTACACTGCACGGTACATCTTTTTGATTGATTGCACAACTTGAATTGATATGGCAGTAATATACAGCTGAGGTAAAAGACAGGAGGATATAAGCATTTAAAATAAGAGTAGTCAGCTTTACCTGTATGTCCACATTTACATCTCTTTGTAAGTGAAAATGAAAGAATGATCTGCTGCATGCAAGATATGGATATATTTAGACATATTTACTATACTTGGCAATATTAGATTTGAAAGTTCCAGTTCCAGTTAAGCACCAACACGCCAATCAAAGATGTAAGCTAAGGCAAAAAGAAATAGACTCAGTGGAAAATAAATATAAAGATGTATTCAGTCTGAAGTTGCAATTGAACAAATCATTGTGCAACCAAAATAGGAGCTCACTATCACATATAAATGCAGCAAAAGAAATTCTAGGTCCACCCTGGTAGCCTACTAGTTAAAACTCACTCACTCTACCCATGTCTCTCTGCATTTTCACCTATCAAATAACAAAAAATGATAAGGAAAGAAAAGAATCAACGTGCATGCATAATGGGAATTTGTGGCAGGAATGTAAAATTTGTGTGTTTATGAATGTTACAGGTAAATATTAAAATCTGATTGGAATAAAAATCAACCCAAGTCTCCAAAGACATCACCTTTTTGTTGCAAACTGTTTCTGCCTTCCCCTTAAAATGTAAAATGGTTTAATTAGTGTGAAGATGACTTTTGTCTTACTGTAGTTTGTATGGAGCAGAAACATGTCCCATGTATCGCAATTAAAAATATAACATGGTTTTAGATGTGGCCAGTGTTCATACTGAGCACTTTCCTCTGAAAAGACACAATCAAAATCAAAGGCATCACAACATTCAACTCTTTATCGAATGAATGCCAATCATTCGAGAGAAAAAAAAAAAGATTCTTCTCACCTTTACACCAAGGACCTAAACACTGTTTTATTGACTAACACTGACAGAAAATACACTATTTACAGTGTGTAATGTTTTGTGGCTGGAGACACACAGTAGTATTAGAAAAGAGAGACAAGGTCAGACTGAAAGAACAGACTGATTTCATGCCATATACTGTATGTATCAAAAGACTTTTAGGTTTTTATTCCTTGGCTTTAAAACTTATCTAATATCTGAGAGCGAGCCTCTTCACCACAAGCTTTCTGATGATTCAAATAATTCCAGCCCCTCTCTTCAAATGAAATATTTTGATGGATTATGCAGTGTCAACCTTCACTGCACTGAACACATTTGAATAAATGTAGATTTGAGATATACAGAAAGATGAGGCCAGCATGTCAAAGTGATACACAACTGCATGCAAATGCTCTGTATTTTTGAAGCTGTATCATTTCAAAAATGTGGTGTGGAAATTTTCAAACTTCTGTGTGCCACCAAATCTAAAATGTTTTTTCACGTTAATTGGATTTATTCAGGTTGCTGTCACGTCGCATTTTGCACATTGTCATATTGCACAGGCAATAATGGAGTTAATAGTGATTTGTCTGTGCTCTGAGATCTATCGCATTAACTGTCTTTATTACAAACAAAGTTTTCATTTGCCATCACACCATTAGAAATTATATGAAAGGAATTTTAAATGTGAAGAGGTTCAGTTAAATTAGCCTGAACGTGCAATAAAATAAAATAAAAAAAAGGCAGAGAGAATAAAACAGCAATTTGTGCACACAGTGAGAAACAATCAGTGCAAACCTTAGAAGAGATGACATTTGGGTGCAAGTGACAAAATGAAATCATGTACAACAATCCTATAACACATGTATGCCATTTGACAACCCTTAAGTCTACTGATATTTCAACCAGAATAATCCATGTTCTCCAGGTCCAGCCTATTTATTCATGCACAGATCGCGATTCTCTCAGGCTTGGGAAATCAGCTTTTGCTTCAATACCGCCTTTGTCACACACATACTTCCCTGCCCTCACTAACTACACTATCTCCCTGCCTATTCAAGCAAAACTTTATGCTAAGTAAATCATTTACATCTCCCAAGCAGCCTATCTACATTTTCCAATAAAACCCTAAATTGATGGATGTCATCTTAGTGCTCACAGGCAATAACTCCTGCTGCTTCGAAATAACAATATGTTTTGGTTTTATGAGGTCTAGACATGCCATTCTTTTTAATGACATCCCTAGGCCAGAGCTGTTTACATTTATTGATATCTGTTTTTAGACTGGAGCTGGTCTGTCTTCCTCAGAGGTTTGCTATACACAGCTAAGTTGGACTTATGCTGACAAAACAAAACTTTTCATTTGGTTAGTATAGACCATGGACTGGAGCTGTAAAAATATTTTGCTCATATATTTCTCTTGGTTTATTGAGATTAAATGCAACATTTCTACTGTACTTGAAAATTCATTTAAAAAAGACAAATATAAACCCCTTCATCCTTTCCTCTGTGTTGTTTCATTCATTTTTACTCCTTATTTGAAAAGTGGCAAACATCTACTTGTGCTTGGGTCCTTTTACAAATCAAGTTAAAAAGATTTATATATCCTTCAAAACTGCAATTGGCATGCATGTAAGGTGAATGAATACATTGTAATGAATAAATGCCAATAAAAATATAAATACAAATCTTTATAAGTATAAATGTACTTAAATCAAATCAGCTTCACCACATCTAAAGCTGATCAGAGGCAAAAAAATAACATAATTGTGTTTCTGTGGTTGTGTTTCTTGCTTAAGCGAGAAGTCAGAGCACAAAGCAAGTATATGCTGTGTCTTCAAGGGAGTGGCGGCAAACTTTTTGGCATTTTCGTGGCTGCAGGCTTGCGGTGCACTTAGGGCGCACATGGAAACAGGGCGGAATTAGAAGGAAGCTTTTATCAAACATTAACAGTGAGAGCGTTTGGCACTCTCCCCATTATGAAGTATAGTTTAGTAATGTGTGGAGAGTTTGCAGGAGTTTCTCCCGAGAGGGATCTCGGCCAGGATGTGCAGGAATGCAAGTGTAAATATACAGCAGGCAAAATAAACTGCCAAAAGCTACTCAAGTTAAATATTGAAAGGAAGGCGTCATGATGCACACATTAGATCTGCAGGTTTAAACAATAAATAAAAGTACATTCAAATGTTGTCTAGTTTTTGTAGTTAAACTTTCCTTTTTTTACTTAAATTATTATTATGGGCCATTCAATTAGATTTGGTTGAATCTGCATGCAACAATATCACGACTGCTAAACTGGGAGTGAAACCGTCTGTTTATGGTGGCATAAACTGACAATTCCAGTAATGATCCTCTTTACGACCCGCAAATAATGATCCTGTTTATGAACAACTGCACCTCAAGAAAATAAGAGAGCAAAGCTGTGTTTTGCATCACGCGCCCGCATGAAAATATAACCCTCGAAGTTTCACACAAGGAAACAGCAGTGCCATACAGCACAGGCAGCACTTTGAATGAATGGACTGGTAACTCTCACAAAAGAGGGATTTTTTTTTTTATGAGAGAAACATTGAAGCTTACAGGGAAAAAAAAAATCCATATTTGGTCCATACACAACACAGGGGACAGAGCAAAGTTCAGTCTCCACACTAAAAGGCTGAGCACTGGGCTGCTGCGTTGATACACTTCACTAGTTACTATAAAGTTCCTTGTCCACTTCATCATTCATGTACAGTCAAATCAAGGCATGTTAAAAGCAATCTTTTTTTGTAAACAGTAGCTCTGTGTTGACGGGCGCTGGCATGTGTTCTGCCTCGGAGGATAACAGAAAACGCATTGAAACACAGTTAAGAGGGGGGGGGCAGACTTTACAATGACCAATTCATTTTATGGAGACACAACGCCAGAGCTTCATGGACTGTCAAAACTAAATGAGACTTGTTTGCCAAAAAGAGTGTGCAATAAAAGAAACAGAGAGCACCTCTACTGTGGGGAATGAACTTTGCGTGTATGGATTTCTGCTTGCAAGCTACAACGCTGTCCACAAAGACAAAGGTCCCTCTTGCTCAAGAGCTGTCAGTTGGAGAAGGGTCCAACTGCAGACTTCCCTCCCGAGGCCCCCCGTTCTGTGAGCCGATGGGGTTTCAGCATGAGTAGCAGGGTCCTCGTGTGTGAAGTACATAAACCTTCACTTATTTCACCTCAATCTGTTTCTGAACAAATCTGAGGCGAGAAATAAGCAATCCATTTGCTGAATCTTCAATCATATCAGACCTATAGGCCTAATTTAAAAGTTTATTCCTTAGCTTTCCAACAAATGCTGTTCTAATAATCTTACAACATGTGATCAGCAACTAACTATACAACTAAAACACCATACGGTTTTCTTTCTCATTTTCCTGATTATTATTACCATAATCATTATTATTATCATCATACACTTACATTTAGTTATACTACAGCTGGTCACTGATTGTGCATGTATTGCTATATCATATTCAGATATTAATGAATGAATGATTTATTTATGTTTCATTCCACAGATGAGGCCCATCTCACATGGGATTACAAGACGCTGTTAATATGCCGGAATTTGGAAATATAACGAAATGAAAGAAAGATTAACCTGTTATGAGTGTGAGGACGTGCCACGACTCTTCTATCTTTGAGCTCGCCTACATCTTCTCGTCTACTGTGCTGTTGTGAGTTTGTCATGGGAATGCCACGGCAGCTTCTAGTCCACATACAAATATGTAAATGTGCTACTACAAAGTGCATAAACAGTATGCAGCGTCTTCAGCTGGAACTGAAGTTCTATACAAGACTAAACGTCAAACATGGGTAGGGAGATAGACTGGATTTATATCTTTGCCTGATTCTTTCTGTTTAGATGTAAATATTTCAAAAATGTTATGAGTAGATTTTAAGGAAATCTAAGATTGAATTATTTGTCGAGCGTCGGTGGGTGTGGTCTCCCACAAAAATCCATAAAACTTCAAAACACATTAACGAAACAGCATATTTGAGTATATTTATATACTGTATGCAAATATAACGGCTCTTCCATTTAGTCCAGAAATTGGTACACTGGTGGACACTGGAAGTCAAAATCTGACAAGTGGAATCAGCTTATCTTGACAAATGAATCACATTAATGGAGGTCCAGTAATGAGATCCATCGACTTTTACCAGTACATCTGCTGCATACAGTAATAAAAGTTGTATCAGGCTTTTAATAGGAAAGTTAAAAGGTGCTGTAGAAAAGAAGAACCAAAACAAAACAAACATCATCACATAATGATAAAGGAAAAACTTGCACTGTTGACTCCATTAAGGCCCATAGCTCATTAAGAGGCACTCAACAAAATTCAACATCCCTATTAGACCTCTTAGGAAAATAAGAAAAGAGAAAAGGGAACATATATAAAGTGCAGCGTAACAGGAGCAAAAACAACAACTGGATGCAAGTTATTAGTTAAATTGATTTAAAAATGGTTTAGGAAAAGATCATTTTTTAAATGGTTTGGAGCTTTGGTTGATCTCCTTTTTCTCTTTTGAAGTGTAGTCAGTGATTCCAATACATACCTGGACTAATATTTTTTGATCCTGCAACCTGTTTACATCGGTGATGTTTTAAACACTGGAGTAAATCATGACTATACAGCTGGATGTGAAACACACAATGCAGATGTGTATAACTCCAACTCTTTAATCAGGGATGTAAATTTACCTCAAATACTGTTTATATGGCCAAACAATTTCAGCCTGCAGGCCATTAATTTAGATTTTATAGCAAACAGTAGTTTGGGAATTAAACAAATGATATCAAAGACTCCACCATGTGTCTGATTTGATATGAATATAATGATCAAAGTGGTGTGTTTGTGTGCTGTGGAGGTGTTAGGCAGCCTTTTATCAATGAATATGTCCATTAGGACTGGGCGATACGGCCAAAAATGTTATCACAATAAAAATTTTCATATCAGTCGATATTGACAAAAATGTCAATATCAAATTTAGAAATAGACTGAACTGCAGGGCAGTTGATAGTCTGGCAGCTCGGGGCTTACTTTCCTTGTTAGTTACAGACATAATGCAACAGTATTTGGGAGCCAATAGATCAAGCCCATATTTCCTTTCAAATACATTTACCTGTCATCTTAGATGTAAACAATGTGACTTTGAGTTTCCCCCTTCCATTAGCTCTATTGCCTCCCATGTCCCTCCGCAGCGCAATGACTCAAGTATGAGAAGTAATCAATAGGCTTCTGGTTTGGGTGAATGAGCCTTAGTGCTTGGTTTGCACAGTCTTGATCAGCCTGACAATGACAGATTATAGTGCTGTATCTGAGAGTAATTAAGATGGGTCTATCGTCACGCTGATAACTCAAGAGCATGATGCCCCCAAGGCAGGCAGCACGAACCTGTCAGACAACAGCTCTCTTCTGTGTAAACAGTATCAAAATCTTCTCATGATTCACCTTGAGAGGAGTCAAAAAGTTCTGCATCAACTGTAAATTCTGTGACGATTATCTTTTTCAGTTCACTACTGAGGATATGGGCAACTATAAATTCTAACAGGTAAAAAAAAAAAAAACAACAAAAAAAAAATGAGCATATGTGACTGAACACATTTTTCCTCACAAATTATCCCCCAAGCAGTCATCTTATTATGTTATCACCAAGAGTAAAGGAAGATGTAAAATACCCATCTGCTCAAACTATACTGCATTCCAGAAACGCTGCAGGAAGTTTCTATTTGTTATCCCGTCAATCCAACATCAAATATATCACATAAATATCAATGTACCTCTGTGGCACTTATGTTTTTAACTGTTATTGAATGTCAGTGAGGTGTTGACTTAAAGGAATCATTTGACATTTTGGGAAATTCACCTTTGTGCTGAGAGTTAGATGAGAAGATCGATGCCACTCTTTTAAACGCCTGTTAAATATGAAGCAACATCAGCAGATAGTTAGCTTAGCTTAGCATAAAGACTGGAAACAAGGGGAAAAAAGCAATGCCTAGCTCTGTCCAAAGATAAAATTAACACTTTAAATCTTGCTTGTTTAATTTGTTCCAAAGCTGAAGTGTAAAAATAATAATTCACCATTTTACAGGAGATTACGTCGGACTATTTCTTGGTCAAGACCAGTAACGTCCTGGAGTCCCTGCTGGTTGCCTGGCAACTAGTCAAAAATCACAGCTTATTTCGAGTATGTCTAACTTCTGTATCGTGACGTATTTCCGAGTGAAACAGGATAGACAGGCGGAACATAATTTGGTTTGAACATTAAAAAGTGGGCGCGCCATAATGAATCTCAGCTATGTGCGGCTAAAGTTTGAAGACTGATTGATGGGTAGATGTCATGGTATTATTGGTTGAAATTGGTTGGTTCAAGCCTACGTAAGCACACGTCATATTTTGTCATATAAGAACACAAAGAAATTGTTTTTTTTGTTGTTTTTTTTGGCATATATTGTTAAATAGGCGCACAATATGACGGGATGTGATCTAAAAGGGTTAAAAAGGCATTTTTCCATTTCATCTCAGCGGTATCAATAAGTGTATTTTCAAAAATATAGAAGTATTCCTTTGATATGGTGATTTTTGACTCTGTAGTTTTTTTTAAATTTGTTTCTCCAAATCTGTAAATAAGGTGGACAAAATGTTAGAAACTTATAAATGTAATGTAGTCCAGTACAGCAACATCACAAAATACAATATCAAACTGGACCAAGGCAACAAGTCAACATCTAAAGAAGCAGCAAAATTAAAATGCTCAAACATTCTCTGGTTCCTGCTTCTCAAATGTGATGATTTTCTGCTTTTCTCTGGTTTTTTATCATTGTAAATTGAAAATCTGTGGGCTTTGGACTGTTGGTCGGACAAAACAAGTAATTGGAAGACATCACCTTGGGCTCTGGAAAGTTTTTGTCTATTTTCTGACATTTTGTAACCTAATCAATAATGAAAATCATTGTTAGTTGCAGCCCTATCAGTTCATAAAAAGGCGAACATTTTAAGTCAGGTAGAATTTATTCCAGGGATATTGTATTCCATTTCATCCTTTCTTTAGAAGAATTTTCTTCTTTCCAGCTGGCATCCCTGAGTGCACTGTTCAAATAAAATTAGAGAGACATTAGTGTGCAATGGGGGCATTGCTAAAAAGAAGCAGAAACGTGGAAAGTCCGGGCTATTCTAATGCTGTCCCCAAGTCTTGCTATATCCTGCTGTGTAAGGGAATAATATTTCATTAGGTCTGCATAAATACATTTGCAAACAGCACTCCAACAAGAAAGGGAGTGACTGATTCAAGAGAATGGTGTTAAGCGTGTATAGTACCTGTCTTAAAATCTCACTGTACTGTATGAAAGCCTGATATAAATCATTTTGACTCTTATCTCAGATTAAAGGCATCTGCAGCATGTTGCCTTTCTATTAACAATGCAAGATTTATTGATTAGTGTAGTGTTTGCGTTGGACTGGTACGCACTGGTTTGGAGTACTTGTTCTTTTGTTTTTTTTCCCAGCAGTGTGCAGAAGACTCTAGGTACACAGTGGTCATTTTATCAGGCTGAGATCTGCCCAAACAAGCCCAGAGAGGAGACAGAGAGGTGCGGCTCCTCTCCTGTTGTCTGAGATGCAAGGTGCAACTGACACAGAGAAGCTCTCGCCGCCGGAATAAGTGAACGGCCTGCCATTACACCACAGCAGAAAGCACTGGTCCGAATGGGGCTGGCCAACTCCCTTCATGGTGGGCGTCATCAAAACAGGCTCTCAACACAAATCTCTAAATGAGACCAATCACATAATGATAAGCCTTCATTCTTCTTAGTAAACCAGACAGAAACATCTCTTTCAAAGCCGAACGCTGTGCAATTGCTGATTAGAGCACCGGAACCTTTTTCACTCCAGTTCAAGCACTGGATTAGCAGGTGCTCAATAACTGAATTTATTGACTAGTGATTCAGTATTCTCTCTTAGAAAGTGTCTTTTCTCCTCAACACTGAGCAACAGTTATTTAGTCTTAATGCTGTGAGTTCTGGTCTGAGTATCAAGGTTCTCTATTAGTTGAGTTTCTTTTTAGCTGTGACTGATCTAATTACAGTTTCTTAAAGAAAATCATCTAAATATTTTTGATGGTCCAAAATAAAAAACAATCCAGCAAGTGAATCGTGAAGTGAAGTTGTCTGGACCAATCAGTAATAAATATGCTTTTTATGTGCTATTTTTAAGATGTAATTGTTGTCCCCCTTTGGCCCAAACAGTGTAATTATGACTGCTGGAGTGCTGTGATGAAATACAAGATCTAATATTTGTGAGAATCAGATCACTGGTGTCTCAGATATTGCATATGACACATGGATGAGTGAACAAATTATATAGAGCGCCCCTTTGGGCTGATCAGTGTAAATTTTGATAATGTGAGATGCATCCCCAAAATCCAACAAGTGAACAAGTGTTGGAGGGCCCAATTAAGGCCAGTCAGTGCAGTTTTTAAAATGCCATAATGGAACAAAAAGCTGCATTTCATGAAATATCTGACCTATTTAGCTGCTAAATGTCCACCAGCTAATCGCTAACTGTGTCTGCCTGCTGTTTGATACTGGGCAGGTCATGTACAGCGGGTTTTTTGGTGAAAACAGCTGCCTGCTACAGCCAAAAAACCACACTGATATGAGTGGTGAGACTAAAACGATAAGATTGTGGGCTGAAATGCTCAATTAATTATCTATAGGCTCACCTAAATAAAATTTTAATTTTAGCTGCTTTTAAGATTTTTTTAGGTGTATAAGGGAGAACTGTGAAATACAAAAAAAAGGGTGCAGCGGACGAACTGATTACGACAAGCAAAAAAGTAACGTAGCACAGTCTGCTATTATAAACAAAACTGTTAAATCACTGAGGTTTAAGTTTCTTATTTAACATGTATGAAAAGGCTTCCATATGAAATCATCATGTGGCAGGAGACATCATACAGTAAATTCAGTATTTTGTTACCTTCTCTATTCCTACTACAACATTCATTTTAAAATGATCTGGCAATGCTGTAAACTGTGGTAAAATTAAAGGAAGGTTTAAAAGGTATCAAGGCTTGAATCACATCCAGCCCAGTAAAACACAATTAAGGGGCATCTGCAGTGTTATGTGTCAGACCAGGGAGGACCTAGCTCCTCCAACATAATTGCAGGAAACCAGTAACTGCACTGCATTCCCATTTGTTTTTAAAAAATAAAAAAAGTGGTTTGAACTACATGAATGATATGTTACAGGTTACAGAGAAAATCTGGCCAATGGTGTTAGCCAATATCTTCATGTAGGAAGGACTGACTGTACCACAGCCTTAATGGTGGCTTGTAATTGCTCCATCACCCATACTAATGTGCACTCTATGCCCCTTTCAAAACAAAAACATTGCATTTCCTTTTTTTTTTTTTTCATTGTGGACTTGATTGTTAGCGTCTAAGCAACACAGCCAATAGAGTGAGGTCTCTCAGATCCAGGGAACAGAGAAAACAATGTGATATTCATAAGCAGAGACATCAGCTCTCCTCCTCATTACCACAGCACAGTTATGAATGGAAGCTTCTGTCCCCACAATCATGAAAGGGCCTGTCATCTGTCTGTTTCTCCTAATTGACTGTTTTCTACATTTCAACACAGACGGACAGACACATTTTTGATCGTCCTCAGTTTGTCATTCAGCTTGATACCGTGGTACAAATCCCTTCCATATAAATGTCCCGAGGGTTTTGATTTTTTTTTTTTTTTAATATTTACTACATGACTTAAATTGATAGCATGTCTACAGCTGCACTTCTCTGACCTTGACAAAACAGCCAGGCACAGTATTTACTTGAAGGTCACACAATAAAGTATGTGGACAAAAACCCTTGTACCCTGCACCCAAGGTGATGTTTTTTAAAGAGAGATGGGAGTCTTTCAGAAACTGAAAATAATATAAAGTCAAGGATAGAAAGACTTTCAATCCCCCCCCCCCCAACATGGACCTCCATAACCAACTTCTTTCTGTGTGTACTGGCTGACCTGCAGCAACCTCTGAGTCTAAAGGACAAAAAGCAAAATCTGCCTATTCACTTCCAAGCTGCAAGCTCCCTTTGTGCTCAGATCAATTTAATAAGCCATCTCAAAGAGAGTGGGAAGTTTGATCTTGGACACACTGCCATGCTCCGACAAGGTAGTGACCGTTTAAATACATTTGCTTTACAGGCAAGGACCTGCGCCTTTACACATATGCACAGCAGCAAAAGTACAAAAGTACATTTCAGAGCAGATACGGTAGAGAAACACAGTCCAGAGGCGTAATGTTCTCGTAAAAAAAAAAAAAAGATAACAGTATTACTCACATGACTTACATATGCTACCAGTGGCTAAATTCCTCACATGTATCAGCTGCCAATTCTCTGCCAGCACCTCCCTTTAAACAGTAAGATTAGCTGCCACCACATAAAGTAGTGCCATGCATTATCTAGCAATTAGAGTGAGGCTTATTAAGCAGAGTTTAATGTAAATTTAATGAGCAATAAATTCAATTTCTTTAAATAGAAGAGTATATTATTGTTACAAATGATGTACTGTGGTGATCTCAACGTTCAGGCGATGAAATACTTCATAAGCAGGCACATATCAATGGGCCATTAAGTGCGGTATTAAATTTATCCTGAAACACGGTACTGTACTATAAGTGCTATTCCATAGCTAGAGAGAGAAAGACCACTTCAGTAAAGATAGCACTGATGTACTGCATGTGGTTCTGTGTAGAGCTGAAACCATTAGTCGTTTTAATCAATCAACAGAAAATTAATCTGCAACAATTCTGATCATCAATTCATCGTTTGAGTCTCTTTTTTTTTTAAGCAATAATGTCAAATATTCTCTGGTTCCAGCTTCTCAATTGTGATGTTTTCCTGCTTTTCTTATGTCTTATGTGATGATAAACTGAATATCTATCTATATGGTAGGTATCTATATATAATGATCTGTTGGTCAGATATAAGACATTTGAAGGCATCATAACAGGCTTTAGGACATCGTGATGGAAATTTTTCACTATTTTTTGACATTCTGTAGATCAAAAAATGAACAGATTAATCAATAACAATCTGCAGAGTCACTGAAAATGAAAATAACCATTAAACACCAGAAATGGGCAGGCGGACCTTTATTTACAGGAAATAATGAAACTCAATGCGATAATGTGTTTACAGTATGACTAATAACTGACATATTGAGGACTGTAGGTGTCAACATACAGCACTTGTATAACTGTACTGTCAGAATGTGTGTATTAGTTTAGATATATGTATAATTAAGCTTAAGTGAGTGTGTGATTGTGAGTGTATTACAATCACTGTGTATACTGTATGTGGTGTGAATGTATGTATATATGTGTGCTGTAGGCCCATAGTACTGTGAAAATGTTATTGTGATTTTATAATGGACTCTTGGTAGATTAGCCTTGAGCTAAAAGAGATACAAATAAACAAACTAGCTGCACGCCTACTCAGTGCGATGTACTCTAAATACCTTTACAAGTACAATTTAGATGCACTTATGAGTATTTCTGCTTCGTGTCATTTCACTACATTTTAGAGGCTAACGTTGCAGTGTTTACTCCACTACATTTATTTGACAGCTATAGTTAAGATACTTTGCAGATTACGACTCTACACACAAAACCAATGGTGAGCTCATAAAAAATTATCTGCAGTTTATAAAGAAGATAAATTTAGCTCCACCTTGGCTACCTACGACATTAAGAAGCTGCTTACCTGCACTATTAATGCCTCAGTAAAAATAATCCAATAAAATAATATACTTTATGATAATGAGTACTTTTACTTTTGATACTTTAAGAGTATTTAAGTACTTTTACTGGAAATATAGTATCCACTGTTGTGTTGGTACTCCTTCCTCCAGTGGTCCCAGCTCTGTACTCCCTCTAATGACCATATCTTTAGTGCTCATCACCAGTATTCATAAAGCACTGCTGTCCCTGTAACCCTAAGTGTGCACCACTGACAGAAGATAAGTGGGAAAAAAAACCACAGAGCTCAACACTTCTGTGATAATTGATGAAATAAAAAAAAACTACCATCCTCCAGAATCACAAACAGACAAACACATCCTGAGGGCAGAGCAGCACACTGCTAGCAGATTTCAGCAGTTTCTTGTTTCAAAGCCAAACCTCACCATAGGCAGCCAGAGACGGACATCTTCAATCACTCATCGTGTCACATGCCAACTGACAGCCAATAGCACCGTAACAACTGTATGCTTCCTTTTGTTTCTCTGAGATCCTGTCCTTCAGCGGTGCCTCGAAGCTTCATGACAGCCAGTATTGATCCACTTCACCATCACTCAGTCCTGACGAATGACTTTAAACTGGCAATAAGTAGGATTATGCAACCTTCTGAAATACGATCATCTGATATGCTACAACAGGCCGGGCTGAGTCTTTGTTGCAGATTCTTTGTTAAAAAGCCAAAGTCTCAGTATTTCATAACAAGGATGCTCAGACGAGGCAACTCTTTAGCTTCAGCAGTCCTTATAGGAACAACTCTCCCCCATGATGTTCATCTTTATAATAAACTATCCAGCAGGATATTGTGTCAGATCACATCCAGTTAGTGGGATTGTTCTTCTCTCACCAGATACAGAGTGAAATCCAGTTATTCTGGATTATTAACAAAGATAAATTGGAAGGTGTCAGGAAGAAGGCTGTCAGCACTTCAACACTGCAAGAGCTTTGGGTCTGTTTTTTTTTTTTTTTTTTTTTTTGTCGCTCCAAGCAGCTTTCACAAAGACAATCACACAAATGAAAAACCTCAGGTCAGATCATACCATATGTGGCTCGGGATTTCACCGTAACCAGGAGGCTGCGTGCACCCGTTTCCTAATGCTGCAACCCTGGGTGTATTGAGCTGGAGGTTACTGCGCATTCATGATGCATTATTTTAATTGACTGAGAGGTTAATTAAATTGATGTGACAAGGAGACGCTAGACAATGCTGTAAATGTCAGTCAACTGCTATTCAACACAAACCATAATAAATTCAACAACTGTGAAATGAAAGCCTTGTAAGCAGTGAGCTGTACAAAAAAAAAGCCCATTGTCTTAAAATTCAGTTTAACTAGTAACCTCATTTTGGGAGCAGGTCGTCAGTCTCACTACACACACACACACACACGCATGCACGCACGCACACACACGCACGCACGCTTTGATGAGTTTCTGCAGACCTGTTGATGGGTGATGCAGATACCACCACTGTATGTAGCCACTGATGGCAAAAGGCTACCTGAAACTGAGATAAAACCAGTAAAAAATAAAAATAAATAAAAAAAGTCACTCAAGTAATCTTCAAGTGTAAACCTGTCATCTCAACTGTTGCTTGCCATTTTTAACAACCCCGGGATTGACAACACAAGACCATGTCCATCCTACCGCTGGGAGGGATTTAAAGCAGCTGTAAAACTGACATGTTAACCGCTACACATGCGTCAGTATTGTCAGCAGATACGTTTTCCAGGAAAAAAGAAAAAAAAAACACTGACGCATGCAACTCTGATGCAACCGCGGAGGAATAACGGGGGGAAAATAATCGGACCGGGGACTGCAATGGTCGTGCACATCCAGGCGCCCCTGGTTCCTGCAGTCGCACGCTGTATACAGCCAACAGCGACGTGGCAGATTTACATCTCCAGCCTCGCTGACAGCAGGAGAAGTGAAGACTGCGGACTGGATCACACACTGGCATCGGAGGCTGCAGTTGTGCGGCCAGAGGACACTGTGCGAGACTAGAGCTGCAATGCGTGTTTTTTCCTCCAAAGCGCACCTGAAGCGCAGACTTGAGCGATTTTGTAGACAGTGGAATGAGTTGGGACTGTGGAGGTTTATGCGGTGCGACTAAAGGAGCAGCTGTATTCTTTCATGGCCGGAGAATCGGTCTCATTTTATAATTAAGAGCGTTTCAGTGAGCGCTGCTTTCAACTTGCCCAATGTCCAAAACACTGTACGACCATTCACTCCATTATCACTGGCCTCACTTTCTTGCCGCCTATGCAATTGTGCAGCACTCACATTACTTTTTATAGCAGTCCTCTGTAGCCTATTGCAGTGAAACTCAGGACAACACCCTCAGCGCTAAAATTTACGAGATAAGCCTGACAGTCTCGAGAAGCGTGGATATTTTTGAAGTCGACATGCAGCTCCAGCAGTATCACAGCGATAGAAAGTGATGCTGAGATTTGATGGGGAAGCTTGTGCGCATCTAACGCGCAAACGCACCACAACTTCTCCCCGGTACTCCTCGGGCTTGAGCTGTGGAAGGGGGTTATTCTACATCACAGACACGCAAGACGCCAAAAACTTACCTTTCGGGAGAAACGCCGCTGAAATCACGAAAACAGAGAGAAAAATAGCGAGAGATCCGCTCCCCGTGATCGCCATGTTGGACACCTGCTTGAGACTGGCGGCGCTAAATCACCTAGAGACGGCCATGGGATGAAAATGTAGACACATGAGAGGCGGAGGGAGGGCTCAAGCAGGGAGCCTGCTATCATATTGGGCTGCATTATGTTGCAATGACATCTAGGCCTATAAAATAATGCACGAATATTAAAGTGATACCTTGGGTGAATTCTTTAAAAAAAAAAAAAAATGTCAAAACACTGTCTGCAACTGTCTCCACTGAACACCAAAGATACACTGTGATTCCCAACAGGAATATTGCAGGACTATTATATTGATGCCATGGGAAGTGTAAAACACCATGGAGCGCGGTGAGGTAACCATAAACTCACCACCGAGAACCACAGACACTTTATAGGAATATTATAGTAATTTTCTATTACGGTTATAGTCTGTTAGTTCATCTGGGTGAGACCATCCTATACTCAACTGGCTGAGCTTTGGTTTTTATAGCTGAAGCACATGCGATAAAACAGCATTTAGTTTGTTTATTATAAAGTAGGCAGGCTGTTTGTGTGTATTGCAGCGTGTTTTAGGACACTTTAAAGGCTGCAGATAAGAAAACGATGCTATCTTTCAACACGTTTTATCAGGCAATGCACATTTTGTGCAACTTAACTCAAACTGCAGGATGCTGTGTTTAAAAAAAAAAACTTTATTGTCATCCACTTGGGTTGTGTTGTTTTGATAATTAACAGAAATGTATTTCTCTTAAAAAAAGACGGTGGTCAACTATGAGAAAACTGGTTTCATTTATTAAAGGAACTATCAGTAAAGTTTGCAGTTTGTGAGCCTTTATGTCTAATGTTACTCAAAGAGCGCCCCCTTTTCTTTGAATGGAGTATTGCATCTCATAATTGTAGCTGCTACAGTACCAAAGCAATGGCATGCTCCCCCACAAGTACTCACAGCAAAATTTCACATATGAAAGTCATACATATACTGCCTATTATTAATAAATCTGAGCAAATGAACTATCCATTCTTCTTCTCCTCCACGTGTGCTTTCCTATATCTCATAATGTTTCATCTCCCCAACTTATTCTCACCTGAAACACGGCACATTTGGAATATCTTATTGGGAATCGCAAAGCCACAGAGAACCGTGCATGACAACACGGAATCTCATTTCCCTATTTCATTGTGTCAAAACAGCACAAAGGCTGCTAATTGCACAATCTATTCTCTGAGACTGCGTGTCAGTCCTCATTCCATGGATGAGTAGATAGCATTTAGAACTTCACTCTAATGCTGCAGCCGTCCCTATCACTACAGATTGAATTCCACACATCAAATTTATTTCAGATGTTATTATCTGTGGCAGCTTGCCAGCTCTGCCTGCCACTCACACAATGTCTCCACAAGGTGTTTTCTCCTCGCAGCCCCGGCCAGGCTGCTTTGCTCTCCGAAGCATAGCATCGATGGGCATCAGTCTGCGAGCTGCACCTGGAGGAGGTGTTCTCAATATATATTATATTTCACATTTTGTTTTGTAACTTTTTTTTTTTTTTTTAGATTTGTAATAATTTTAGGTACAGTACGCCTGATGGTTCATTTCAGCTCACGATACCCCGCACTGCTAACTTTTGTTTGCACTCCCCGTCTCTTCCCCGTGCTTTTGCTGCGTCGAGGATTCACTCCACCACTGCCTGGCATTCTTTCTTTCATGAGAATAGATGGGGTCTCTAGGAGAAGAGAAGCCCAGCGTCTCTGTCTCCCCGAGCAGGATGAATAATGGATGCGAACGGATCAGATGACTGAACTGCTTCATCTGGATCCTCTGTAGTAATGGCCAGCCATAGATTCTCTGTATGGGCAAAGTGTGGGCGCTCAATCTGAACGGTCATGCAGCTCGCAAACAGTTAAGTAGTTTATTTTAGAGATCTCGTGTATGAGCTAGTCACATACTGAATACTGGTGGTGCCATTTAATAGGGCAGCCGTCAGCATTTTCTATTTAAATTAGTGGGGAAACTTGTAATAAAAGATTTTTCGCCCAGGCCTCTTTCTCAGTTAATGTTTGATTAGAAATGCAATGGTTTTAAATTAAGATTTCTTTTCCCCTTGGTAAGAAATCAATCAAATTAACGGAAATTGAATTATTTGAGATGGTAATCTATTTAGGCAAACCATTCACCATGAAAATGTTTTCCCCCTGTTGTGAAAGGCAGAATAATTGAATCAGACCCTTGTAAGTGACCCTCAATGGCTGAGCAAGAACAAGGCTTATTGAAATGAAATGTAGATTTTCTCATGCTTAGACCACATAAGTGAGCAGGCAGGGGTATGTAAAATTCAATTTTCCTCACATAATATATACAAAGATTCACATGTGTATAATATGTAACGTAGCAAGACAAAACTGAGGGCAGAATAATGGACTGTAATCATGTATGCAGAAATATGCGTTTGTAGGCCTCTGACCTGTCCAGACTGTATCCACTCTGAGTCACAGTCACGTTTTTTTAAACTTATTTTAGTGCAACAGCATTTATATAGTAGTACAGTACATTACTGCAAATTTCCATCTCTTTTCCCCCCATAGCAAATTATTACAGGAAATTATATTCCAAATATATCACCACAGGTCATCAATTCTTTATGCCTTGGGGGGATGAAACATGTGCACTCAATTGGTTTCCTGCTTCTTTTTTGTCACACTTACATACATACCGTATAGAAACTGCTTGTAAATTACATTTATATATGTTTTTGAGAAAAGAAATCCTTTTTTCATCACGGGTAACTCGAACTCTGAAATACTTTCTCTGCATACTTGATGAGCTGATGATGATTGTTTGCTAAAGAAAACATCCAGCAAACAAACGCACCCGCACAAATACACGTTATATGCATCTCATGGTCACATTTTGTGTAAAGACGGTCGCACTCAGAGATATATTGTTTCGCTTCACTTAATCGGTCATCTGTCACAGTGTGTTTTCAGCCATCTGGCCTTCATCAGTGTGTACAAATGCAGGAATACATTCCTTATTTAAAGGGGACAGGTACATTGCCAGGTGATATTAATCCTAATCACTTATCATTGTGGTGCTACAAACACATAGAAACACATCGCATAGAATTGAATTGCATTGTATTTCACTGTCAGTCAATACTATGCATTGTAATTCCAAATAATTTAATCTGAAGTACATCCACCATCCAGTCAGACATACTGAAACTACAATATTTAGCCACAGTTACTACCAAACCATTTTCTTTATTCCTTACAAATATCTTATTGTAGTGACTTAAACTTTTTTTTTTTTTGAATGGCAGGAACAGACAACACTCTGGAAGCTATAGTGTCACTTGACTCATGTTAAGGAAAGGGGATCAAATTAAATTCTTCATTCATGCCAGCAGGATAAAGGGTTTTTAGAAGAGGTAGAAGCATTTAATGTTTTTCTAGTTTCAATGCAGTTTTGTAAATGGCACACAGTAATGGTCTCCATCATTCTCTGTCGTTTCCCCAACAGAAAACACATAAATACTTAATTGTTAGACACATGCTACACATTTTATCAGCCAATGCATGCGCAGGCAATTTTGCATCCCACCAAACCTGCAGACATACAGCAGGTGATTGTAATAAATCACGAGTCACGTGGTACCTTACAGAGGCTTAATGGTAATAAATTTGTCAGGGTGTGGTGTATGTCAAGTTAGCTCGAGGATGAGCCTGAGTGTGCCTTTCTTGTCTCTGTATATGTGGAGGAGAAATATTGTTTCAGTCCTCTCATTTATATTAGTCTAGCCTCTGAAAGACAAAGGGACGTGCACTCTACATTTTTTTTTTTTTTGTGGCCACTTCAAACTCTTTCAGAGCTTGAAAGGATGGTATTGACCCACTTTCACGTTTTTATCGGCTCCAAGTGGTCCATCTAATCCAGCACACTGTATATGCCTTACAGGGCAGCGGTTCCCAAGGTTTTCTGTCTGATGTGCTCACACAGCCGCTCACAGATAAACATAAGTTGGCTATTCATCAACACCACCGTCATGTTCCAAATTAATTTGAATTGAATGTTGTTTAGCACCGTTAATTATATATAATGTTATATTGTTACAGTATTTTTTTCATACAACTAATCAGTCGATATCTAGGTTGGATTGGTCAAGTTTGCATTCATACATGTAGAGTAGCAGAAGCTGGACACTCTGTTACTTTTAGCTAATTATTTCAACCATTTATCCTTTTCTTCTATTTAACTATTTCAACTGTTTATCCTTTTCTTTTAGCTAACAATTTCAACAGTTTCTCTATTACTTATACAGAGCCAGGGAGGTGACAATAAAGTATATATTTACGAGATGCTCCAGAAGCCTAAAGCTGAGTTTTTATTAACCTACTGACATCCAGCGTATTATCAAAGTTTTTATAGGGAAACAGTCCGGCATCCCGTAAAATAAGTTTAAGGGATCTCAAAGATCACACAATTTTGTGTTTAAAAGCTAAAATTTGATGTATACCCACAAATCTCAGTCCAAGATCAAAATAAAACTGTATGAAATTAAATTGCAAGTTGTAGTAATAGTAGAAGTAACCCCTGAGCTACAGGGAGGCCAGGTTGGGAATCACTGTGGTCCATTACAGGTGTGCTGGAAACAATATTTTCTCCAAACTAGTATAAATATATCTGAATAAAAGGGGGGAAAAGATAGAACAAAGGTCTCTGGTTATTTGTTGGCATAGCAACCGGTGATGTATTACAGTCATGCTTTACTGGAACTATTAGCACAGCTGGAACGCCTGGCTGAAAATACCTATATACAGTAGACTGAACAGCATAATGCAGGCCCAGGATCATTAGCATCAAACTGTCCATGACTATTTCTGCTGTGAGCCAAACAGCTGAAGACTACCTGCTGTTAATGAAGAACACCATGCCTATAATTTTTCACATTAGATTCAGAGTGAAATCAATGATATAATACCTGTAATAACATCATATACACATGTATAGAACTTTTTTTTTGCCACAAAAACTACATAAAACCTTGTTTAGCCAGCGAGGCTAGCAGCAAAACCAAGAAATTTCAATCTGGGGTGTAATTTTAGAAAAAACAGACTACATAGGGCTTCAAATCATTAAAACAGATATCAACATGTTACCAGATCAAGTCAGTATGAAGACATAACCACATTTCCTGTAAATAGAATTAAAAACACATATGGATTAGGAGACATTTGCATATTAATTAGGCAGAAAAATCCCATAAACTAAGCTTTTATCATCAAAAATCCAGATGAATGATTTGACGCACACACCTAATTTATTTTTGGTGCTGGCAAAATTTGTGTTACAGCGACCAAAAGTGCTGTTAAGGACCTGAAACTTCAGATCAGGCGTCATACTCTTGATCTACTTGTGTGTGCATGAGTTCGTCTCATCAGGCGCTTATATTTTTAGCAATAAAGCAAAATCAAGTGCACCTTATGCTTTATATTTCTCCACAGGTCTCTTTGACGGTGCAACAGCGATGACACTGCAAAACACACACCAAAGACCAACCCACCAAGAGTCAAACCTCAGAAAATCCAATAAAATGCTTTAACCTTGACAGTGCATGTAGCAATCATCTGTAATCCTATTGGATACACAAATTAGTCTCTAAGACTACGCTTTCACACATCAAAATAATTTCATTTTTCAATTACTGAAATCAAAGTGACAATAATATGGCTCAGGAACATCCAGTCACTCCTTTTTTTTTTTTTTTTTTTTTTTTTTTGCATTTGAGAACTGCAAATGTTCTCAGAAACTGGGAATGGTTAATATCTTTCTACCTGTTTTATAGCTATAGATTTACAAGACAATTAATATTGTAAGCAGAGCCAAACCTCTAGGTGAGTAAATTCAAAACAGTTATACTGTTAATAAAAATATTCCTAAAAAACTATCCTCCTTCAACTGAAGATATGAAAACACTGCAACAATATGCTTTCAATAATTCATAACAGAGGTCCTATCTGCCAGTTTATCTACTCCACTGGCATGTTGTTGATTTCCTCATAGATTTCTCATGCATTGACTGCTATTGAAGCCATGATTGTTTGACCCCAGATTACATTAGAGCTCTATTTGAACTCATAGATCCACATGAAAAGCCCTCTGAAAGATCTCGCTGCCTAGATTAAAGACAAAGGTGACGGAGCATTTGCACTCAGTGACCCTAACGTGTAGACAAAGATGTCTAATAAGATATGATTCATAAACTCTGTATCCTGTTTACAATGAAAGCCATTATAAGCTTATAAATTACCATTTTTAGCTGAAATCTTATAGTTTATTTTTACTAATTATTTTGCTAAATAGGCCTTATGAAAGCAGGAGTTATTATTTCAGTTTTAATTTGATAATTTAATTAGATAGTTAGTGACCTGTAAACTGTTAAGTGGGATTTATAGTGTCCTAATTTGTATGTAAATTTTCATTGTTATGATAATACTACACTACAATATCTTGTGCTGTTCCTGTTCTACAGAACAACCCTTAATGGAGCCATTAAATACAGGTACAGCCTTTACTGTACTCCATATTTTGTTAAAATTCATCTTTTATCTTAATTATATTAATTTTAGCTCTTCTAAAAAGACAACACAGTGATAGATTTCTTGTAATAGCCACATATGTCATGCATGCACACATGGACACATGAATATTCACATGCACACCGTCTGATTAGACTGCTCCGCTGTTGTTTTGTTATCCTGAATCTGTTTAATCTATTTGTTTTAACCAGAATTTAAAATCCTAACCGGAGACAAAGGCTGCAAATCAGCTTCAGTTACAGGTAGACGCCACACAGTAAATATATTGCATCTGTTTCATATCTTTTTCCTATCTGAAAATGTTTGTGTCTTGTGTCTGTTAGATAAATAAACAAACAAACAAAGATTATTATACAATCCAGATACAATAATTCACCCTGTAAGGCTACAGTTATTCATTTTTTAAATCAGTTTCTCTGTGTGGAAGACACAGCTCATCGAGCAACAGTCTTAGCTTTACAAATTACTTTTCTTCCCCTGTGTTTAAAAAGTTCCCTTATTTAATAAATGAATGGAAACTGCAGTATGAGGCTCTTTATGAAAACAGACAGGATTTCATCAGGTGTGAAAAGCAGTGTTTTAGCCCTGCTTAATTGGGTCTCATATTTTTATTTCTCCCTCTCTACCTTATTCTGTTGGTATCAAGGGTACATGAAGCAAGTTTCATAGAGTTGAGCGAAATTAAAAGTTTTTCAAATTCTTGCAATTTACCAAAGCTACTTTCTGTCAAAAACCTGTATCTTTTTCTTCCTTCTTCCTCTACTTACAGTGGAGCTGCTGTGATTTACCAATTAGGAGAACATAACCAAAGGTGTGATAAGTAACACAGTATTGATGTTATTATCATATTCATAATGAATGGCTTTGTTTCTAGTTCCGTGCTAAGATATGGATTCTTAATTCTTAATGTGGACATAATATCTCATTCTCCCAACAACAATACTGTTAATAATCATCAGATCATACAGTGACACACAGTTCAATCTCAAACTGCTACGTCCTTTTACTGAGAAACAGACAATTTTGGTGTAAACCATTAACCATAAGCTCTTAACAACTCGTTAAAATGTTGGATTAAAAGGTGGATTTGTTAATTGGTTGGCTGATCAATTGAGGTTTCTACCGCTGTCACACTGAGATATCATATTGTTTTTTTTACTGCGCCTGTACAATAGTCTAAGTGAAGCCATACTGAGGGATTTTAAATGCATCAATAATGAATTAGGCTGCATACGATATTAACTAAAATCACTAAAGGTTAGGATTTGGTTACAGCTTTCAGGTCCCATGACACTTTCTGCTTGTCAGTTATGTCTGAATGTAAAGAAATAGGTGAAAACTGTGTCCAACAATAATTCTGTTTGTTTACAGTAATTCATTGAAAGAGTAAGCAGCAGTTTTTTTTGGAGGGGTGATTCTGGTGTGTAAAGTGTATTTTATTCCCTGTTGTATTGTTAGCAGTAATAATAGGAGTAGTTTTTAGGGGCTGGGAATATGTGCTCTGGTTGGGTGCAGCTTGGGGTGACCTATAAAACCACACAATAGCTACTTAGGATACAATATACTTGGCCCTGATCTTCAAAATGCTCAAATAATACCCTGAACCTTACCCCTAAAGCTATAATATGTATGTTTTCCCTTATATAGGCTCATTGAACAGCCTGGCAGCAGTACAGAGATATTCCCTTCTCAAGTATTTAAGGGCGCCTCACCCTTCTTACCAGTCAAAGAAGGCCAAAGTCAGGGGTGGGAGCTCACATCTGTCAGTCAATACGTGAACGCACTTCTGATCTACTACTAGCCTCATACAGGGTGTCCAAGCTAGCATTAGCTGCTGGAAGACGTTGCTATGGTTTAAACACAGTCTAGCAAGCTCCCAATACCTGCATTAGTCAAATCAAAGAGCTCTGTTATTCCCGGGGAGAAATCAATACATCGTATGTGCGTAATGTTGAGGATGCAGGCGAACGGCTGGGCGGAGCGCAGCAGGGCAGGGAGAGGGAGGGGAGGGTTTGCTTTCGAGTCTCAACTGAGCAACTCAGAGTTTTCTTTATACTTTCGTGGACTTTTTTTTATATTTTAAGCTGTCAATTGACATCAAACTGAGTGATATGAAACTAGCTTTGGTTTATTTTGGTGGAAATTTTCCCTTTTATTTTTCAAACTGAATAGCTGACAGTCAACACAGGGAAAAGACATGCAACAAAGGTCCCCAGCCAGATTTGTACACTAGGCATGCATAACTGAGACAATCAACTAACTTTGTCTCTTTAGTTTATTATGTGCCACCGATGCCCCAAAACACAGTCTGTGTGCCCCACTAATCAACTGTTTCCAGTGTTGCACTGTAAACTGTAGAATGCTATTTATAACAACATATATTATTGCTTTTGTCTTTATTTTAAGCTTCATGAGAAGCGCAGAAGTTTCACAAAAATTTAAATATATTCAACTCAAGCAGACATGTCTGTGACTCAGTTAATGCCCAGTTCATTCTGAACATACATTCGCTGTTGCACCAACTGTGGAAGCCGTGAGAATGAGCTGATTTGAATAAAGAAAGACCTTCATTCCATGACACTGTGGCTCAAACTCTGCATCAACAGGTTCAAACATGTAGGCAAACAGTAACAGAGTGGTGATGCATGGAAGAGCAGCAGCCACACTTCTGTCCCTGCAGTAAAGCTGCAAACGGAGAACAAAATAAGAACAGTCACAGCGCTACAGTTGTCTCTCCACAGGCTGAGCCCAGCAGTCTCTGCACTTTAGGTGTGTTATTAGGCCTGTGCTCTGCACAGAGGCAAGTGAAATATATGGAAAGAGGATCCACACCAGTAACCACCCTAAATTAGGAGCAGCAAAATACAGTATAGTGAATGAGTCAGTTGATAAAGTTCGCTGTGTTCTTGTCAAGAACAGTAGACAGTAGAGCAGAGTTGCTGTAGCCTTTTTATACTGTATACTTCCACTGGTGAGCGGGCTCATACTGATATGCATGTATAAGCAAATATTCACTGTGCAGAATGAGACCTGTAAGGCCTGTTCCAGGACAAAGTCTGTGTGAAACAGAACTGAATCATAACAACACGCAGTATATGAAAACTACAATGCCAGCTGCTCACAATCACTTACACATTACAATGCACCAGACAGGAAATTATTGTAAATTAAAAAGAGGCCACATTTGAAATGAGATACAGTATGACGCGGCAATGCAATTGGTTTCATTAACTAATTTGCACATTTGAATTATTTAAATCACAAAGCAGGGGAGAATGATGGCTTGTGTTTACACAGTGACCCTAATTATCAAAATACTTCATTAGCAATGTGCAGTGTCCTGGTATGTTGGCCTCATAATGTTTGTCATGTCGGCAAAGTAAATACTTGTGGGCCCTATAAGGAATAACATCATGTATAATGTTCCAGTGTTTGACTGAGCACACACTAATTAAGTATTTTAAAATTGTCTTCACATATTTTCCGTATTCCCAGACCTCTGCAGTTTGGTCATAATCCCCTGGTATCTAGACATCATCATCCTATAATGAAGACATGAATAATAACATACTTTAAACCTCTAAAGAATATTTCTCTCTCTCTTGCTTTATCTTGTTTACACACAAACACACTCGCACATTAAATTAAACTCTAAAATGATGATTTAATGTATCTGTAATTAGCTGCACAATATTTGCAAAATATTTTCACGAAAACATTATTAGAGAAGTGCAAAGTACAAATATAACTTTTTTTTTTATTCTGTTACAAAATGTTACAGTTAGAGTTTAACAAGAAAACTACTCTAATCAAGAAAAACAAGAAAAAACACCTCTGAATGTGATAACCTCATAAATATAATAGCCTACAAGCAAAACTGCAGTGTCTGCAGACATTTGTTGCAGGTCATACCTCTCTCTACCCGTTTCCTGTCTCTGCACTTTCATCTGTTGAATTATGCCAAAATATGCCCAAAGAATTAGTGTTCAGAAATGGTTCTTATTCATGTCATGTTCTGCTTGAGAAGCAAGCTAACCAACTAACATGACGTTATAGACAGAAGTGAATAGGTTGCAGGTGGGTCCTGGTAGGACTGGGTAATATGGCCAAAAAAAACAAGAAAAAAGTCAAGATATTAATCATTTTTTGTTTGCCTGCAAAATGCTGGATTGAAACATCATATTTGACAGTTGTGCAAGAATAATGAAAGACCTGCACCACCTGCAGAGCTGTCATCATTACACATTAAATACAAGTCGTCCCACACAGCTATTGAATGTCACTGCCAGATGGTCCAACTAAGTAGAGCAAGCGCATCAACTTTAATAATCAGTTTCAACAGAGAAGAACAGAATCGATTATAATTTGACATAGTGTGGAGCCGTAGATAGAGATAAAGACAGGCGTGATTCTGGGACACTGGAACACACTGTTGTTGTTGTTGAAGCTGCCAGCAAGCTGGTTGGGCCAGCCACTGCCACTGTAGTTTAGCATAAGCAGATACAGTGTAGATATAAGGCTCAATATACTTATTTTGGCACAGTCTGATACCCATTGCAAGGCCTTGATACTGTAGGTCAAGACATCATTTAACATGAATACTGGGAGTGCTCACCCAACACCCATGAAGCTTAAAAATAAAAATTATTTTTTGTTATTTTGCAAAAAATGTTACATCATTTCAAATAGACAGATGTGTTCCTGTTAATAAGCTCACTCAAAATTATCTTGTGCATAGTTTTAGTCTCAAAACGGCAGCCGTCTAATCAAAACACGTACTTTTCCTGTTTGTTTAGTTGGATTTTTTCAGTTACACAAGATATTTCTCAAAACATTTCCTTGAGTAAAATATAAAATCTTGAGTAAAAATACATCTGCATTGGCATGGCGAGCCACACTTGCCTCTGCTCCGTTCTCTACCACTCTGACTGGCCTCCAGACACTGCCTTACTCATCCTCGACCTGACCTTTGGTTTGATGTCTTCCAGCAGGATGTCTAGTGGCAGGCTTTAAAGGCGAGATAAAGAAGTGGATGTTGCTGCCGGACATTGAACTGACTTTTGCTGCATAAACTGTATTTTATAAATCCTTATTTGCAATAGTGTGATGGAACTTTTTTAAATCATTCAGCTAAATAGTGCCGGGTCACTTGACTGGGCTTCATCAAATACCTATGTAGAGTCATACTGATGGAGCACAAATATATTATACGCTCATATTATGTCACCAGTCCACAGAAAGTAGCCGCGCTCCAACTTGTGTGAACCGGAGACTGCTTCTGTATCCTGTTGGGAAATCTGCTGCTATATCCCATGTGGCTGATATCATACATAACCCAGAGTGTTGTTGTGCTGTTCAAAGACAAAGATTTTTATTTTAAATTCTAGTCAAGACCTCTTGGCCCAAAACCAGTAAGATTATCTGTTGAATTACAAGGCAGTGTGTAAACATGGATGCACAATGTTTTTTAAGTTGATTTAATGGTGAAAAAGGGTGTTTCTAGGATTTGAGTTATCCACTTTCAAGTGTCGGCACAAGAAGAACAGTACAGAATATACAGTATGATGTTGCCATACAGTACAGTGTGGAAAACAGAAATTCATACTTAAAGGTTGGACCTGCTTTCAGAGATTTTACCTACAGTCACACGCACTATCGTAATATTATTTATAAAAACAGTCACAAAGTGCCTTACAGTAAAGCAATTAATAAAAAGGTAAATGAAATCTAAAAGATCAAATGATATTTAAAACTATAACACCAACTTACAATTACTAGGCATCTTTCTTGTGTTCTGGTTGAAAATATAGTCAATTCTTAGTTTTTATTTAACAACATTTTGCCTATAAGGTGTATGCCTCTGCCTCTGCACCTGACAGAGAAAATTAGCTTCCCTATTCTAATCTACACTAAGTGAGAAAATGAAAGTGAATTAAATATGCTCTTCCCTCTTCAGTGGAACTTAATAATACCCATCACTATGGCTCACACACTTTGAATGAATGTTCAGCTAGGGATGAATTCTGCTTTATATTTCCGCTGTGCGAAATAACAGGTCACTGCGAGAAATAGCGATGAGACCAACATGCCCATTTTATTCTCTGCTCAAACATCTATTCATCTGTGTTGGTTCACGGATGATTGATACGGCAATTACATCAAGAACTTGCCTTTAAATACGGCTGTGTAAAAGTCACTGTAAGTCTCTAACTATCAATGATCTCAGCAGCAAGTAAGAGATTCAGGACTAAGTGGGTTGATGTACAATCAGCTTCACAGGCCACTTGTACAGAATATACAAAATGACTAGACTACACTTCCTGAAACAGTTTATATTCCTCTCCAGAAACTCTATAAAACACTCTCAGGCTTTCAAAAGCATCTGTCATCCTCATACAGTACTCAAAAAATACTGCAAATTACTTTACATCTCAGGCTATGCTGGGTGGGCAAAGTTACATAGGAATGGATGATAAGTTTCATTGCTTCATTCAACAGTGTCACCAGCACAGGACAGGTGTTATTTCAATAACTCCCAAACTGGGGGTCAGGTCCCCAAATAAATCTAAGTAGTGATTACAAGCATAAGAAAGAAGAAAATGTTTCTGTGACACAAATTTATGTTTATTTCCTCTGCATTTTCTCAAATGTTCTCGAATTTTGTGAAATACAGAATACTGTCACTTTCACAGTACTTTCTCTTCAGGCCTCTAAAAATAATTCAAATGCAACAATTCGAGAAAAAAAATACCTCTTCAGTTGAACTTCTCATAACTCATGCCCACACTAAGGCTGTAACATGTGACAGGTCACAAGTAGATAACGCGGCTGCCAAGTTTTGACTTCAGCTTGGAGTGAGATTTGTTCCTGTGGGGAACAAATCATGGGAACAAATCTCACTCATGACCCTACTCGACCTCTTTCTCTCTCTCTCCGGCCTTATTAAATAATACTTCTTTTTATTTTTAAGACTTTTTCTTTTTTCTAATTTGTGTTTATTTGGTAGCAGATATGCACTCCAGATATTACACATATTTTTCTTCAAAACATAGGAAAGATAGGAAAGAAAGATCTATGCTCCTCACCATGGGCACCTGCTTATGTTTTTAAATGGGGGAGAAAACTTGGAAAGATACATAATTGGTGGGGGGGGTCTGGGGTCCTCCCCCAGAAAAAAAATTGCAATTTAAAACAAATTTCCTGCATTTCTACACTACCTAACCTCTTGGATTAAGTCAAGAAACAGCCACCTGCACTAGTCTAGATTAGTTAGATTGAAGGTGCTGTGAAAACCAAGAATGCATCAAGAACAGTATATAACTGGGTGGATCAGGACAGGAAGTGATTATCAGAAAAATGTCTATTTCCTTTTTGAAATTATATTTATAAAAATATTATTTGGCCTAAAATGGTAGTAGGTTGCAGGTTACAAGGCTACTACAGGGTGACAGAAACACAGTGTCCCCGTAACCATATTAACTCACTCCCCTGCGTGCGTGCGTGTGTGTGTGTGTGTGTGTGTGTGCATGGTGCGAGGAGAGAGAGAGAGAGAGAGAGATGCTGTGCTGCTGCCAGAAGAGCCGCTGACAGATTACTCTGAGCAGCATTCATGGAAATACATTACAATACAATAGATTTGTGTATATTTCTCGCTGAATAACTCGCTGCCGCACAGTGCGGCTGTTGCGCTGTGCTGCTCTGTCTTGTCTGTCTGTGCGCTGTCAGGGTCCTCTTTTCGCGCCGCCACGTTATCAGTTATGAATCACTGCGTGAGAAAATGGACGTGTGGCGTGAAGGCGTGTGAAAAGTGTCTCACGGTCAATGTGTGAGAGTTGGCAGCCCTGGGATAATGTTTTGTTTTGAAGAAAGAGTTTGACATTTTAAGAAACACACTTATTTGCTTTCTTGCAGAGAATTAGATGAGAAGATTGATACCACTTTTAAATTCATACAGTAAATATGGAGCTACAGCCAGCAGCCAGTTAGTTTAGCTTAGCATTTAGACTGGAAGCAGGGGGAAACAGCCAGCCTAACTCTGTCCCAAGGTAACAAAATTTGCCTACCAGCACCTCTAAAGCTCACTAATTATACATAATAATTATATCTTGTTTGTTAAATCCACACAGAAAGCAAAGTGTGACAAAAAAACCTGTACAGATTACTTTTGGACAAAGCAAAGCTAACTGTTTTCCCCTGTCTCCAGGCTTATATTTACTGTGCAAACATAAAACTGAGCCTCCGTGAGTGACTGGTGGAAAATGCATGACCCTCCCTTCACCATAAATAATCATATTTTATTATATTGACACCAAAGGTATGTAGTATTGGGAAAAATAAAAAGCAAAGGCTGACCTTTTCCAACCATTATGTGTAATAGGGAACCATGACTCTTAAACCTTGGCCTTCTGACCCCCTTTCCCTTGTCAGGAAAAAAAACAAACTACCAGCCCAACTTCCTGTGTCCTCTACTAAAAGTTACCTTTGACAATTCCAGCTCTGAAACAAAAATGACGCCAACTATGTCCAGCCAAGTAACGAGCAAACAGCAAGGAGGGAGTGAGAGTTACCAGCAAAACAAACAACTGATTTCTTAAGCAAAATGCAAATCCTCCTCACAAATAATCACATCATCACACAAGCTGTGTGCTCTTCAGCCGAATAAAGGTGCATGACAGCCCTCCTACCACACAAAACCAGCAAAACTTAATTAATAAGCCTACACACACACACCACAGCAAACACACAGCCAACATTAGCAACATGTGCATATTAAATTGTAAATGACCGTTTTCCCCCAAAAAAACTGTGACATACACAACAGTGGCTAGAATAATATCAACTGGCACGGCGGCCATTATTAGATTTTAAAAACTTAGATAACTTACCCTTTGTTGGTCACATTAGGGAAAGTTACTTGAACGAAATCCTGGAGTTGAAAAAAGCCTTTTGGTTTTCTGCACCAAATTAGCTCTGGTGTAGGTCTTCCTTTGCCGATTAACTCCAATTTTTCATTAAAAGTTCATCTTGAAAAAGGAATGGATAATCCTCTTTAGCCATGGTTACTCCCGGCTTGTTTGTTTTTTTTTCCTGCTAGCTTGTGATTGTTGTCCGCTCCAACACGTAACTGCGAAGGCCGCGAAAACGGTTTAAACAATGTGTTTAAATGGAGTTTAATCGGTCTATATTCTGTCAACCGGCGGCAGCAACCACGTAATTGTCAGAAGACAAAAACAAACAACAATGTCGGCCTACAGCGCAAAAGCCATGGTAGCTTTCCTAACTGACAAATAATTGCCAGCATGGACGGTAATGTTCACAATACGATGTTATGTAAGCCTGAATGTCATTCATCAGTTCTCTGTTTTAACAATCTTCCTTAACTTGTTTGTGTTTTTATGGCCCATGTAGTCGTGGTGACATGACATGCCGCTGAAATTTGGCGGCAAACCTGGCGCAGCACAGGTGACAACGGCGAGGACCCATTCACAGCACAGCGGGCTGAACTTGTCATAAAGTAGCGACAAAGCCCGCCCATTTAGAGGGAAGATACGATTATTATTGGTCAATTTTACTGTCATTTGAATTACTGGCCCTCCGTAAACTAGCTGGACCACCAATCACAGAGCTTAAAGCAGCATTTTCTTCCCAGCAACTGTGGAGACGCAAACTTCTGATAGGCTGACGAAAGAGGCGTCTTTCATTTAACCCTTCACATTCCAACACAAACTGAATAGGCGGGTTTGAATGGTTTATTTCCTCAGTAACGTTTTCTGAGTCCCGTCACCATACAGCGTAAAACACGTATTTGAAAAGAAAAATAAAACAATAAATACATATTAAATACAAAATGCAACAATTTAAAGTTGCATATATAAATAAGACAGTATATTAAAGAAGTGTCATGTTAACAAAATAATCATATTTTCCATTGCTATATTTAGGCTGTAATTCATGTAAAGACTGTTTGTTTCAGTGTTGATGTATGCTTTTAAGAATAGAAGTGGACACATTTCCTTGTGCTACGCCTGTAAGTGAAAAGGAATTATATTTCATGTATTATAGCCAAAGAATTACTTCCCCTGCTCATTCATCCATTACAAAGGTGCTTGCAACATACTGCAGGTATTATCACTTAATCTGAATGGCTGAATACTGACTAATATGAGATATCTTTATTAAAACATGTCCAGGTCTACAGTCCAGCACCTGCCTATTCAACAGTCACCTGCTGTTCATTAAGTCTCCCTTTTTTCTGTCAGTCATATCTCACCCTGGCCATAACTCAGCTGGGGACATGAGTGATAACAGCACCATCAGGGGCCTTTTCAATTAGTTTCTGAGATGAAAAATATATAATCCTCATCCTTCATGCCAGGATGCTTTCCCAGATTACAATGCAGTCTGTATTAATCATAAAATTTATGAACAAGAAGTCTGTGCTTGTATAGTGCTGCCAGTCACATTGTCTGGCTCTGGGCACTGACAACTACGCATGCATAAGCATAACAAAGACAATTAGGGATTGAACTCTGTGTTTATGTTCTGCTTGTTCTGGTCTTTTATTGTAAACAATAAATACTAAAAAATGACTCACAGCACTTCAAGTCCTGGGGCTGTTGGCTAAATATTTGCGGGAAATAAGATGCTGCATGATGTTTGTTTGTGTTAATTAAGCTCCACTCCACAAGGTAAAGTAACTTAGATACCACACAGCTACACAGCCATATGTGATACAGGGCTCCGGGATTAATAGATTTCTTTTAATGTATATTTTGAAATGTGTCACTCAAGTGAAAGCACAGGCAAACATTCATACAACAAAGCCATGCAGCCTTTAGCTTGCTAGCTCTCTATGTGATTAATGTTACAGATATAGAATGCTCACAAAGCTTAACGAATTCAAAACTATGGCAGCTGATAAAAACACCAGGCTTCATATTGTGCTACAGTCTGGGAAGTAACACACGCAACAAAAATAGGAATAAATCAGTATGTACAAAGATATAACAGATAACATTACATGAACTTAACAATAAAGCTTTCAATTTTGGTTGCAGTCAAGTGGGGCTGTGGCTACCATCTTTCTGTTCGTCTGTGGAAAAGAGAAATGACTTAAAAGTCTTCATTGAGTTTTATTTTTTTTTGGGCAGCCAACAGAATATTTTGTCTCTGGCTTGATTGAAGATCTTGGATGAATCTGGAAATGTCTTCAAAACAGCAGTAAGTGTTGTCAAATGTGAAATTGTTTTGCATTTACAATATTGTTGAGAAAAAACAGATCCTTAACGCTGTGATTCAAATGCAGAAGTCTCCAAAGTAAAACCATTAATTACGTGGTCACTGACCTCCATTATGTACATTTACCTAGACTATAAGGAAGGCAGATTTCAATAATCAGGCCAGTTATTTTAGTTGTCTTCCTATTTTGTAACAGCTGTCGGTGTGATCACACTATTTAAAAACTGGTGTTATTTCATTTATAGGTATGATAATAACTGGATCTTATGTAAATCAGGAAAGTGGTTTTAAGTAGACATTTTGTGAGTGAACTGTGATCTGGCTTTTCTAGATGTGGCTCTTAACATGACAGCTAATGCACAGGCTGCCTGTAAAACCAGGTTGACCTTTTCTTCCATAAAAAAGGAGAAACTTGCGTGAGTGAAAGGCAGCAAAAATAAATTCAGACCCGTCAGTTAGGATATTTTTCACTTGACATATTTCATGTCACTCTTTGTTCTATAGTGTATTAACTGTGACTCAAATGTAAATATCTGGCAGAAAGCTACCTAATGTGTCTTTTTCTCTTCTGATGAATTGAATTAAGCAGAAGTGACATGCATATGAACACTGTCTGAGCTCAGATAGAAATTAGGGGCAGGGATTGAATTGATGAGGACTCACTAATTTCAACCCACAGCATCATCAAATGAGCTTATTAAAAGGGCTCTGTATTGTTAAGCTATTGCAAGGGTTATTTTTTTATTTTTATTTTTAAAAAAGGCAATTTAATGGTTTAATGAGGGCAATCAATTTCAAGAATTGTCAGCAGAATGAATTGAGAAATGTATGTCTTGGCTGTTTTAATAGTAGAAATGGGGTGAAAAATCCACTCCCTGAATTGAAAGTTAATGGGCCAGGTGGATACATACAGGCAGCTGAGCCATCAGACTGTAATTAATTAGCACACGGCATTTGCATTCCTTCTTCTTCTCTGTCAAAAATTGGCAAAACCATAACATGAGGACATTTTTCACAGTGAAATGGATATGAAGACAGGTATATCAAACCAGGAGGCTGCCGTCGTTATGCACTGTTTGCCTTGACTGATGCTCTTTTATAGATTCTCATCTTATCACAAGAAAGTATAACAAGAGAATGACAAGTTCTTTATGTCCAAGACACTCAAAAATACAGAAGAAAAATGTGATTTCAGACCATGCTTATGTCACAATGAAAATGCAATTTAAGGATCATGATTCTACACCTCCTCACTGGTGTCATAAAGCAGCTATGCACCCATAGTCACCCCACACAGCTTTTTTCACTTACTTTGCCAATTAGACACCTTTCCAGGAAGGTGTGGGAGTGCAGACTGGGGTTGAGGTGCTGAGGGCTCTTTCACAAGTACACAACTTATAAAGCTGAATTTAAGAGAGGGAAACTGTATAGATTATGTCAACAAATAACTCAGTATGACAATATCTATGCTGCCTCCCCATCCCCAGAGATTTTTAAAGAGCAGCTCTCCCTTCAAGCAAATTTGATGCTGTTGCTTCCGCTCAGGTTGAAGACCTCTTACTTAAATCCAGATACATGTATTATCAGCATGCGGATAAAGCAAGTCATCTGCCCTCTGTTTATGGCGGGCATCATCCTCTCATCAGATTCCAAAAATTCAGACCCCATCAGGTGTTACAGCAGATCCCAAATTGTTAGAATTGCTGGACAGATGGTGGGAGAGCCCATTGCAATTGCTGAGCTGAGCCAAGCAGCTTTTTCCATGCAAGATGGTGCAGATGAATTTTCAATAGATTTCTGTGGGAAATTGACTGCTCAGTCCCCCTTGGTCCAAAAGGAGGCCTTTGACTGATCTCTACCGATCTCTACGGTCAAAGGCCTTGATCTTTTTTATACTCTGCAGAAGCTTGGTTTTGATGATATATTTGTTTCTTGGGTGAGGTTACATTTCCCCCACAACGTCAGTCTTTGGTCATACCCACACATTAAAGTCATATTCAGATATGTTATTGAACTTAGTGCTTCGCTTTACGCAGACGATCTTGTGGTGTATATCTCTAATATATTTACCTGATTTGGTCGTATATCTGATCCTTGAATCTGGCAGCCGTCTTTCTTTCTCAATCATTTTTTTGTATGATTAATATATTAATATCTCAATGATTCTACTACTGGCCTCTGTTTCAGTTTTGGCTTAATCTGGAGAAGGCTTCCTCAATAATTGATAGTAATGGAATCCTCTTCCTCGAAACCTGCCTCCCCAGTCTCCTCATGCTCACGCTCTCTCCTTATTCAAAAACGAATTGGAAAATAATTTCATACACTATGTTAAATGTTTTCATCTTTCTGACACGTTTCAGAGAAGTTTAATCTTCCCAAACATCTTTTTTTTCAGGTACTTACAGGTTTGCAGTTTTTTCCATTATGTTTTCCCTTTCCCTCTCCCATTTCACAAATCTACCACTAGTTATTGACCCCTTTCTGACCCTACTGCCTGCTATGAAGGGCATGATCTCTGTTTTGTATAGTCTCTTCCGCTCATTGAAATAGGATGACTTCAGAAGAGGTTTGCATCAGGTTCACTCCTCTTCCGTCTCCGCTGGATTTGGATTGATACAATGTGAGATTCTCACCGCTATCACTTAACTAAGGTCAGGCTGTCAAGGATATACTGCATGAGTGCACAGATCCTGTCTGTGATGGATGTTGTCAATATTCTGCTACATATAGTCATATGTTTTGGACACTTTTTGGTTAGCGGTATTAAGAGGTATTCACGACAACTGCATAAATGATCTCAGTCCATGTCAAACTATCTGCAATTGCTGGTTATTCACCCTTACGCCTGTAATAGCAGCATATGAAAGCATTTATAACACTTTTTTCTAGATGCCTGATTGTTGTAAGGTGTAAATGCCCCTGCTCCACCTATCCATCACTCTTGGATTAGAGACATTTTCTACTTTGTTAAAGTGGGAAAAAATAGATGTACAGTGAGAGGGTGATCTGCCAGTTTTAGGAAGGCATGGGGACCATTTTTTCACATACGCTGATGCATTAATATTACTTTTCCTGCAATCCCAGATTGACATTTACCTGTGATAATTTATTCAAATTATTTACTTTGTCTTTTACAGTATTGTTGTGTATTCCATTACATACAGTATGTATATACGTGTATGTATATATGTGTATTTTCATAGTTGCCATGTAACTATTATATATTTTTTATGTCTCATAAGTGACCAGTTTTTTTTGCATGTGTTGTTTTTGTTTCTTTTCACTCTTTTCTTTTTTTGTTTTATTCATTGTTTTTATATTTATTTAAATGAATTGAACTGAATTGAAGCCCAACATGACTTGTTATCTATTATCTGTTTTGAAACTCAATAAAAAAAAAAGTTTGGGAAAAAAAACACAACAAAGAATCCAACACTGAACAAACATGAATTACTATGCCCACACACACACACTTAAATACACACATACAGCCTGGCTGGAAACACATAAATGATATTTAAATGGATTTCATACATAAATTGATGCTTATGATCTCATCTCTCAGTGACACTTACTGGAGTAAAATATGACTTGATCACTTCAAAGTGCAAAAGAAATAATACTGTAAAGACTTTCACTACGTCCACCTCCCTCTCACTGCATGATGGAGGGGGTAATGAAGAATGGCATCAAAAATTTATGGAATCACTTCAAAGATAGCACATGCCTTCATGATTTCAAATGTTTCTTAGATAGGGTGAGAATTGATGGGCTTGCTATATATCAACCTCTTAGGCAAATTGCTTTCATTAGACTGGACTCTTTTTACTGTATAAACACGAGCTTGCCTGCTTTTTTTTCTATTTGTTGTCTGCACAGTAATTTATATAATTACAAGGGCTGTTGTTGAACTTCAGCGCACTATGTTGTAGTTTGGATATTGAACAAAAAAGTTTGACATTTCTGACCTCAGACTTCAGTTGTTCTCAGCTTATTTTTAGCTGAAACATAAAGACAAGCGATGATTGAAAGGCTGTGAATTGTGAGTGGGGTCAAAGGAAATGAGCAACAGGCAAAATGTATTTGTTCTTATCTTTCTCACACAATCAATAGAAGTGAAAGGGAGGGAGGGGGATGAACATCTCCCCCATTCTGTTTGAAGTCCATATTGTACTCCAAAATGAGAGTAATGCAGAGCTACATCTCTGCGCTTAGCTCCGGATGTGGAGTTACAGCACTGCAATATTATATTAGTGCATATGAAGAAATTTGCTTCTGAAATATGAAGAAAATAATAATATTACAGTGTCTCATACAGTATAACAAATCAATTCTTCTTCCAAGTTCTAAATGTGATTAAACTGTATCTTTTCCAGTGATAATAAAACAGTCTGCCTTTTTATGCGTATGACAATATGTGTTGCTATACACCCATGTAAGTTGTGCTGAAATAAAATTTGTGTTTACAATTTATAGAGGAAGGGTAGGTGGGTAGCTTGAGAGAGCTGTGGTTTTCAAAACATAGTATAGCACAGAGTACATGAATTACTGAACACAGTATTAAATACATGCGTTTCTCTGAGCTTTGGCTTTTCATATAGTAGTGTTAAAAAAAAAAGTCACCAAGCTAATGAGCGGTCCACTTTTGAGTCTTGAACTCCAGAGTCGTTAGCAATTTTGAGCTGTGATTTCCCTCAGCTGAAAAATAATTAGGATATGAATTATGCTGCTGTACGTTTTGAAGCTTTTGTCTATGCTGATGATGTAAGTTGCTAATAAAGAGCTAAGTCCTTGAAAGTCAACTTTGGGGGGTTTGTCATAAGCCTCACATCACATCTCACAACATATAATGATGATAACAATCTTTAATTCTAGCACTAAACAAATTACACAAACACTAGACTGACAAAGTTGTATATTTTCCCATTGTATTTAATGTTTTGTTTTATATTAGTAGCTTATAGCACTATTGCCAAGCCTTCAGTGTTGGTGGCTGCAACCTCAGTTGTATTTTCACTGGCGTCTGCCTATGTTTAACGCACACCTAATTTTCAGCATCAGTCTAAAGACACATTCAAAACTCCACTGAATTTATAGAGGGGCTGCAGCCAATGAACTGTGGCAAAGTTTACTTGCATGGTGACTTGCAGGATAACAGCATTGCAGGACTTGAGAGGCTTGTAGAGGCCACAACATGATTCACATAAACACTGCGCAGTGAAAAGCTGTTAAAGTAAGGCTGAATAAACAAACACACCGAGCCCAGCTCTTGTTAGTGGGCTCCTACTGGGCACCTAATAACAACAATAGTCTCAAAGTAGGCACTGACACGTACAGTGAAAATAAGACATTGCTTTTGAGGTGTAGCACTTATATGCAGGGTGCACATAGAAGCAAAGCAATGACCTATTTGGTTCAAGTCAGATTGTACTACTATTACATTTATTTCCTGTAACCTGTTGAGGATATACCATTGTTTGTGTAGAGTGTGTTTTGTCGATTGAAGATTATCCTTTTGATCAACCACAATTAATTATTTTAGGAAAAGATTTACTGTAATTTACTGTAAAAATAAAATAACCTACCCTGGAAACCTGTGGACACTGATGAAGTCAAGAGATGCAGCACTGAGGAAAGAAATGAAATCTGGAGGAGGTACTGATATTCCGATTTATAAAGGTCTGAGGAACAAAGTTATCCAAGAGCTGAGATAAGTTAAATCTCGTTTTTATCTTAACATAACATGAGGCAAAAGGAAACATTAAACTGATTTGGAACAATACTGATAATCTCACCAGGGGACACCCAAAGTTTTTAGGAAGTTTTCAGCTCAAAGTATAGGGAGAGTTAATTAAAGATAATCTTTCTATCGCTTCTGTCTTTAATGATATTTTCCTTGAGTCTGCATATGAGTTATGTAAAAAATGTACAAAAAAGAATTGGATATTGTTCCTATAGATGCCACAGGCCAGGTTTTCTAGCTGGCAGAGACCACTGACACACAAGTAAACAAAATCATCAGCTTCATAAAAAGTTCCAAAAGTAGAGATGTCTTTCCAATGTTTGTTAAATCACACATTGATACTTTAACTCCTCCCATTGCTCACTTACTTAACTTGGCTTTTAAACACAGCTCCTTCCCTGATGACTGGAAATGTGCCATTGTAACACCTGTTTTTAAATCTGGAGGCCGCCTTGAACCCAGCAATTATAGACCAATAAGCTTACTGCAAGTACTCTGAAAGGTTGCAGAGAAAGCTGCTGTTGAACAATTAACAACCTTTCTTAACACAAGCAATTTTTGTCTACGTCACATGCAGTTCGGCTTTAGAGCAAATCATTCCACTGAAACTGCTACCTTGCACTGAATAGAGCAAATTAAATCTAGGCTTGATGGATGAGGAATGGTTGGTGCTGTGTTTTTAGATCTGCGTAAACCATTTCACACAGTCAATCATGACGTTTTAACCTCAAAACTCTCTAGATTTAATTTTTCATCTAGAGCACTGGCATGGATGTCTTCATATTTATCTAATAGGATGCAATGTGTTAAAGTTTGTGACACACTGTCCAGTAACATGAAGTGTACAATGGGTGTTCCACAAGGGTCACTGTTAGGCCCCCTATTATTTAGCCTGTATATTAATGACCTCCCTCAACAGTGTCATGATGTAAAACTGCAAATGTATGCTGATGACACTGTTGTATACACATTATTATTAAGAACGTTATTGAGAATGTCACTATTTATTCTGAACTCTATTTAACTATTGTATTTCTGGTAATGATATGTTATTACTATTTTTAAGTAGAAAAGCTTAACCAGGGACAGGGGTCACAAATTAGCCTTTGCTAGAAATCCTATATGCAACACATCTGTTTCATGTTATTTTTTATTCTGTTACAATGTTTTTTGCATCGTCCCTGACAAATAAACTGATAAATAAATATGCAAAAACAGCTGAGTTAGCAGCTGCTAAGCTAACAACTGCAATGGAAAGGATCATACAGTGCCTTGATCAATCATGTCTCAGTCTGAATGTTAATAAGATAAAAGGTATGTTTTTCACTAAAAACATGGTACAACCTCAGAATATTTTTATTTCATCAAAAGTGAAAGGATTGACATATAATATCGTTGTACTGAATCCAAATTTAAGAAACATGTTAAAAAACCACCAAGTACAATGTGGCAAACTTTAGACACATCAGAAATTGTCTCTCTCTGGACGCAGCCAAGATATTTATACATGCTATGAGCCTTTCTCATATGTCTTATTGTATTACATGTTGGGGGCAGGCTGGAGAAACAGCCATAAGACCTCTTGAGTCATTATAGAAATAAATTCTAAAAACTCTGGACAAAAAAAACAATGCATTATCATCACTGTAGGATACTTTAGAAATACAACTTATTGAGCTTTGAGAATTTTAGATTATATTCTGATTTGTGCCTTGTTTATAAAATTTTAAATGGTTCGGCCCTTCCTCCATTATGTGACTTTGTGCATTTTCGTTCTGTGGACTCCAGATCCTCCAATCCTCCAGAATATCGTCTATACGAGATTGTACCATCGTTGTACTGCAGTTGGACAGTCAGCATTTTCTGTAAAAGCCACAACACATTGGAATGCCCTACCTGATGACATGAAGAGCTGCAGCACCTTCAGTACTTTTAAAACCTAATTAAAATGTTTACTAAAATCTACTCAGCTCTGTAACTACTGATTTTACATTTTATGCCATGGCCTTCTAATGAACACAAATATTCTTAATTTTAATTGGACAAGTATCATTAGTCATTCTAGTTGACATTGTGGCTATGTGTAATGTGCTATTGTGTATAACCTTGCAATATATATCCTGTATTATTTTGTACCCTTTGTACTATGTTTATTTTGTATTATTATTTATCCTATATATATATTATGTTTTTTGTCTAGTACTGTGCTGTAATATGTTTTAATTGCAGATGAAAACTAGCTATAAAACTAGCTATAAGCTAACGCTGGTGCAGTACATCAAATGGCAACATTTATGTTTAAAATTGTACATGGTCCCTTTCAAATAAAATAATATAGGGAAAAAAATATTTCATGCATGAACATGAACTTGAACATTCTTTGGTGTTTCAAAGTATTGCAGAGAGCATCTTGAACGCAGTTTGATGACTGAGAGCAGTGTTCTGCATAGCCTGGGGTTTGAAATGGGGTTTGAGTGTGTTAGAGGCTCGTCATACATCTTGAGTGAAATCCAAAGTGACAGGCTTCTTGAAAGACTGAGGATCTGATAGGAACTGTCACTGCACATTACAGAAGCTGGTGCATGCTAAGCTCGGTTTACAGGATGTTTGAGTAGACTGTGGTGAAAGTCTTAAAAATCAGTCTGTTACTCGAATCGGTATCGACAAGTACATTTGAAGAGGCTCTTGCTTGTGTTTTGACGGATTTATAATACTCGCCAACTCTTTGCCACCTGTTCAGATGTAACGTGTTGAATTCATTTTATGCTATTACCAAATTGCAATTTAGGTAAATTTCAGGGATCTATTACAATAATTTGTCTGTTATTGTGGTGTGTAAATGGTGTCTGTGTTATGGTAATGGTGGCAATGAAGGCTGTTGTTGAGAGAATCACATTCTACTTATACTAGCAATAGTCACCAAATGTCATGTTTAACACAAATACAGAACATTTCAGAGCCTTTAGTGTTATTAATTTCACCAACTTGATTTATTATGTACTGTCCACCAAACATCAAATCAGATTGCAAACTTGTTTCAGAAGAAACATGTTTTTAAGGGTTAATGTATTTGACAGTAACTTTAATTCTATCTAGTGTTGCGTACTAATGATGTGTTACACTAATGTAAACAGCCATATGTACCAATGCTGCCACTTTAGATTTAGCTGACTGTATCTGCACAGTGATAAATCACAGAGGCAACTTGATGTGTGAATATCATGATGTAAACACTGAAAGAATCGATGCATATTGCTGAGCTGTACAGGTGAGATTAAAACAAAAAACAAAAAAACAGTGGGCCTCTAGGAATATTTTTAATACAACATAAGAAAACAATCAATCAAACACCAACCGTACTAGATTCAACAAATATCACTGCAGTTGCATTGCCCAGAGTGCTAAACATCCCACCCAATTGCAGTGTCGAGTCAGACAGTCAGCTTGGTGCCAGACACCATCGTGCATCTATCTAGTATTTTCCAGATTAAACCACTTTAACAGTAGAAAAGTGATCAACATTAAGTTCTCATTAATTCTTAATTGCATTTGTACACTGTCCATGCATGAATGACACAGTGAGAGGAGAATCAGTTGAGAGTATCACATTTAAGGTAGAAATATGCTGCCCCCAAATGTTAGAAACACCACATTACATGTAAAGTGCTGTTTGAGGTTGTGTTGCCATTTTATCAAAGGCTTCATTTCCGCGCTGCAATTTTTTGTATCCCTAGGTGGCAGCAGATATCCAAGATGCATTTCACTTCTTGATTGATGGTTTTGTTGTTTTTATGCAGTCACTGCCATGCATCCCTCACTATAATTTACTTTAAAACTGAAACAAAACTTTGAAAGTCCAAGATTTCTATTATTTACATGTGAATTATTATTTCAGACTTGATTTAGGACATATGTAGGCAGATGTACAGGAGATGAATAAACCAACACGAAAACCTGTGTAATCGAATGTAAAAGAATAAATGGATTTGTGAAGCATATATTGTTTACTTATGTTGTGGCGGTGTCAGAGAGAGGTGCTGATTCAACCCTAGTTTGTTGTAAGGTTGTCCAACAATTACAGTTGAGTTTAAATATTGTGTTTGGGGTTTGACTCCACCAAAAGAACATTTTCAATAATAAAAGAATAAAAGTGTTGATCATGTCAACTGAGGGACTCACTTACCAAACAGTTTTCATTAAAGATTCTTTGTGTGGCTGAGTTGACGTCATCACTGTGTGGTATTTTTCTTGTGTTCTGGGTTATGCTGATGAGGCAGAGGTGAAATGTTGTCACTGGTCTGGCAGTCTAAGCCCTCTTTGTACTTGGTGATGATGGAAGTTGGTTTTAGCATCGCAATGACATCTGGCAGTGACACCACATGTCTACAGAGGTGACGACAAGCTTGCAGTTTGAATTCATTGTGTAAATCATCTCAAAAGAAGGAATTATTTCTGATGGCGCATGCTGCATGATTGGACACTGCATTCTCTCTTTTCCTGTTACATAATGAATATGTATATGGCTCAGTCTGTGTCTGTGTCTGTGGGTGCTGATGTGTGTGGTCGTATGTGAGCTTAGTCAGACTCCTCCAGATCTCTGTCTACGCAGATTAATATCTGCAGTCCACAAAGGAGCCCTGTGTGCCCTGCAGGACAGACTCTCAGGACAATGAATCCACTGTCTGACAACACCATCTCCCACTCAAGCTAACTGATATGCACCCCTTAGTCCCGAGATTGTCGGAAGCTCAGTGTTTCTGCACTAAAGGTGATAATTGATTGACAGAGCCATCCTCCAAACCTTCTCAAAGCTTTTCACCGAGTCATTCATCTAGAGCACACAGAGCATTCAATTAGCCAATAGCTTTTGCAACCTGTACCTCAACTTCTGACATTTGGGTTGTGGTAGGCTACTCTCAAATTTATTATACCCTGTGGTTAAGGTTTTAATCACAGGAATGTTTATTTCTAAGATTGAGATACATAACATGCAGCAAAAGAAAATGCTTGATTAAAGTCTACTGTTTTGCCAGGTCATGATGCAGTATACCTACTGTACCAGCCCGCTGATCCACAATAACACCACAGTGTGTTTTTGTTTGATTTTCTTCCGCCTGATTTTTACAGTAATTGATTATGTAATATACACCACAAGAGTCAAGTAAGAGGGAGAGGGTCTCAAAACTAATCTATCCAGTCATCGTAGCATCCCTGTTTTTCTTGTTAGACACACTGATGTGCGCTGAATGTGTAGTATGCACATCCCTCCCTCCCCCAAATGGCCTCTTCTTTTCTCCCATGACCCGGAAACTAATGTTCATACCAATATGTTGCCTTCTGTTACAGTAGTGGAGGAGGTAAGAGAAGCTATTTTAAAACCTACAGAGGAGGATGCTCACATGTATCCTCTCCAAGAAATACACTGCAGTTTGGCCAGTATAGCCATAGAGATAGATAGATAGATAGATAGATAGATAGATAGATAGATAGATAGATAGATAGATAGATAGATAGATAGATAGATAGATAGATAGATTAGATACATAGATAGATAGATTAGATAGATAGATAGATAGATAGATAGATAGATGTGGATGTGGATGTACTGCACGTGTGTATGTGCAGGTAGGCGTGAGCTCAAGAGAATATGCATGTGTGGTCATGGCTTTAGAGAGATACTGTAAAAACCAAACATACAGCATGAAATTCCTTCAGACAGCCTGGTGTAAAACCAGTGAAAGCAACAAAATATATGTTTGAAGTTTCAGAGAGTTGTATTGTTTGTGTACTTCATGTGCTTCTCTGCACCGAATTAAAACTGAGCTTGAGAAGAATGAAACAAAGAGATCTAGCAGTCTACCACATATACTGTATGTGATTGAACATGTGCAATAAGGCACAATAGATTTTGACAAGTTTTTGAAAGGGATTCTGGGTGATTTGAGTAGATAAAAAAAGTATGTGTATTTCACCACAAATGGACAGCATATTCAGTTTAGCACAGTTTGAGTTGATGACTCATGGGGGATACATGAGTGCAATTTTTTTCTGCAAAATACATTTTTTATAAATATTAGTAGGGCATGTGGCGGTCCAAGCCACACTGCCGCATAAAAAAATGAGAGTAATGCAAATACGACTGTACCACCAAGTTAAAACACAGAAGATTTTTTAAAACAAAACCAAATGATTTTGTCAGTTTTCTACAGACTAATTAAAAAAGAACTCTCCAGCTTAGTTTTTCATCAGTTAACACCAAAGAATTTAGCTGATTGGACCTGTGAGATTTCATGACCATAGATAATTATACTCCAGCTGTGGATTTATAAATGGAAACTTTTTTTCATCCCTTAAAAGAACATTTTCTTGGAATTTCAGACGTAAGTAAGTGGTTACACTTACAAGATCACTTAGAAATAAAAACAAGCTATGTCAGTGTTTCTGCAACTTCAGTGCACACTGAATAAAACACTACAGTATATTCAGAGGGCATTTATATGCATGAGTCATCAGCTGAGTCATACTTTTCCTATCTGTGATGCTGAGGCACAAATGCCAATCAAATCCCCCTCCTTTCCCCCCCACAATGCCCTATACCCACTCACCCATCTTAGCCAGTCTGCTCCTACTTCTTAGTAGATGGGTGGTTAAAAGAGCAAGGGGGGAAAAGAGTGTCTGTGAACATTTTTGGGGCCAGACTCCCTGTGGTGGTATGTTCGCAGGGAATTACTGCAGAAGGATGGGTTGCAGAAAATGTGCAAGATTTAACCACAATACATTTTCAGCCAGCCCACAGATTGATTTGGGTTTATTAAATTTTGGCCCATTGCATCTCTCTGCTGGCCAACAGTGCAAATCAAAGGCAAAGCGCTCTCTCAGTGTGCCAAATGATACGGTACCTCCCTGCTGTGCAAGCAAACAAGATTCTCTTCCCTTGCATCTCTGTTCTCTCAGGTATAATTCACTTTACAGCCTAAATAAAGGCGCAATGCATAAGGTGCTCTTTGGTCATTGGCAGGGTGAGGTGGGTCAAGAGAGTATTTGACTCACAGTAATTCTTTTTAAAAACACTGTAAGAAGCAAGAGAAGTACAAAGAGGCATGGGTGGTTTTTGTTATGCATTTTTAAAGTTAGATATACTGTATTTCATTTATTAGTTAACAGTATAGGAATAAAATAACTTGTTCTACCGTGCAGCTACAAGATTAAATTAATATTTTTTGTTATAATTTACAAATTATACCATGTTACAGCTCATTTAATCTGCTCATCTGTAACATGAATCTGAAAACACGTTCAGATACAGGCAGAGGTTCAGATACTTACCATATTAGTAAAAAATGTTGAGTTTAGTTAACTAAGAAATAACCTTGTTAGTTCATGAACACGTGGGGCACTTGTCCAAGATTTTTTTTTTATCAGGACTGTAGCTACTATTGAAGACATCATGGTCATATGACTCATTAAAAAGCTTTATGGAAATTATTTATCAGCAATTATAGAGCATTATGTTACAACATATAAAGAGGTGCCTCATTTCAAATGTATTATTACTTACTGTGTATATTCTTGGGGGAAAACTCAATTTTCCCTCATGTTGTGTTGACAGCATAAAGCATATTCAATTTTTTTTTTTTTTGCCACTGAAAACATGATTTAAAATAAATATCATTTGTGAGCTTGAGGCTTCATTCATTCAACAAAATATATTTTTCGTGTATTTTGAAACAAATGAAATATGTGAGCTGTATTATTTTTGCATTGTTATGGTTTTTAAGGGGGTTTCCCCGTGACACCGGTTTCCTTTGGGACCAGCGCACTATTTGACAGGAGGTCCATTATTCCGTTTGTGCGGATTAATCCACGTGTGTGAGAAGGCACTGCTTGTCAGTCAGACTTTGAACAGTGCACTGGCGCTCATCACCGCTAATCTCTGGCCACTGCCTGTCATCAACGACGCTGCTACTGACAGTTACCACCGACGAGCTCAGAAATATAGATTAAGGATGAACAGTTTCTAAGAGAGGTAGGAAACCCGAGGGCAACACTGTAGGGACCGAGCGGAGATTAAACGTTAGCTACGCCGTTTAACGTTCACGTTACTCGGGAGTTGCGATGGTCCAGTCAAGGGATATTTTTCTAGCCTTGCTTCTTGTGGGCTGTACAGGTAAGAAAATCTCACATTCACCATTAACTACGCGCTTTTTAAGCTAGTAATGTTTATGTTTCATTATATTATATCTAGCTCATCCCTAATACCCGTTGATAGTGGTCAGGACCGCAGCAGGCACACACTCGCCTCCTGGTCTCCCCTCTCCTTCCGCCCGCAGGCACTCTTGTTAAGCAGGTGCAACGGTAACGGTATTGCGACTGCTGCTAATTAGCTTAGTGGCGAGCTGGGTGATGTGTTTTTTTAAGTAAAGACAGCTCGCTGCCGTTGTGTTTGGGTACCATTTTCTCTGGACAACACACTCACAGTGGGCTACATAACCGTTGCTCTTTGCGTGACCACCCTGTACGCTGTCTTAGCGTCATTGTACAATAAATAAAACATGATACTTCAGAGGGATAACCTTTAAAATTGTATTAGTAAGGATGTGGGCTGTGTGTGAATGAAAATGTGGCATGGAGATTTTTTTTTTTCTCTCTCCATTTACTGTCGTGTTGGTGTTGGCCATGCTCGGATGGGACGTGTTTGTTGTTGATCTGGAGTGATGCTGGGCTCCCCATACACACTCAGCCCTTCATGGCTGAGTCACAGTCTCTCAGTTAAAGGTACATTGTGCAAAATAAAACACTTTGTAGTGCACCTGTCAGTGTGTGCAGGTGCGATGACGGCGTTGAGGAGGGGCACTTGACAATGGGTGCATGCTTGCATAAAGTACATCAAGGGTCTTTCAGGGACAGTGATGGTTTATTTGGTCGCTCAGGCACACTGAAAGCACATAGCAGGCACAACTTCTCCTCTGAATCATCTGTTATGTAATCTGATGCCACGATAAAGGCTTTGAAATGAGATCCTCTAAGTTGGTAAAAAAAAAAGTGTCGTTATGTAAGTCTAAATGAGGGAGATTTGTGTTAAATTACATTTTTTGATAACCTTAGCACGCCCTTTAAAAAAAAAAAAGAAAATCAGTAATTTGGCATGTGAGGGCTTATGGGTCGGAGTAGCACTCTCAGCTTCACTCACAGCACAGGGTTTTCGTGGGATAGCCTTTTAATCCTTTATGTACAATCCAATATGTGCAGGGGTGTTCCTCAGGCAGGAGAGCAAAACGCAGAGGGAGTGGAGCCCTCACTGCATTGTAATGGTAATGCAATTCATCTTATCTTTATTGGGAGTAGAGATTTACAAGAGCTTCATGATTGATTCTTTTTCTTGTTTTTTCGTGCACCATCATTTCAGGTATGACACTTGTGTACTGCCTATTTTGTTATGTATCTAGCACTAAACACAACCCTAGAGAAGGTGGTCGTAATACAGCATGGTAAGCTACTTCTGAACAAGGTGAGGAAAATGTTATGTTAATTTAATGAAAGCATTAGATGAGATCTAAAAACGAAAGAGAATCATTTCTGAAATCTCTGAAAATGTCCTATTCTGTTTGAGAGGGAACATCTTTTTTAAGTTTTTGCGTCACTGATAACCTTGTTGGAACATCAGACACTGGAAGAAATGCGTGCGACTGGAGCTACTCCAAATGAAAAGTCTTGTTCATACAGTTATTAGCCAGATATATATATATGTAGTACAGCCTGAAGGATACTGAATTTTTGAGGCTGATATTGACATTTGAGAGTTTAATATATACTATATTTAAACAAATAGCATGAACAATCATTTTTCATTAGGATTCCTTAAATTAGAAAATATCTTCTATCTATCTAGCTTAGAAATATCTTCTGTTATGCAGATTTTTAGGGCTGCAACTAACGATTATTTTCTCCCTCAGTCAATTAATCGTGTAGACTATGAAATGTCTACAGGATTTGCTGTATGAAAAAACAGCAAATCCTCACATTTGAGAACCTGGATCCATCAAATATTTGGCATTATTGCTTGAAAAATGACTGAGATGATTAATCAATTATCAAAATAGTTGCAAATAAATTTCTAACGATCGACTAATCATTTGCAGCTCTACAATTTTTTGTTATTTATCTTCCAACACACACTATATCTGCAATGAACTAATATCGCTAATATCAGCTCAGTCAATTGATCTGTAACTTAATTATATATCATCATAAGGAAAAGGAAGTAGGGAATTTAGGATCTGGTTTTGGCTTGAGTCCCATTTGTCAGCTTCCAAGCATTACCTTACTGTCAGTTAATGTCCCTATTCTGATCTTGCATAATGTAGACTGCCACTCTCTCATACAACTAATGCAGCATCACTGAAGCTAAAATTATAGTGTTTGTTTGTATTCTTTTATTAAATCTACTTTTGTAGCGTTTGTAATGCTCTGCACAAATGTCAGAAATAGTCCTTTTATAAATATCGCTTTTAAATCTTGAATAGTTGAATGCATATCAAAGAAAATCCTAATCTTTTTATAGATGGTTATATGGCGTAGATGAAGTATTTATGACTGAACTGAGATTGAGGAGGGATTAGCCATCGTTCTCTTCCTTTTCCTCTCTGCCTGCTGCATGCTCAATGGGCCCGTTGAGCCTCTTGACATAATTATTAATTGATCCTCTTCAAACTGATAACTGGAATATAGAATATTTTTCAAGACTGCATTTCTGGCAGAAAATGAAATATAGCCTTCAACAATCAAAGTGATGGAAGTAAGGAAGCCTGGGCAAGATAAGAGATGAGTTCGAAATGTTCTCAACCTGTGGGCTTGATGAATGAATTGCAGTTCTGCATCTCACCATATGGCTCCTTCGACCAGGATATTTACAGCTCTCTAGTTTACAGTAGGATTGTTTCACTTAGCCTGTGTTACATCATCAGTCAGATCATGTGGAAATGGTGACGTAGCTCAACTCCATGCTGCTCCATTTACCAAGCAAGATGGAACCATGGCTGACTGCAGACCGACTCACAAAAGCTCCAAACTTCCTTACGTCTGACTTAGCTTTATGAGGATAGAAATCAACACTGCCAAAAGCAATGGCTGCAAGTCCAATAGCTTCAGCTTGATAAAGCGATTATTTCAGAGTAGTGTGTGCACATCGTGTGCTGCCAGCAGTGTTTCCCATATTTAGAATTTATTTGGGCGGTGCACCAAATTAGATTTCCCTCCCCCAAAAAAGACACAGCGAGTCTTTTTTTTTTTTTTAATGCAGCTTTCTCTTCAATCACCTGCATGACCTCATCCAGCCAGTTTACACAATTACATAGCTCGAGTGAATGCAGCAACCATCACAGTTTGTCCCTAAAAAAAGTAAAAAAATAAAACCCAAAATATCACAGGTCAACATGGTCATCCCTTTCAGTGAGGCTACAGGGAAAATGCATATGATTAGTGCTGCAACTAATGATTAATTTCCTCATCTATTAATCTATTTTGATTAGTTGATTGATCATGTAGTTTTAATTGTGAAATAAGGCCTGTCACATTTAATCTTTGCACATGTTGATTTCTTCAAATTTCTTCTTTTGACAACTGCTGTTGCAGCAGCAAAACCAAAAAGTTTGAGTTTAATATGATATAAACATATAAAACATAAAGATAAACATGTACAACAGGGGACATTTTTACTTGCTTACATTTGAGAAGCTTAAACCAGCAAATTTTTGCTTAATAAATTACTGATGAGCTGATTATCAGCATTATCATCAATTTAATTTTCTGTCAATCAATTCATCTTGCCAGCACTACATATGCTCATGTCTTGATAAGCCACAGAGCTGCTACAGTGTCCTATATTGGACCAGAAATGCTAAACATTTTTTAACATTCTAAGAAAAAAAAGCAAATTTGTTGATGTTGGAAGCAGAATGAATCGCTTATAAAGCAGCTGCAACAGTGTTGCTACTGTTTTGGGCTTTTGCAGTTTTTGCTAAACCAAACTGGCCTTCAGCCAGTGTCTAGTAGTAGTATTATGTCACATCATATTACCGTCAGACAGACACATTCACCTTTGGAGAAAGATCCATTAGGGAAATCCAGCCAAAGCAGGTAAAGGCCTGGGTCTAGTTTATCTTTTCACCTCAATTTTCTGTGATTTTTGTTTTGTCGTCTCAAATAACTGAACCTGCCAAGAGGAGAGTGTATACTGACAAGCTACTGCTACGCTTTAGAGGATGTTTATTGCACAAGAATTTGTTTCAGAATGGAACTTAGGATGGAAAACAACTATCAGACATGTATTTTAGGTATTTTATTTACTCAGACTAGTAATTTTAACAGATTCATATGTCATCTTAACCCTGAAACAGTCAGTGAAACACCCATTCCCCACAAATCAGATGCAGACTTAATTTAAATTTCCCATATCACTTTCACATCATTTTTAAAAATCTCTAAAGGTTTTCATCCAGTATCAGAGAGGAAAAGAAAGGGAGGCTGTGGTTTTGTTCCAGCCAGGACTACTTGACTCTTTGGTGATGGGGAGTAGATCAGACAGATCCAGGTCTGAGAGAGTTGAGAGGAGATGCATTGCCTTAGGATGCTAAAAAGATGACATTACACGTGCACGTGACCCTGTGAAGCACTGTGAGAGGGACATAAACATCCTTTCCTAAGGGCTTGCTCACAGAAGAGGCACAGACTGTCAGCTTTGTAGCTGTTTTTTCAGTGGCTAGCCTCTGTAGTGGTAGCATCCTTTATTTCATTCCTGTGAGGTTTCAGATATATAGTAATTTTAGGAATTCGTAATAATCAATTATAATTCAATAATGTACAAATCAGGTTAAACAGAGAACTGACTGTACATTGGCCTTGGAAAAACAAACTGTTTGACACATTTCTTTTTAGCTAAAGATTGCATTCTTACTAACTTCATACTATGCCTGCTGCTCTAAAAATTGAAAACATGCTAAGATCTCAGCACTATTAGGAAATTAGAACAGTGTGTCCTTGTCATTTATCAAATTAAAAAAAAAAAAAGAGGCCAGCACTTTGAACACAGGATCCCTGTGGACCTGTAACCCTAGATTGGCACATTATGACTTCTCTCTACTTTGAAGCTTTTGCTTTGTGGGACTGAAAGAGGTTGTAACAGGGTGTTGCAGACGGTGAAAGTTTTGTTAAGCATGCAGTTGTCTGCATTTAAATAGGATCGACATACTGATTGTGTGTCTTAAGCACTCAAGTAATACTGTAGGCAGGAAATGTTATAATTACCTGTTTGTAAATAGCTGATTTTATCCTTGATTGCTAAAGCCAAATTTGGGCTACTAGCTCCCCTTGCCTTGGTGAAAACAACTTTTAGCGATTTCAATGTGGGTATTTTCTTTTTTTATTCTCATTTTCTCCAAGACTAGTCATCTTCAGCTATGTAAATGCTTGTTGCACTTGGCAAAAAGCATCACCTCCTCTCACCAGGCTATTCATTTGCAAATAAAGACTGTTTTCCCCTTTTTTGTTCAGGCTGTTATGAACCGAGAGCACCTCCTGGTTCGCTTTCTGCCTTTCCATGTCTTACTTGGCAGTGAGAAAAGTAGAGAAAGACAGAACTCTTGTGACCTAAACTAAGTCATCACAGACTTGTCTGTGGCCCATGTGGTGAATGAAAGAGGAAATGAGTTTACAATGTCACTATCCATGCTGGAAGCAACTGTGTCCCGATTTACAAGAGATGCAGATGAGACTTCTCAACTCAAAACTCCTGAAAGCGAGCTTACAGTATGTCTGATTTACGAAAATAAGTGTCTCATCTTACCGTGATGAAGCAATATGCTGTTGGCTAGGATTTAGCTTTCAACTTCTTTTATGTAGTGTGAAGGGAAGCAGTGTGTTTCTTCTCATGCATCCATGCACATCATGGTACATTCATTATTGAAACACTATAGGATGCATCACTATGCATGGAGCAGGGAAAATTCAGCTTGCTACGCCTCAGGCTTTCTTTTTATGCAGTTACCATAGTGTGTCACCCTTTTCCAACATTATACTCTTTTACAGGCTTAGTCATTGCCTGTAATCTTAAAGATACCTCAGTTTCACACAAAGTGATGACATGCATTAATATTATTATGGAGAAAAAATCCCATCATTAAAGTATTGGAATGACACTCATTCAGTAGAAAGCTGTTATTTTTAATCTCTAATTAGATCACAGTAAGAAGGCACTATCTCCAGAGGAGCTGCGGCAGCTATAGCTGTTTCTGATCCACTCAACATGCAGGATCCACTTCGAAATGATGTCAGTGATTCCCACAGATATAGTCACTGAAGTATATTTTGACCCATTTAACATTTTACACTCATGAGTTTTGAGTGTTGTAATGCATGGCAGTGGAAGGCAGTTCATTGTATTCAACTCCAATTTGAGTATTTTATATGTAATCATGCACAGCAATTCCAGATAGAAGAAATGATCTCCTTTTTATTAATGTATTAGCCCACAGCTACAGGGATCAGGCAGCTAAGTGTCACATTATTCTTGAGTTGAGCATATTTTAAGGGTATATGTCTTGGTATTTTTTATTTTTTTGGAGTACTAGAAGGAGAAGAAAAAATAGTTAATTGCTATCGCTGCTGATGGGAATTAACCTCATTTCATCTTTATTCATGCAGAGTAATCCAAAAGATAGAAAGAAGCCTACAACACGGCACCTGTTTTAATGTGTAGCAAAAATATAACCATGATGAAATATGTCATCATGGTTCTGCGTCAGATGTCCTCAGTTTTTATCATATTTAGTCATCCCCATCCTGTTTTTTTTATTCACGTTTTAGTGGGCATTTTAGCTTTATCTTAGTCAATGAAAACTGTTGACATATTATTCTTTTTTAGCCATCAGATTATATTGAACATTTCAGTCAATCTAGTCTAGCCAAAACCAATAATCTTTTGTCATTTTAGTCAAACTTATTTCACATAAGATTGTATCTTATCATTATCTAAGGAAAAAACACAGGTTGAATGATTAAGAATGCAGCTTTGCAGAAAGTGTCTGGTCTGATGGTATCAATTTAAGGAATATATCCAGACATGGAACATGTTCTGATTAGCATATTTATTTTGAACCAACACGATTCAACAACTGGGGCCCACTACTCTCTTTAAAACTATTATAAAACAATGAGAGCTGTACAGACAATAAAACCTTTTGAAACCAATTTTTTTGGTTGCCCAAAGTACATACATGTCAAACTTACCTTTCTGTTCTGAACAACGGAAATAAAAGTAGTTAGCCCAATAAAAATGGAAAAGAATACTGTACACATACCAATTGCAATCTGCTTGTATTAAAAAAATAAAATAAATAAATCTGAGGTCAGTGTTATGTAGAAAAGGAAAAAAAAATGACATAAGGTTAACAAAACTGCTGTCTAGCAAGCTGTTCACATGGCAGTATTAAAGGTTAAACAAGGCAAGGTTTGCTAGAATAACAGCAACCATGATAAGGAAAGGTAATGTTATACACTGCTACTTTAATCAACACAGCTGTCTACACAGGCAGCGTAATGGCTCACGTTTCACTCGCACTATATACACGTAAATGTGACCTGGAGTCTATTTTCCTCCGTTTTATGCGTGTAACTACAGTCATTGTGTATCGGGCTTGAGTGCTTAACGTCCTAACGCAGGTGACCTACACTAAACAATGCACCTGAACGCCTCCAGTGTAGACACGCAGACGGAGCACTCGCTGCTGCTGCTGCTCTGCTAACATGCTGCTCATGCTACACCTCCCGTGAGTCTGTAATATTTTGTCTCCTCTTTTTTTTCAGTGGAAATAAAGAGAGATTTTGGTAAAGTGTTTGTTTTTTAAATAAGTCTTAAATTAGTCTTGTCTTTTTTCATCAACAATATTGCATGTTGATATAGTCACAGTTAGTGTTTAATGACGTTGGGGCTGTCTCGTCATCGTCTCGCCTTAGTCATAGCTTTCATTAACTCAATTAGTATTACAGTTGGCCATAAAATGTGCTTTACTTTCAGAACTCTATTTATAAATGTAATGACCATTATTTCAGTAGCTGATGAGTCACACAGTAATAATTTTACTTTGTTTTTTTATTAATTCCTATAGCCACTTCTTTTAGACACCAAGGTGATCATTTTGACCCAATGCAATCTGAGATCTTAACATTCACTTTGACCTTTTTTGTCTGGACAGCACATGCAGGCTTGTGGTGATTGATCCCAATGAATAATGAATGAGTAACGGTCGGGACATTACACCACCTCTTGCCGACATTTGTCTCGGTACAGCTTGCATTCTGTAATAAGTGGGAAAATACTAGTGTTGCTGATGCCCTTATAACAGATGGCATTGTGACTTTAACATTTTTATATGTGTCTTCTCCTTCTCTTCCCACGGCCAGTTCTCTTTATCACTGAGTTATATGTAGCTGCTAACTGGACAGCCATGTGTTTCCTCTCATACACATGGAATCACAACAACCTTTTTATTTTTTCCACACTGGAGTAGCTTCACCAGGAGGGTGTAACGCACACAGAGATTCACACTATATACCCCAGATCTCATCTCCTTTCATACACAGACACCTCAACCAGTCAGTTGTAACCATAGAGCCTGGGTGTAGCATGAATTTCAAGAGGCCGTGGAGGATAAGTTTGAGGTATTTTCAATGAGGGCGCTGAATTACTAACATCAACAGGCAATATCACAGAGAGCTGGATGGAGCACTCAGCAGAAAAACCCACTGAACAGGAGGTGTAGCTGGTGGATTCGAGGGGATTAGAGTCCCTCTTTGAGTCAGAGGTCACTGGAGTACAGTTAACTCCTCAGTGGCAGGGCGGTGGGGGTGAAGAGATCTGTCATGAAAAGCTGAAGGCTTTGGATATTGTCGGGCTTGGTAACCGGTACACCGCTGCGTCCCTGTTTTTGTGGTGTTTACTGACTACTGTGTATTTAGAGCCTCGTAAGTCCGCCGGGGTTAAAGATGGTTAAGGGGTCATGAGAGTGTGCTATTCTTAGGCTTATGACAGTGTTTTGTGTGTTCTTCTATGTGAGGTGTTATAGGAGTATAGGGTGTGGGGGGCCGCTGTTGCATTCTTCTCCTGTAAACATGAGCTGTGTTTGCAATCTTGGCATTAAGTCAAGCACAGTCAGTGTTGGCATTGGACTCATTGGACATGGGTTGACTTGTCACCTTTGCTGTGTATGCTACTCATGGACACGATATCAAGGTACAGTGTTTGGTGACATTGGCATTCTTGCTAATTATGTTGTGATTCTGGCTTCTCTGAACAATAACACAAAGCAAAGCTGTCAAACTCTCAACAGTTTACTGGTCAGCCCTCACCTTTGGTCACGAGTGCATGGCATTGACCAAGGTTCTCAGCAGGGTGACTGTCTCAGTCTGTGGATATAATGACTTAATAGGGTGTCTCTGGCTGTCACTGCATGCTTAACACACCTTAGTTCCAATCAGGCTCTGCCATGTTGCCCAATTTTCGCTCCAGTACCTGACAGAGATGGCAGTGAAGTATAAACTCAAATCCTGGCCCTACAGATATCCCTGAGGCCCAAAATACTGACGATCTGGGGAATGCAGGCAGTTTTATCTCGTGCTTCTTCATGCATTCCAACAAACATAATTAGCATATTTGCAGGTGGAAAGCTGGGGAGGATCTTTGTCCTTGTCACTGCACTTAATGGTTGGTTGGGGTGCCTGTCCAGTGTAGGTGGAACAGGGAGAGATAGCTTTAAACCTGCCATGCATTACGCCCTACCGGTGAAGCACATGAGTGAACATGTCTGTCTGCAGCCCCCCCAGGTGAATAGTAGGGTTAGCATTAAGAAGGACTGCAGTGCATAGGAAACTGAGCATTCCAAAATTGGAAGAAAACAGGGACAATCTTATGTATCTAGGATCTACGTAGGATTACATTAGTTACATTAAATTACATTAAATAACTTCAAGTAGACTTTTCTCAAAACTTAATTCCCATATATTTGTACCCCAAAGTTTGTGAACTGTTCAAATTTCACCTCCATATGTGCAAACCCCTACACTAACTAAAACAGAAATAAAAGGCTACTACTCTCTCAGAGATGGAACACAGTTGGCCATGTCCTATACTAGCTATTTTATCTGTGTATAATAATGACAAAAAAATATGAAACAAACCAATTTGACAAAAATATTCTAATCACAATGGAATGATAAATATTGTAAATGTTTTTTTTAACAGTATATTACCAAGTTAGGCATATCATTGTAATATTTAGGGTCTTCGAATTATGTGGTGCTCACAAATAGTCAAGTGATGATTATTATGAAATGATCAAATTTTACTATAAATCTTGACAATTTTTCTGTCAAAACATTTACAGTATACAGTAGAAAATACAAAGCCACCGTGGCTTTTTCTATAGCATTTGTATAGCATTAGCTCATTCATGCTGGTGTGATGTTATAACAAAGGTGCACAGTTACAGCAAAACAATCCTCATATTATCCTCATATCCTCATGTGTGATTATGATTATTAATTACAGATTGCTAAATATGATTCAAATATGGTCACATATTTCATGAACTGAACTGCTTAATACAGGTAAAAACTATTATCCTTTATTTTTTTCATGTACTTCTAAATGAATCACTAAAGACTAGATGTAGATACAGACCAGAAGATAAGTTAGAGATTAATTTTTCACCCCTGAGACAATTGATACGACAAATCCCATGCTTAATTGAATAGCCAGGTCATAAATCCTAGATTGAATGAATGAAACATGCAGACATTAAATTGGTACCATTCCTTTAGATTAGTTCTTTGGATTTCAGTATTCATAGACAGTGCCATTTGACACTTGCATTGCTAAAATCTTAATGATTCCTATTCACAGTTAAGAGTATGCAATGGAGAGTAAGAAGATAAAAGGAGAGGAAAGACAAGAGAACAGTTGCAAGGTTACAAATCTGACTTAAACATATGATGTGAATACATAATAGGATTTTTTAGTTTAATGTACCACCAGGCCAACCCAAGGCCGGTTTTATTAAAGGAACAGTGTGTAAAATTTAGTGGCATCTAGCTGTGAGGTTGCAGATTGCAACCAACTGATCACCCTTCCAAGCGTGTAGGAGAACCTACAGTGACTGTGAAACTTCTCTCTAGAGCCAGTGTTTGGTTTGTCCATTCTGGGCTACTGTAGAAATATGGCGGCCTCAGTGGAAGGGAACTCGCCCCCTATGTAGGTATAAAGGACTCATTCTAAGGTAACGAAAACACAACAATTCTTATTTTCAATCAATTATACACTAATTAAAATATACTTATGAATATTATATTCCATGTTTGCTAAGTCCGTTCCGCTAGATGCCACTAAATCTTACACACTGGTCCTTTTAAAAGGAACAGAGTAAAAATGCAGTATCCAAACAAAACTTAATATATAATATAGTGCCATCCTTTTGAACTGAACTTTTTTCATGTCCATTGTATGCTTGGCATCTCGTTTCTCTTCATCTTTTTTACCATGTCTCTCACGCACCTCCCTGAAGGATCTCTACTCAGTATGACTCATTGACTTCCACTGCCTGGAAGCCGTTTTGCTCTCTGTGCCAGCAGAAGCCGGATGTGTCATGAACCCCATCGTGCATCTTTTCCATGAATGCCATAGAGTGCAAAGGCAGATGACAGGCCCTCTGAAGCAAATGAAACTGTCTCACATCACCGGTCATAGTGACCAGGCCATTGTAGGGACGGAGTATCCTTTACTGGAAATAGTTGCAAAAATGACATTGGAAGAACCATCAATGTAAACTTCTACTGTCTCACGATAATAATGGCATGGTCTCCAGTTACCAGTATTAACTCACTTTTACAAACTTGTAATTTGAAGCCGTTCAAGTAGATTCATGTCCATGTTTGGGGTCAAAATGGTCATTGTCCTTGTGACATTTGTATCACAGCTCCTTTTTGGTATCTCATCTTTTTCAAACTATATTTTGAAGCATAGAGGCGTTTTGTGATAAGCAAAACACATTTGGCAAAGCAATATTAACATCCTTTAATAATTGAACATTAGTACAAATGTTATTTGCTCTCGGGGAAAAGCAGGCATGTATGCTGTTAGCAAACAGTAATCAGCCACCGTATTCTCAATAGCATACTGTTGACTTGTGTATCTACTCCCATCGGAGATTCCTTCACAATAGCCACCATTAGTGGGAAGAGAGGATATGCCTGTAAAGGGCTGTTCTCTACCCTGTGACAGCACTTGGAGGCTTTCTCTGCCTGAGTGGCTACAGTATCACACAGTTAAAACAGATTTTGACTGAACAGGGTCAGGTCGCTGTTTCACTCGTGGATGTAAGCCACCTTGCTGGAGCAATAAGGATGTTTGACATCAGCTGTTGCGGCATTCACAGCATTTGTCTTTCTTACTGCACCATATTGTGTTTCTCGTATTGATATAATGGGAAAGTTGAATCCGATAAACAAGCAACCAGCCATGTCAATTTTTGTTGCATTACTTATCCTTACTGTTCAGGATTGTTTATTTCTTTCCTATCTACTACAGCAGACATGGACTAAATTTGCTTGCATTGTTTCTGATCAGAAAACATGTCTGTATTTAAGACATGCATGTGCATTCATGGGAATTGGTCTTTCTCACTGTTACTTTCTGTATTAAATGGTACCTCCCTCCTGAGTTTTTAAAAAGGGGGACAACTAAAAGTGTGGTCATATTCAAATTTCTCTAGAGCTGCAACAATTTCACATTTAATTAGTCTTAAATGTGAATATTTTGGGTTGTGGATCTTTTGGTTGTGGACTGTTGGTCAGGACAAAACAGGACATTTGAGGTTGCATCTAGGGCTTTTGGAAACAGTGATTGACATTTTTATAGACCAAACAATTGATCGCTTAATCGAGAAAACAATCAACAGATTATCAATAATGAAAATAATCATTAGTTGAACATGTAAAACATTTATATGCTTTCATAGTCATATTATTAATTTACCATAAATAAGTAAATTATCAACTGTTCAGCTCTTGTCACTTGATATTATTGTCTAGTCAAACCAATGGCTTTTGCCACAGTATTGTGATGTATTGTACAAAATATGCAACCCTGTTTTCCAGCTAATTTTCTCATAGAACATAATTAGAAAATTATCTTGGAGGAATACAATGTTGAAATCCTCTTGCAACATGAGACATCGTGATTGGAGGGCTCCATCCTAGAGATGCCTTAGGTTCTGGATATTTAGGGTGATAGGATGACATGTTCTCCACAGTGCTAGCATGCTGTGGGGCTGAGGCACAATTACTGTCTCCAACTGATCTCTTGTCAACTGTCATGTCGCTGGAAAAAAAGGAATACTAACATTAAAATCTAGAGGACAAACTAGAGTTGAGTAGTCCTGTGTTTAGTCTCTGTTTAATAAATGTTTGTAATATCCCTGTTGCATTTAGTTTCTGTGTTATGTGCTTTCTGCTACTATGATATGCCTAAATTATAACACATGGTTGCATTTGGTATAACCTCTTTTTAAAATTTGTGTTTTAGACCTTGTGCACAGATGACGCATATAAGTGGAAACTTCCTTAAAGTGCAGTCTCCTCGTTTAAATGTTTAAATACTTCAAAATACTTAAAATTCTCAGATGACTTGAATTTCTGACTTCTGAATTTCACAGATTCGTCACTACTGACAAATTTATTCTAGTGGTGCAGCTCAGCTCACAGGATTTGTAACAGAACATTCGATGAACTGTGAATGAATCAGCTGGCTTGACTGGTTGTTATCATCAAATCAAACAAATGAGCTCCCTCAATAAAATCTAACAAATCATGACGCATTAATATGCATACCATAAAATGTACCCTACCAAAATGTTATTTTCTGCTGTATAATACCTGAAAACCATTGAAGGTAAATATGACCCTCGAATCCATGAATATCCACTTGTAATGAAATATTAGTCCAGGCTAATTAGCTGAAACCGACATGTATTCAGAGTCCTGTTATCTCTATAATCAGAAAGCAGAAAATCAGGAAAAATGCATTAACCCACTCTCATTCATCACAACCTTGTTTTGTAAGTGCCTAGATTAATGGTGATAGTCTTCCCTTTCTGTAGATGTCTCCAGAGATTGTAGCCCTGAGGAATAGAGTAGTCAAGTCTTTGGAGGCTAGCCCTGTCCCTGTGTCTATTTTTACTGTCCAGCCTCGGATTGGCCAACAAGGTGTGTGTGGAAGCTCATGTTGTGTCATAAGGTGCCTCTGTGCCATCTGTCGCCCTCAGTGGAGCCGTTGTAAAGACAGACCATGCCTAGCCAGTCTGTCTCAGAGAATGCAAAACACAACCTTGGGCTTTCCTTGCTCTTTTGTACTGACAGCTATATTGGGAACATGAGGGGAATGCAGGATCAAACCTCCCAATTAGTTTTTTTAAATATTTTTTTTTAATGAAACTAAAACAGTCGTCTTCTTTTGTTGCTATTTCAAGCAGATCATTGTATATGTTATGATGAAGTGCATTGAAATGACAAGAATAATACATAGGAGGAAATATATCTTAAATGTGCTTTAGTGCATTGGGTTTGTAGAGAATGGAACTCCTAATATGATATGATAATATAACAGCAAACATGAACAGATTTGCTTAGCAGGTGTAGTAACAGGTTGTTTATGAGTCATTGCTTGTCTAGTCAGAGTATGAATTTGTTGTCTCACCAAAAGTGCCAGTTGATTGAATCACAGCTTTTGAGTTATAGACGTGAGAAAGATAACACAAAACATTATACTTTCTTAATGCTGACTGACCGAGGCTTGCCTGAACTGCCCTTCTGCCTTTACCTTATCCTCATTAAGCATTTTAGTAGCCCACACAAAGACACCTGGGTTTCCTCTGGGTGGTATGGCTTCTTCAACAATCCAAAGACTCTAAATTGGAAACTCTAAATTGCCCATAGGAATAAATGTTCATCTTTCTGTGTTTGTCTGTATGTTAGCCCTGTAATAGGCTGGCAACCTGGCCATGTTGTTTCTCTGCTTGTTGCTCAGTGCATGTTGGGATAGACTTAGTATCTTCATTGTTTTCCACTTTCTATGAGGGTAAAAAAAGAAAGAACATTCAGCCACAGTGTAGTATACAGCACACTAATCATACTGGCCACCCTTTAAAGGGGTCTACTACTCACAAATTCCTTTCCACAAGTGTCAGTCTGAATAGGGCAACTTTATTATTGTTATTCTCAACATGGCACAAATGAGCCAGAACAGTTTTATCGAAAAAGTTTGTCTACTGTTACCCAACCTCATCTAGCTTGTCAACAACACCTCTAATTAGTCAGCAACTGGAAAACTTTTGGAAGAGCATGGCGCTGTTGCCTAAGAATGCAAATGGCCTTCTGTTATGGCTTAGCACAATTAGATGTGGCATGGATTAATGAGGGACATCAGGATGGCCTTGAATAAAATGAACATGCTACCGGAGTACTAAGCACGCCTTTGTCAGAAGGACTACATACAGTAAAGCATTTCCCAAATATTACAGAAATCTGACGTGTGTTGAAAGTCATTAGTCTAAAGATTCTGAATTAAGAATTGAGAGGAACCTATCAGTCTTATTCATTACATCAGTGTTTCCTTCCTTTCCTTGTTAACACTCTCGCCTTACAGCAAGAAGGTTTGAACCCAGTGGTCGATTTGGGCCTTTCTGTGCAGAGTTTGCATGTTCTCTCTGCGTCTGCATGGTTTCCTTGGGTGCCCCAGTGTCCTCCTACCCTAGAGACATGCACATTACTTATTAGGATATTTCTGCTATTGCCCCTGACCAAGGTGCTGGCCTCAAAACTGGAGTTAGTCCCTAGACACTAAATTGTGGTTGCCCACTGCTCCTAAATAGTTAGGATGGGGTCACATTCAAAGAAAAAAATTCCCCTCAGGGACTTATAAAGTATAAGTCATTTTTAAGAGGATAAAACAAATGAGCTCTTAGTGGAGCATAGATTACTGTTGTGTTATGATCAAAGGTATTATTTCGAAATAGCCTAGACAGCCAGAGGCCGATTTTCCAGCAGGGAGATGTACTGAACGTCCATATCAAAAAGAATTAATCGAAGGCAACACAGTCGCAGTTGTCTGGTTAGATAACTAGAGATCCACTGCGTATTGATTGTTTAAGATGAGGACATTATGTAGCTGTAAGAGCCTACTTGGACACAAGTAACATAGGTGTATTATTTTCGGTGTTGTTTGGTGTTTTGAAATTACAATTGATTAATATAGTAGGACCAATACATGCGTAGGGCTGTTTTGTGCTTCAGTAATTACTCCTCGGAGAACCACAAGAGAAAATGTAAAAAAGTTGCAAGTATAAAATGGAAAAATGGGGTGAATGTGGCTCAGGGTGTAGAGCAGGTCGTCCACTAATCAGAAGGTCAGTGGTTCGATCCCTGGCTCCCCCAGTCCGCATGTCGAAGTGTCCTTCTGAAAGAACCTCAAATTGCTCCCGAAGGGGGTGTGTGTGTGTGTGTGTGTGTGTGTGTGTGTGTGTGTGTGTGTGTGTGTGTGTGTGTGTGTGTGTGTGTGTGTGTGTGTGTGTGTGTGTGTGTGTGTGTGTGTGTGTGTGTGTGTGTGTGTGTGTGAGAATGACTATTAGATTAGATCTCCTGATGAGCAGGTTTGCACCTTGCATGGCAGCCTCTGCCATCAGTGTAGGAATGTGTGTGAGAATGGGTGAATGTTGGCATGTAGTTTAGAAAGAAAGGCGCTATATAAATGCAGTTCATTTACAATGTCTTATAGGAAGCAAAAGTAAGCAAAAGTCATTAAAGTATATTTTCTTCAGCATTATCAGATGGAGCCTAATATATATTTTTTTTGTCTTTGTACTTACTGACCAAATTTTGATACCAATTCTGATGAGAATGAGTTAATCTAAGAAAGTTGCTTACTCATACTGCAGGTAACAGTATTGCTGTTCCTGTTTTACGGACAGTCTGCTTGGAGAGACATGAGTTGTAGCGCCACCCTTCTCATTTTCAATGGTATGTTGTAAAAAAAGTCAGTGCAGAGATGAGCAGGTAGATGCTTTGATTTTAAACTAAGTTCTATAATAGATCTGTTTTTAGCCATGCTATTGGCATAGCTCTAGGGATGGCAGTGAGTCTGTCTGTCAGATCAGTCAGTCCATGACTTTTGGGTCCAAATTTTAGTTTCTCCATTATGTTGGTTTATGACATTTTTCCACCAGCCTCAACTGTACTTTGTGTTTTGTGCTAATTAGCAAATGTTTCTGATTTTTATATGCTTATATGATAAAAAGGCATGCATGTTTGTTGGAAAAATGATAATACATTTTTTTTAAAAATCTTAACATGCTAACCTAAGATGGTGAATATGATACCTGCTTAATGTCAGCATGTTAGCATGCAGACATTAGCTCAAACCACGACTGTGCAGCCTAATAGAGCCGCTAGCGTGGGTGTGGACTCTTAATCATACTGGCTGTTATCTGTAATCCAATGATAGGATAGATCATCATTGCACGCAGGCAATTGGGAAATAACAATTTAGCAGTTTGTTGTGCAGCCAGCATGATTGGCAGCTAATCAGAGGCCTGTTTGATGCACAGCCATTGTTTTGCTTTGATTTAATTGGCTTACGGTTAGAGAAAGTGTGTAGTAGTCAGCATCATAATCTGAAGATAGAAAAAGACCAGCAGAGGCATCATCATCTTGGCCGCTGTGGTGGATGACCCTTGTTTATTTATTGGCAAAGACAAATTTTACTGGCATTTGATACTTGGCAGGTGTTAATTCCAGACTCTGTTAGTATGGGAGGTGGGACATCAGTATGTGATTGACTGCTGGTGGGTGATGTCCAAATGCCCAGCTGCAGCCAACTGTTTTCATGCCAGCAAGCAAGGGTGATGACCATGGTGAACATTGTCCAACATTTCTTTGGTCATAGAAGTTTGGACTTCTGGCAACTCGTTTTTCTACTTGCGATCGGCGTGTTCACAAGATTATCACTCTCAGCTCTGTAACCTTGATGGAGACGCGCTCATGCCACTTTTTATTTTCATTAGTGCTGTTAATCCAATTACTGTGTTGTCTGCTCTAATCTCTAATGGGTCTGCATCGTCTTCCTCCATTCATAGATTACTCCAGAAGTGGATGCACACACTCTGTCATCTTACACAACATAATGAGTACTCAAGTGCTGCTCTGCCTCTCTGCCCTGCCCCTGGCTCTGTCTGGCTGTATCTGAAATGGTGCATTCCCTCCTATTGATCCTCTTCCTGGTGGAGTCACAGGCAGGCTTATCCGGCTCGTCCCAGCTTGTCTGCCTTCTGAATGGACACACAGAGAGTGCTGTGTGCATGTGCCAGGCTTCGGAGCTCTGTGTAGTCCCAGGCAGCTTGTGGCTGAGTGGTCATTGTGGCTCCCTCCCTCTTGCCCTCCTGCCCTCCCTGTCTCTCTTTTTGCCTCTTTGTTGGTACAGTAATTATTAGAAATGCATGAAATTCTGCTCAGTTTGCACAGCATTAGGATATTATATTCTGTAAAACCTTAAAGGCTTTCTTGCTTGTAGCACCAGGGCAGTTGCCTTGTGGGCTTTGCTTTTTCATGGGAATGTGTCGTGACTAGCGCTAACAGGAAAGCCACTGGAGAACCACTGTAATGATTAATCTAGAAGAATGACTGTGTTTTTGTGACAGTCTGTGGTGATTCATTGTGTTCACAGAGATGTTAACATTTCAGTCATTGTTCATGCCACACAGACCCTCTATTCTTGTATGTAGTTGCCACACAGGATTCAAGCCGAAAATAAAAAATCTTTGCACAGACCCCGGAATTCAGCCTCCAAGAATCTTTCCATTTCACTGATTATGCATGTCTTTTTTAGATGTAGTAACAGACTGCTCTGTCTCAGTCCTCAGCACGGGTTGTACAGCTCCACTGGAGCCCTAAGCTGCATGAAGATCAAACTGGGATTTTGGCGTAATTATTATTTCACAGCATCAGATATCTGTGTCTCAGGTGATAAAACATGTTTACCCTGGATTACGATTGGTTTGGTTTGTGTTCACAGAATTGTCAATTGTTTTTTAATACACCACAATTAATCACTTCCTATGATTTTTCCAGAAGCTTTTTCCCCTGTAATTTAAGTGTCCCTGCCAGGACTATGTCTCCATTTTCCTCTGGCCTTGTTTTCAGCCTTCTAAATACTGACTCATTACGGGAGTACACAGCATGGCATGATGGGCCACAGACGCTCAGCTCTCTGCCTCCCTGGGCTTTTGTTGTGTGGTGCACAGCTGAGGCAGATGCTGAAGGGCACTCACACTAAATTGCCTGAATGAGGGCGAATTCTGTTGGCTGCAGAAGTGGAGTGCACCGTTGTTCATTGAGTCACAGCTTATCTTCGACAAAGAGGGGGAGACAAATGTAGCTCAGAAAGGCTTACACCCATTGGAGAGAGTTCATTTTACTCATATCTTTGCTTCAGTTTGACTCATGTTACTTAAAAGATATTATCACACCATGGCAGTGTTTCCCATAAATGAAGGTTCAGTTAGTTTTTTTGATCCAGCACCTGTAGAAGTGTTTTGGATGTGCATGCCCCACACTGTTAGTGTTTCCCATGCATAAAATGTATCGAGTGGCCCACCCAAACAGATTTGCCTAAAGCCAAATATTTTTTTGTGTTTTGCATTAATTATTTGATCTTTTCAGTGGTCTGTGAAAGTATTTGAAAGTGTTTGAAAAGTCGTGCTGGTGCATTCATGTGCAACTGCATAGGCTGGAAAAATAACTTTCCTAATCTGAATTTAGCTTGTGAATGCAGCGCTGTTTTTATAACAGACTCAAGTTATGCATTTTATCCACCATAATTAAATTCTCAGGATGAGAAGAATCTCCCAAGATTAGGTGTCCAATATTCTGGAGGAAAAACTACAAAAACACCAGGGTGTATTCTTAAAATGCAGATAACTGGTATATATGTTATCTGATATCTGGTAATATGTTTTTTTAATTCATGAATGGCACAAATGTCACTTCCATCAAAGTTGGATCTGTTCTGAAAAAAGTGGTGCATGGTACACTGTGTGTGTGTGTGTGTGTGTATGTGTGTGTGTGTATATAAAGGTATCAAAAACAAGTTTTGTCAGATTTTCCAGTAGGCCTCTTTATGCTGCAGTGATCAACATGCAGGGCTTTACAGATTTCATCTTTCAAGTCTTAAAAAATGCTGCCAGAAAAGCTTTTTTATTGATCACAGGTGAATTAATATATTGTTATGTATGTAATATTTATATATTTGATCACAAAAAATAGTAATGTTTTCAAAGATGTGTTTTTGATATTCATGAATTAGAAATTTGGAATAAAATGATCTTTTTGTCTTATGACAATATGATGACGATATTGTGGCATAAAGTATGACATATTTTATGATGCTTCAATATCACAGCCAAACACCTTTCAAACGGCCATGCTTAAACAACAGATTGGAGGCTGAATCATCTCTACTGTGGCAGCTCAGCTTCTGCAGCCTCGGCCTCTTATTCTAATGTGTGCTGCCCTATTATATAACCCATAAATATGACCATTACGTCAGTATTTCAAGTGATATTTTACACCCTCGTTTTCTAACATGTAACATTCTGCTGCCACAAAACAAATCCTTTCATCTTCAGACTGTGATTGCAGAATATCTTAATTTTCAGATGTAATTAATCATTTGTAACTAATAAAAAGGATTTAAGTATGAATTACATTTTAAGCCTCATTGAGTGTTGTAGAAATCACAGAAAGAAGATTTGGGATTAAGATTTAGGTGTTACAAGGGTAATTTTTACAGAAAGCCTTGAAATCGATATGATTTGAAACCAGGCAGTTTCTCTCTACTAGTAGTTCCCTTTGGGTGGCACATAACCATTTCTTTAAAACCTAATGCACAGGGATTAAGTGTGATCTGCTCACCATCTGTAATGCAGTTTTATCGTGGTTAAAAAGTAATTCACAAATGAAATGCCCCAAGTGTCTAACGCCTGGCAGATATTGATGCCTCAGCCTGGGGCTATAATAAGGGAGGCACCAGCTGAGCCTCAAATGAATTGTTAAAATTTGCTCTTTAAACATCATGGGGTTTCACAGAGTAATACTGAACACAGGGTTGAATTTATAGTTTGGGACATTTATTTACAGTATGTGGGCAGCTGGTGCAGATGTTGAGACATCATACTGTACCATCAACTAAATCAACATCCACTAAATCTTCAAAGTCATGGTGATGTGCAGTGTTTTGACAGCCTCTTCAATGTAAATAGGCACTGCTCGCAAGGTTGCACTGCTGCATCCAATCAGACAGCGATATAAGAGAGAGAGGGGTGGGGGTGGGGGGAGAGAAAGAAAGGGCAGTGATTTCAAAATATGGGAGAGGGGAGCTGGGAAACACGTTTCCATAGCAACCGGTAGAAGAGAGTATAACTGTGGTTGAGAGGCATGAGCAGCAAGCAAATACTCACTTGTTCCTTAAAATTAGCAAGTCCTGAATACAACCACTTTGGATATGCATTGCCACTAGAAGATTGCAATTTCAATGCTGCGTTTGTTCTGAATTTAAAGCTTTGTTGTTAATTTCTAGTAATTAACATTAGTGTTCATGGAGAATCAAAAGGTGTACCAAAACACCTGGATATAGGCTATATGGCTTTGTCTGCTGCAGAATGCACTAGACTCTTTTTAAAGAACAAAGTTTTAAGCTACATTGTAATATTCTTCTTTTTTTTTTTCAGAATATCCCACCAGTTGTAACTATTTTACTGTCTTATCAAATATTTTAAGAGTTTAACTTGGTTTCAACAGTGTAAGCTTTCCTCAGGGATAAACATGTTTGCTTATTTCAGAATTTTATGTGTGTGATAATGACTCAACACCATGCATTGGCTAGTGGGTGTGGGACAAATAAACAGCATCCTGATACTGTATGTTCTAACACTGGCACTAGTATTACAGAAGAAAAGGTACCTTCCTCCTCCCTTTCCTGCAGACGTTTGAAGTCTGAAATGTTGCTTTCCGGCAGTTGAGCCACTACCAGTTAAAGACTGTTTCATATTGAAATAGTGGCATATGTGTTCATGTTGCTGTGTGTGTGTTTAAAGGCTCAGTCTTCATTCATTTTGGCACACACTTTTTCATCTCAGCTGTCTGTAAAACTGTGTTTGAGTCCTGCTATGTAAAAATTTGCTTTTTAAATGTTACATTTTTCTCTTTGGTAACACAGGTAGTTAACTTTGTTGTGAATGATGTATCACATATCACAGAAACCCCCACTTTTTTGACATAATGCTGTTACCTTGGGCAAAAATATTGTGTTAGTAATGTATCATGAGTTACCCAGTGATTGCCAGGCCTACTGGCTAGTGTCCCTATCTTGAAGGATAGATCAGATTCTTCTGTTTATTTTAGATTACAGATAGTTAAGCTTAGTTCATAACTGTGACTGTCAATTTGGCAGATTTATAGTTTAAGTGGTTTTGTGTCTGTGTGTCTGTGTGTCTGCGTCTGTGTGTTTTACGCTGGCAGAATAGATAATGAGCATAATCCCACACAGCAAGTGAAGCGAGTCACGGCTTGGGTCGAGGCTTACTACAACATCGAACAGCAGAGCACCCGAGGTGTTGTTCTAAGATAACTACAGAGGCTAGAGGAAAGAGGCCAGGCTCTGCATAAATTCTTATCTATATGGTGTCCTTGCGTTTCATATCTTATCAGTTACTTTCAACATAACTGTGTAAACGTCCGTATATTCCTGTGGGGAACTTAAATTTAAGATACAACCCAAGCTAGAAAGGATGGGTTTAGGGCTACATAAGGCTGTTTAAGTACCACCAACTGCAATTACTGGTTACTGTCGCTCAAGGACATCAATGTACATCATTTTCATTCATGAAATAACCCCCTTCCATCACAGTCACTACGACAAGACACGTGCAAGCACATGTGCATATACTGGTATTATGTAGTACAATGCATCATGGCCGTGCTGAAGAAATTGTGAACATGCCCCTTAAATAGAAACACAAGACTTCAGTATAGTGTAAATTAGGAACAATGGCATTTCTGGTCTTAAACTACAGTTCCAGTCAAATAAATATTGCAAAATATTATGCAAAATATTTGCTACATTAGAAATAGCAGAAAATAAGCATTGTAACTGATAAAATGCTATGAATAATAATGTAGTATTTTAACTTTGTGCTGCTATAAATTTAATGAGATTGCTCTAAGTCTACAAACACGAAGACTTTGTTGATGACCTACAGATGCATGAATTATTGACACTGCAAGCTGTCAGCTATAGTCATTTTCACCCTGCATCCAAGTATGACATGTTATATCACAAATGAACCGCTAAAGTCAGAGCCACAGATTCCCTTACTGCATTCAAATTTGCCTTGTGCTTTTCGGTTTGGGAAAAATAGACCAACAACTAGAGTTATTGCTGGTGTTTTCTCAGTATTTCTCTTGGTATTGTGGTAACATTTAGGCAGACCATGATTCTCTGCTCATATGTCATCTGTCAAGTCTTTTTCAGTCTGAACACATGGTGTGATTGTAAATAAGACTTAAATTGCTGCTCAGATTTTGGGACAGACCGGCATTCTTCATCCATTTGTTGGCAGTAGATCGAGAGGTTCCAAACATATTCTGCATCCATAGTTGGCAATGCTTCAAAGGCAGAGATTATAAAATCTAATTATCCTCCTTGGTTTTAGTCAGTATGTCTTTGTTTCTTGACTTATTCCTTCTGAGTCTTTAGAGTAAAATAATTGGTGTGAAATGGAATCTAAAGCTACTCGGAGCCATAACTCGTCTTTGGATGTTTGTGGTCAGTCTCCAGTCTCCATTTGGTTTTTTCTCCCTGTGACTGAAATTCTTTTAAGACGCCTTTGCATGTTAACCTCACATTCCTGGTTTAATTTACAGTAGTTGGTGTTTGTTTCTCCTTGTTGTGTTGGTTCATTTTAATGGGGAGTGGGCTGTATTTTTTCATTTTGGCTCAGTGGTTTTAAATCATTGGAGGAAGAGCCCAAGTCTGCAGAGGCATTTTAATATGGAATGTCAAGTTTAACTGCGGGGAGATTGCATGTTTTCTCAGAACTAGGTCACTCTTATCTACTTGAATTGTTTATTTCTCTGTAGGTCTCTCAACCAGTCTAGTGTCGAGAGCCTTAACAACTAGGAAACTTACCACAGGTTTGGGCATGTTACCCCTGTTTGTATGCAAGTTTTACAAGCCTATGGTCAGGTTTGCCAATTAGTGGTACATCGCACCTTATGATGCTCTCGGGGCCATCTTCCTTCCTCCTAATTTAAGTCCTTGTTCTAGTTTTTATACTTATTGCAACAGTCATACTTTGAATCATCTTTGATGGAATACTGTTCCACCTCCAGGCGTATGATGTGCTTACAGGAGATTTTTGAGTTCCTGTCACAAAAATAACAGCAGTTTAATGACTGTTGAATGAAGTTTTCAGTATAACAAAAAAGAAGAAACTTGAGAATGTAGCATTAAATATTGAGTTTTTATGCAGCAATAAAGTGGTTTTGGAATTTGAAAACAATTACGTAGTTCCTTTTTTTACATTTTTTTTGTTTGGTGTTGTTACAGTGCACATAACACAAAAGTAATTGAATGCACTCATACAAAGAACATAGACAAAAAAATCTTTATTTCTAGAAAATCTTTCTTATTAAATTTTTACAAAGAAAGAAAATCGGAATCTGCAAAAACCGGAATTGGCAGCTCAGACTTTTAAAAAATTGGATATCAGAATCAGCCAAGAAAATTGGTGCATCTGTACTTCTGACTATGACGAGCAGAAATTCTTCACATTCAAACATCACACATCTCTGCTTGTCACATTAGCCACAACTAGCATAATACACTTGAGCCTCCAACCCAAATGTCGGTGGTTGAGTTGCATTGTGGGTAATGTAGGCATCTGGTTTTGAAGGAAGAATGCATGGAACAAAAAGAACAATATCTTTGGTTCTGGACAAAGCTGTCCATTGTGACTGCGACAGTGTTATAGTGCAATACTAAATCAGTGGATTATACTCTTTAATATACCATCCTCTTATTCTCTGCATGCTCCTTTAACTTTTCTGTGATGTAGAGATCTCCAAGCAGTTTCAGGCCTACTTGATTTTAAAATGGATTGGTCACTAGGGATTCACATTCAGATTAAATTTCTAGGACACGCAGTTGCTTCTTGTAATTTGGCCACCCCCTGCTTTGCAAGAGTTTCTGCCCTTAAACTAGATTTGAGCTACAGTAGCTTGTTAGCCTCTTTAATATATGAAAAGTGAGCTGTTGGTTGGAGAGCAATTACGCTGTCTTGTTCATAACTATCTGCGACGAGAAGCCACGGCTTCGATCTCAGAGAAGCAATTGGTGTTTGGGGCACAGAATAATTAAATTTGGAAAGCTCTCAGACCGGGCAGGTGTGTTGTTCTTGTATTCTACAGAATAAGGAGAAAAAGAATTTAATGGGAGAAAGAGAAGGGGATGGGGGATCATGTGATGGAAATTCCCTGAGGAACACATCATCCTTCTGAATGTCAGTTTGCTTGGAGGATATGAGAACAGTTTTGCATTATTGGTTTTCGTATAGGAAAAGCAGTGTTTTGAAGTGCACTGACAGATTTTACAATCTGGCTCTGTGTTTTCTGACTTCATGACATTAATGCAATGCACACGATGATCTGGATAAATGAAAGTTTGTGATGTCTTAACACTGAAATGTCGGTACCTTCCATGATAGAGTAGAAGAGTTTTTTTCTAATGTTAGCACTTTATCAATTTACCTATTCCTCCATTATGTAGCCAATTATGCAGTGACTATAGACTATAATTTAGCCTAATACAACAGCCCTGCAATACACCCTACCTTCAGGAAGGTCGTAACGTTGTTGATTCTATTCATAACTGCTGTTGATTGTGTTATATTATACTGAGAGGTGTTATATTTAGTCCACCTGCATGGATATTTCGGGGTGGAAACAAAAACCAGACACAACCTTCATGAAGGTAGGATTTATTGCAGGACTGCTGTGTTAGACTGCTTTAGTTTTATATAAATATCTACCTAAAAAAACAGGCAACTACGTGTATAATATCATGAATAACTGAATTTTACATTTAATTTGCTCTTCAAACACAACACTACACTAAGCATTTAGAATATTTTGGCACAATTCTGTGGCCTCAGCTTTTTTTTTGTCATATTACAGAGGCTACAGTAAATCCTGAACTAAACAGGCTTCATTTTTGACTGTACCATCTGGGGCTCCTCCCAGCAAAAATGTCAAAGGGAATAAACGTCTGAAGAAAATTTGTTTTTGCTTTCACACGCCCAGACCAAGTAAATGCACACAGATGCCAGCTACAGTTTTTCAGTCAATATGTAAAATTATCAACCACCCCACCCCTCTCCCTTGTCCTTTACTGCTACCACACCTACCTGGCCCCTTTTAACCTGGAACAATATGAAGAACTGATACTGGACTAGTCGTTGGACTTATTTCATAGGGCTAATTTCATTGGACTTTCATTACATGAGTGTTGAACCTATCGTATTCCTATTGTTGAATTGTAATCTCATGGTTGTGTTTGTCTTTGTAGTAAATATTACCACTTTCAGTTATGATTTCATACAATTTTTGATGTGATTAACAGTTTTTGAGGAGGTTTCTGTCTGCTTACATAGCTTTGGCTGGGTTAGGAACTATCACTAATGTAAAACCCTTTCAGACATTGAATGTGATAATGGACTGTTCAAAAAAACTTGAATAATCACCATCATCATCATGCCTCCTCTGCAAATGAGTTGCCTGTTTGTTTGACTAAATGAATACAAACCATACTTATTTCCTCGGTCCAATTAAAACAAAATCTTTATCCATAAAATTAACATAACATTGTTTTAGTTAGTAGTTCATATGAAAACAAAACGAGTGTTTTTGATGCTTGGTTTTCATGTTCTTTCACTTTGAGCATCTAAACCTGCTGACAAAAATAAAACAAAATTTGTCTCATTTAAGAATAAAACTTTCAAACAACTGAATTATTGTCATGCATCCAATTAAAGATACTGCAGTGTGCTTAGTGTTGACTCGTTTGAGCAAAATCTGACAGCAGAGACAGAGACTGCTTTTCAAACCCTACTTTTGGTTTCTACAGTACACTGCAGCTGTGATGGGATTCATATAATTCTCTAAACGCCGACTTAATTTATGGAAGCTGCAGCAAAAATTATTTGGTGTATTTAAATGTTAATACAACGGTTCCACTGTTCTTTATTGACTAGGGACATTATTATTTTTATCTGAGGATCAGAAAATCAAATTTAAAATCAGTGCAAGGAACCAACAAATTAATTTCCTAGTTAGCAATTTAAAGCCACTTTTTACCACTTTGAGCGGTAGTCACAATAAGTGGCAACTTGTCCCTGTTCCCTCATTGATTAATAGTGGCATTACTAAAAGAGAAGTAAAGATAGAGACTTACTGAACATGTACTAAAGATGGGTAAAATGTGATCTGCAGCTTTCCAAGCTTTTTTGTTGGTTTAGCCTTTCCAATATCAGTAACTACTGTCTTGTGGGTTTCACTGTGATGTCAGTGGATTTTCCTTTGACTTTTTTGGCCACACTCATAGTAGTCTAACTTTTTTATCATCAATTTTATCAGAGTAATGAAACATGCAGTATCTCTTGCATAAGTGGAAGATTGAGTTTTCCCCCTTTCTAACATGTATGACAACCTGAGGTTGAATTATTTTCACTCCAGATTCTCATTCCTAGCTGTTTCTTGCTAGTTATACCTGGCAGTGGTTACTTTGGAACATAAATGTATAGTGTTACAGCCCAGCAATTGTCACGTTCGAGGTAGTGTCACTTTTTGGTTAACAAAAATAAATCACTCATTACTTGCTCACTTCATGTGTTGGTGTTACAGAAATGATTTTGCCTATTCAATCCAACCTGTCTTCACTAGACATCATCATCATCTTTCCCTGCGTCACTTAACAACACTAAGTCCCCACTCTTGCCCTGACCTAGAGTGTGTGTGCACTTTGCCAAAGATGGTGGTACATACACATTCACACATTCTTGCTCATGCATAATATAGAGCTGGATTTTGGGCCCATTTAGTCACACTTCTTAGTCAACCACAGGAACCCTTGACCGCCCCCTTGAGAGATTCTACATGAATCAAGTGAAGCTTTGTTCTAATTAAGCACAGAAGTGTTTCAGACCATATTTCTGTCTGTTTCAAGTAACAGAAATTTGTCTTTTTCATCAAGCCTTTGATGAAGCGCAGGCTTTCACTGACGTACACACTGTATTTATCTTGCTAGACAGACAGCATGATGTCTGAGAAATTTTGAAGCATCTTAAATTTAATTTCTCTCAAGGTACATTGGCAGCACAGCATTGGTTCTTACCAACTGCTGAATGTTAACTGAATAATTGAAGTGCTGGTTTGATGTTATTTCTCTTGGAAGTTTGAAAGACAGCAGGCAAAAGAGGACAATGAAAAGTCCATCTAATAATAATAGCGCTGCTTAAGCCAAAACTGGCATGGACAATTTCTTGATAAGCATGTGCAGAGCTTCCCACAGAGTTCCTGTGCTGCCTGTTCAGAGGCAGTGAAAATATATATTTATATGCTAACATGTGTGGTCGCCACCTGCAGGCAAAGTCATAGCCACTGCAATTTTGACACCTTGCCCACCCGCAAACATGAGCTGTAGGTCTTTTTTATTAGGCTACTTGCTCAAACTGTTAACTAAAATTAGATAATTGATCACACCAAACTACAGTCAACTTACAAATGTTGGGTTTGAACAGTTTAATTTCAGCTTCTAAACCTGTATGCTTTGATTTTATGCTTTTTGAGGTACTTGACCATCAGACATTTAACATTTAATTGCTAAAATAATGGTATATATTTCAGCATTCTTCAACAGTGCTTCATTGCCAAGTTTCTTATTTTGTATATTTTCTGTTCTAGTTTCACTGGAAGTGCAGATCACACCCAGCTACGGTGAAATTAGTCTTGGGGAGTCCAAATTCTTCATGTGTGAAGGTAAGTTCATGTGGAATACCACACTTTTTACATTTAAGACCATCAAATTGAAAATTTCACCACCATTTTCGCAAAACATGGATTGTAATTGATTGCCACCCCAGCGTCAGTATGGACACTGGAAGAAGTCAGTCTGTTTTTCTGAGTTCACATGTCTCACAAATCCTGTTTGGTTAAGTTCTGGTTCAGGTGTGATCTCTGTGTGTGTGCGTGAGAGAGAGAGACACTGAAAGAGACGCACAAGAGAGAGTGGGCGAGTATAAAAACAAAAGTTAATATAAACCTGTATTACAATTTAAAAATACAGACAGACGCTCAGCAACACTTAGACAGTGGCCTCACAAAGATTTTATGTATTGGTGAATGCTGAAAGGCGGTTATGAAGGACTTGCTTAATGATGACCTACTTTAATTAGAAATCAGTGTATTATCATTGGAGGTGTGACAGGGAGTGATGAGGAAAAATGTAGCAGGGATTGTGTCATGTTCAAGATAATTACCGCCAAAATAGTCTATGATATCTGTAAATTATTATTCAGCTTTTTGCCGAATCATATTGCTTCCTCCTCAGTAGCAAATGTTCAGAGGCCTGATAACAGTCCGCGACCCGGGAGTTGGGAACACCTGGAACAAACATCAGCCTTCTGTTCATGCAGGAGCATGTACAACCTGCATTATTGAGTCCGTGGGCACTGGTTGACTTTACCGATAAGTACGTACTTTATAGATAACCGTTTTCTTTTGCTCTTTATTGTGCTCTCAGTTGTAGGAGTTGCCAAGCACATAGACTGGTTTGGACCAAGCGGGGACAGGATTGAACCTAACAGACCAGACATAACAGTAACCCGTAATGATGAGTCATCTTCCACCCTCACGCTGTATAAAGCTGGGACTGAAAATGCAGGGACATACAAGTGTGTCGCTACCTCTGGAGACCAGCAAGGGGAGTCAACCGTCAAAGTGAAAATATTCCGTAAGTATTTTCCTCACCTTATACACTCAAAATTATTGAGTGGTATGAGCAGAGAAGAAAAAATCCTTTTTATTGAACTCATAGTATTTTATTGACTGCTCAAGGGCAACACATTACTCTTTTTCTTTTCGAATGAGGATGGATTTTTCATCAGTTCAATAAACGGTCGGAAGACCATTAGAGGGCCGCTTAATGATCCTGTCTGTTGTGCAGTTCTTGTGAGTAATGGCTTTTATTTTCCATGAATGCCGAGCATCAGCAAACGTCTATCAGAGATGAAATCCTTTGATTTTCCAAACAGAACTTTCCTGTTGTGTCAATGCTTATGTTAGGTCATTATTTCAAGTGGCCAACCATGTCAGTATCACAAAATCAAAGAAAATTAAACTGTTTTTATATGTGGAGCACCTGATGGAGCAAACTCACAAACTCACACAGTCACATTAAGCAAGCTAGTGTCATTGACTACGTTTACATGCTGTTCCACTAATATTCCCGTTTACATGCAGAAGGTTTTCAGGGTTTCCCTCTGCTCCAGTAGGAACGGGAAGCATGAGGGCTCTACAGGCAGTGAAGTAAACCAGCGAGGTAAAAAACATTAGTGAGCTGCTGCCTGATATTTATAAGTGATATTGTTATGAATGATATTATAAATTTATAATTACAGGCACATCCAGTACCTAGGTTGTCCCATGAGTACTGAGTGTTTTTGGTGCATCACACCGAGTCGTCAACGTCAGTCCATGGCTGCATGTCAGGATAATAACCAATCCCCTCCGTGCCTGTCATGGAGAAGGCACGGTCTGTTTTTCCAGCCCACACTGAACAGCTCTCCACTCTCCTCTCATTCCTCTCCTCTGTCTGCCTTTCAGTATATGTCATTTTGCCTTGCAAACTGTTGGCTAGTTGGTTTGTTTACAACGCACAGAGCTGAAACAGGCAAGAGGCCATGTGTTGCAAACTGTGATAAAATCCCCAATTGAGACACATATTCCAAATGCGCTGTATACATGTCCAAAGAATGCTCCTAAAACCCAAACAATATCAGCATATCCCACATGTCTTAATCGGTATCAAATTCGGAATATTGTCATATTCGAAATAATAGTGGAATATTAGTGTGCATGTAAATGTTTTCAGTGTCAGACCAATTTAATCTTTTTATAGCTATTGTTTTCTTTGTGTGTGAGGTTTTATGTTAATAACTTTTACCCCTGGTTTCAAGAATGAAACATGCAGTCCATTAAATGAAGCTGGGCAAAATGAAAAGAAAAGAAAAGCCTCTTCACTGTGGTTCAGGGAAGTTGAATGGTGTAGGTCATACAATTAGTGTTATTTGACAAAGGATTCCAAATGAGAAATCAAGAATAAGTGTAGTGTAGCCGTTCTTCCAGTTTGATCATGTTTGCTGAAATCTCTTACAAATCATGCAAGAGCAATTTAGAAGATGTCTTGTGGCATCTGGAGGTACATTTTATAACAAATATACTAATATACAAATATAATACTGAATGCGAAACATTTCTATCCAATGATCAAAATAAGAAATAGGACATTTTTGATGACATTTTGTACCACTGAGTAAAATATGTATTTCACATGTTATATTCCAGAAAAAATCACCTTCACGAATGCACCTTCACCCCAAGAGTTTACTGAAGGAGACAATGCCAACATTGTCTGTGACGTCGTCAGTTCACCTCCACCCACAGTCCTCTGGAAATACAAAGGAGCAAGAATACAGATGGAAAAAGATGGTAAGATTCTCTGGAGACAGCATGTTGATTATATTTTTATTTCACTCACTTGTGAGTGATCTGTTTTTCTTATTTTAACATTTTTACTAGGCCTGATTGTTTTTCTCATCTCTAACTCTGACTAATGAATAAGAATAATTTTAAATATCCATTGTTTAATTTCATAATGGTTTGCACAATGTTTTGCATTAAATGTCTATAAAAATATATCATATTCAAAAGATTCTCAAAATCCTGTTATGAATCAATACTTTGTGTTCCCTGTACATCTTTTGAAAGCAAAAAATGCAGCCTTGAGTTTGTAAATCAATTTAGTGTCTGTAGCACAAAGTTGGGTTTACAGTTTGGTTTGTAACAAAGTAATTCGCATGATAAAGAATAACAAAAACAACCTAAACATAAAGCATATTTTAAATGAAAAGTCCAAACTAAAAGTTGGAAATCCAAACTGGAAATGATAGTAATTTTATGCAACTGTAATAGACATGAATTACAAACTGCATAGTCCAAATACATCCACAGGCACCTAATGACAAGCTACAATGGATATGCAGATTTACCAGTGTTTTTTGCCTTGAAACTTCCATGCCCTGCTTTCATTGTCATTCCTCTCGTGGGTTTATTCTGTGCTTTGAAAAGGAAAAATTAATTTGATTTTGAATTCGAAAATATATTTGATGCTCTGTTATTCACCCTTGACACTGAGCAATATCATAATGTGTATGGTATTGTCACAAGAAAATAATAACACAAGCTCATGTGGGCTGTAATAGTATTTTGAATTACCAGGATTAAATTTATTCGGTTCACATTTCATCTCAAACTGAGGGAGTACTTGTGGGCTTTGGCCATATTTCTCTCTCTCTGGCACAGGTGGAGGATCGGGCATGTTCACAGATATGAATTTGACAGAGTGGAAATAACATAATCTGTGTCCAAAAAAAGACTTGTATCTTCTGTTCTTTTTTTTTCATTTTTATTCAACAGTACAACCCAGACTGAGAAAAATATTGCATATTCCCAACACAAGTTGAGTGCAATGAAAAATACATAAATTCAACATGAAGATTGTAATAATAATACAAAGATGTCAGTGATGAAATCAGAGTTTCTTGTTGACAGCTAATTCAGACACCAGTTTTCTTCTCTATATTTATGGCATCACCATGTAACCCTCTTGGTAGAAAAACAGCAGCTAAATCCAACTCAACTTTGTCTGTTTGATGTTGTATGTTTTTATGACCCAGTATGTTTTTAATGACTTGTTGAAATGAAGGGGAGGATTTTGTATAAGCCCTCTGGGTTTCTTTCCTCTCCTGCACAATTAATATAACTTTTTTACTGTGTAATATTTTTTTCCGTAACTAAACTATAACCAACTCAACTTTTCTATAGCACCTTTCATACAAACATGCCGCCCAAAGTGCTTCACATAGCAAGATTAAAACAACACAGACAAAAAAAACAACAACAAAAACAAATAGACAATGAATATAATTTTGCAGGACTAAAAATTACAACAATAAAACAAAATGTTAAAAATAAATAAATAAAAGTCAATAAAATAAACACCTGGGATAAAAATAATATAAAACCAATGATTAAAAGCTATAACTGGCTATATCTGCAAATTAAAAGCCAGATTGAAAAGATAGGTCTTTAATTTCCTTTTTAAAAGTACCGTGAGCTCGCCATTTTATTATCCAGAGGCAGTGTGTTCTACAGTTTAGGGGCATAAAAACAGACGACAGCCTCACCGGTACTTTTATGGGACACATAAGGAACATTTAAAAGAAAAGTGGTGGAGGACCTTAGTGATCAGGCTGGAACATAAAATGAAAGAAAATCTCTGATGTAGGGAGGAACAAGGTCATTTAAAGCTTTATAAACAAGTAAAAGAACTTAAAGATCAATTCCAAAAGATACAGATAGCCAGTGCAGTGTCTTAAACTGTGGTAATGTGATACATTTTCTGTTTTAGTTAAGATTCTGGCTGCAGCATTCTGAACTAGCTGTAGTTTTCTTATAGACTTTTTAGGTAATCCAGTAACAAGGGAATTACAATAGTCTAAACAGCTAGTAATAAAAGCATGAATGAGCATTTCAGCATCTTTCTGAGTTAAACAAGGTTTGGCGATATTTCTAAAATGAAAAAAGGATGTTTTAATGACCTTGTTAAAATAAGAATTAAAATTTAAATCAGAATCTAAAATCACTCCCAAGTTTGTGATGTGTGTTTTAATCTGTTTGCTAATAACACCAAGCATTGAGTGCAGTTTTTCTCTTGCTTTGGGTCCTATTAAAAGAATATCAGTTTTTCTCCTTATTTAGTTTTAAAAGGTTCTTACCCATCCATACATTAACATCAGTGAGACAGGAAATGAGAGCATGCAGTGCATCGGGGTCATTTGGTGAGACAGAAATGTACAATTGTGTATCATCAGCATAAAAATGGTAATTGACATGGTGATGGTTAATAATGTTTCCAAGTGGGAGTGTATATATAATGAAAACAAAATTGGACAGAGAATGCTTCCTTGAGGAATACCATATTCAATACCATATGTGTCCGATACATACGCACCCAGGCTGACAAAAAACTGTCTAAGACTTAAATAAGATAAACCAAAGTCAGATAGACCCACCCATTTCTCAAGTCTGTCAATTAAAATTTCATGGACGATTGTATCGAATGCTGCACTGAGCTGCTTCACATCAAGTACTTAAAGTGAGTGACTTGTAACCTATGAGACACCTGATGATAGATTTATCTTCTGCTTCCTTTCAGTTCGGTTTAAGGTGCTGAGCAACAATCACCTTCAAATCCGTGGCATAAAGAAGACAGATGAGGGCTTATACACCTGCGAGGGTCGCCTCATGGCTCGCGGCGAGATTGATCTGCGGGTCATCAAGGTCGTTGTGAACGGTTAGCACCCCTTTCTTCCATTGCACTACTTCCTCTTCCTTTTTGTTCCTGTGTGTATGTTTTTGTGTGGCAGGTGTCCCATGGAGCTTAAATAAGCTGTAGATCCTTAGAGGCGACCAGGCACAGCAACATTGTGGAAACAGTTGCCATGAGCAACCGTGTATCAAAGATGATCCATGCTAATGAAGTCGGTTTCCTGCAACTTCTGAGCCTAGCAAATGAGTGTGCCCAAAAATAAGTGTTCTGAATTTGTTACTGCTTCTGTTTCTGCTTTCCCCATCTATCTATCTACTGTAACTATCTATGCATGTACGGCATCTATCTACCTATTTATTTGCCCATGTATTTATTTTTTTTTATTTATCTATCTCTCTTTGCGTCTCAGTCCTCCCGACCATCAGGGTATGGCAGTCAGAGGTGAATGCCACAGCAGATGTCGGGCAGTCTGCCATGTTGACTTGCGCTGTTGATGGCTATCCTGAACCCATGGTGACCTGGACAAGGTAAAACTCTGCTGGAAGCTGGTGAGACAAATGCGTTCAACATTTGCAGCAGGACACGTCAGATGCCACCATATTGCCCAAGAATTTTAATTTTGTGTCAGTTGATTTGAAGAATTTAATATGTAAACCCCATTGCAAATATTGAGCAATCTCAGTTCTTACTCAAATAAACATACACGTCTGGAACAAAGTCTGTATGAGAAATGCAGTTAAGATGCCTGACTTCCAGTCATATGATGGTAATAATAATAATAATAATAATGATAAAGTGGATGCTGCTGCACATAAGCAACAAAAAACTAAAACACTTGTTTATTAACTCTGTTTGACTTTAATTTTCCAATGACAGTCTGTGCGTTCATAGGTTTGCAGAAGGTTTGTATTACATTAGTGAAATTTGAATAGTTTGCCACCATGCAGCTGAAGGCCACAGACACTCAAGGATATTAGGGATATTCTGCTAACTGGTTTATTCATTGCAATAGGATACTTAATCACAGGGTATCAAAGGTGCATGTAAACACTGAAACCTGAAGACGAGAGTGTCATCAATAGCTACATTGTTCTGTGTATCTGAATACAGCCATTGATAGGCTCCTGCTTTGTTAAACTGTTCCTGTTCATCTCGTTTCCAAGACAGCAGCTACCTTTGTAGACAATTTGAATATGGGGACACGAAGTGCAAACAGCCGAGAAGCTACTGTTGGCCTTGGTTTTTAGCATTTTGTGGCCCTTGAAATCACCTTTTTTATACTTGTGCAGTTCACATCTTTGCACATTAAAGATATGAAAGACAGCACCTGTACTTTGTTGAAAGGTGTATTGAAATAAGGGAAGATAATTATCTCTTTTACATGCCTGGCAATGGTGACAAACAATTAATACTCCACCAGGGCAAAATTAAAATACATGGGTCATTTCTGTGAAAATGGGCTCTTAACACCAAATGTCAAAAAGCTTACGACAGAAAAACATTATCACTGAATATAACACATATGTTCTGAAAAGATTTTCAGCTCTGAAATTTTCCGCCTTCACCTCTACTTTCTCTTCTTTACACTTCTGCGTCATTTCTTGATCCTTCCACTCAATCATTCAGACATTTAGTAATCACAGCATATTTTTAAAAACCGGAGGGTCATAAGGTTCTTTTTGAAGAACAGCATGTAACATGGAGCACTTTACAGATGGATGTAATGTTCAACATTCATGTTGGTCTGTCATTGTTTTTCCACAGGAACCAAGTGGTCCTTGAGGCAGGAGAGAAGTACAGCTTTAATGAAGATGGCTCAGAAATGTCAATAATGGATGTTACCAAGCTGGATGAAGGAGAGTACACCTGCATTGCCAAGAACAAGGCCGGGGAAAGTGATCAGGAACTCAGTCTGAGAGTATTTGGTAAGGAGGAATGTTTTCTATTCTGTACATATACATGAAATAATGTAACAATATGGAATGTTTCAAGTGTGTGGGAATGAGGCATAATGTAGGCGGGGAAAGAACAATAGTATGGTTATGTGTCTGTTTTCTAAGGGATACAAGATGAGGTGTTGTTTCAGTGTGGGTTGTGATTGTTTCATTTGAGGATGGATCTTAAGGATTTGGAGAACCGGCCAAGTGGGATGAGCACAGCTGAACCCTGAAGTCTTTTCATTTTTGTCTTTACCTTGTCATGTAACGACTACTATAATTTCAATCACACTGTCAGTCCAGGTTGACAGATCCTAAAGGAATAGGTCAAATAAACTAAAAAATGAAACAAAGTATTTTTCTATAATGAATATTCCATGTCTAAAGAAGTAACAAGTAAATGTTTGAAAATTATTTAATTTTATTTAATAATTTAAGGCTCATCTGCTTCATCCAAACACGTGTGTGTGATTTGATCAATTTGATTGACTGGGCCCGGGCAACAGAGTTTAAACAACCCCATAAATGTTGTCAGATTTTGATTCAAGTATTGCTAAATTTTGATTGATAAAGGGAGTATGTGACATCTCCTTTTTCTAACTGAGACACATCCCAAAAACAACAAGAGGAGCACAGACAAAAAGAAAAATACCAAAATCTCTCGTGTGAAAAAAAACAAAACTGTTCTTTGGCAGAACATTTTATGTTCATGTTGGACCCCATCGTTCATACTTAGAATCTGATTGAAAAAGTAGTTTGTCAGGACCTTTTTAAATAGGAGTACATTGAAATCAGTAAAGCAAATAGTTTGATAGCTGAACATGTCTAAAGAAAATATGTTCTGTGTAGAGAAGTGTGGAGCTGTAGTGGCATCTCTTCTCTTTATCTCCACCATGACCGAAATACTGAAATTCAAATGCATTTGTTATGCAGACGCTTTTCAGAGCCGTGGTGCACCTGCACCATTGCTCAAAGCAACTCTGCCTACTTCACTTGCTGACACACAACATCAGTATGGTTACTGTTATTGAAACTGTTCATTTCTTTGTGCTGTTTCAAGTTTCACTCACTCACTATACTGTATGCTAGAACGTGATTCCAGTGTTTTTAGTGATAAACGAAGAATCAGAAATGTCTCAGGGCTAACATAGCTGATACAAAAATGATAATTAGCTCTGGTCCCAATCCTTCAGATAAGCTTTTGATATCCCTTGCTGTAAGCACAAACTGTTGCAGCTTCAAATACATTTTATTTAGAAATAACAAAATGTCAAGACAGCTGTTCCTTTGTTCATGTAATAATTATTGGTTGAGATAACAGCATTTTAATATACGTTTGCAATTGCTTTTGTCTACCGAATATTGTAAAATACTCATTATATTGAATAGGCTTACATCTGTATTGCTTGTAGGTGTCGCTTAATCCATGCGTTCATCTTTCATAGAGTGGAATAAAAAGATGAAAGTGCATGCACAGCTGCACGCTTCAGAAGTAGCACTCCAATTTCCTTAGCTCTGCTCATGTCACACTTTTGGCACCCCGCTGTGCTTTCAGGGTAGCTCAGGTGTACTGTAACTTGACAGGTTGCTCAAATGTAAACAAATATGAAGACCGGGTCCTTTGAGATAGGCTAAATAAATTATTACCTGAATTAAGTTTGGATCCACACAAGTTTGCCGCTGCTGGGAATGGGAAAGCTTAAATACAGTTTTGCTGCTATAAAAATCCCCCTCACCTGTCAAGCTGCTGATCCTCTTCCTTCCTTTGAACTCAACCCAAATCCTTAGAGCCGCTCTTTTACTTATTGTACTTGTACCGCCAAACCACCCGGCTGTCTTGTTATGCTAGTGCGGTTGTGACGACTTTGTGTTTGTGTTTTACAGTCAAGCCTAAGATCACATACATTGTAAACCAAAGCACTTCAGAAATGGAGGAGCAGGTAACTCTGACTTGTGAGGCTTCAGGAGATCCAACTCCCACCATCAACTGGAGCTACAGTGGGCGTGTCTTCACTGAAGGAGAGCAGGTAAAATATGTGCAGAAGTGTGGATTACAGTGGTAGCCAAATATCTAACTGGGTATTCAGTTTTGGTCCTTGAGGGCCGGTGGTTTTCCTCACCTGGCATTAAGTAGACTTATATTAACTGTTGCATACTACACACTGATTCTTACCACTAATTTTCAGTCTGTTTGAAGAAAGTAGTAGACACTGCAAAATTACAGTAAAATAATCATTATAGAAAAAATAATTTTGTTGGAAATTTGTTATTGCTCCCTTAAGTTGTGGTTTGATTAACATCAGTGCATCAGTTACACAAAATTTACAAATAAAAAAGTAAATTTCTTGAACACTAATTTTCCTAATAGTATACTCAATAAAACATTAGTACCTGATGTGGAATCAGGACACAGTGACTATTAACCACCTGGGAGGAGCAAAAACCTGCAGGACACCGAGGTCTTAAGGAAAAGAATTGAATACCTTTAACCTAATTTCAAGAGGTATATTGATCATGTGCAGGTGGGGGACTTTTGCAGTTTCATTGCTAAACACTCTCAGCAAGGCTTGTGTACTGCTGATAATTCCCCCTAAATTAGCAGCTCCTTTGAGATGGCCCAGTGGATCTCATGTAATTAGCTCAGCAATACAGTACTCAACCAGTAATGTGGAGTACACTGAGATTTGACTCGAGTTTTCCCAAATGTCAAGAAAATCAACATCAGAAACCCAATTATAACATTCCCAAAATAAGCAAGCAATTTGAGGCAATAATTAAACTGTCTGCTTCTTGTGTTTGCTAGAATAAGCACTTGAATGATCAAGTGTTGATTTAGCATTTTCAATCACCATTACCATTACTCTGCTCATGCTAGTGATTGAAAATATTATATATAAAATATATATTAGTTATAAAGTAATGTTATAATTTATATTTTTTTTATCATTGGATAAACTGCTGCCATCTTTTAAATTTGTTTTGGCACTGCATTGGTTAACTTCATGGGTTTTATCTACCATTACATCCTTGATACTACTGTATGTTTCCTTGGTAATGTCTTCTACAATATTCCATGCGCAAACCATCAAAAACCTGAATACCTGATTGGTATTCTCACACATCTATTGCCCACATGACCTGGTTCTTCAAGGTGTCTTGCTACAGTTGAGGGGTAATGAGGGGGAAAACACTTCAGAGATATACTGTAGTTTATGGAGTAATTCTGGAGCCAGTCCATTACATGCACTACATTTTCTTCCTACAGGCACATCTAAACAGGATCTATCAGGTATGAAATCCGCGCGGCACAGAAATGTGCTGGAGTAGTGTTGCAAAATCTGCCTCCAGATTTGACAAAACCCCCACTAAAATCAAATAATCCCGTTTTTATTGAAAATTTCCCAGCTGTTTCTTGAAAACCCCAAGGAATGATCTCATTAGAGTTCATGAAATTGATTTGACTGTTGCATGCTTTCCCAGTATAGCCCGAAAACTTCACTGATCTTGTGATAGAAAGTGTGTAGAGCTTATCTCATGAGATCAGATGAAAATATGGTTAATGACTTAATAAAAGGGAAACGCCATTTCTGTGTCTCTGTTACCTTATCATTTCAAACTTTCCATCACAGCATGAGGTTGCCTGGATTCAAGCCCAGCTCCGTCTGTCATCTCCATAATACTGTAGATTGTCTAACATTTTAGGCATTATCACAAATGGAGGGTAAAAGTAAGATTCCTTAAAGTTATGCTCCTCTTAAAATCTGTCTTTTGAGGATCAAACACTCACGCCCAGACTTTGCTCAGCTGTATTTTGGAGAAATAATATTTTAATGTTAAATACTGATCATAGAGGTGGCCGGTGAAGATGTGGATTATGCTGCAAGAAGAGCTTTTAGTTTTTATGGGCATTTTTCCAGCTGTGAAAACTGGTCCCTTCTGGAGTCTATTGTAACCTACACACAAATTCATGCAGACTACAGCCACTGTGCTGTGTGGAGAACAGAAGTATGTACTTTGCTTTTTTATAGCCACCTGTCAGGCCTATAGGGGTGAGTATATGATTATCCAAAATAGATTTTGAGTGGAGCATCACTTCAAGTGCAAAACACGCTACCACTATACAGTATGACGCATGTCATGAGATGCCTATTTTTTTTCTTTGTAAGCCCACGCACCCATCATGGTGAGTTGCACTGACACACATGGGCGCAACCACCCAGTAACAGTTTACACCTCCTGTTATTCAGTGAGGATGCCCCGTGAGAGGCTGCATTTTTTTTTACAGAATATACCTCCAAGCTGCTGCACCTCGACTTCCTCTTTTGTCAGTGACAGGTCGTCTTCTTTTGAGGTCTTGGAGGTGTCATAATGGATGAGGAGAGACTCAACAGAGGTGTAGAGGAATACTCAGAGCTCTACATCCTACAGTCTCACCATTATACGTCATAAAAACATTGCCTGGCTAGCTTAACTATAGGTGTGAAAATTGACTCTGAGGAAATGAATAACACACAGAGGCTTTATGTTATTAACAAAAATATACATTACCCACCCATTTTCTGCACTGTCGTCCTGTTGACGTGCAGCACCATGGCATGTCACATGACACGCGCCATGTGACGCACAGCTGTGCCGTGGTGACCGTGTGTTTTGCACTCTAGTCTGCAGTATGCTTTGTGATCTGTGGCCATCTCTTCACAGCTGTTTTTTAAAGAAATGATTAGCAGCCTTACCGAATCACTGTAGTGTTTAGTAAGAGTAGATATAGTTCTGATTCTCAACAAGGGAACTGATTTTTTCATGGTGGGGCTATAATGGATGCACGAGGAAATGGCTGCTAATTGTTTAATTGTCTTGTTGTTTGTTCATCTGATGTCTGTCTGTCATGCTATCTGTAATCATCATAACAGCTGTATTTCATCTAGGATGGGTGTAACAGACGAAACAACATTCATTTGGGGTTGACACAGTAAATTTGAATAAATGCAGCTGTAGCTCCATCACAGGATTTTCGCATTAAAGGACAGGTTTTCATTCCTCCTGTTCATACTGGATCCCTTCATAATGCAAAAATGTATTTAAAAGCTTATCCAAAGCTAATATGAAGTTTCAGTCAATTCAAGTAGATATCTTTCAATGTCACAGTCTTTTTAGTGCTAAGGTCCCTCTTTTCGTTATTATACTTCCACCGCAGCTCAACAGGGAAACACAAAGAGGGAATTTGATGCTAAAAAGTAAATGTGGCAGATATCCACTTGATGTGACTTAATCACACTGCTGAAGCCTCATATAAGCTTCAGATAAACTTTTAAGTACATTTTCGCACAAAATGACTGTGAGAACACGCTGTGGATTTTGGTCCCCATCACTTCATTCATCATTGAAAGAGCTTTTGAAGGGGATCTTTGAACAGCCAGTATAAACAGGAGGAATTATTACAGTGAGGAAAACCTCGTGTTCATATGGGCACCTGATGTTTTAAGACAGGCTTGAAAAATTGTGAACCTATCCTTAAATATATCGATGTCAGATTTTTGTATTGGTCAGAAAACCAGTACAGATTTATACTGTGCCAATTTAGATGTATGATGGTGATGAGTAGACTGAATTAATTAGCTGTTTATTTGAATGTGTTTTCAGTTCTTTGGCTCCCTAGTTGATCAGTTCTTTTCTAAAGAAGGGTGGTTATAGTGTCGTATGTACTGTACAATACAGAATAACACATATTACATTTTATTCTCACACAGTAAACCTGCTGTTTGTTTTCAGATATGAAATTCAGTTGCATACAAGAAGAGGATTATGGGAGCAATGTGAAAAATCCCAGCAGGGTTTAATGGTTAGCTAGTCATTAGTTTCAATTTCACAAAAACTCAATTTCTCTTTTAAGTTATGGGCTACTGCTCCAGAAATAATAACGTCCTCTTCAATATTATAAACTTAAATGCTAAGTTCATCTGCCCTGACTGCACAGGAGACTGTGAACTGTTAAAGGAATACATTCACATTTTAGTCATTTGATCACCTTTACTCTATAGTAAAACATGAAGTATCTGTTACACCACTGCAGCAGTGTATCAGTAAACATTTTGCATTTGAGAAGGACTATAATGTCTTTTCTTGGTTCAATACACAGTCCAAATATAATTAGAAAGATCATCACAGTATTTACTCATTTGTATGTTGTTTTGGCTTATTGCTACTATTAAAACTAGAATAAAATGTAACACTTTTATCATTTTCAATTTCTCAATTACAGTAGAGATATTATTAGACATGTCAAAGTGAAAAGGAAAAGAGTGCCAAGAGTCAAGGTTTTTATTACATTATCTTCAGTTTTCTATGACATTTATGATGCAGCAGATTGAGGAGACCATTTCTGTAGCTCAAGATATTGAGCTGTAATGTTTGAGCAAAAAGACCAAGATTAGAGAATACTTTTAGATACTGTTTTTTTTAATCGTGCAAGAAGCCAAAGCAGCCCATGTTACATCTGATCTTCTGGGCCAGATTAGCCCTTCATCGTTGTATTTGATGCTTAAAGAAATCTTTGTCTGGCTTTGTTTGACTCATTGTACTTTGGTCTTGGGATTTAAAGGTTAACACGAGGAGAAACTAATTCATTTTGAATAGCTTCCTACATGGCAGACAGAGGCATTGTCTGATAACCGTGAGTATAAAGGTGCAGTTTGAGGATTGAGGGAGATTACTGTATCATACAATAGAGGAGCAGTGGTACTGTACATAAAAAAAAAGGCAGGATAAAAGGAATATGTTGAGAAAAAGGTTGCACACTCGTGAGCATATGCCTGCTTAGAGTTATGTTTCAAATTCAAATTGACACCTATCTTGGGAGAGTTTTGTTTTTGTTTATACGACTATTAAAGTTAAGTGTTTATTTATTTATTTAAAAACTTATATCAGCTTTACGTGAGGTATTTGGTTGTTTCAGTTCTTTGAATGCATTTGCTGCAAGTCACTTTAGATAAGTGTGTGTTTAATAACTGAAAATGTAAATGAAGCATTTATCCATGCTTTGTACATTATCTACATAATGAATGTTTTGCTTATTTGAATACATATTAAACATTCAGCTTGATGCAGAGTTTTCAAGCTGTAATTTGGAAATATTTTTAGCTATGTAGAGGGAAGTTGTAGCAAAATGGGACTAATTATAAAACTTAAAAGCACATTTAAGATTGTAGATGATTGGGTGATGGCACTTAACTATTGTGTTCTGTGTTTTTGTAATAAATAGGTTTTAGGACACAAATTTGCTTTTTCAAACCACCAAAGGCCTCGTCTCTTGTACATCCAGATTGCTAATTAGAAATTAAAGACTTGAGAAAAGAAATTCATAATTATTTTATTACTAATGAGATGCTTAAAGAAAGATGTGTAATTAATGTTGTGTAGCAGCAGTTTAGGCAGAGCTTCAGAAACGGCGGCATGCTTTAAGTGTCGCGTGCCAACGCAGACAGCATTGTTTTCTCCAAACACAAAAGGCTACTCATCTACAACAGCACGCCTGCTAGCTCTGTAGTGGGGTGATATAAGGGTTTCTTCACTAAAACGCTAGTCATTTTTCTGTGATGTACTGGCAAGGGTTCCTGAGCTCAGCAGTTAATGACACAGGACGATGACAATATGCATAATCATCGGTTTCAGTCAGGCGTTACCCAGTGAATGAAACCGTTTAGGGTTCTGTACATTTATGTGTTTTAGTGCATTTGTGTTAGTATGTCTCCTCTTTCTCTGCATTACCCTCTTCACGCCGACTTTACAATTCATGTCAGAACAAAGAGGGAGGATAATTTTCTGTGGAAGGGAATAACAATGAGCTGGAGAAGTGATAAGTCCCAAGGGAACCGTCACCATATTGTTCTGTGCATTTGTTGGGAGAAGTGATTGTGTTATGGTGTCTCCCATCTTGCGAGCTCGCATCTGCTGTTGTTCATTGTCCTTTTGTCTTAAACAAACACCTGTCACAGATATGAAAGTGATACTTGTCAGCTCACTTACTGCAGAGGCATCGCTGCAGACAAGTGTGTGGATGAGGTGGTGATGTTCCAGACTATTAGGTTGCCTGTTTTAATTGGGCTTCTCTCAGCGCCATGGTGATACGCAGCCAACTGCTGTTTGTACTGATGTACAGAGCGTAGTGTGTTTTGCTGTGACTGTAGAGGACTTACAATGCTCTTAAGAACATATTGAAATTACACTCACGCTGTAAGCTTTGCATATGATTTGCCTAATGAGTGTTTTACCAACCTCCTGTTACTTTCATCATTTTGAACCTGCTCATTTTTATAGTAAATGGTGAGTCAGGTTTGTCATTGATATCAGGTAGATGAATGCAAACACACCATGTGTTCTTTGTGCTATTTATAAGCCTTCTGCATTTATTATGAGAAGATAATATAGGGGCGACTTTAGATGTGAATTCATTGATGGTTTGATTCACTGTTTTGTCCGACAGTTATTCCAGCAGATTGCTTTCATTTACTTGACATTTTCTTCCTGCTGCACCTAATGAAATAGCTGTTTATCATTTTTGCCTGTTATGCTTCAACACTTTTTCGCTATGTGGGCCATCACATCCCATTGTCATGCTTAACATTTTCTCCTCAGCATCCTGAACTCAATAGAGCATGCTTTCCAAGAGGCTTTTTGTCATGTTGAGTTGGGGCTTTTCAGTGTCATTGTGATTTAAAGTGACATTGCATGTTGTCTGGTACAGTTCAAAGGATTGTTTGTTATCTGGAGGTTTGATTTAAAATCATGATGTAACCTAATTCTGTATTCAGTAGAGTGGGAAATTAACATTGTGATAATGACTTATTATTTCTTATTATTTACGTATTATTTTACCTATTACTTATTATTTCTTATTATTTCAATGTGATTTTATTTTCCTCAATAACTTAAAATAACATGATAAAATGTTAAACTCATGTAAATCCCTTTTAGTGTTTTGCTGTTAAATATGCTATAATACTATTTTCTAAAAATATTCAGTATGTTTGTTGTTTTTAAACTGAAAATGAACTTCTTCATTCAGACATGAGAACTAAGCTGCAGTGCCTTCATATGAGAATTTTGTGACTACATCATTGTATGGAGAGGCAGTAAATAACACTGGATAATAACCCCCTAGTTATCAACATTCAAATAATACAGGTTTGGTGTATTGGTAAATCTGTAGTGTAAACATTCATATAGTAAAGAAAATAATATTTTTCTAAAGATCCACTGACTGTAAGAGATGCCAGCATTTTTTTTTTTTTGCAATGAGACTTACAATTCATGGATTTATGCAAATAACATTTTTGTCTCATTCAGCCTTGGAATACAATTACAGCATAACAATGAATAATCTGAATTTGTAGTAGAGTTTTTGTTAACATTCTGAGCAGCATATCTGACTTGCAAAGTCAGACTTAAAATCCACGCCACCTGTAGGCAAAGATTTATTCCAGGTCTCATGTAGGGTTTAGAAAGAGCTGCAACAAAATTACTTCTTTTAAACACCTCATTGCTTATTGAGAAACCCAGGAAATGTTGTTCAGTGACTTGACTGACCAGGATACTAGCTGTTATTTCCTGATTTAGGAATGCACAAATAAAGACAATAGTCTCAGAGTAAATTTAGTTTCATTGAGTGTGATATTCTCATTATAGCTTTAAGCCTATGGACTGCTGCTCTTCAAAAATGGATTGTGAATCGATAATCGCTGTACTGCTTTTACCCAAACAGCTGACATATCTCTGTTGTGCCAGTGTAATGGAGTCACCTCTTCCTGATAAACCAATAACCAATAATACCACAAAACCAATAAAACCAATAATAAACCAATGATAAATCATTCTTATCTGTAAGCATTTGTGCTACCGTGATGCCAGTAGACATACTTCTCTTTGGCTTAGAAACAGTATTGTTACAGTGTGCAGTACAGACGATGTCACACCAGGGAGATCCTAAAAAATATTTACCTTTAAAATAAAACCTTTGTTGTCACGTAATAACCTCCTCTGTTAGGGAAACCTACAGCATACCCCGTATTGTATCTCCAGACTTTCAGTTCAAGTGCTCTAGATGTACAGAAAATAAACTGGACACCTAATAATTGCATGCAATGTGCAGTATCCCAGCTTTGCCTGGATAAGGATTACTCTCTAAGAATTGCTTTGCCTTTTGTTTGTTGTTCTGTCTCTGTCCTCTACAGGCATCATGGACTCGTCCCGAGCAACACAAGGTATTCTAAATGCATGACTTTTTCCTACACCCATCCATCTTTCATGTCAGGGGAGTCTGTTCAATCCTGGATGGATGCAGATCAAAATTCATGATCAAATCAGGGTCAGGCAGCGTCTAAAACCTGAGAAAATGCAGTAGCCAGACCAGGCCACTGCATGTCTTTCTGTCTGTCTCTGTTTTACCTGTTTTTTGCATAAACTTTACATTCTATAGCTTTCTTAATTTAGTTTTTCATACCTTTAACCTAGCCTGAACATAAATCAATGCAAAGCATTTTCTTGAACAAATCTGATTTTTATTATCAGTTTTGTTGCTATAAATTTCACAGATTTGATGCATGATTCTGTTACATGCAGTTTTTTTTTTGAGAGGTAAAATTCTCTCTGTCCTTCCACCCACATCTCCATATCTCACTTAGTCCTCTGCCAAAATTGTGATTATAACTTCAGCATTTAGTTTTGACATTAGAAAATACAGTTTTAATTCGTTGGACCAAAGATGACTGAATGTGTATGTACGAGAAAAAGTCTTTGTGCAGCAGCCCAGAGCATCAGAGCCAGGGACTATTTCTGAAAGGAAGTGAAAATTGGCAAAAAAGAAAGAACTGCCCACACAAGCTCCAACTTACTTCACTATCGAATATGTGTTTTACATATGTGAGAAAATTTGTGAGAAAAAACACTGTGTAATTTCCAATATTAGTGATGAGTGCGCCATACTAGTCTTGAGGACTGAGCTGATACAGATTTATCTTTTGGCTTTCAGATGAACAGAAATTTGTTTCTCATTAATGATTTACCCATCACTGTTTCAACTGCAAGATCAAATATTTGGGTTGCCGATGTTATTTATACATTTGTACCATTTGACAGAAAAGTGATGAGTATTTTTAGACCATCAGTTCTTTAAATAGCCTTCCAATTTATTTTAAAATTGCAGGAAGCTCTGCATATCACGAAAAATGGTCTTTTCCTTTTCCTCGTCTCTGTAATCGTGTTTTGAGAATGACAGCTCACATCCATTCATTAATGATACCTATGATTACAGAAAGTTAGAATGAAAAACCTCATTATACACTACCCACAACTGGAGGTGAGAACCTTGCTCATCAAGCACATGCTGACAATAATTACTAGGTGTGTGTGAAAACTGGGGATGCACAGTTTGTAAAATTCTGGGCCGATACAGATAACGATGTTTAAAACAACATTTGGCCAGTAGCCAATGCTGATACTGATGCTTGTTGGTTTTTTGTTTATTTAGTTCTTGTTATTTATTCCCCCTTTTGTGCCGGGGAAACAAAGAAATCTTCATTATAAAAAAAATAACTACTGTTTTAAAGTATTTTAGCCCTTCATCACACTGTCTTTGAATGAGCACAAATTCAATCACACAAATTTATGAAACATTTAATATTACCTTCTTTCACATGTTTCAAACGCCTTTTTAGCCTGCTATATAACTACCTACTCAATGTGTTCAAGTATTTACATAACCCAACAAAAATTCTTTTTGTGAAACATAATTTAAATGTTTCTCAAATGCCGTGGTTATCAAGGGCTGAGTCTTGCTCGTGCTGGTTTGTGCTTTCTTGGTGTCTAGTTCATCTCTCCATTTTTTTTAATCAGTTTTCAGGTAAATAGTAGTTACCTGGATGTAACTCCAGTTCTTTGAGTGAGTGCGAAGCCATGTCTGCTCTTCAAATGGCCGATGAGATTTGATGTGTTAAAATTCTTGCTTCTAGTACCTCCTCTTGAAATGTCACTGGAACTGTGGAACTGTCTTATAAACTGCATATCGCCAATCTTTCTCATAGACAGTGAAATACATTTTCTTTCACATTTTTTGGAAAATATACCACACGTGTGCAGGGCACCCGTTGCCCTCTCACGGCCGGCCAGTGGCTTCTTCTCTGAATCTGCAGCTGGGTAGGCTACTAATGTCCGAGTCAGACCGTAAATAACCAACACAACATTTAGCCAGCGCAACATTGATGCAGCACAACAGATACAATACACATCAGACACTGCCATCAATGAATGTCATCTTAATTGCCGATAGGCCGATGGCAGTCAACAAGGCGAATATTGGCTGATACTGATGCTCGGCCGATAAATCCCTAGTGTAAATTGTGATTTACACACAGTTGCACCAGCATTTTTGTGCACCAGTAATGATAAGCTGATGAAGTAGTGCTTTGGGAATGTATTGTTTAGGTTTGCTAAACATGTTTACTGAGAATTTATGGGTTAAATATATAATTTTGAATAAATTATTAATCACTTGATCCTACTGTTACAAACCCAAGCAGTGCATCATACAGTAGTTCCCTAAGCTTCTCAGTTTTTATAGGATAAAGATAATCCCGTGCAAGAGCTACTTTTCCCTAAAACTGGAAAACATACACAGGTTAAAAAACATTTTTGCATTTTTGTTCCATAATAACATCTGAGCAGTATATTTGCAGCACATTTGTGGTTTCAGAGTGTGAGTGGATTGGTTTACATGAATGGATCAGACAATAATCATTTTCACTTTCTGACATAATGATACAGTGTTATGGTCCACCTGCACTCTGAATTGATCAATGTGTCTCTGCAAGATACATTAGAAACCGCACAGTATGAGTATGAGCATGGAGCGTGTTTGTTGCAAATGCGTAGGCAGCTGAGTTCATTTGACAAGCTGCAGAAGTTAAGGTACATTCAGGCAAAGGTACATTTGTATTCCGGTACCAGTTAAGATTTGGTGAGACATGAGTTTAACATGTCCTCAGTGTGTTCTCAATTTTATGCTCCGATGTTCCAGCAGTGTCTTCTCTCCTCTGCTGGCAAAGCTGAAGAAGCTGTTGGAGAACTGTGCTGTCAGTTTGGTTTGATTTATTACAGGAGCTAATGAGGAACAGTCTCCTGTCTTAGTCTTTAATGTTTTCTCCCCACACCTGGTTTTCACAGAGACATGTTAAGTGTTTTTGTACGACTCGCACAGTATTGTGCATTATTCTGAAAATCCATTGTTATGAAACATTAACGAACCGAATGATATTACATTGCATTGCATTGAACAGATAATATTCCTCTGGCAGATAATGATATCCATCATGGGCTTCATATAGGGAGTGAGTAGCTGCAGTCCAAAGTTTTACAATAAAAAGGAAGCAATATTAAATGTGACTGACTAATTTGGGCGTCATGGCTTACATTGTGTGGCATGTTGCACAGATGCAGGAGCCAGAAGCGTTAATCCAGGGGTCGAGAGAGAATGCTTTCTGCACAGGGGTCAGAATAAAAGGGTAGTGTGTTATGTAAGTGTCTCCCTGGTCCTGCTACCCGTTATGCATAATGGATGCCCCAGACATGCTTTGTCTATTGAATTTGAATACAAACTAACAAGGGTTTCTCTTACATGGCTGCCCAGACTGGGCCCTAATTCAATATGTGTAAAAGCATCCGTGCCATTGTTTTGCTTGCAGCTTGGATCAAAGCCATGCAAGCAGCCAAAAGAGGTGCTCAGACATTCAGTTCTGCAGCACCTTTATAAAAGCAACAATTCACAAAAATGGCAAAGCTTACTGTATAAAAGAGTGCTGTATAATAACACTTGCATGTCCCAAATCCATATATTAAACTGCACAATTTAAATTAGTTTGAGACTTACTGAGCTTGAGATAGTGTGTTCAGAGGAAAACTGTCTAGAATACTGTTGAAATTTTCTGTCATTGGCAGCCTAATGAAAGTGTTACGGTATAGTTCACCAAAATCTTCAGTGATGGGAAATTAAGGTTTAGAATCTGTATAATAATTGTTCTGATTTGTAATATCCTGGTGGAGAAATTCTGGCTGTCTGAAACATAACACCCTCCCTGACAGTTTAGTGTCACATGACATAACAACCACAACAACACAGAGCTGTTGACCCTGGAGGTGAAGAAGCTACTTATGGTTGAATGTTGTATCTCTGCATATCAAGTTAATGAAACCAGGTATCTCTAGAGTAGGAAGGTCATTTACACATCTCATTAGCCAGCTGTCTGTTGTTATTTCCCTGGTTTCAAATGCTATGAGACTTGACATGTGCTCTTTATCCCTGAAACTGGGGCGTGTGCTGCATGAGGTTTCATAACCACAACAAACAACTCAAAATGTTATTTGACTAAAAATGACACTAAACTTTGAGCGTCATCAGTGTGAAAGTGCATGTGTGGCATGTAAGGTAATGCTCTGCTGTCTAGCGTCATGCATCAGCATATTTTACGAGTTGCTAAGCCCTCCGTGTGAAAAGCTCTAGATGGTTTCTAGTGCCTTCTGTCATCAATTATTGATAAGTTCCCTTGTACTGTCAACTGTGTCCTTATGTTTCCATGTCTTTACAGAACAGAGTGTGCCTTTTTCATTAATGTCTATTCTGCTCATGAAAGGCAGGCTTTCTTAAGCTTTTTTTTTTTTTCAGGTTATGCATCTTTCTGCAGACTTGTTCTTTGTATATGTAAATGTGCAATATGGCTATGGAAAATAATGAATGTGATTTCCATTTTCCCCTAAACCAAGTCATTTTCTGCTTCTATTTAGAGTCCGGATGGAAATGTCGTGGTGAGGAGTGATGCTCGTGTGTCCTCCCTCACCCTGAAGTATGTCAAGTATACAGACGCTGGCCAGTACCTCTGCTCAGCACGCAGTGCCATTGGAGAGGATGAGCAGCTGGCATACCTGGAGGTCCGCTGTAAGTATTTTTGTCCCTCTCAGTATAAATATATATGCAATATTACAACATCCACCTTCCTCACTGAACCACATAGGCATTTCCTGCTTATATGAAGCTTGTATATTCATTTTTATACACAAGACATGGTTACCAGGTAGTGTTAAAATCACAACATTTAAAATGTTTTGGCAAAAAAGTTTGTGTTCAATGCATTTTTTTCCTTAGATGCCCCTAAGATCCACGGTGCAGTGGCAGTGTATACCTGGGAAGGAAATGCTGTCAATATCAGCTGTGAGGTCAAGGCTCATCCCAGTGAAGTATCTATTGTGTGGCTGAGAGATGGACTGGAGCTACCCAACTCAAATACCACGAATATTAAGATCTTCAGAACTCCGTCAGCCAGCTACATACAGGTACACACACACACACACACACACACACACACACACACACACACACGTGTCAAACCATGATTTACAGACTATAAAATAAAAGTACACATATACACATAGAGTTCCTTCACGTGCACACACACACACACATGCCCCCTGCGTCATCAAGATTTCATGAGCATAGACTTGATGTGAAGGGTTTTCTTTCAGCACCATTGTGGGAAAAAAAATCTGATTAATAATTCAGCAGCAGGAAAGCTCACAGCAACAAATAAAAATAGGCTACTCTAATGGACAAACAAAAAGGTCACTTTCAGAGTGTTTGACACACACGTTTTTCATCTGTTTTGGTACACTGCCCTTCATATATTTGCTGCTTTATTTTTATTTTTTCTCTCCTCTAGATAACCCCTGAGTCTGAAAATGACTTTGGGAGCTATAACTGCACTGCTTCAAATGAGATGGGCACAGAGTCCAAGGAGTTCCTCCTCATTCAGGCCGGTCAGTCATGATGCAGTGATTCACAGTGCTGTCTTGTTCTGCGTCTACAGTGTGTGTGTCTGATTTTTCAGCAAGATTAAAATAAATGGAATGATTATTGATGATAGGAAGATGTCTTTTGTAGGGTGCACATTGTCTTCAAACACAGCTTATTAGTGATAAATGAATAATAAATAGTGAGGGTATATTTCATTGAAGCACACAAATTCGATTATAAGTAATGCAAGAGGCTTTTCCTGGCTCCAGGCTTCAGAAGCAGATTTTTCACCCATATTCAAAACACACATTAGACCAAAACATCTACCACAATATGAGATTACACAGGGCAGTGTTTGTTTAGATGGATGTTAAATTTAGATGAACTGTTCCTTCCCTCTGGTTGTTTAGAAAGTACAACAGCCCTAAACATTTCTCTTAGTACAGTTGAAAAAAAACTGTATACTGTGCTATTTTGCATGAATTTCAGTCTCTGTGTGTGTGTGTTAGGTAAAGGAGTATTTAGAGCAGTTACAGAATTTTATTGTAACATCTACTCAGCAGCAGCTGATACCAGACTGTATATTCGCCAACACATTAGATAAATAGAACAGAGAGCAGAGAGATAATGCCACTCTTAAACCACACTCTGAAGTAAATGAATGGAGAACACCACATTCTTCACTCAGAGCACAGCATGGGCAACCACAGTAATTACAGTGTGCCTTCAATTTAAAACTGTGCTCACATCAGAGCATATGAATTTGTAACAGCCACCGGGACTCGTATATGGCTGAGCTCAGTAGGTTTAATAGTTTAAATGTAATTTTCTCTAAAAGATGGAGTGCAGTGGTAGGTGAACCAAAACAAGGTTGTTTTGATCATTAAACATGACAAGAGGGGAATGTAAAGGAAAACTTAATCATTATTTAATTGAGTACACCGTACGTTAGATATTTTCTAGATATAAAGGGTGTAAACTTATCTTTTTTTATTTTTTTATTTTTCCTTCAGTACCAGCTGTTCACAATTTTAAGATATTTCCATTATATTGAAACATTAGGTTGTGCTTAGATGACTGCAAGGTGTTTGAGTGCATCTAAAATCAAAAGTTTATTAAAATGAAAATGCTTTTGGAAAAGTCTAAAGCTTCACTGTTCTGTACTGGAGTAGCTTATACTTAAATCATTCAGTCAACCCTACATTCATTTTTAATTTGTGAAATAATGTCAAGAGTATGCAGCACTTTGAGATAGAAAAACAGCATTAGTGTCACAAATCATAGATTTCTTACAAAGATTAAGTTTTTAAATGCATTTTCACACTATTAAGAGCTGTGAGCTCAGTCACTTATTGTAATGGAACAATGGATTCTGACAGTGTCGGCATGCAGCGGTCTTACAGTTTTTGTTGTAATCATACTTAATTTCTTCTCTTTACCAGAGGTGCCATCGTCTCCATCCATCAGTGAGGTGAGACCGTTCTCAACCACAGCACAGATGCAGTTTGAGGAGCCCGAATCCACCGGAGGTGTCCCTGTCCTGAAATACAAAGCTGAGTGGAGGACACATGGCCGGGGCAGCTGGGCGCAGAGAGTCTTTGAGGTCCAAGATGGTATGACAACAAATGAAAACAAAAATGAGGCTGTTGTTTTAGGCAAACTGAAATTTTTGGGCAAGAAGAAAGTTGTATTGATTTGTTTAACTTACTTAGATTCACTTAAATTTGAAATAATAGTGATTAATACACATTTTATGTAACACTTTTGTTATATGGTGTTACACAAGAGATAAGAAATGTAGAAAATAATCCCAATCCTGGAAGTAATCTAGATTACAGCCACATTCAGGTTAACACTGCATGATGATGACAGCTGTGTCTGGTTTTAGACCACCTCTAAATAGATTTATGTGTTGTTTAAATATTGTTGAAATGAAATCAGAGTTGAGCTAATCGGTGTTCACTTGATGAAATTAATTATGCATGTATTGTTGGAACAGGAGACGTGTTTGTTTTACTGCTCATGAAAATTATCAAGGTGTTCTCAACAGGGATTGCACTGCCTCTGATATTGTAACAGGCTCCATCAGCGAGGTGACTATCACAGGCCTGAAGCCAGAGACCAACTACGAAGTGAAGATGTCAGCTATCAACGGCAAGGGTGAAGGTGAAAGCAGCCCCGCTGAGTTTTTCAAGACCGAGCCTGTCCGTAAGTTTCACATGTCGCACAGTTTACTGCACACAGTACAACTTTTATCACACCCTTTTAACCTTTGTCTTCACAGACATACTGTATTACCTGAAGTCCTCTCTTCTATCTTTTGGTGTCAGAAGTGCTTGTCTGTTCCATCACTGATCCATAAAAACTAATCAAAGAGTTGTAGAGCTACTCAGCTGCTGGACAGCAATACTAAAGTCGACGCTGAAACTGTTTGGATGGTGTCACAAAAGCTTCTGGCAGTGTCTTTTCAGTCTAAGTCTGTCCTTTTCCAAGTTTTTTTTTTTTTGTTCAGGAAAAAAACTGACAACAGGAACTAACTCTCTGACCTCCTTGTTCTGTTTATTTAGTTTTTCCATGAATGGACCTTTAAATCTAAGAATTCAGGAAGCATTTTTTGTCATTAAGTACAACTGGTTTAACAGCATGTTGCTATTCTACACATTGAATTAGACTCTCATTTCAGCACACACTGGATCCACTTGAACAATCATTTAAAATCCGCTGTTTTACAGCATTTTATTAGGCTCATTATGTCATAATGTGCTTGCAAACCATGAATTTGAATATGAAACCGGGGTTTCTTCTATGAAGGAGAAGCTTGCAGTGAGTCTTGATTCTATTATTTAGTTTTTATCCCCCTCTGGTGGTTGGTGATGCCTGTTTTGGGAGAAGACGCTGCTACCCCCTGTTGGCCTCACATTAAATGTGCCTGTTGACTCAAAAATGATCCCATTTTTATTGTTGGACATGATTCAGTGTTGTCGTCATGCTTTTCATCTCTGCATATTTTCATTTTTATAATTTTAATCATCCTTTTTTTTTTTCATTTGCTGATCTGTCTGTTGTATCCATCAGGCCACACTTACAAAAGTAAGTGCCTCATCTGTCTTTGCTCATCTCTTTGTTCTGACTGTCTCGATTATTTAGAGGGATTCATAACATCATCATGCACATGATCAAAATTAAAGTCAATAAATCAGTGTCTGTTTTGGTATTACATTTTTTTTATTTATTTAAAAAATCTTACATTGAAGAAATATTGTTTGATGTATGTCTAATTAGAATTTCTGTTTCTGTTTCATGTACGCTTGGCGCTATCTCATCCTAATCTTAAATGTGGCTATTATTAAGTAAAATGTTTTTCCCCTCTTGCTTTTCTGGTGCAGTCTTGGTAGAAATGAGTCTTGCTAAACACAGTAAAGTGTTATTACAGAGATCTAGGCAGTCATTTATACAGACAACAGATACTGATTGCCTGATATATTTTCTTTTATGTCCCTAGAAGGCATTTTTCATTTTTTCTCTGAAGACACAGGTTTGTTCTGTAGTGAGGATAATAGAACATCAGTTTTTACTGCTGTAGCTCTTTCTATCCCCACAGGATAACCCCATCACCTCTGCTGATTAGCTGCGTCTGTAACCTTACAGCTTAGCAAAATGTGTTTTTTTTTGTCTAGAAACTGTGACCTTGTATGGCCTGATCATCATTGCAAACTCCTCTGTGTCTGTCACCTGTAGATTTTATTTCACCCACATCCCATGAGTTGACATCTGAGTTATCCAAATATGAATATTATCTATGTGATTTGCAGCTTGTGAACTTATTCCCTTAAATAACAGTGCGATGAATCAAAGCAGAATTTCTGCATTTCAAAAGCTGCGTATTTCCCCCTTGGCTTCAGCTATTTGGTGTAATTTGGGAAAGTTTAGATTTGGATTAGGCCCATCAGCATTGATTAATCAGTTGCCTTGCAAATTAAAAAGTCTCTAAAGTCTAGAAGATGAAGCTGTTAGATGTCTGCTCTACTTTTCACATAGTAATGTATACAGAAGAAATCCATCTGTGCTCCGTTCCTGTGTTTTAATAGTATAATAAGCTTTTTTGTTATTTGTTTTAGTTTGCTTCCAAGTCTTTTTTTCTCCTCTACTTGTGTGTTTTACTGTCTCTCATATTTTTTCATGTCCTTCTTCCTTTTCCCTTTCAACCACTCACTTGTGTGCAATTCATGTGCCTGTTATTTGTCTTGCATGGTGCTGATGATCCCCTCCACTCTGCAGAAGGTAACTTGATGTTGCAGATATTTGAAAGAAGATTCCTAACTGTAATCGGAGAATCCCACAAATTAACACCCCATTAATTGCTTATATGCAGTCATGTAATACATGTCTACCTCAAACCTATTAATCAGTCATGTATCAGTCATCTGCCTCAGCAGGGTAAATGAGGGAGAGCCAGAGCTGTCTTCATGGTAATATATAACAGTCAGGAGTGTTTAATATCAGCATCACTCGGATAGTATTGATAGCTCGCTACCTGAGGGATGTCACCCCTCTTCCTTATAGGATATGTTACGATAAATCAAGTGTGTAATAAAAAGTTTCCTCTAATCACAAGAGAATCATAATCCATGTCCTCCCACCTACCTGCAAAATACTGCTCCTTCCAGCAGTTTGCTCTGGTTCTCAATCAAGAGCTTTCAGGATTCATGCTGAGAGCGACACCTAACCTTATGCATCGTATCTTCCATATTGTTCATCACGTTTAATCTTAGCCTTAGTGTTCCATGCATTTCAGGCGAGGACCAATTTAATCAGGTTTTTAAAAGGAAGCAATACCACAAGTCAGAATATAAACATTAACCACAAAATGCCATTCCTTCTTGTTGTCTTACAGTTTACCATCTGATTAACTTTTATTACATGTAATTTCTAGTGCAAGTCGTCTGACATACAAAAAAAAATCAACTTTATTGTCCATCAGTTCTGTGTTATTTGTTAAGTGTTTAATATAAAATTGATTATAACATTTCACCCAGTGGTGATCTTTGCAGGCAAACCTATTTGTTATGCTGTAAAGATTTCAGTCCATGAAAAATAAACCTTTCTCCCTTTTATGACACAGGGGGAAAGTCGGTCAGCAGTTTTTATGCCGGTTGAATGTCAGCAACTCACAGACTGAATCAGATAAGCATGTAACTGTGTGTCATTTGGTAATTAATCTGATTTGACCATCCTGAGACAAATGATTCAAGACAGACAAGTGACCTAAAAGGACAACAAAGAGAGTGGCCAGTTTCAAACTGTGGACTTTTACTTTAATTTCTAATCAAGGTTGTTTTTTTCCCCCTTTGTTCTACAATTTTAAAGGTGGACTGACAGAACTGCTTCTGCTTCTCCTGATAAAATAACCCATTAGTTCTCTGCATCTTTTAAATGAGCCTTTAAATAACCTCTGATTGCTCCTGTGTGCCTGTAGGAAATCCCAATCCTCCCAAGCTTCAAGGAACACTTCAACCCAAAGGCAACTCCCTTAAAGTCAGCTGGATCAAGCAGGATGACGGTGGCTCACCCATCTTACATTATCTTGTCCACTATAAACCAGTGAGTATGTGATTAAAGCTGACACGATAGAAAGTGCCAACAGAAAATAAATCAGCAACTTTAGTAATTATGAATAATTTAATTAATTTTTAAGCAAAAATGCCTAAAATAATCTGGTTCTAGCCTCTCAAAACTAAATATTTACTTGTTTTATGACTGTAAACTGAATATCTTTTTGTTTTGATTGTTAGTTGCAGCCCTAATGGTGATTCTAAAAACAAAAGCTCCATAGTTCTGACAAAAACATTACCTAAATGTAGTGTAATTCAGTCATGTTCACATAAATGTATCTGTTTGCCCTTAGATTCATGCGTCAGACTGGAAACCAGAAATCCGGCTGCCCAGTGGCAGCGAGTATGTGTTTCTGAGCGGGTTGGAGTGGGACACAGAGTACAATGTCTACGTGGTGGCTGAGAATCAGAAGGGCAAGTCCCAGCCAGCAACCATGACCTTCAGGACGTCCACACAGCCAGCAGCCATCCCAGGTATCCCTCCCCTCAGGCCACTCACACTGCAACTAAACAACCAGAAAACTGAGGAGCCAAACTCAAAGCTCAGAACCAGAACGTCACGTTCTATTTTTACCTCTCCAGCACTGAAAGGTGACTGACAACTAAATAGATCTACAGAAAAAATAGATTTCCTGGACAGCGATGAGCCAAAAATGATTTTCCGGCTGAATTTTCTCACTTTAAAGTTTTGACAGCCCTTACTAAATGAGCTTGAGTTTACTCTTGCAGAACTAGGACAGGCAGTTTCCACAGAGGATGAAATGATTTCCTGTGACTGTAGTTTTCTTTAGCTTTGTTTACTGTTAAAATAGCAGTTAGACTGTGGAAGCAGCCTTTTCGTTGACCCTTGATAACCACTGATTAACTTGTACCTTGAGGTCTTGACTGCAGCTGAAGGGTTTTTTTTTTTTTTTACAAAGCGTAGAAAAACCTCACAGCTTGTCAGATACCCTTTAGGTGACACTAGACACCGCAGAGAGCTTTGCTGAAACATTGCAGCAGACCATTATGCCTTCCTCTCACTTTTATTTTCTAATTCATTTTCCAATCTAAAGCATTTCCCACTCACCCACCACTGAGTCACCATCGAGTCATGGTGTAGTTTTTCCTTCTGTGCTGTGCTTTTGCTTTGATGTGTTGCTGTTTTTTTTGTTTTTTTTTTTCCTCCCTCGATATGAAAAATCTGTTTCTTGTTTTTGTTTTTTTTTTTTCACTTTTGGTTTTCAGACACATTTTCACTTTCTCTCTTCCTCTGTTTTCCCCACCCTTCTCTTTTTTTCCTCTTTGTTTCCCTTCATTTCCCCCCCACCCCCTTCGTCCTGTATTCTGTCCCTTTCTCTTTATCCCTCTCTCAATGTTCCTGCTCTCTTGCCTGGTCCTGGACATTGGTGTGGTGGACCACGTGAACATTTTCGTCCTGACCTGTGTGCATTTTGGTGTGATCGGGGTTGCACTGTCCCCCCCCCCCCCCCCATCCAGCCACTATGGATGGCTGTTCATCTGTGACATGCACTTTGGTATCACTCATCTTGTCCCTCATCACTGCATTCCTGCTCTCATAGTTTCGCAGGGGGGGGGATTCACACCATGTAGAGGGGGCTCGCCTTTCTCTGGCCTGGCTGTCTCTCTGGACACTTTCACTCCTTAAAAACAGACTTAGTCCATGACAGACGTGTCTCTGTTACGGGTGAGAAAAGGGTGCTGTGTAGCTTCAGAACAGACCAGACAGACGCGCTGAACCAAAGGCAGTGGAAATCCTCCGCCTCCTACAGATTCACTCTGCTCAGCATTAGCACAGCTAGTCATCAGCACTAGACAACAGAGAGGAGCGTCAGTTTACAGTAATGAACTATAGTCGAATTGAAATGAGGATATATTAAAAGAAGAATAGCATTTTACATAGAGTACTGAGTGATTGCTGAGTGCTGGACATGTTTGTTTACATAAACACTGTATTGTTACACTGCTCACAAAATCATGTACACAGAGTTACAACATTAACGTTTACATTGCAAACAGAAACACCTAACTGAAATGTGTTTGTAATCATATCAGTATAATGAAGCTTTTTGGTGATTACTAAGATAAATGTCCAGATATTTGTCATGCATGTAAATGTGTATCCAATGTCTTTCAAAAATATCTAACTATGTTTTATACATTTATAATTGGAGGGTGCTTTACTCAGCTGCATTTGATTCTGTAGCACTGTTGGTATCTAAAGAGTTAAATTTTATCTATAAACAAAGGGAATTTTAGAAAGCTCAACTATAAGCTTCAACTATAATTAAAAATGGATTTTACACAAACTCTGAATATGCATCACAGCATTTTGTGATATTTGAAAAAGCTGCATGTTTTTTTTTTTTCCACAAAATATAATTTCTGGGTAACTAGCAAAATATTGTAAGCTTTGGTTTGCTCTTATTTCTAATATCAAATAAACGGGTTGAATATACTTGAATGTTCTTTTTTTTTAAGGACAACGGTTTGCATATAAATTCCTCAACATGCCTCATATTTGAAATAAATACATATAAATGATTGAGCACAAGTCAGACAAACACATCGCTCTGCGTCTAAATTTTCACTGAAACAACTAGAAGGTGTCATAGCAGGTGAGTAGTTTCTATTTTCTGGAACTATTTGTGGTTACAGTAGCATTTTATTTAGTTGTTTGTGGCTGTTTCTATTAAACTTTGTCTCGCTACAGTTGCTCAGTGCTCCCTCTCTTGTCTTGTGTCTGGCAGATCTGGGCGAAGAGGCAGTGCTCTCCATGGGCATCATGCTCTGGGCAGGGATCCTTGTTGTAGTGTTTGTACTCCTGCTGCTGGCTGTGGATGTCACTTGTTACTTTGTGAACAAATGTGGCCTCATAATGTGCCTCTGTGGCAAGTCAGGCACTGGAACCAAAGGACACAACATAGAGGAGGGCAAGACCATCTTCATGTAAGTATCAGAGACTACATGCAGTATATTTTTTAACAAACTGGCAGCATAGATATTGTTAAAGCTGCTCTAATCAATAGATCTTTATTAAAATTGATCAGATGACTATGAGTAATGTGTAAGGGGTCGATCACAGTGACAAACCTACAGAGACTCAGCAGTTCTCAGCCCTAATTTATAGCATCTTTCAGCTCATTGTTTTGGTTTTTACAGCCCATGACTTTACTGTTTTGGTTCACTGTTCTCATCAGCGTTGTTTACGGCACCAAACAGCAGACAGACAAAGTTAGCGACTAGCTGGTGAGTACAGTGGAGCAGTTAGTAGCTAAAGAGACAGACATTTCCATCAGGAATTGACCAAAACAGAGTTCAAAAGTTGGACTGACATTCGCTAAATAGTCTGAAACATGACTTCAAAGTAATGCTCCGTATCTGCTGGATGTGTAAATAGGCAACAGTTTAACATATCAACTTTATATGGTAATTATGTCATGAGCTCGTTAACTCATTTAATGCAAGTTTAAATATTCCCAATTTTAAAAGAGAATGACAAAATTTGGGTTTTTTGACTTGCAAATAATTTTAGCAACAAACACCAAATGATACTCTTTGCACTGTGATGAGTATTCAGTCTGTGATGTTACATCTGTTCACGCATTGTTTTTTTAGATCCAGATGTTTTTAATTTATCTTTTTGTTATTTACATGTTGCCTAATCCTACCTCATCTACTGTGCTTCTACTTTAATTAGTGACTTCCTACATTTCCCAGAAGGCCTTACAAGGACTCACCTAAAAATATCTACAAATTTTAGCTGCAAGGTTTCTGTTTAAGTGAGGAGAGCAGGAGGGAACTGAGGAAGGGTTTCCTTCCAAGAAAAACAGAATTGTGTGTGACTGCAGTGCATTATGGTCGGCTCTGCCAGTATCTACAGAACAAGGAAAATACACAAATCAATAAAATGGACTCATAAATAAGATGTTTTAGTTTTAAGAGGGCATTTCTCCTTCAGTGGAAATACGAAAGATGCTGGGTTCAAGTGAAGCATTGGAACAAAGTCAGATTGAAATCAATTTGAGTGGGAAGTTGCATCACACACATATTGATTGGTGCTACATTTCACTAAAATACAGCATCTTCACATGAGTGAGCCTTTAATTTTCAGACTGTGATTGGGATGAACTGCTGTCGACTGTTCTGCCTCTATATCACTTTCTCTTCACTTTCAGAAAGAGATAACTCAATCTTGCCATTTTACCAAGATATTTATCTCTCTGTCCTGCAGGAATGATGAGTCCAAAGAGCCAATAGTGGAAGTCAGAACAGAGGATGAGTGCACAGCCAATCATAACGCAGCGGGACCGACAGAGCCCAGTGAAACCACACCTCTCACAGAGCCAGAGTGAGTGAGCGCTGACATACAGCACACGGCCTTTTTTTACTGCTCAAGTCTTTTTAGCTGTTGTACTTTGCACTCCACTTCAAAGAATAATTATCATGTTTTTCAACAGGACAAAATTTGACCCTCAGTTATGCACTAATTTAATTTATTTTGAAAAGTTCAGGTCATTCTTGAGTGGAGTCCACTGAACTGTGTTGCTTTCTGTTTACATTCCCTTTCAGAGGGATTACTGCACTTTGTGTTTACTCTCCAGCCTTTGGAGATTTTCTGTCTCATTATATCAAGGTTGAAGCAATACCAGTTAAAGACACAGAAAGACTTTTGTCCTCTTGAGTGTGGTCAACTCATATAAAGTCATTTGACAACCTCAGCGAGCCATCTCTCATATCAGCAGCCTGGAAAAATTAGATTACATGAGATTGTCACTGGTACTGTTTAACCCTCATAGGTGGTTCTGCGTGGTGCTGTAGTTTTCTGCAGGAAGACTGGTGCTTTTTTAGTACATTAGTTTTCCTAGTCAGTGTACTCCATGTTGGTGTGTGTATGGGATGTATCCTTCACTCACAGCATGACGCCCTATTTTCCTTTTCTTTTTCTCACTAGGCTCAATAGTTGCTGTTTTTTAGTTGCTTTGTCTGTTTGTGTGAATTTCTAAAGCCAACTAATCCCTCTGCATGCTCGTCCGAGCCACCCTTCCTCTGTCACAGTCACCCTGGTGTCTAGTCTGTGTGTCTCTGTTCTCTCCCTGCTCTCTCAGGCTGGCGGCTTACACTGCTGCTCTGGCACTGGACACCCTCTCCTCCGTAGCCACCAACTCTGACACAGCCACTGCAACAATTGACCCCGCTCAGGACAGCCCCTCTAGCGAGACCACTACCCTCACTTGTAGCCTGTCTACCCCGGCCAACGACCCCTCACCCACCCCCATACCGGCCCCAGCCCCGACACCAGAGTCAAACACAGCCCCGCCGACTCCCGTCATCTGCACCTCCGCCGTCGAAGCTAAAATGGCCCCGTTAGTAGAACAAAGAGGAAGTAACTCCCCGGAAGAGCAGGAGAAACTCTCCACTCCTCTTTGCACCCCTGAACAGGCAAAATCTCAAAAATCTGGGACGCCAATACCACCTAAGCGTAGACACTCTCCTAAACTCGCCGCTCTGAAAGCTAAAGGTAGCCCCCCTGTATCGCCACTCGTTGCTCCTTCCTCCTCCGCCTCCCCCACTGTAGCCACCAAGAAACCTGCTCCGAGCCCACCAGGCACCCATGTTTTCACGCAGCCAGACACTGCAGCCTTAGACATCGGGACACCAGCACAAACTGCCTCCACTGTAGCAACCACTGCCACTCCAAAACCAGACCGTGATTCAAATACCACTGCCCCAGATCACAGCGGGTTTAGCCTTACTGCCTTTGATACGAACAAACCTGCTGACCAAACTGTGGACAAAAACATACCCACTGCCAAAGATGCTAAAGCTCCCACTGCAACTAGCTCTCCTTCAGTAATCTCCAGTGTTTTTAAAGACCTGGATGCTGAAGAATCTGCTCCTCTAGTTGCAGATGTCTTCCCTCCTCTACCTGCTACCCTTTTTTCTCCAACTGCCGCTGCTAGCGTTGAGGCGCCGGTCTCGAACGATCTCCTGTCAGACAGATACGACTTCCTAACCACTCACATGGGGCCCAGAAACGCTGATTTAGATTTAGAGCTGACTAACGGGACAGGAAGACCCTCTCTGCCCTCCACATGCCTTATTAGCTTAGACAGCCCGCCCTCTGCCCCCTCTCTGCCCAATGGAGACGGAGCAGACCTCCCCCCCTCAGGCCCAGTTCTGGAGGCATCAGAGACTCTGGCCAAGACTGCTCCTCCTGTCAACGATGAGTACGGCTCCCTCTAGAGGTTTATCTGTGTGTGAGTGTGTGTGTGTAACTTGTATGCCCATTCATTCACCACCGCATCTTGCCATTGACCACACAATATGAAATATTGTAATGGTAAATTGTGGTAATGACACTGGGACAATTAGTTTAACGTTGATCGTGATAGAGGAGTGATATGATGGTTCTGTGTTTATGCTTGTGTGTGACAGCTCTCCATTCTGGGGTCTTTACTTTTACAACATTCATCACGAGAATAGTTGAGCCCCTTTCAGATATTATACAAATGTGACGGCAATTTTACATGTCGGTGTCATGTCTGGATAAAGGGTAAAAGTCACAACGGCAATCTTACTAGGCTGGACCTAGTTACATTTCTGTAAAACAGCCAACATGGCACAGATTTAACGCCGTCTAAATAACGTGAAGGCGACAGCAGCACGACGTTAAATACAGAGAGAGAGACTGAATGCATGTCTTGTTCTGTCTTTGTAAAGAGCACAAGAGCACAAATTTATCATGTGTCATCTCTCATGCACAAAAGAATCAGTTTAATAAACCAGGAAACACTGAAAAGAGCCAATTTATGGCTCTTTATCTATAAAAGTTATTTTTCCCACTCATGTTGTGGGGCAAAAACAACAATAGTCTCCCTCTCTATATTTTTGATTATCACTCATGGTGAAATAATGAATATCCAGAAAAACATTTAGAATTTAACTTATTGTCATTCTGTAATTGGCTACTGTCAGACAAATATAAGCAGCAGAATTCACTTTTTAATGTTGAAATTGAGAAAATGTATTTCTGCATTTAGTCATTAGTTGAGGTTTCAACAGCAAAGTAAGTTTTAAAATCCAACCTCATTCTGTGAGACAACAGAAAACATTTTCCTCCTTGATAAAGCTCAAACCTCAGCGGTGCCACCGCTCCCTCTTGTTCATCTCAGGCCAGATGCATAAACGCAGACGCCATCTCCTGCATATAAACTGGTATTTATAAACACAGAATGTGCACCTCACACATTCTTCAGACCAGGCGTACACATGTTTTTCTAAAGCGATCTGATTGTGATGTGATGAGGTGGAGATGAAATAAAGTGAGAGACAGAATCTTTTAGTAAAACACTGTTTAGATTGATAAGCAGCTGCACTGATTGTGTGATTTATTTATTTTGCATTTACACAGATTTGTAAAATGCCAATCAAAGGCACATTTATAAACGTAAAATTGATTAATTACTTTTGTGATTAATTTATCATTCTTTTAATTTACATACGAGTCAACATTTTATTTTTCTGTTAATATTCTTTTTATTTTATCCTTAGTTGTGTCACACCTTGTAAAGTCAGTTTAGATATGAGAGCTACAAACTAATCATTGATTACATTTCTGAGATGTCACTGCTGCCGATGGTTTACAGATCCATGTGATGAATTAATGACATGGACGTTATAAAGAGCCGCACAGCCTTGCATAATGACAGCTGTTGTGGTTGTTGGAGAACCTCACCGGTGCAACACAATCAGTGAAACAGCACTTCTTCTTTCCCATTTGTTTCATTGACAGGTGTAAACAGCTGGTTCAGGGCATGTTTCATCCATTTATGGCTAATTGTGGGAGTGGAAATTATGCTCTTGCACGTGCGCCCAGTTCCTCAGTGACTCAGATTTATAAAACAGAACCATGTGTACACACAGTTTTATGCATCTGGCCCCAGGTGTCAAACATCACGCACAAGCATTGTGGCTCCTCCTCAAAGGTCCTGTCATGTCTGAATAAAGCCGTAATGAACATTTACATGTCTGAATGACAAAGAGCCATCAGTTTAAGGCAGATAAAACCAGCCATGTTACGTATTCCATGTCTGAAATGGGCTTTATTTTAATGACAAAATGTTTTGTCTCTTACTCAGGCAGTAGTTTATATGCCTGTGAGTGTTGCCTAAATCCTCACCAACTCTGCAGCTCTAGTAAAAAGAACAAGCAGAGGCTAGACGGTGTTTTCCTGCTCTGAAGAGAGGAGAGGAGCTGCAGGCAGGATGTAGAAACTGCTTCGCTGCTCTAACATGAACGTGGATATCACATAGCACCAACCCAGGGCTCATTTACTGTCCAATCATAGTGTCTGTGAAGTTGAACTAAACTGATTAATCTATATTTTCTAAGTAACAGTTTGTTTTAGATTAGGAATGCTAGTCTGATACAGGATGAAATATATGGTACATCATTATCTGTCTGTTGAATTTTATCTGACTGTTGTAAAGGTGGTGAAGAAATATGTAAGAAGATGTCTTCATACATAGTGTCTTCTTACATATTGGGTGAAGATGTCATTGAGAATAAATGGTTAACATTGTGTTCAACTACAGTGATTTTGTGTTTTCTTGCCACTGATGACCAGATTTCTAATTTTGTACTTTTCCCCCCACTTTTCCATTTCAGGAGGATTTTTTCTGATGAGAAAGGCAAACTGGAGGAGGCAGGATTATCAAACGCCCTAATGGAGATCGCTGCAGAACGCAACAGTGTCATACAGACAAATACCAACGAGAGCAAAGCATGATGGGCCGGAGGAAACCTCAGCCCGATCCAAAACATTTTGCAGCAGCAACAGCGACAGAAACACTGCAAGAGTTTTGATTTCCAGTGCCCTTAACTACATATTCAAAACACACACTTGTTGATTGGTTAGAGCGCACTACGACTGTGGTTTCATTCATGAAATGTTTACTACACCCAAGGAGTTTATCTTTAGGTCATAAGAGATTTATTTTATTTTTTTATTGTTTTATTTAACCAGTCACGATGATTAAGAACAATCTCTTAATATAATGATCGCTTGGTGAATATATGAAATTAGACTTTTATTGTGTTTATAGTTTGAATTGCAGTTGCACACAAGCATTGGATTATTATGAGAAATGTAAAAAAAAAAAGAAAAAAAGACTATATATAGAAATTATTTTTCTTATTTTCATGTTCTACTGTTCAAATGTAAAACTGTTTGCATTTTTTTTTAGTTTGGGTTCCTAATTTGTGGGCTTGTCTCATTAAATAGCTTGTTCTGCATGTATGACCTGCAAGTGGTTGTGAAGTTTTGTTTACAAGGTTTATTGTCTGTTACAGGGATGTTTAATCTCTCACAGTTAGGCTGGCAGTGATTAAACATAGGCCCAAGTTCAGTGTTTGTATTATAACCATATTTGTTATGGTTATTAAAATACAGGATTAACCCACAGCCAGCTGCAGGAGGAAAGAGTGACAGAGAATCCCACAACACATGGACAGTGTGCACGATTGGATCAGATTTGGCTTATTTTATGATCAAATTTACTCTGTCACTGCCTTACCACGGTGTTAGTTAAAAATTATTTCAAATGTATTTGGGTAAAAGAAAAAAAAAGGCAACTCATTGAACACAAACATTCACAGAAAGACAAAAAAAAAATGCCAGCAGAACTGCTGATTCTCAGCCAAGGGTTAAAGAGCCGTGAATCAAGCGAATGTCATCTGATCTTGAGCTAAATATACACCACCTGTTTGTTTGGGGGCAACAACTATGATAGCTATCGTTTCTTCCTCACATTTAAGCAGATCAAAGGTCTGGCTTCATACTTTGAGTTGTGCTTTTAAAGCAAAAAAAACAAAAACTCTAAAAAGCATTTTTGTACTATTTAAAAACTACAAAGATTTCTTTTCCATTCCTGCCTGCAAGCTTGTGCACTGTGCTTGTGTGTCAGTAGATTGTCCTGTCATCAGTTTCTATGATAATCTGCATAGCTTTGTCGTGAGAGCTTTAGCTGATAACCTTTTTTTTTTTCTTAAAAATATATTGTATTATTAGAAGAAAAGTACAATAAATGGACTAATGTGGTCATTATAACACGTGTAGTGTATTAAACTGTCCGTCTCTGGTCACAGCACTATATATTGCCAGCTATAGTGAAGGAAGGTGTTTTGAGCCTTGGCATGAATTCAGTCAGTACTTCATAACATATAACTACAAGGCAGACAGACGTGCCCGTGTTTGTTTGGGGCAAATCGCTCTCATATTGATTTAATGAGTGTCTTTGGGGCTTGTTCTGGCATAACTACACATTGTTTTTATTTCTCCCCCCTCCCCAGTTGTTATTCAAGTGTTCTGTAATGTGGTTTTTGAATTTTCTTTTTTCAGTTTTTGTCTTTTGTATAAAAAAAATAAAAAAAATCACTCACCAAGAGCGACTGCTTGACAAGTTCAGGATACCATTGGCAGGAAGCAGGGTGGTCGACCTGAAACGGAAGAACAAATTTATTTTCTCAAAGCTTTAGATAACAGATGTAGTGTCAAGAAAAAACTGAATACAGATTTGAGGTGTATCAGAACAACAACAAAAAGCTTTACTCACCTTGTACTCCGCAGCTGTTACTAGACCACCTTGCTCCCTCGTCTCTGGACGCTCCTTTTGGTTTTATTGGGTCAAACTCAGAAAATATCTGTTGTGTACAGTCTGAGTGCTAACCCATTTACGAAATAAAAAATGGTTTCCGAATCTAATTTTGTCCTGGCCCATTTTGTCATTAGTCTCAATTACTTTTTTTCCCCCCTCAAACTGTCCTGTCTTAGATTCAGAGCATGCAATGACATATTTTAAACACCAGATGGCAGTAAATACCTGTTTTTGGATTCCCCTTTTGTTTTCGCCATGTCATGGACACACAGGACTATTTACAGAAAGGTTACAGTGCAAACAGGTTACATTGGGGGCTGGAAATTCCCTGGGCTACTTGTTCAGAAAGACAGGCGAGCAAATAAACACGTGTTACATAACGCATGTTTGTGCTGGAGTAAAGTTAATACTTCCAGGCTTGAATGTCTAAATACTATGTACCAGTGAGGGTTTGATATTTTCAGTTCTAATGTGACATGAACCAGCACACCGGTGCTGTGTCAACACAGTGTCAACAACAACGGCGGCCAGCACTGACCCGGCATGGCATCCTGTTACAGTCTCCACACTCTTACCTAATTTCATTTTTTTTCTCTCTCTTCTCTTCTAATAAATGCAAACTGATTTGACCTTTACATCCGCTGAATTAAACAGTTTCTGCTTCTTATTCTAGGGCAACAAAACTGCACCTAACCTCGTAGCCCGTCAGTAGTTCAGATGCCCTGTAGATGTCTCTGATCGCAGCCCTGATGGAGAGACGAGGAGCACAGGGGCGATCATTCAGAGCCGTGACGTCGCCCCGGTGATGATCTGCAGCCCGTCAAGTCAGCGCGAGGCAGCCACCAACATACCGGATGTTAGGTGATGTGGCCTTCCATATAAAAGGGTTTAAAAAAATGGTTTGGATGAAGAAGTGACAGGCTGTGCAGTGCAACAGTCATCCAGGGCACTGAGATCATGTTCTCAGTGTCAGGTTTTCTTTTTTCTGGAAATCTGGGGTTTAATCTGCCATGGCCTTTACACTCTACACATTTGGTATTTTAAGGGTGACTCTAGGGCTGCAATCAACGATTATTGTCATTATCAATTAATCTGTCATCTGTTATTTTCTCCATTAATTGTTTGGTCTATAAAATGTAAGAAAATTGTGGGAAAAAAATGTTGATCACTGTTTCCCAAAACCCAAGGTTTGTCTTGTTTTGTCCCGAGCAGCAGTCCACAACCCAAAGATATTCAGTTTATTATCATAGATGATGAAAGAAATCAGAAAATATTCACATTTAACAAGCTGGAACCTAGAAATATTAGTATTTTTGTCTTAAATAAATGAAATGATGTATTATTAAAATAGTTGGCAAATAATTTTCTGTCAGTCTTGCACACCAGAAACCAGAAACCAGCAATATTTACCCACCAGAATTTATTCATTTAGACCTTCACAACAAAAAATAAAATGTACAGTAAAATAATTGAACAGTTAACAAAATAGTTCAGTTTTTTTTAGCGAAAAGCAGCAGTAGGTGGACTCAATTCTTGACCTCATTTCTTTCTCTTTTTCTTTCCAATATTACCGGGTATGTTTGCCTTTATTAGAGAGAGTAAAGAGCTGGCAGGAAACAAAGAGAGAGGAATGAGCTGCAACAAAAGTTCCCAGCCAGATTTAAACCACATGGTCAGCATTTTTTAAACCACTAGGACCACCAGGATGCCAGAGGCTCTGTATTTCAAAAATCCTGCCAAAGGTCCTGTTTCCATCCAACACTTAATAATCCCCAGAAAAAAAACTACAATTATTGCAGAAGGAGAGTAGGAGTCCACTTGTAACATCTCAATTTTCTTTAACAAGTTTGAGTTATGTCACTCATGCTCCCCTCCCCCGACTTGTTCAGCACTGCTTGAACACCAAGAATGCACACCCACATTGTTGGTGACTCTAAAGTCAAATTAGTTCTTTTTCTGTTTATTTCTCAATATTTGAGTCCTCTTTTAGTTTCTAGGTAGATTTCGTAAAAGTGCTTTGAGACCGAGAGAACTAATGTTAAACCTGAAACTGTTGGGGAGTTAAAACTGAATTTTCCTTTTCAGTCTAGTACAACTTGTATGTAGTAAAACAAAATGAAGATGGGTAACACAAAAGATGTTTAGGATTAAGTCTGAGTTAGAGATTTGGCAAAAAAAGTGTCTGATTCAGTAAACCTTCACCAGAGAAGATTCAACAGTTTTCAACAATATCTGTTACACTCATGCATCCTTTAAGGTTTGTTCATACAGAGGACACAGCTGTTATTTCCAAAAATATTTTTTAGACTGATTTTATCATGTAGAATTATGGGAAAAATGTAAATATTGTAACAACTAACCTTCCATAGCATTGCAGAGCTGAGCGCAGTGTGGTCAGTGCAGGTTAATTTCCTCAGTTACATTACCTGCTCCACTCCCAGGTTACACCAAACAACACCAATATAGTAAAAACTGTATCTGTAGTCATGTCTCTAAAATATTTTGTTACAGAGGTGGTTTGGTCTGGGGGTGTATTTTTAGCAGCACAAACACTACTGAATGATCATAGAAATATTATAGGAATATTATAGGAATACTACAGGCTGCAGTGTGTCTCTATGATCCTCTCGCTCAACCACGACTACACGTTGCTACTTGTCACTTTGATCATGAAGGTGGCACTACTCTATAGAGTATATAGGCTACAATATAGTATGGAATTGACTATTTATAAGATATAGTTTAGAGAATATTATAGATCCGAGATGAGACTGACAGAAGGGCGAGAATGAGAGAGAAAAAGGCGTAATTACAAATCCGTCTGCTACTTCAGCACCACAGACAGCACCATGGATTTATCAATACACAGCACAGTTAGGCTGCTGATATTTCAGAGCCATGGTCGGGGCCATATATTCTAACTTGCACAAACCTCAGTCAGATAAAGGATCAATGAGGACTAGACTAACATATTCAACTTAACCCCTCTGCCCCTGCAGTCTCTGCTACGAGGGGATGGAAATGGGGGATGGCAGATTAACAAGGGGGATGACACCCCCTCCTCATCCCCCTTCAAATCCCCTACTGAACATAATCATTTATTTTATGGCCTATTTTCACTCCACATATGAGCTTGGAGCTCAAAGACAGTCCACTAATGTCATTCCCTCTTGCTAATCGTAACAATTAATCGCTCCTCGTTATAATCACTCATCAATCTGTTTAACCTTTCAACACGTGGTTATTAAAACGGGTCTTATTTTGAAAGCGGTGCCCGGAAGTCTTGCTTCCCCCCTGCGGGCTTGACTGTCGTGCCTGGGTGATGATTTGCTTACTCGGAGCAGGACTGAGTTTGGAGCGGGTACTGTGAAATGTGTAACCATGATGTTGCCTGGATAATCAGCGGAGGACGTTAGAAAACAAGAGGTAAGAGAAGCTGTGACAGCCTCTACTTTTCTCGTTGCTGCTGATATTTTCAGTCAGGTGATTCTGCTCCGGTGAACTACTTTTCAGCCTCAGACTAATTTTGATAATTAATTAGAGACAAATGTCAGTTTGGTGGCGGGTTCTTATAATTTCCATTTGCAGCAGACATGTGGAAATCGACCCAAGTTCGCCCGCAGCCTGATTTGGGATTTTACAAACTTGATTGAGCTCAGACTGGATCGCAGCTTGTTCAGTTCACCGTCACATTTCTGTGACTATTTTGGATAAATTGGGTCTTTTAATATTCTGGCGGGACGCGTTTCCTCTAGCAGCGTGCAGGCAGTAAATACACGTGTTGTGGGCATTAATTTGTCGCAATGTGTCAGGATATTAAAGGTGGATTTGTGCGTCTGCACCTGATGCGCTCTGATGTTGCGGATAGTTGAGGATGCAGCCTGTCAGCATCACTCGAGGTGCTGCTGAGTGGTCCTGCAACAATAAAGATCATATAGAGCCTAATCATCACCCTGATCGCCATTTAGGCTTTTAAATGTAGTGAAAAAAACACGCATCCGGAGCCAGGATTGCGCTTCATTTTCACGCTTCCATAAATATGATAGTTTGATAACTTATTTAGGGTTTTTAGCAGAGCGGCTTAATTGTCTTTAACACGTCTAATCATGAACGTGCGCAGCCTAAATTAACTAATCAGCCCTGCAAGGCGTCTGTTAATAGCAAGCCTACCTGTTGAGGGCATCGATGTGAGTCTGTGCGTGCGTGTGTGTGTGTGTATGTGTGTGTGTGTGTGTGAGGAGCTTGATAAATTGAACCGTCACCTCTCAGTATGCAGACGTTATTACAGCGACGTGACCGCTCTCAACGAGACCTCAGACTAATCACCTGCAATGGAAACTGTTGCTTTGCGCTTATCGACCTGTTGTTTGCTGTTTGCTCCTTAATTCAAATAAATAAACATGTAGGGTGCATGAAATAAAAGCCCCAGAAGATAACAGTTAAAGCTTTACATTTCAATTTCATATCAAATTATTTGATATTTTGTGAATGTTGTGCTTTTAAAAAAAATATTCCTATTGATTGACCATTCATTCAAGTGTACATTGGTGTGTAATTAACTGGCTTTTAAATCACATTGTGAGTGAGGCAGGCACTAATGATCCTCTACCCTCCATCCACCCACAGACCTACAACCAGCTGAGGGCAAGTGAAGCAGGCAGGACAGCCACACCTCATGCGTGGGCTCAGCAAAGGTGCGAGTGGTTACGGGTCTGACAAACATGGGCGTGCTCCAGCTCCACAATCCCACTCACCCCAGTACGCTTCTGCAGAGGGCCAATCAGATGCGTCTGACCGGCACCTTGTGTGATGTCATCATCACCGTGGACGGCCAGGAGTTCCCAGCGCACCGCACCGTCCTGGCCTGCACCAGTAAAATGTTCGAGATCTTGTTCCACCGCAGTAGCCTGCGCTACGCCCTGGACTTCCTGTCCCCCAAAACCTTCCAGCAGATCCTGGAGTACGCCTACACCGCCTCCCTCCAGGCCACAGCGGAGGATCTGGATGACCTGCTGTACGCCGCTGAGATCCTGGAGATAGAGTACCTGGAGGAGCAGTGCCTGAAGGTGCTGGAGACCATCCAGGCTGAGGAGAGCGAGGACGTGGCGGTGAGGAATCACAGCTCCGGAGACCACAGTGACCACAGCCGGGCCAGGCACTGGAGGCACATGTTGATGTCCAAGAAGCATTCCATACAGGACGGACCCATCCGCACCACTCCCACTGCCCTGCACCACCTCGCACTGTACCACATGACGGAGAGGAGCTCTCCTGCTGCAGAGCCCGAGGCGGCTCCTGGATCGAGCCCCAAGTTGGACAAAGAGGTCGACATGGAGAGTTCCCAGCAGCCTCAGCACCCCGGTGCAGATTTGTCCCAGGCCTCATCCCTGGACCCTGCCCGAAGTATAAAGTCAGAGAGCATGCAGATGGATGATGCCAACGGCTGCGAGGCCAGGTCCTCCAGTGCAGGGGAAGGAAGCTGCATGTCAGATCAGCCCAGAGACGAGGGCCCTGGTACACCCCTGAGAAGCAGCGTGATCACCAGCGCTCGAGAGCTGCACACAGGCCCAGAGGACGGAGCACAAGTGGTGGGAAACGCTCTTGACTGTTTCCCCGGGATTGCCGAGAAACATCTGGCCTCCATATACTCTGTGCCCCCCAACCACACAGGGGAGGGGATGATGCCAGTGTCCGTGTCAGTGGCCCCGTCCCTGGGCGTGCCGCTGGACCCGAGGGCCTACAGCGGCCTGCTGCACCAAGGCTTGCTGCACAGGGAGCTCCTCAGCAGGCTGGGCCAGTTTGCAGCAGGCATGAGACACGAGGGCCAGGCTCAAGGCCAGCAGTGTTGTGGCGAATGTGGGCTTCAGCTGCACAGCAGACAGGCCATGGAGCAGCACAGGTAAGATGCACAAAACATCCAGCAACAACACATTTTCCTGTATTATATTTTAAATCTATTTTTTACTATGCTATATTATTAAATTAGGGTACAAAATGTAATCACAGGTTAAGGAGCCACAGTTTTAGTCTCAGTAACATTTTGCTGAAAAAAAAAAAAAAACACTGCCGCACTCACTGCTCAACATTGTTACTGACAAACATGTCTTATGTCTGATAAAATATGTGAGGGATGTGCAGGTGCATGTGTGTTGTATGATGAATGTAAGCTAAGTACTTAATTATGCTGTTAAGAAAAGCATTGGACACGTGTCTCTTAAATTGAACCGTCTCTTGGTTTTTAGGATTTTTTTTTTTTTTATGCGAAGAGAGTTAAAAGCTGGAGGGAGCAACAGCAAATATGTTAATTTCTTCTCAGGGACACCTGCACTCATGTCTTAACAGTGAGACGTCTCGGGGAAGTTTTGAATCGCGTCTTTGTGAGGGATTTGATATAAAGAGGCCTTGGTGTCGCATAACGCTCTTATTTACAAAGCCTTATTTTTCTAAATTCTGTTTGATTATTTGCGCAGAAGTGTGGCTCACACAACAGGCTGTCTCTCAGCCTATTTGATATGCATTCCTCTGCAGCAGCAGAGAGGAGCTGCTCAGCAGGGACCAGGCCGGACGCTTCAGCTAGATGATGGATAACTTCTGCTTCTGTTGTGTTTGTTTATTTATTTTTTCCTTTATTTATAAGCTTGTCAGTTCATATTTTGTCATTGCACGCAAAAAACTTAGCGACTAGCTCAGCGACAACTCTCATTAACTTGATTGCAGATGTTTATAATTGTGCGTGCTTGGCAGTGTTTGACTCATCACTAATCATTGGAAACAAGACAATCTGTGAGTCCCCAATCCTAATATGCAGCTAACCCGATGATTACTATCTCAGCATCAACCTCTAGCCTTTCCCCCCGCCCGCGCCTGTGACTGACATTTCAGCCTCGTGCCACTCCAGAGTTGTGAGTTGTGAAACCGCCCCGGTGAAACAGAGCATCCTGTGGGATATTTAGTGATGCGCGTTGTTTACTCATGGAGACAGGCTGATGTCCACAGGTTGAGAGAGCTGCATTGGTGGCACTGCTTGAGGATGTAATAGTTGCTGTAGGTCTGTAACCAGGTCACTGAGCATACACCTGGTGTGCAGATTGACATTTTGTGGTGTTGTTAGAGGAAGATCTCCTGACACCTGGATTTAGTGTCGAAAAGTTCCGAAATTAAACAGATTTTGTTTAAATTTTTTACTTGAGATCATTGCTTTGTTTAAATTTATAAATTGTGTTTTAAAGTTTTAAAAGGTGATGCCTACAAAATGGTTGATATTACAAGATTCAACTATTTTAGGGAAAATTTTATTGGTTACTACTATCCAGTAAACTTATCTTCTTGGTTGAGATCACGCGAGAATCCATCTTGTCAGGCTTCAAGTTATGAGCTTGTGTCTGAACCACCAGTGGTTGCCTGCCCTTTTCCAAACTGTTTCCAATGACGACTTCTCGGATGGTTCTGTGTAACAAACCATCTGGTGCGTCATGTTAGGGAGAGTCAGCATTTTGGAAAAATATGTTTTTATTTTAACATGTCAGTATCAAAAGTATATTTTTTTAGAAATGGAGCTTTTTGTAATATTTATGCTATTTTTTTTTCCTTATATTAAATAGTTAATGGTGGAGAGAAAAAAAGGAAATATGCAGAGAGAAAAAGAGAGATGACAGGCGATAAGGACATCATGGTTCACACCTTAGATTGCTGGGCAATCAGGATTCCCAAAATAGAAGCTTTTTAAGTCTCACATAAATGTTCAAGTAAATTGTCATCATCAAATTCGGTCAAATCTTGGAGTAAAAATGTCAAAAACCGTCTCGTGCAGGCAGAACCAAAATTCTTTTTTTTCCCTTAATATTTCAATGTTGGTCACTGATTTCACGTGTGCAAAAGTGCAACTCAGGACTCATTTATTTTGACCCCGGAGTGTGTTTAACAGGAGTCTTTTTAGGCCATTTCCTCTGCTGTTAGTGGGGTGATCTAAGGATAACAGTACAGATGCCTTGCATGCTTGAATGTGTGTGATATGATATGATAGGTTTTGCTGCCGGCTGAGCTTCAGCGAATCATCTTCTTTTCTCCTTTTCACTGCTGTTACAGGAGAAGCGTATGTGTGTGTGTGTGTGTGTGTGTGTGTGTGTGTGAGTGTGTGTGTGTGTGTGTACGTGTTATGTTGGGATGTGAGTTAGTGTGCATGTACTTGCTGTGTGTGTGTGTGTGTGCGTGTGTGTGCGTTGTATTGCTGGCGGGTGGAGGCACGCGTATGTCTGCACTCTGAAATTAGCCAGATATCCTATTGTCTGTGTTCTTTTAGCATTCATGCGTTGTGATTCACAACTCCAAGGGCCTCTTACACTAATGATGTTGCATTCAGCGAGGGATTCTTGCTGGAATTAAAACATGCTCCTCTTGTTACGAGGACAATGATGCTTCTGGGTTTGGGAGACCTTACAGAAAAGGCGCAGAAATTAGATACTTTTATTATCACAAGTGCGCTCCCTCCGTTCTTCTCGCTGTTAACGCACTCACATTAGTGTTTGTCTTTCCACAGGAGACTGCATAACGAGGAGAAGGGCCATGGCTGTGAATACTGTGGCAAACACTTCCAGGACAGCATGCGGCTAAGGATGCACATGCTGTCTCACACAGGTACTTAGTAACTCTCACACTCTCATCTCACAGTATTCAGTGCTTATGAAGTCTCTTGATAGTCGGCCTTTCAAATGCACCTGTTCATACTACAACCCCTCCTCCTACCAGTTAGTGCTGCTCCGAATACTTGGATCATGCTTTCTTTTCCATGCTTAGGTCTGTGTACCTCTCCCTCCCTCTCCTCTCCTCTCTGTCTCTCTCTAGTCTCTCTCCGTTGAATCGTTTCTGTGTTTTTTCGGAGAGACTCTGGCAGCTCGCCAGCTCTGCCCCTTCTGAGTGATGACATCATCAGCTGCCGGCAGGCCTGGGTGTTCTGCCAGTGTTCCGAAGCGTGTGTGATGGCTCGCTCGCAGATGTGTGTCCAGGAACACACTGTACCCAAATGCAGACTTAATCAGACCTGACTGCTCTCCCAGCTACTTTATCCAAAATAGAGAAAGAGGAGCAGAGGGGTGGGGGTGGGGGGGGGGGCGGGGTTGTGGGGGGGGGGGATCAGGGACTAAAAATGAAACTAAAACAGAAACAGAAACCTCAGTTGGAAAATGTGTATAGACAAGGCGAGGTCCCTGTCCTCTCTGCCTGTTTCTCTGAGGATTGTTCGGGAATGACATCCTGCTGACAGATGAGAGAGAATCTGCTTCTTTAAACTTAAAAAAGACTTCACCTGAGTCGTCTCTTTTGCTCCTTCTATACCCTCTGAATAACCCTAAAACACACATACTGTCTTGGATTACTCTCAGACCTTGACAACAGGCTTTGATTTTCAATTCGCATTGACATCTACAACAGCAGTACCTTTAACCTGATTTGAATTTTTGCATAAACTCTCAACATCCCAACGTGTCAACCCATAATACTACAAAAAAGAGATGTGGATCTCATTTCTTTGTCACTGTGTATTTCGGTATAGCAGCCTTAGATCCCGCTGGTTGCTAAGGAGCGAGTGCTCCACTGCTCTAATGGGCTGATTTGGTATTCAGCTCGATGCTGGCTCTTATTTTGGTATGCCAGACAAAGTGTTTTGATGGAGGACGATTGCAGCCGCGTCTGGAGACAGTTTGATGGTTTATGGATGAGAGCACACTCCGTGCCTTTGACTGCACAAGACAATGCACTATGTTCTCTTCTTCCCTTATCACACAATCTCACACAACACAACACACCACACTGGACAGCGTCACACAACATCAGGATCTACAACGCTGTTGTAGTGTTACCGCTATATAAACTACTCTTTACCAAGTTTTATTTTTTTTTCTCCGTGTAACAAAAACGCACCGTTCCAAAACAGTAACAGTTTGTTTTCAAAAATGGTTGTTTTCAGAAATGAACAGATTGGAGCTTTTTTTTTGTTATTTGTGTGCAACACTGGGAACAGTGGCACAGTGTCTGTGTATAGAGGCATCATAAGAGTTGAAAGAGGACCACATTTAGGCTGTAGCGCTCAGAGTTCCCAAAGCTTGTGGGTGTTTTAATGAGTCATTTTAACTTCATTTAAAGCCAGCTGAGCAGAAAATAGATCAGTGAATGAGCCCTGGGCCAGTATGGATCTGCAACCGATTTACATCTCTGTGAGAGCCAACCCACATCCAAACAGCTGTGTGCGCGCGCGCGCGCGTGTGTGAGAGAATGTGTGTGTGCGCATGCATATCTGTCCTATGTGTCTGTCTGTGCAGGTGTGAGGTGAGTGCAGAACAAGGATTGAGCATTTCTGTAAGCAGTATGCATACTTTCATGTCTTTCATGTCTTCATCAGAATAGACAAGGGCATTCCAAAGGTGAACTGGGAACTGTAGTTACAGTGTATGCGATGGGATTTGGGATGTTGACTCTGAAGTGTTTTTTTGATAAAGGGATGTGCCGCAGGCAGGAAGCGTCTGCTGTAGAGAGAACACCCAGTCCTTCTGTGGCCTCTCAGGCAGACAGTCTGCTCACTGTTCAGAGACTGATAACAGGGCACGGTAAATAAAACTCTTCAGCTCAGCTCTTTTTTGTTAAGAAGAAGGGCCGTTGCACCCTGTCTGGTGCCTTTGTTTGTCCTGAGTTGTGTTTTTATGGTGGTTTCCTCTGCTCCATTGTACTGTGTGCATTTGCTTCCTTGTGTTAACACCTGAAAAGCACAAGTGTGTGACAAGCGAAGCTCTTTGGTGACTTTTGAAATAGGGCACCTTTGTTCCTCTTTTGTTGCCCCCCCCCCCCCAGTATTTCTTTAAATGCTAGATTAACTGACATACTCTGCAATTACAAAACACACATGTTTGTGTTAACTGTCTGATCAAGATACCATCTTATAAATTTGATTTTATCTACAGCTCCTGCAGAGGCGCTGGTGTGTGATCAGTGTGGAGCAACATTCTCCTCAGAGGATGCTCTGGAAGCCCACAGGCAAACACACACAGGTATTTTACAAACATGTGTGCATGCACTAACACTCCTCTCTCTCACACACACACACACACACACACACGTTTAACCTGGGCAGCATGCATTGAGCTGTTGAGTAAGCCGTGACTACTGGACTTGTGATCGTGGGTCTAAACTTGCTTGTCATGCTGGCTGGGTTAAACTGTTCCTGTCATGATGCTCCATAATTTATCAGCAGGGAGGTGGGAGGCCACCTCCCTGTTGATAATATCACCCACTAATATCTCTTGGCATCCAGACCCACTGCATGCCACTTCGCTACAGCTGTAGTTTTAGAGTGCCAGCATTACAGTTTCACAGACATCCTATCTTCACCGCTGGCTGGGGAATTATTTACCTTACACTCGCACAGTCAACAACAAGATGAACAACTTCTGACTTTTGCAATGATCTCAGATGAGGAAAATGTCTGTATCACAACTTTTTCTGGTACAAAATATGTGTGGCATTAACAGTTGGCATCAGGATGAATCCAAATATTTTTTTTTTTTCGCAAAAGTTGTTTTGGCTGCACAAACCTGGATGGTGATTTAGAGATTTAAAATGTGGGCTCTTTGGAATTTAGAAAAACCTGCCTGAGGAGCTGAAGTCATTTTCATCTTTCAAATAAATTTCTAAAACCCTCCTGCCCAGACTTCTATATTATTAGTAGCAAGAAAATATTATTTATGTAGGATTTTTCAAAACAGAGGTTACAAAGTGCTTTAACATGAAGGAGAAAAGAGAAAGAAGGAGATAGAAAGAAAGACAGAGAGGACTATATAGAAAACAAGGGAAATTAACCCAATAATAAAATGTATAATAACCAAGAAAAAGCCAAAGTAAGTAAATGGGTAGATCAGTATTGGTATTATTAATGGTACTAATGTAAGAGTATTACTATTATCAGGAGAATTACTTTTGGTGTCACTTTATAACTAGAGCAGACTCATAAAGAGCTTGTAAGCTCTCAGTAATGACAGTAATTAATGCTTTCTCTATCAGCTACAACTTAATTTATTATCAGAGTGGACATGTGTCTTGGAGACAGGTAAAAAAAGAGAAACACACAGACTTGAACATATTATACATAAAACATGTTGCTAATGCTAAATACCACCACACAAGCTCACATAAAACAGCATACATCAACGTATCACTGATAATCCATAAAAGTAAATAAATAAAAAAACCTCTTGTGGTTGTGTGCCAATATTAAACTAAGCATTTTTAGCTTTCTGTATAATCTCTGCTAACATGATTTGCTTTGTGTTTTGAGCTCTTTGATTAATGAGGAATGACCCCTCCTGTGAATTGTTTAACGCCTGATAATTCCTGAAAGAAAACTTCAGAACTTCGAAGCAAAAGATATGCTTCAATGACGCACAATAACATGTAAAACAGCAGGCTGGTAATCAACCAACCAGCTTAATACTAATCTTTAAAGCTAAATTGATAAAATCATTACTAACAACTTTATGAGTAAGCCTTGTTGTAAAGTGGTACTTTAAGTATTTTTCAGCTCATGGGAGAATACCCAAGAGTAAAGGATAGGTGCAGAAATGTTCAAGTCTGGCTTAAAACAATAGTCAGGTGCTCATGTTAACATTGGACAAAATAAGTTTTGCTCGCTGTAATCATTCCTTCTGTTCTTAACAGGCATTAAAAGATCCCCACAAGTGATAGGGGACAAAATCAACAGTCCTTTTGTGCAAAAATGTCAAGCGGATATCTCTACCAGAGTATTTTTAGTATAAAATTCTCTCTTTGTTTCTGTGGACAGTGTTTCCCAGTTGAGCTGCAGTGGAGGACAGTAACAAAAAAGGGAATTTGTACTAAAAAAGGCTTGATTTGATTAAATTGGACGGCTGATATTAACAGATAAACTTTTGAATAGAGTTTTGCACAGAAGGAGGACTGAAGCTTTAGTCCGCCATCACTTACATTGAAGGGATCTTTTCAGTGTGGGCAGGAGGGAGGATTAAAGCAAGCAAAACCTGTTTCAAATGTTCACACGGGCACCTGCAACTCCTTTTGGAGTTAATAAAGTAATCTATCTATCTTATGACACGCTTGGAAAAATTGTGAACCTATCCTTTAAAAACCAGTGTTTGACTCAAACCTCTCTAATCGTGAAAAAAAAAAAAAAAGCTGTATTGTTGTGAGATGGTGCATATGCCTGACAGTGTCTGAATCCACACCTTTTCTGCAACTGTCAGAGAAAGGCGATAACCCTCTCAGGAGCATTGGCATGTAACTGTAACTGCAGGTGGCACACACAGTATGAATAGTTAATGGACGTGGACATGGAGGGGTGTTAACGATGCCCAGAAGTTTCTACCGTGATCTCCCAGAGTTGTAAACACCCAGAGCTCGGTTTCAGCTTGGCAGTGTATCCAGAGCAGGGTACAGGAGGGCATTACTCTCTCGTTTTGTCATGGTCTCAGCTTAGTCTGCTGTGACGCATGAACCTTATTTTTTACTGACTTTTATTGTAGGTCTCACAGGCTATGACATGAGCAACAAGTAATTTAATCAGTTGTGTTGAGGTTATGTGAGGAAATGATGACATTTCTCCAACTCCGTGCAAAGATTTATATTCAATAACTATCACCTGGATTTTACTTCCACTAAAACACACGGGGTCTTTCAGTGTTCAGTGCCGATTGTGCAGCCACAGCTTTAATTTGCCATGTGGCATAACCAGTGAGCCAAATGAGTTTCCTCTTAGCAGATTAACACTTGTCAGACCTCAGCAGCTGCAACGTTGCTGTCCACCTCCTCTGGAGGGGAAATAATACTACTTTTGGGAGACCTTACTCTGAAGCAATTTGGCAACACAGGCTGCAAGACTAGTTTACAGTGAGAGACTCTTTAGCCATTTTGATATGTCAGAGGTGAATGGCCGTGGGTTGCTGAAGTTTGAGATCAAAGAGAGAAGGGGGGTGGAGGGGAGGGGGGGGGGGGAGTTGGGGGCGGAGTGGACTGTGGGAAGGGGGTAGGGGGTATGTGAGGACTTCCTGAAGGCGAGAGGATTGCTGCTGGTGTTGGATGCCAGGAGTAAGAGGAAAACAACATCATGTGCTGCTGTTTACTCCTCACTACAGCACTGTCATAGTCTCCTCTGACCTACTTGCCAGTGCCCAAAATAAAAGAATGGATCTGTCTCCGAACTGCTCTCACAACAAAGGGGTTTGTTTCATGAGAGCAAGTCAAGGCTCTGGGGCACCAAGCTTTCAATTTTTGGAAAAACCCAAGACTGAAGCTTATCTACACCACACACAGAAATCAACTGTATATGCTTCAAACCATGCTGGCTAACCATTTTGCCACCTTGCCTTCAAGGCAAAGGCCATAAGAGTGCTGGCTTTGTGTACTCACAGCAGCTGCACTGTTTCCACACTTTACAGGCTGCTTCATCAAGTGAATAATATTACCTTCTGTCCGAGCCCTAATTAAACAGTGCTGTAGTCCATTCAGATATAGCCTGGGTTTTATAATGCAGCCCTCTTAAAGCAGACCTTTTAGCTTGCCTAATTGCATGTCCGTCATCACACTGCACCATCCTGTTAATACCCAGTTGTGATTCATACAAGCCTTAAACTGAAATGAATGGTGCTCCGTTTGGCCATTGTGCCCCCCCCAGTATTTATTTGCACCGACTGTCATGATACACAAAGCCCCGTGAGCCGCTGTCATTTCACGGGGAGTGAAATACAGTAAGATTGAGAAAATATTGTAAACGTTCTAGGAATCGGGGCGGCTGAAACCGAGTGTGACCTCAATAAACTGGTCCATGGAATGGTGGTTAAACACGAGCAACGTATCTCTTGTTGCATTAATTATTGAGTCGGTTGTTCCTCACTCAGGTAGATTAGCAGTCTACTGATGAGTGCCTGGGGTTGTTTAAGGTACTGTAGAGTTTGTGTGTGTGTGTGTGTGTGTGTGTGTGTGTGTGTGTGTGTGCTACAGGGAGCTGTCTACGCATAGTAGTAACATGAATGCACAGGGTCATGTGAGGTCTAGCACATAATGTAGCCTGCGTGATTCTGTATGTTTAACTGGGTGAACTGGGTGAACTGAGCCAGCAGATGACTGTATATACACTGAGCAAAGCCTTAGGACATAGTTTATAGTCAGTGTTCTCACATTTCATACTTTAACTGGTGATCACCCATCATGTAACATTTTAAACCGTGTTAAATTCTTCTCCCTTTCAGTAGTAGTGGGGGATTTGTTTAGCTTTGACTTGGCTGTCATTCACAATTTACTGAAACAAGCTCCTTAATAGATCAAATTCTGCTAGTATTTATTAAAATAAGGCCAATTATTTGCAAAATACTAATTAAAATGAGATGTTTTGTTTCCATATAATTTAGCAGATATAAAAAGAAATTATTCACAAATCAATCAGTTTAATTGGTGGGCTCCAGAAACTGAAGTTAAGATGAACACAGAAGAAATTATACAGATTTGCGGTCGTCACTGAATACAATCTCTTGTTCAATTTGCAGTGGGTTTACTCCCAGATTCTCAGGGTGGGAAAACTTTTGTTTGCCGCTTGAAAAGAAACAGGCTGCGCTTATTTGTGAATGAAGGGATTAGCTTGAACACTTCACCCCAACAAGGACCATGATCCTATCTGGTTGCCTAGACACATGGTTTTGTTTCTTAGGCAGCGTGAGAGCCTGGCTGGCTCCCACCTCAGTTGAACTGAATAAGTGGCAGATGTATGAAGGCAGACCATGTTAAATCACATGAGCGTACACATCGTCTTAGTGGAGATACGCTGAAATAGCATAACAACCTCAAACCGTCCTGAATTACTCTCCTAATTGTGCATCAGACATTCAGCTCAATAATGTAATGCAGCAAAATGTTTATATTTTCTGGCTTATAGGAGGATTGCCTGAAAGTAAATCATTATTCTCACTGTTAAGGCTCCCTCCCACAAGACACAATGCTCCGTCAACTCTCCAGCCTTTGAGGAATACCATTGATTACATGGTATTTACCCCATTGAGGGCCAAGGGTCAGGGGGTCATCCTGTGCCTTAAATCCCAAATCCCAAGCCCATTGTCTGGTTAAGGGTGAGAAAGCAGGGGGCAATGACAGCCAACTTTAGGGCTTATTCTCTCATAAAGAAGCTCCTCTTCACTTACTTACTGCTTACTGGAAAACTCTACAACTGCAAATCCTTTTTGTTTGAAAAGTTAACAGGGCGCAGCAAGGCGAAATGCCACCACTAACACATACAAACACTTCCCTGCCTCCGAAAGGTTTTTGTTTACACTTCAAGATATTATTTGTTATTTCTATTTTCAGCGTCGGCTGCGCGGAATAAACTGAAAACAACTGTTGAGCTGTTGTCATCGTGTGTCAACCTGAGATCAAGAGTGAGATTCTTGAGACAGAATATTTGTCAAATTTCTTTACTCAAGTTTCAGTATTGTTAGTGACAGAAGGATCAGGATATAGATCTGTGAGCGTCTGCGAGTGTGTCAGGGAGTAACGATTTACCTCCACAAAGGAGCGAGGATGTTAAACTTTCTGAGCAGACAAAAGAAAGTGCGCAGGTGGCACTGAAATGCATTTACAATATATGATTGTTAATAAGGAGTGTGTGGAGGGAAGATAATTAAAGTAGCTTTGAAGTATCTACAAGTTGGACACTGTGTTATTCAGTTGGTTGAGGGCTCCACTCTGCCTCCACCTGAAGTAACTGTGACCAGTCTGGACACTTTGGAACAGAAAGCACTCCCCCTGCTGGCTGCAGCAAATATTGCAAGAGAAACTGATTAAAGTGGATCAAGGCTCCATATCACAGGTCATGTAGAAAACTCTATTTTGTGCTTCTTAAATGTCTTTAGCCATTTTTAGACAGATCATTATCCAGACTTCACTGGTGCACAGTGCATAGTGAGCAGGCATTAGTTAGGTATGACTCAGGCAGACAGTAAAGCTGGTTACACAGTGAAAGGATTTCCTGTATGGTCAGCGGATAAGAGGAGTGGGGAGGGTGCAGAGGCGTTGAGAATGGAAGGTCTTTTGTCTTCAACTAAAATATTGTGATCCGTGGGTGAGAAAGGTCCTTGGTCATTAGCTGACAGCATAAAGACGGGGATTGTAGGAGTTGCATGAGGAGCCTATGACTAATGGGCTTGGTCAATGAGGGCCTGAACCTCATTGTGTGCCCTTTGTGCTAAAGTCCACAGGCCAAAGCCTCTGAACAGGTGCAGTACATTCCACTGGATCGCCTCCCTGCAGGATTGCAGATCAGGGAATGTCTTTCATCACATCTTCTTTTTGTTAATGATTACGAATGATCGGTTCTATTAGTGTCTTTTCGGGGGGAAATTTCAAAACTGCGTTCAAAAAGGAGCGCCGTAATTTCAAAAGAAGAGGCTTTGTGTGTCTTTGTCAAATTGTACTTATCTGTGAAATGTTAGGTCTCAAAAAGTGTCTTGCTTTGTTTGAGCAAATTGTAATATGGGGATTAGAAAACAATGCATTGGCGAATGTTTTTGATTTACCTCTCAAAATTTAACACTTGAAATCCTGTCTGCCTGCTACACTGGACCCACACCAGTTTGCCTACTGTCGCAACAAGTCAACAGAGGACGCCGTCTCCACGGCACTCCACTCTGCTCTGACCCACCTGGACAGTCACGACTCGTACGTCGCGTCATGGTCTTCATTGACTTCAGTTCGGCATTTAACACTGCAATCTCCTCCAAGCTGATCTCTAAGCTTAGCCACCTCGGTATCAACACATCCCTCTGCAACTGGACTCTGGACTTTCTGACTAACAGACCCCAGTCTGTTAAGTTAGACAACCTCTCCACCTCCGTTATCACCCTGAATACCGGCGCACCACAAGGCTGCATGCTGAGCCCTCTTCTTTACTCCTTGTTCACCCATGACTGCGTTCCTGTCTAAGGCTCAAACACCATAGTCGAGTTTGCCTTTACTTCCTATGGAGCCTTAAGAAAGCTCAGCGGTGTCACAGACTACTGGAGGACTTCTACCGCTGTACCATTGAGAGCATACTCATGAACTGCATCTCAGTGTGGTGCTCCGCATCAGACCATAAAGCACTCCAGCGGGTGGTGACAACTACCCAACGCATCACCGGCACCCAGTTACCCACCATTGAGAAGATTTATCACCAGCGCCGCCTGGGCACGGCCAGAAGCATCGTCAACATTAACATCCTCCCATCCAGCAGGTGTTACAGGAGCACCAGTAGGCTCAGAAAGAGCTTCTTCCCTGAGGCTGTGACCCTGCTCAACACCACACCACTACTTTAACAGCATCATTGCACTTATTACTGCACTGTTTACAGTACGTTAACATGTATACTTAACCAAATGTTTGTTGTTCATACTGTGTACAACCTATTCTCTAACTCTGTCCACTTCTCCTCTTTATATAGATATTTAAAATATTTACATATATAATATTTGTATATTGTAACTCTTCACTGTCCATCACTGTACATATTGGAAGATATAGCATCAATTATGCTTTAGCACTTACTTTCCTGCACTCATCTGTAAATAATACTGTAGTTTTGCACTTCTGGTTGGATGCTAACTGTATTTCATTGGATTTGCACCCGTACTCTGCACAATGACAGTAAAGTTGAATCTAATCTAATCTAAAATTGTGAATTTACTTGATTTGTTTCTCTTTCTTTCTACTTTGAACAGGCTTGTCTGTTAACTTGATTGAACCTAAAGCAAGTGTCTGACACTCTTCCCTCTTAGTATGAGTGTGCTGTATCCCTTTCCCTGCGTTAATTCCAATTTAATTGCCAGTTGCCTCAAGGCACTTCAATAACAGTAACAAATGATTTGATTTAGTGGACCTCATCAGACTGCATTTTAAATGCGACACAGCAACCCCACTTGAATTCCAATGAAGTGCTGGCACGGTCCTCTGTTTACTAATGATCCTCCGCTGGAGATGTCTGATTGAATCTGAGTCAGGAGCAATGGGACCTGCTAGCATTGTAAATGATCTGCAACCTGAGCAGACAGAGAAATAAGGACCTCATAATCTCACATTAAAGCCTTACTCTCCAGGACATGCACATTATGTCCAATGCGACTGATTAACCAGTCCCTCAGTCTTACCACACATATGAATTTGCATCGGTGTGAATGCCAGAATGGATTTGAGTGCTGGCGTACACAAGTGTTGACTGTATGACAGCCAATGTATCTTCTTCACATAGCCATTTTGACTTAAACTACCCTGCCAGCGACTCCCTATCTGTATTCCTCTCCACACTCTGTGCAACAGGAAAGCAGCCCCAAAGAGATGCCAGGTCACACACAGGATTAAACTGGATTGTGTTTTTTCCTGCAGTCCTGCCTTTAATGGCTTGATATCACTACTTAACATTCTGCACAGAGCGCATAGTGTAGGCATCATTTAGGGTGGAGCTCCTATCAGCCGCTCTTTAAGCACAGAGACAGAGGACTTCACAGGCTGGAGCTGACTCCTGATGGGGAATGAAGAGAATAATTACACATCTAACACACCAGGAAGGAGCCATTGATTGTGTGATTGACATGCTGTGCATTGTGTGGGAAATTCTTAAAGAAAACAATGACTTTCATGGTTTTAAATAGAACGTATAAAGACTCACAGTTGAAAGTGCCTCTGGGCTTTTAGGGGAGTTAGTTTAGGTAGAGGCACTTGCTCTTTGAAAGAAGCTTTTCCCTCAGAGGACTCACACAAAAGTTGAAGTGACCCAGTTTCCCCACTTAAGGCCCTTTCTGTGTATGGTACTAAAATAACTGTGCGTCTGTGTCTTGTGCGTTCTCCAGGGACTGACATGGCGGTGTTCTGTCTGCTGTGTGCAAAGCGCTTCCAGACCCAGAAGGCCCTGCAGCAGCACATGGAGGTCCATGCAGGCATGCACAGCTACATCTGTAGCCACTGTGAGCGCCCCTTCCCTAGCCACACCACACTCAAAAGACACTTGCGCTCACATTCAGGTAAGAGCCTGATCATTTGCACCATCACCCTTATCTATAGTGTTATCTCCTGTCATATAACAACATGGAGTGTCAAAAGCATGAAGCCACCTTTGAAGACAAAGGCTGCTGTATTTATTTCTGTATATGGGTTAAATTCCTCAGGTTATTGGCTTCAAGGTTTTAGTTGATTTGCATGCATTCTCTCCCATCCTCCTTTTTCCTTCTCTATAAGATGACTCACCTCTCTGATGACAGCACTGTACCGTTATGGCCGGTGCATAATTTCGGCAATTTCATCCTGTTTATATTTTGGGTTCTTAGACAGCCTTTGGGCTTCTGCAATTCACAGCTGTCAGTTCTAGTGTGGTTAACCCAAAATGATAGAGGAAACCCAAATAAATATTGAAGGAAAAGCAAATGGAAATGACTTGTCTGTGTGTTCTACCGAGGGTGAGTCTTAGTGCCGCAGGAGACTGAGAGATATTTACTGAAAAGATGTCCCCCTTTCTTCTTTTACCTTAAATAACACTCCCAGCTGTCAGGACGGCTTGATGTCTAGACAGGAGAAATACATAATTGATGTGAAGAGACAGAAGTGAAGGGAGTTTTGGCCATGGTAGCGTATCTTGTTTGTATGCCATTCTGCTTGGAAGTAACATTTTGTAAATGTCATCTGCTCCACAGTGGGGTGGGGGATTGGGGAGAATCGGCCTGTAATGAGGAGAGCAATGTATCCTCTGACTTGGCTGTTGCTGTGGACACTGAGATAATGAGGCACATAGGTCATTGGAGATGAGTCAAACCCTCAGCCTAGGAGAGAAATAGATTAACTACAGTATAGAGAACAGAGCAGCACATGCCTGGAGGACTTTTATTAGCTATTAGTAGACAGCCAGGGGGAGTGTCCTCATGTCATAACATTAGCAACATCTGAAAGCACATTATTCCCCTGCTTGATATGCATGTGCAGAAGGGGCTCTGTGACTATTTGACCTATGCAGCTACATATGCACTATATCATTTCGTGCCAAGGATAAAGTTAGGCCTTAAATGCCTCTCATGAGATAATGGGCTGTGTTGGTGTTGTGACATGACTGTGTTTTCAGGCGATCACCCGTTTGAGTGTGAATTCTGCGGGAGCTGTTTCAGAGACGACGGCACGCTAAGGGGCCATAAACGCATCCACACAGGAGAGAAGCCTTATGAATGCAACGGCTGTGGGAAGAGGTTCAGCCTCAAACACCAGCTAGAGACACACTACCGTGTACATACAGGTGAGAGAAGTCAGAGGAAATTGTCGCGCCGGGCGACATGTTCCTTCATTATTACGCACATAGGTACCGACGTTTATTTTGAGGCAATCACATGTACACCGCTCTGCTGCTGTAATCGCCCGAAATGTGTATTAATCCACGGCTGAAAATAGTCCCCAACCAATGCACCTTTTGCTCCTGTTTGAGTGACGTTTGATAAAAACTACAAAGCTCAGCTGTTTAAGAAATGATTGAGGCTTTATGAAAATATAATAATGGACTTGGACACACAGGGTGGAGAAGTCAGGAAATATTAATACTGTAGAATTTGAGTTGCAACGATTAGTTGTTTAATTGATCAACAGAAAATTAATCAGCAACAATTTTAATAATTGATTAATCATTTAATATTTTCAAGCAAAATTGGGGAAAAAAATGCTGGTTAAGGTTCTCAAATGTGAATATTTTCTGTTTTTTTTTCATAGTAAATTGAGGTGGCATTTTTAATTAATGGCCTTAAAATCTATTTAAACCTAGACTGAATAAATCCTAACCACTGAGTGCCTTCATACTGAATTATTTTATATTAACTACTATTGAACAATTCAATTAAATCCCTAAAATGTTCAGTCAAAACTTCTCTTCAGCTACATTTTACTGACAGCTGTCTAATATGTCACTGAGGTCAGAGAGAAACCTTCATATTTGTGGTAGATGATGCTGTCTGTTGGAAAACCGATATAGGTCTAATCCTGGAGATCAAACACACACACACACACACACACCACTCAATACCACAACAAGTACAGTGAACTCAAATACAGGTGAATCCTGTTTCACCTGGCAGGCCTCTGGCTTCAGGTCTACAAGGTTAATGCTGTAACGTTGAATTTTTCAGGTGAGAAGCCATTCGAGTGTAAGCTGTGTCACCAACGGTCCAGAGACTACTCGGCTATGATCAAGCACCTGCGCACTCACAACGGAGCGTCTCCGTACCAGTGCACCATCTGCCAGGACTTCTGCCCGAGCCTGGCTGCCATGCAGAAGCACATGAAGGGCCACAAACCAGAGGAGGTGCCGGCGGACTGGAGGATAGAAAAGACTTACCTGTACGTCTGTTACGTCTGAGCAGGACTTGGACCTCATGCACAGTCTCTCTCTCACACACACACACACACACACACACACAGTCACTGTTGGGTGAAAACCTCGTAACTCTGATGGATTACATGTATCCCTATGGGTTAAAAAAAAAAAAAACAGTTTCTTTTTGGAAAAACTGAAAAATGAGTGGGAAGTTGTCAATCTGGTAGATACAAGGTTTTTGCCTGACAGAGACATGCAAGCATGATACAAATGTGTGTACATGCTAGGGCTGCAACAAGCAACTGCTGTCATTATTGATTATTTTTACTATTGAGTAATAAATCATTAAGTCTGAAAAATGTCAAAGTAGTCACATTTTTGTGACAAGATGACATCTCAAATAGCTGTGACCAACAGTCCAGCCCAAAGAGATTCACTGTACAATGACAGAAAAGCAGCAAATTAGGGCTGCAACTAATGACTACTTTCATTATCGATTAATATGTTGATTATTTTCTTGATTAATCGATCAGTTGTTTGGTCTATAAAATGTCAGAAAATGGTGAAAAATGTCGATCACTGTTTCTCAAAGCACGAGATGCAACCTCAAATATCTTGTTCTGTCCTTGAACAGTCCACAACCTGAAACTTAGAAACCAGAAAATATTCACATTCAAGAAGCTGGAACTACTGAATATTTGGCACTTTTTCTTATTAATTATTCAAAATGATTCATCAATTATCAAATTGGTGGAGCCATTTGGTGATTCATTTACTGTCGATTGGTTAATCGGTGCAGCTCTACAGCAAACTCTCACACTTTGAGAAGCAGGAAACAATGAATATTTAGTATTTTTCCCTGTAAGTGACTTAAATGATCAATTAATTACCAAAATTTTTGACATTTAGTTGCCTGACGACTTGTTTCAGTCCTAGTGCACACAAACATACACACAGATATTCTCCCTCTCTCTCTTTCACACACACACACACACACACAGTTTTGATAATAACTGTATCTGTAATGGATCCACTGTGGTTAAAAATCAATGCCACAATGGCTGCGACTGCTGACCTGTATGTGTAGCAGGAGCTTTTTGATTGATTGCTAAACCATCAGGAAACCTGAGTCATCTTCTATGATTGTGCAGTAAACGTTGAAAATAATTCCACGAAAGGCTTGATTGGCTGAACTTTGCAACATTTTCTCTCCTAATTTCCTGTGATTTCTCAGTTTTGTTTTGTTTTGTTTTGTTTTTTTTCTGCTGTTGGGTTTTTATTTTGGAGTTGTTTATTTTCTGCATGTTTTACTTGAATGGCTGCCACGTTTTGACCTCATAAGCTTGTTCTCATTAATTGCCTTGTCTTTCTTGCAGTGGGTGTTATTTGTTTTCGAGGTAGCTGGCTCACAGTTTGCGTTTTTTTTTCTTGCAATGCAATAGGTTTTTGCTATTTATATGTTGTTTATTTGTTACCAAATATGTGCTGATTATCATCACACAGTCAGTGTCTCTTGAGATGATTTCTTGTAGAGCGAGCTCTACCGTACCTCTCCACACTTTTCACTGTTTTAAAACCTACTGCAAATTGTTCAGTCATGAGTAGTTTTAATTTTCTAACAAACACCTTCATAATTTAAATGGTCAAACAGTGTGTAAAAAATGCGAAGAGCCTCAACGTGGCTTTTAAGTGTAGTTTTTTATCATTAACTATATATAGATGTCTTATAAAATCTCAGAATCAGAATTTTCTAGGAGAAAATTGAAGAAAACATGAAAAGAAGTTGGTTTTTTTTTACAAAACATGAAAAGAAAATTCTGACATTGAATCACTATGAGCAGGTTATTGTCAGTTGTAGTGTAGCTGTAATGTACAAACTGTCATGGTATGTTATTCCCGTATGTGAGCCTAACACAGGCCTTATAGAGTTAAACATGTTGTATTTTTGTATTACAGTAATTTGCTATCTGTTTACATTTGGTATTATTTGAGAAACATCTTAATGTGTGTGTTTTATAAGTCTCTGATTTGATTAAGATCCCTCCCTTGTGCCTCTTTTATAAGTAGAGCATTGATGTGCTTGAGTACATGGGTCTGTGCTTTTGGTAGTTGTTTCTGGGTGTTTGTTTATTGTTACTTAGTTAAAGATAGACCGCCATGTAGATCCACTTGTCTGAACATTGCAACTGGAAGCAACATACTGTGATAGTGGCTGATACTCTGATGCAAGTTCCAAGCAATTTTGATGTAAAAGTACACGCTTGCCTCAAATTGTTCCCTTCAAAGTGACAATGGACTGAGATCTTTGGATGAAAACAGTGTGTATAACAAATCTTGGCGTCTGCGGGCATTACCGATGCCCTCTTAAGTAGCCAACAACACTCAGTGCCATGAGAACACACATTCACTGTATCTATTCTACATGAACATGCACTATAAATGGATTTCCTCGGTGGACCAAAAGAAATAGAGCACTTTTGTTTGAAAAGGGTTTTTTCTTTGATCTTTCTATGTTGTGATAATGCAGATGTCCTTTTATTTGATGTGTCCTAGAAGGATGTGATTAGCATTGTTTAGATTATGTCAATGTCTGTCTACCTCAGGGCCAGATCAAAGCTCGACCTGGTGTCCAATCAGGGTTGTTCTTCTTGCCATGTGTGCAGTAAAATCCCTCTTCATTACAGCTTTGTAACACAGTGTGTGAAAGTGTTTTCTCAGTGTGGATTCAGGCACAAACTCTGTATGCGTCAGTGTTTCGGTGGCATGGTTAAAAAAAGAATAAAACAATTTACTATTTTATGCATTCTGTCTCATTTGCCGAATGTTTCTGGCGTCTGCATTTAATGATTAACACACTTCCAGGGCAAGAACCTCTTCATCGACACCACCCGTCATGTTCCAAATGTGTTCATTTGAACTATTGATTATATAAAAGTGGAACAATTTCAACTGTTTATTCATTATCATTACATTATCCAGGGTAGCTGTGTGGTCTAACTCCTCTCTCTGCAGCCTCTGTGGTCCCGATTCAACCTCAACACTTCACTTTTACAGCGCTGCTATAGCCCTACCCATCATCTGCACAAAGGCAACGCTGCTGATCCCTCTTACCGGTTTATTGGCTCCTGCCACAAACCTTCACAGTCTTAAGCTGTTTACAGTGTTTAGTGTCATCTGGGCTACTTGCAAACAGCTGGAGTCACTCCTGGCTCTGCAATGACCTCTGATGGCTCTCTGCCAGGGCAACAGCTGGCCAGTGTTTTTATCCAGATGTGGAAGGAGCTAAGAATCAGTTCATCAGGTCTGCCAATGCTCCCTGCACAGGATAGTCAAAGTGAAACTGCTGAAACACGGTCAGACCTCTTAATTACAAGCACTGGCAGCAGTTACTGTACATTTTTGCGGTGTTGGGTTTTTATGCTCGTCTGATGCCTTTGGGATTGAACAGGTTATTGTGCCAGTGCAACATGTTCTTTTGGTTTCCATTTCTATCATTTCCCATAAAGTAGCCTCTGAGTACACCAAGTGTTTTATTATGTAATCTGTTTTCTAGCTATATGACTTCAGTCCCATCAGTTAAATTCCAGCCTGCAGTGTTTACAGTTTCTCTCTGTGATGATCACACTCTCTTGTTATCTGGCACGGTCTGTGTTTTTTCAGCTCGCTCAGTTTCGCCACAGGGATAATTTAAGTTTCATTTTAGCTGCAGTTTACAGACTACATTCAATTTTCTCCGCTAAACTCATCTTCCACTGAACAACAGCCTTAACAGTGTGAATACATGTGTAAATGCTACTGATATAATAGAAGAAAAATGCTGACGCTCAATATGAGATTCTGTAAACTAACCAGGTCACCTGATTTTTTTTTTAGGGATTATTCAAATCTGACAAGGTAAAATCACTCAGATCACACATTAATTAACATTAATTAAACTTAAACAAGAAGTCACACAAGTTGACTTTGCTTTGATTTTAAGGTCACAAGCCAAAAGGTTGGGAACCAATATAAGAATAGCAGCAGGTGCAGGAAGATGGAGGGTAAAAAACATCAGGTTTAGGTGATAGAAAATGAGGCATATTTGAGATAAACAAGAGATAGATATGACTAAACCTGAGCAAAGTTTTACGCCACAAGGCCTCAGAGTGCATCTTCACTGATAAGAGTGCAGGCAAAGAGAAAAGGAAACAGGTAAATTAGTGAAGAATTAGTGAGAAACCCCCTTTTAATTACTTTTTCAACAGCTATTGTGTATTTGTGAAATCAATTATCAGTTTCTCTTTAGCAAACAATATCAAATTCATCCACAACATCTATTTTTCCATCGTTTTAAATATCTATATAAATGACAGGTTCATTCATTCATTCAATCCTAATTAATATTAACTTGATGATCCAATTAATTCCCTGTTTACACTTTGTTGTAATGATCATCGTTCAGTTAATTAATTGCTTGATAACTCTTTCCACAGCTCTCTGGTCTTTCATTACCTCAGAGCTTTACAGTAGATCCAATGTCAGATGTTGTTCACCACTGAACTCATAGCCAGAGCAGATGGGGGTTGAGTGCCTTGCTCAAGGGCATTTAGAGAGTCAATAGCAGTTGTAAAAAAAAAAAAAAGGTGTTGGAAAAGCTTTTAGATGTTTCCATTTGATCCGTCAGTCTGGTCTAAAGCCTTTCTTTCTCTAGCCTCCTCCAACTTTAATTTCCATACTGAGGAATTAATTTAGTATTGTAGCAAATATGTGATTTTGACTCAGAGAAAACAGGCGATCACCCCTGTAACCCCTCCACCTCGCCTTCAGTCCAAGGCCACGCTCAGTGGAGGAGCAGATTGAGTGGGAGCCAGTGTATGTAATCTCCTCAGTTTAATTAGAGTGAGCGTGGTGGGCAGCTAAAGCAAACCACATTACCCACCATCTGGTGGGGAGCAGCTCTGCTCTTACCCACCCTCACTATCATTAGCCTCTACAAGACAAGACGCAAACACATACATGACAGCTATTTATTCATCCTGCCACTTTTGATACAGACACAACTGTATACCGGTTAGCGGCTGCGACGAGGGGCATACTCATGTTTAGACTTGTCTCAAATGTGGTGTCTTCTAATCGCAGAATGCTGCACACTGAAACGTCCAAATTAAAATAGTTGTCAAAGACTTAGAACAACTCTATAAAAGCCACGTACTGTCCAATACAGGTCCTCAGACATTTCAACTTTGCTTTTTCATCCACTGTGACCTCCAATAATGACTACAACTTGTTCCATATGACGAAGGGAAACGTCTATATGAGCAAGCAGCAAGTAAACATCATACTTTGACTTAACTGCAAGGTTACTCTCACCAAAAATCTCCTAGAATGAAAGTCTTCAACTCAGCCAGCAGAGGGCAGTACGCTACCACAGCTGACACCCAGCCCGGACTGCAGGCAGGGCTCGAGCACAGAGGATTTACTGCTCCACAGAAGGCAGAGCTCAACTGGCAGCCAGCAGAGCAGCACAATCATTGGAGCACAGATGAGAGGAGCCTGTTGTGTGTATGAGAGTGTGTGTGTGTGTGTGTGTGTTGTGATAGAGGGGGCATAGATCAGTGGTTTTTGCCCTCGCCCTCTGCTGCATCATGACCTGGACAGCTTTCAGTGTGCTGTATTTCTTGAATGCGCGATTGTGTCATGACACTGCACACAAGCAGGGCAAAGCCATGTTAAAAAGGTCCAATTAGTAATTTTATGTCACTGCATAAATTTGATGTATATTCACATAAGGGAAATCCAAATATTTTACCCACATGTCCGCAGCTGGAGTTTTAGACAGGGGTTTTTAATACCGTCTTAAATCTGTATGGTGGAGTTATTGGTCCTAAATGTTTGACGGCCATATCTGGGGTGGTGCCAGAGGCCTTAAAAGTCACCACTGACCAAGCTGTACAGTAGCTGCCGCTTTCTCTACACCTCAAACTCAAACAGCTACAGCATACTACTCAGGGTTCAACCAGAAAGTTCGATCATACGTGGCGACGTTTGCTGCCCCGTTTTCCTTCTTTTAGTCTCTTTGTGAGAACTTTTTTTTTATTTTGCACATATATATCGAAAATATTGAAAATTGGGACGAGCCTTTTATTGTGTCCTTCTGCAGTTGCCAAATAAACGCACAAATACTTTTGGTTGACAAATTAGTGTGGGGCTGTGTTAGTATAATATATTTATAGTTGCACCAATCAATAAACTACCAGCAACAAACCTCCCACCAACCTGAGTCAGTTGTAACATCGCATGCTGTGATTGAGAGTGCAAGAAAACTAGTTAGCAAGCAGGCAGCAAAGTGGAAAAAGTAATGAATAAATGGTTGAAATGTCCATCTTCTGCTACTCAGCCATGACCAAACCTACTGAAAAAAAGGAGACCGAGCCTAAACACTGTCAATTCCAGGACCCCTCTGTTTTGTATGAACAGATTGTTTGTGTAATTAAGAGTTTCCAGTTAAATGGGGGTACGTCAGATGAAACACATTGGGAACCGCTACATTTGGATTGTGCACTCCACTCTGCCCTGTCTGCATCTGTGGGCAGTCCAACCTTTTAATGGCTGTCTCTGCAGAAAAGCCACAGCCAACAGCATCAGTGGCACAACTCTCATGATATCCACATGAATGAATCCGTTTTAAATGCCTTAGTGGGCTGGACTTTGGCAGAAAAACTGTCAAGGCAAAAACACCAAGCCTTAAAAGAAGCTCCCCTCTTTTCTGTTCAGTTAGAACCTGCTGTGGGATTTACGCACAGGGACCGAGAGACTGAATCTGAGGTTTGGACACTGAAAGAGGCACGCATAGTAATGGCTGAGATAAGAGTGGAGCTGATCAAATCTCACAACACCAAACGGGGAGAGTGCTTCCCCCTCAGAGTAGAGAGACATAGATGCGGCTCCAAACTGGGCAGCAGCCAGCCTCTTCACAGTGGAGCCTCAGACTGTGGTACATGAATAAATGAATGAATGTAGCCCACACTGGGGAGTCTGTGAAGCCCCCCCACGCCTTTGCAAGGTAACAGACTGCTATTGTTGTGGTCACATTGGAGGGATTTACTCATGAAATTAAAATTTCTGATCAAAAGATGAACATGAGGCAGAAGTCTTGTCACTTATTGATTAATGAGCGGAAGCCCCAGATGACATTCTCAAATTTCTTACTTTGTCTGATCTGAACAGTACAAAACCCAAAGAGAATCACTTTATAATGACATAAAACAGAGAAAAGAGAATCTGGAAACAGAACATCTGTTATTTTTGCTTGAAAAATGTCTTGCTTGATTATTAAAATTGTTGGCAGTTTATTTTCTGTTGATCAACAAATTGTTTCAGCGCTAAATATAATAAAACACACTTAAAGAACACCACAAACTGCAGCCTCGAAAATGACCATGAGGAATCAACACCTCTGTAAATACTGAACCTTCATGAAGGTAGGATTTATAGTAGGATTTATAGTCTGTTGTATTAGACTGCATTCATTTAAGCTGCTGTAGGTGTACCTAACAAGCTGGCAACCAGTTGTAAAATGCCTGTTATTCATGAGCATTTCCTTTCAACTGAGCACCAGATTAAGTGGAGATGGTCTTTAAAATCATGAAGCACAATGTCTACAAACTTGGTTCATTTTTCATATGATAACTTATGCCACTAAAACAAATATGCATGCAAGACACATGAGGAATAAATAACTATTTTGTGGAAGAACTGATCAGATACACATATATCCCTAAATGCAAATGGCCTTATTCATCTCACCCAAATGATTTGTAACAAAGTTAATCCAGTAAATCACTGTTTACTCGTCTGTCTGAGAAAACAAAAGTCACCAGAAGAGGGAGACATCAAATCCCTGTGAAAATTACCAAACAAGCAGCTCTGTTCTTCTTGCTCTTCTGTTTGTAAAATCCAGAATAGAATTTAAAGTCCTTCTCCTCACCTACAAAGCCCTTAATGGTCGGGCACCATCATATCTTAAAGAGCTCATTACTCCACTAGAACACTGCGCTCCCAGAATGCAGCAGGCCTACTTGTGGTTCTTTGAGTCTGTAAAAGTAGAATGGGAGGCAGAGTCTTCAACTATCCGGCTCCTCTCATGTGGAACCATCTTCCGGGTTGGGGGTCCGGAGGGCAGACACCATCTCTGCGTTTAAGAGTACGGTAAAAACTTTCCTTTTTGATAAAAGCTAGGGGCCGCCCCAGGCTCGCCTTGGACCAGCCCCTAGTTATGCTGCTAGGCCTAGACTGCCGGGGGACTTCCCATAATGCACTAAGCTCCTCTCTCCTCCTCTCCCTCTACATCTGTACGCATTCATGTCCCATTAATGTATGTTACTAACTCGGCATCTACTGGATCTGTGATCGCTAACCACCTACTGCCCCTGTGATCCTGCTCAACACCCACTGCTACAATTATTTTTATTAGTCTTAACATTATTATTATTATTATTATACATCTCTTGTGTAGATGTGCTATTCTCTCTCTCCCCCTCTCTCTTTCTCTCTCAACCCAACCGGTCGAGGCAGATGGCCGACCACCCAGAGCCCGGTTCTGCTTGAGGTTTCTTACCGTTAAAAGGGGTTTTTTCCCTTGCCGCTGTCACCAAGTGCATGCTCATGGGGGAATGTCCCTGTAAATAATATTGTGAAGAGTACAGTCTGGACCTGCTCTATATGGAAAGTGCCCTGAGATAACTTCTGTTATGATTTGGAGCAATATAAATAAAACTGACTTGACTTGACTTTGCCTCTGCAGCAGAACAATTCAGCACAAAGCTAATATTATCAAACATTATTAACCTCAGTACTCTGGTGGTATGAATTTCAGCTGTTTCTCTATCACATGCAAATTACGCCACTGCTGCAATGATCATTGCTCTGTGTTTGATTTCCCAATAATTCCATATGACACCTGTTAGATGAGCCAAATAGATTTGGGCCATTTCTTGGGTTTGGCTTTGGCAGTCAGACAGGGAGGAATTTTCTTCCTGGCAGTTGTTCTCTTCACCTGGACTCCTGACTAATCCCACACCACACATATGGGAGATACATAAATAAGGATCAAATAAGTTATTACTTTGATCTCCTATCTCTGCGAGTTCAAGCTTTTTTTCTCACCATTTTCAAATGCCAGTCGTTCTCATCTGAGCTGTCAATTATTCTTACTATTTTTAGAGTAACTGATTCATTTCTGAACTACTCGGATCACCTTTTCTGCTATACTTACAGCGAGAAAAAAAAAAGATGTTTGAAATACAGAAATACCATTTTGACAAAAACACTCTGTGTGCTGGTTGAAAAAGCGAAGAGAGAAGAGAAAGTCTCATCTGTCAGCGGGCAGACAGAGCAGACTTCATTTTGTTCTTGAGTGTTGAGAGACGATAGCTTTGGATTCCAAATGACAGGCATTGACATGATATGAGACTTTTCAACAATCTGCAATAATGACCTTTTCTCACTACCTACAAACTGTCAGGTAATAACAAGTCTTGGGTGAAAATGGACAATCTTTTGGCACAGGTAAAAAGTGTTACCTAGCAACACCCGGTGTCCTCTCAATAGTCAGCTTGGAGGTATCTCTGGAGATGCTCCCCCCCTACAAAGACCTGGTTCAGCTTGCTTCCACAGGCCCCATGACCCCCCTGGACAAACAACAGCCTCATTCTCTGCACCGCTGCTGACCTCATTGTCTCTTTGTGAAGGGAAAATCCAGAGTTGCATTCTGTTAAATGGTGCATCAACTGCGAGCGGGACAGACCTCTCTACCTCTCCTACCACAGGCCTACAGATGAGCACGGACACCGCTGCCTTTTCCTCAGGACAGCTCACAAGGAAAACATGGTAAGAGAAGAGACCACAAAATATTCTCCACACCTTGCTCCATCTGTCTGCTGTATGCACATCTGAGAAAAACACCTCTCTCACATTGTCACCTTCACTTGCACCCTCACAGTTTACAGAAACAGATGCTGTTTACACATGTAGTATTCATAGTAAACTTGTATCACACTTGTTTCTCCTTATGTTTTTTTTTCTTTTTTTATAATCCACATGAACTTTATGACCTAATCTGTACAGCTGTACTACATTTCTACATTGCTTTTGCACTAATGCTAATTTCAGTGGCTAAAATTGCAAGTTTAGCTACACTCAAGTGCTACGCTAATACAAGGGAGCAGATGGTATGGCATTTATTTAAATGGATTTTGTACTGTAATTGTATAATACTAAGTCTGCATCTTATGTCTATAGAGAGGTTTATTATAATTACTGTAATACTCTCAGTATATTGCTTATGGAAACAGCTGCTCCTTGAGAGAGTTAGCCAAACAAACACACATTCAGTCCTGAATGATGAGACATTTCTGAAAAGTAGGAACAGGAAACATGTCGAACAATATGCAACACATACATGCTGAGGCTTCAGCTCGCTCATTATGCCTCGCTCACTGCGGCAATGTGACACACACACACACCTGTACACACCTACGACTCTGACTCCATACAGCTGGACTGGTCAGTGATGGTTAATATCCAGGATTACAGTGCTCCTAATTAAATCCGACAGAGCCTGACAGGTGCTCTGTTGCTGAGGAGCAGATGGTCAGCAGGTAGCTTTTGTCTCAAGTAAGCAAAACTCGCCAAAACTTCATCAATAAGAAACGAGGAGTAAACGAGGTCTGACGTGCCCACTGTAATTCTTACAGAGTCTTGATGGAGACACTTTATCAGTGATTGAGAACCCGGTGGCTGTCAGTCAACCCTTTCACTCAAAGAAAACAGCAGGAGTCGAAGAGACCAAGGGAGTGCAGAGCTGGTTAAAAGGGATTCATTCTACAACTCACAGTAAGCTTCAGTAATGCTGAGTGGTATTAAACCTCTGACTACAACAGCAGTCTTGCTTTATTACTGCAAAAAAGCTGCAAAAACATAATACCCCAACTGTAAAGAAGACATCCTCAAGTCCCTTGACTTTAAATTCCCCAATTTAGCATTTATAGGCAATATTTACTAAATGGTTTATTGCACTATAATGTAGTTGTACATTAATGTGTTAAAACATGTATTAAATGTTTATATACTGCTTATAAATAGGGGGAATTAAAGTGTTACCAATCAAACCATCTGCAATGATAAGAAGTACAGTAGTGCTGAATAGATTTGCTTGTGTTTCACCTGTTAAGTGCTGCGCATGTGTAGAATCTACCTTATTAATTTCTCTTTCTGTCTCAGTCCTGTGTGTCAGTGTACTATATATGTAACAGTTGACATTTAATAATCCTTCTCAGCTCATATCTGAGATCAGACAGCATTAACCATTCCAGTCTTAACCATTGATTTAGCTCACAGGCTGGTGAGGCTTCTGGCGGCAGTGTGTGCAGTTGGACTCCTGGGAGGCTTAGCTGTAGGTGTCTGGTTTCTAGGTGAGTCACTGTGTCTGAGAAAGAATCGCTAAATGAGCTTAACAGTGACAAGCAACTGGAAACTGATGAGCAAAATGTCTAGTTACAGCTGGTTACAACTGGTGCTCTCTGGCAAATTCTATAATGGTGATACTGTTTCTAAATGATCTCAAACTTAACTTTTGTCATTTGCATACTGCAATTTCTTCCTACATCCAGATATATCTGCAATAAGCTAATATCTGCTAATATATTGGTATTGAAGTATAGAAATTAGTTTTAATCTTTAATGATACGTTATTCCCATTTTTACATCAGTAAAATATTCATTGGATGCAAAATAATTCAATAATTGTATATTTATAATTCAATAATAAATATCCCAATTCAATAATTGGGATATCTTGTCCTCTGCTGCATCGTTTTTTGACTATTCTTGTTTTAATCTGTCTCTCACAAGTCCCCAAATTTCATGGACGTTCACTAATAAATTGCTGGAGTACCCTCAGAGGAAATAGGCAAAAAACAACATAAATCATCATGTTGAGCATTGTTTTAGTGAGCTTCTTTTTTTTTTTGATAAACAGCAGCACTGCCAGCTATGAAAATATTTCATTACTTTCCTCTTCTGCATCATAATATTTTATTGCTCTACCAGACAGGGTTTGTCTGTTCTGTGTACTAATTCTGGTAACATTTAGTAACCATGAGCATGTTTTTGCTGCTGACTGACTGTCTCATTAACTACAGTATGTCTTTACCACGTTTAGTCAAACTTCTACTGAGGCCCTCCTCCTCTCAAAGCCCAGTGGGGCTAGGGGACGCTAAGGAGACGTCCTTCTGCAATGTGACAGAGGAGATTTCTATCTCTGACCCCAGGAAAGGTCTGTGTTAAATCCTCTCTTTGGTGTCTATTGAAGGCAAGCTTTGTTTCATTGTCTTATGAATTAACAAGCAGAGCAGGATTATGTGGTTGCTCATTGTTATGCAATTCATCATGCCGGGTCAGAGTTCACCTCTGAAGTGATTTTGAGTTGAACAGTAGCAAAATTATCATTCAACAGCTGTTTCTTGTTGCCTTTTGTTCACTCTTGAGAGATGCCCATTGACTGACCAGAAACATCACACATAATGATCTGTTCGCACTGACTACATTAGCATAGATACTCATTTTTCCTAATCATTTCCCAGTCATAGAAGAGGCTCGTTCATTACTGTTGACTGAGAGCTTGTCTCTGGAGGGATTTTCAATCAATCAGGTTCAGTGTTTTACAGAATCAGTCCAGAGAACTCCCTCCTGGAGATCCAGCTGGGGAAGCTGCCCACCTGGCTGCCGGTGTGCTACGAGAGGTGGAATTCTTCGCTGGGAACACTGGTCTGCAGACAGCTGGGATATCTGAGGTGTGTCTGCAGTCCTGACAGGATCACACACCACCTCCTTGTTGCACTCTGCCCTTAACATAGATTGAAACTTATCGGGCTCACTCACTAACTTATAGCTTAATCATAGCCTGCTCTGCCAAGGTTGAACGCGTGGCTTATTTATGATCTGCTAATACCTAATTTACAATCTTGCTTCACACCTTTATGAGTCTGAATTATCTTCATGCTCACTCCCGCCAATTTTGCATATGTTCTCCTTCCAGACTGACCGAGCATAAAGGAGTGAATCTAACTGATATTGGGCCAAACTATACTGATGGCTTCATACAAATTACCTCAGAATACAAGAGCAATCTGGAAAATATGTGGCAATTCAGGTAATGCAATTTGTCTGAGGACATCATATTCATAATGATGCAGAGAAAAACTGTGGCTACTAACACATTAATTATGCATCATTAGTTACCCAATTTATTTTCATTTAGGGGGAGCTGTATCACAGGGAAGGTTATCGCTTTGCAATGTTTTGGTGAGCAAATTAAACTTCACTTTTTGTTTGACTTTGCACCTAACAACAAGCATTGTAGTCTCTAAATAATTCTGGAGAAAAAGCTTAATTTCAGTGCCAGAGAGAGTGAGTGACAGCACTTGCTGCTGTACTTTCTGACCAGTTCAATTCCTTTTTGATGAATGGATCCCTGTGTAGAGTGTGGGACAAGAGCGAAGCTGCCCAGGATAATCGGGGGAGTCGAGGCCACGCTGGGCAGGTGGCCCTGGCAGGTCAGCCTCTACTACAGCAACCGCCACACCTGCGGAGGCTCCATCATCACCAGTCAATGGGTCGTCACAGCTGCCCACTGTGTGCACAAGTAAGACTGCTGACCTTACCAGCACTAAAGGTCAGAGGTTACAGACTTTGCGCAGGAGAAGAATCAGTCATTAACAGCTGCACCACACAGGACAGATGACAATTCTCTGTTATCCTGTCCCCTCTTTCCTTTCTTCAAATGTCAGCTACAGGCTACCTCAGGTATCCAGCTGGGTGGTCTACGCTGGCATTGTGACCCGCAGCTCAGCTAAAATGGCTCAGCACACAGGATACGCTGTGGAGAAAATCATCTACAACAAGAACTACAACCACAGGAGCCATGACAGTGACATAGCCCTGATGAAACTGCGGACTCCGCTGAATTTCTCGGGTCAGTCTGAAAGCGTCCTTGAAAACTTTGCAAACAAAGCACTCCAAAACCACAGAAATATCAATAGTATGGCCTCAGTGTACCATTATACTTTCTTGTGCTGATGCTTTTCAGCAAACAAGCCCCAAACAGAGCACCACAAGAGTAGTATCCTCCTCCTTTTATATGTATAGAAATATGTATTATATGTATGAGCAATCATTCCCAGGACTGGGTTGCACCAGTTATGTATAAATCCTTCACCAAGTCTGTGTGTCAGGGTCATCTCTAAATGTTTAGTTTTTTAGTTTTAGTAACTACTTTTAGTAGCTTCTAAATTGGGCTGCACTATTAAAACTTCAGGAATGTGCTGGGAATGCAAAAGCAATCAACTACTGTATGTAAACAGGAAGTCACTGGAGCATCGAAAGCTGTAACAGAACTTCCTCAGATAAATTTTTGGGCCCAAACAACATATCAAAATTAACTTTCAGTCCTTTGTAAATGTAGGAATAACCTTGTTTTATTCATATATGTATACATAAAAGAAATGTGTGTGTTTCAGAATTGATACACAGCATTCATGCAGTTTGGAGTGAGAGAAATATTCTATTATGCAACCTGATCTGTTCATTTAGTCTGTTATTGGCTTAATGTTGTGTTATTTTTTTTTAAATATAACTTAAAATCTTCCCACTCTGAAACCACAACATCATACAGAACAAATTCTATACGCAAAATTCAAATGCACGCTTGCAACCTAAACAAAGTTTAAGGCCCTACTTAACAATCACTTGTGACCCCAACCGCATTCAGAGTGCACAGTAAGCCTGAGAGACCCCATTACAAGACAAAAACAAAACAGAAAAAAAAACTAAGTATGTGTATGTCTCCCTTTTTTCCCCTTTAACTAGACACAATTAGGCCCGTGTGTCTGCCTCAGTATGACTATGATCTTCCGGGAGGTACACAGTGCTGGATCTCTGGATGGGGATACACACAGCCTGATGGTGGTAAGATGCTACTGCAACGCTCTAAGTAAACAGCCGGTCTAATTCACACATCATGACAGGGTGTACCAAGAGTATTGACCGAGCAGCCTTAAATGTGTGTTTTCTCTCTCAGTTCACTCACCTGACACCTTGAAAGAGGCACCGGTTCCCATAATAAGCACCAAGAAGTGTAACAGCTCCTGCATGTACAATGGAGAGATCACGCCACGGATGCTTTGTGCCGGATACACAGAGGGAAAAGTGGATGCGTGTCAGGTCAGATGCTTGTTTTGAACAGCGCCTTGCATAGACGTTTTAAAGAATGATCCTGCCTTCTGTGATTTGTTTGACGTGAAATGTTGGCATAATGAAGGCTGGGTCAGTGTGTAATGATCATCTTCTGTATTTACCTCTCCAGGGGGACAGTGGGGGTCCTCTGGTTTGCCAGGATGACAACGTGTGGAGGCTGGTGGGGGTTGTTAGCTGGGGGACAGGCTGTGCTGAGCCCAACCATCCGGGGGTTTACACCAAAGTGGCTGAATTCTTGGGCTGGATCTACGAAATGATTGAGGTACACACACATTTACTCAGGTACTGTACTTATGTGAAATTTTAGGGTACTTCTTTAAGTATTTCCAGTTGATCCTACTTAATACTTCTACTCTACTACATTTCAGAGGGAACTATTGTGCTTTTCAGCCCACTTCATCTATCCGACAGCTAGCTTCTTGATAGTTTGCAGATCAAGATACATACAAAACATATATTCACCTAATAAAATGTAATGCAATGTTATAGATTAAACTACCCAACAGTATATAAAGTATTTAAAATGAGCTCCTCCTCAAACAGCTGCAACATCACAATTCATCAATAATAATAATGATAATCCAATAATATAAAATAACACTCTGACAGGGGCCATTCTGCTACCTAATCAATACTTTTAAGTTTGCATTTTGCTGATAATACGTATTTCTACTTAAGTAAAATGTGCAGGATGTTTCTTGTCATTGTATTTTAATGCCATTTTATTGCCTCTTCTACTTAACTAGAAGATGACAATACTTTTTCCACAAATATCAGACAGCCCTAATTAATTTCATACCCCCCCCCCCCCCCATTATCACGATTTTAATATTATCAGTAACAAGCAAGAAATTGGAAACTGAACAATGGAATATAATTGGGGTTGTTCACACTGATTGCTAATCATTTTTATTTCTCTTTGCAGAATTACTGAGGAGGGATCATGAAGCACCACAAACACAGGATGCTACAGAAACTTAAAAATAACTTTTAACATATAAAATAGTCAGTATTTTTACTCTAAATGTCAGTTATATAATGTATACACAAAGGCAGGCTGGAGACATCAAAATGCATTTTTACGTTGTATTTTTCATGTATCAAATATAAATTATGGCTCTTATAACACTTTTTCCAGTGTCATTATTGAGTTGCACATACATATCTTTTTTTCTTCTTAGTTATAGTGACAGTTATAGTCCTCTTCCACAAAATGATCATATACAGAATATCAAAATATTCATCTTAGGGTTTACAGAAGTAAAAAAACAGTTACAGTTCATATAAAAGTTTTAAAGAAAAGTATTCATAAACAGTAAAAATAAACAGGTATTCGTAGTTTTTACAGCCTTTGGATTAGAAGAAAATGGAATTGAATCAATGTACTGTTTGACCTTTGTGAAAAGGAGAAGTTTGGCTTTTTACCTGTAAATTTGCTTTTATGAATATGAAATGTAGCCAATAAAATTATAATATACAGCTGGTAATTCAATTTAGAGTTATCTTCTAGTATTCCAAACAAGTTTCTTAAATAATATATAAATAATTTTCATCAACATTTTCATCAACATGGCTGTTGATAAAGATACACGTGCAGCTCTTCTTCTCACCGCGCGGTGGCGTCTGTGTGACGTTTCCGCTCACCTAGTCTCCATAGCAACTGACAACACTAGCTAAACCAGCGTTAGCTCTCACTTTAAATTGGCAGGAATTCACTAGTTTGTCATATTTTTTAGTAATATTGCTCTACAAAATTTAATATGTTAGTGTCTCTTTAAATAGCAACACTGTTGACAAGTTGACTCTCTAACTTCAACTCACAAACTTTATTGTTTTTCTTGGTGTTTGGCGTTCTTGTCAGACAGCTAACTAGCTAAGTTAGTGTTAGATTAGACAGTCACCTTAAGATGTCCTTCACTGGCAGTACGGGGGATGTTTTGCAGCAGGTCAATCAGTTATGGTCCATGCTGGATGATCTTTGTGAGAATGACCCCGAAGCCTACCACAAGTTCATTGAGAAACAGATGAAGGAAGGAGCTGAATATAGTGCACCGCCTGTGCTCGACTCGTGTCTGTGCACTGACATACTGGTACGTCACATCATTGCTAACTTTGTCAACTGCTATCTAGTTAAATTGATTTAAGCTATACAAGCCTGCATACACAATTCCTCACGACAAACGTTTTACTGAAAGCAGAGAGAGCACAGGTGTCTCCTGAAAGATGGCTCCGCTCCATTTAGGTGTGCGAGTAGCTCGATACAGGTGTTACACCAAATTCTGTTACCCAACAATTTAGTGACCAAAATTGATGTATCACTGCGACCAGTTAATTCTCTACCATCATATAATCTGATGAAGTACAGATTTCAGCACCCCAAAATCACTATCAAAAATATCAATATGGAACCACTATTTGGTAACAGCTATCGAAATAAAATATGTGTATGAAAACGTTTGTAATGGCAAAATAGCTAAAAATTCATAACCAGGCCACACAATGTATAGGTCACAGAATTTGGGGTAACACCAGGGCCCTATAAGCACAAAAACGAAATGCAGTATTAATGATATTAATGAGTTACACCTGTTCATCATGAGAAAGGTTTATCAGCTCGATGTGAGTAACATGTGTCTGTCTTTTAGGGCTACAACTAACGATTATGTCCATTATCGATTAATATACAGATTCCATTCTGGATTGATTATTTGGTCTATAAAATGTCAGCAAATAGTAGAAAATGCCCATCACAAGTCCCCAAAGCCCATTGTGATGCCTTCAGATGTCTTGTTTTGTCTGACCAACAGTCCAAAACCTTAAGATAGTTGATTTACTGACATGGAGGACTATGAAAATCAGGAAATATTTACATTTTAGAGGCTGAATTTTTGCCATTTTTGCTTAAACAATTACTTAAATGATAGACTGATTACCAAAACAATTACCAATTAATTTTCTGTCGATTGACTAGTTGATTAATCAACTAATTGTTTTAAGCTCTACTGTATGCTTAATACAAAACAGTTTTACTACATATGGTAAAGCTGTTACACCTGTGGCTCTCGCTGTTGCACCTGTATCCTTTTATAGTGTAGAAATGGTGTGTGTTTTGACAGTTTTTTGATAGTACATCTGTGTCCTCAACAGGAGCCAGGGAAAGGGTTGCTGTACATCAATATATGCAGCTGGAAACGTGTGCCTGCACGTCAGGATCCCAGCAAGCCATTACCTGTGTGTGCAGGAAAACTGGAAACAGACACAAATGAAGGTCAGAGTAAAACACAAAGCTGCCCTGCATCACAAGCTACAGAAATGCCCTTTGTGTGACACAACATTGACATAAGGTGGTGTTTTGCAGGCTGGTATGCTGTGTTGGATGTGGCATTAAACGCTTCAGTGCTACAGGAAAGTAAGAAAGACAAAACAGAGATAAACCAGGTTTATATGCTGGCACTGAGCTTTGCTCAGCAGCAGCACGGGCTCAGGTTATCTCACCAGTACACTGTCGTCAAACATAGCCCAAAAAGTAGCCCAGACGACTTGTACCGACGCCTTGGGTTTCAGCAGAGGCCCAACACAGACAAACAACCCGACACAGGTAGAGTAAAAAGTCAATACCCTGATAAGCTGCTAAAAGTCCTTTTCGTTGGAGATACTTTTCTTTGCTGCTGCACGTGTATCATCTTTCACCTTCCACCAGATTTTCTAATAATCCATAATGTTCCTTTTTACAGACAGTCAGACGCCAGCTGCCCTCCTGCAGCAGATCTCCTCTCTGCGTTCAGAGAAACAAGACGAGGACCCGGCAGCACAAATTATCTGTAGGCCTGCAGAGCACAAAAAGACGGGTTTGATCCAGGTCATCTCCACCACATTTGAGCAGCCTCGGAAGCCAGAGTACCAACTGGAGGTGAAGGCCGATGCAGTAGGAGTTCCTTGCAAAGTGGAGCTGACAGTGGAGCTGCCAAAGGTTTGCTCCATGTCAGAGTGCCAGCTGAGAATCTCCAAGGTTAGCGGGTGCACACTCCCTTGAACCGAGTTATAATGAACTACTTTACAGTCCAATGTGTGCCAGTGCATCGTTGGATGTCATAAAAAATACATCATTGGCCTGTTTCCGCTATTGTGAGTCTTATAATGTGCTGAATGTATTTTTCTACACAGGAAGATGTCTTATTGGAAGTGGAGGATGTCTACTATTTGCTTTTGGAGTTCCCAAAAACTGTAAATGAAGACACTGCAGCTGCCATATTTAACAAGAAGAAACGAAGACTTACTTTAAAAGTGGATATTTTATGACATTTCATCTGATCTGAGGCTGAGGACGCTTCTGCTACTAAAAATACCTTAAAGTAAATAACCAAAACAAAATTTCTGCAATCTGAAATACCTTGTGGACACATGGAGGGACTCATGCTCTGCCTGCATAACAATAAACAGCTCCTCTGTAAACTGATCCTTTTCCAAAACCTAAATGTTCTGAGATAAATTTGTCAGTGTCCCTTTGTGCTGTAGGTTGTGGGCTGATCTACTGCAGCAAATTTAATTCTTAACGCAAAAAAAAATAATTAATTGACTTTAATGACAATCTGTGGGCTTTGGTTATTAATGTGTGGGTGTATGAGTGGAGGTGTAATGGCTGGGAGCTGGTGTACTGAGTCATTACCATGCGCCTGTGGAATAATTGACGACAAAATGATCCATGCAATAATTCATGTTTATTAAAACATCAAAATTGATGCAGAACAACAAACATCACTATTTGGCAATCTGGAACTTGTGAAAAATGTCAGTAAACACTTTTTTTATTTTAAGGTTTGCATACTATACACTGGTTACAGCTTTTTAGAGCACAGCTTATAATGTTATTTATTGTAAATCACCTTTAACTTTCTTTTTCAAGTATCACATTACTGACCATTAACTTCAAGTCCCACATATTTATTTAATAGAGTTGCAAACAATGCCTAATATGCATTCCTTCAAAAAAGTGATACCAGAGTCAAATTCTTTATGAAACATTCACATTTAAAACATGTTTTTTTTTTGTCGAAATGGTGTTAGATCCATTGGTCCCAGTTAACTGTATTATAAGTATTCTTTATTGTGGAATCACAAGTATATTCAGTGGAGTCCTGGTCCAGTGGGTGCAGCTGAGGTTTGTAGTGGTGATCTCTGGTTTTTCGGCTTCTACCTCCTCTCTCCGTGGTCCTCCTCCACCCACGCTACAATCTTTCCTTCCCAGCCAGGAACGACTGCTCCATCCTGGAAAACCTGCACAGCAACATCCAGCATTTACATATCTAAGAAAGACTCATGTATAATGTACAAAGGTCCGGATAGGAACTGAAAATGACTACTCAGTGCTATCAGATTCTCTAGCGTGGAGATCAGTACACCTGCAGTGTTTTGAAGTAGAGAGCGGGCAGAGCTATTATTAGCATATCATACTCTATAACTGTCGATTTATATTTGACTTGTGAAGCTGATGTGAAAAGAAGTCGGGGCTATAATTTTACACCCACGCCTACCTCCTCTTTCACTGTGCCAAACTCTGGGTCAAGGGCCTTGAAGTGGTATCTGAAACTGCCGTGTCTGTCCACAGCAGTCTTGAAGTCTCGCAGTGTCACCTCGCCCAGCCTGTAAGAGCACAGTGTCAGTCATGTGCAGATTTACTCACACATACACCCACACAGACATTAAGCTTTTCTAGGATAAACATTTATCCAGCACAGCCACTGAAGCATCCATATATAGCTCCGGTCATGCATGAATCCAACCATGCGCTGTCAGGACGCAGCTCTAACTCAAACAGCAATTTGCTTAAAAATCATGCATGTTACCAGTGAGGAAACAAACAAAAACACTGTTATATAAATCCAATAATTAAATGTTTTTATTTTCACCTTTTTGGGATGTTAATCAGAAACGGAGTGAGCGAGCGATCAGTGAAGTAGAGCACTTTAGTGGAGACGGCGGTATCCAACCCCGGGCTGCTGTGGGAGTGTGCCATTTCTGGAAATAGTTATGAAAACAACAAACACAGTTTTTCACAAAAAAAGTCAAAAATGGCTGTAGCCTCGCGGCCAATAATGCCCTTCATACAAAGCGGTGTAACTGAACGGCACAATTTGATTGAGCAGGCAGAGTTGGTGATGGTGCAGAGGATGACAAATCCTAAACAAAACAAGGATTTTGTCTGTCTCACTTGAGCTCGGTGGCCAGGAGTCACGGTCTGTTGAGTTGGCTCTGCGCCCTGGTGATTTAAATTCCTCCTAGAAGAAGAAGCAATTACTCATGATAAACAGTCGAGAGTGTCATTTGTTGTTGACTCATCATTCATCAGGTGGCATGTGTTGCTGCTTTTTAAATGTACTCTGAGATGATTTGTGTGTTTCAGTGCGCTGATGTACCCCTCTGTCCTGTCTGCGTTGGGTGTCCAACGAGTGTAAGCGGTCCATGAGACTGGACACACCCTGCTCCAGAGTGTCCAGGGTGTGATGTTGGGGGTCGTGGCCGGAAAAGCTGTCCCTCAAACTACGCAGGGCCTCTCTGACCAGCTGCAGTTCTTCCCCCTATGACAGAGCTTCATGATGATCATACAGTTCATATGACGCTAATAAGTATGGAAGCCTATTTGTACCAAGAACAGACGGGGCGAAAAATACAGGAAAATTTATACATGATAAAATAAAAATACTCATGGTGAGTCAAATGTATGAGATAGTAAATCTAAATTATGAGATTCTAAGATAAAATTATGACACCAAGTCAAAAATCTGAAATACAAATTTAATTGTTTTTTATCTTATGTATCTTATATCCTATGTATTCTGTCTTATACTTTATATTTTATACTTTTTAATTCATGTTTTTATAAATTATTCAGATTTTTTTGTCCTATTATTCGCCCCCATCAGAAGGGACAAGATGGCTTTGAAAACAGCTAAAAATGTTCAACCACAAAGAAAACAGGAGCACAGAGCTGAATTACAAATTCTTAAGTCACAATTTTGATTAATATCTTATCATTTTATTATCTTGTAATTTTGACTTAAGATCTCATGATTTTGACTTAGTCAAATTTAGATTTATTACATAATTTTAACTTCTTGAACTTCATCTTAGAATTTTAGACTTAGTATCTTATAAGTTTGACATAGTACTACATAATTTTGACTTTGTTCATCAAAATTCTTATTTATTTTCTAATAATTCAGACTTAACATACTGTAATTTTGTAGTTGTAGTATTTTTCTTTTATAATGCAACCCCTCTGGTCTACTTTTTCTTTTCTTTTCCTGGCAGAAATGAGCTTCCATTCATAAAACATCAAAAGCAACACATTTAACAGCAAATTATTGTATTATTACAAAAGGGTGAAATAAAAAAGGATAGGTCTACATACTGGAGCACTGCGTTGGAATGCTGGAGGAGATGTCGAAGTCACTGAGTTACTGTAACCACCGCTTTCACTCCTGAATGACTGTCAAATGGACAACAATATATGTAATATATGTATATGCACACAAGGCTGGCTGAATCAGTCTCATCTTTTAAAGGATAAGCCTGGTAATATTCTATAATTGTCTTGTTATCCACAAATGACATGAAAAGATCAGTGAATTGATCCTTTGAAAAAGTATTGCCTGTGTAGTCATAGCCTTGTAAATTTTATTTCTCTCTGCTATTAAGCTCCATTGTTGTCCAGAAACCATTAAAAACACATCAATGAGCCACACAGTTTCACTGGGTGACATGTTCTTTTATTACCATGAATATGGACACTGTAGTTTATTGATCCCACATACACAGTCCTGTGGGCGTAAATACTAAGGCACCAAATGTCTATTAATCCTCTGTGTCTGAATATGAACTATATATTCACACAACCTGTTTTTACAGATTTATGTCCTCAGTAAGAACAAATGGGCTTGGGGATGACAGCCACAGACAGGCTGGGCGAGTCACTCAGTACTGAGAGAAGGACACACATTGTTAGTTTTGATATTTTCTTGAGATTTGTTGACAATATCAAAAACCTAGAATATAATCAGCCCTATCCATTAAATCTGTTATTAAAACCTACTTATATAGACGACGATTGTGTCTTTATTTCTTTTACCTTACATTACTGGAATTGGTTTGACCTGTTTTATTCCTGTCTAGTTAATGTTTCTGTTGCCTAAAAGTTTCCCTTTTGATGAGATTTTATAATTAGATTTTAATTTGCTGCCTTATGTGAAGCACTTTGTAACAGATTGCTCTATAAATATATTATTATTATTATTATTTATGTGATCTACATTCAAACATATATTATAGAAATAGTTCAATCATATCATGATCCCTACCCGTCCACGGCTGACTTCATGGGCTTTGTACTGAGCTTCATCGAGCTTCTGTTGCTGCTGCTGCAGCATTCTGTCCTTCCTCCCAAGTTGCTGCTATTGTGACAAGAAAGATGGATGATATAAGTCTGCATATGCATGCATGTATCTAAAGAATGCACTGAAGTGTAAATAATAAAAGACGATACCTCATATTCACTGAGTAATTTGTTCCGTTCACTCAACTTCTGTTTGAGCTCTGCCTGCAAACAGATACATTAGTGTGATACTTCTATGAGTGCTATATTGCTCTCACACAAACTGCAACCGTGGGTCAAGCAGGTCAAATATTTTATCATGTCAAATGGAAATCATCACTTGTCTCACATTTTCCCCTTCCAGCTGATCTTTGGCCATGTTGCTCCTCAGTAGTTCCTGCTTTAGCTGCAGAACGGCATCCTCCTGCACTGCCAGGCGCTGCTGCAGAGCATCCTAATGAGAAGGAGGGGGAGATCAAAGACACGTCCAGAGAAGACCTGAATACAGATACACTGCAACCACCTGCCTAAACTTTATTATCTCAGTAAAGAAATTAAAATATATACAGTATATTGCGCATGATAGAAAGTGCAGAATCATCAGTTTGGGATGGCACAGAAGTGGAATATTGAATTATATCCTTTAATCCATTTTAATTCACACACAAAGGACAAATTTAGAGTAAGAGGTTTACCTTGATGGCCTGAATGTGGCGCGCCTCCTGTTTGTGTCTCAGGAGTTCCCTCTAAGAGTGGCACAAATGAACAGAGACATTAGAGAAAGGGACCCTTTGGTTGTATTGCAGCTCATCTATTTAAAAACCTAATTACATTTACTTATTGTACCTTGAGATCAAGGGCTTCCTCCATGCTTTGGTCCAGGCGACTGCGGATTAGAACCTTCAAAGGGAGAGGGTATGAGCAGCGTAATTAGAGAATGGAAAAATGTCAGAACGTAGAGGAGGCAGTGGGCCTGCGTGACAGCGGGCTAGCAGATCAGAGAGATTCATTTGTGCTCTACAATAGCCACTCTCAAGATGAGTGATGGCTGCAAACATCATCACAACAGAAGGGCTGACACTTCACACAGAGTGGCGAGCAAGTGTTGTTTTCTCGAGTTAGCAGAGAGAGGGCACTGTACCAGCTGCTGTTCAGCATTAGCCCGGTTATCTCCGAAGCTCACAGATCCGTCCTGGTCCTCTTCGGGGAGGGAGCCATTGAGCAGCAAAGCCTGAAGACAAACACACACATACACACATAAGTCATAATTAAATATACATGGCAGGGAAGCCAGACATATTTCTGTATTTGTATTTGTAAATACAGCAGTTTTGTATTTTTATACTTGGCTACACAACACTCTTCCCATTTCAGTTGATCAGGCCAGTGAATTTAATCTAAACTGAACTGAATCAAATTGAAAAAGCTGTAGCAGTACACACACATTTCTTCCTCTCACCTACTCTAACCCACATATATGCACACATACTACAGTATGAGCACAAAACGAAAACTCATAATCATAAGTAAATAAGTCAAAAATTAAATATGTGACTAACTAATCCATACCCCAGAAAGGCAAACAGACAGGACTCATTAGCTTAGCAGGAACACTGCAATCTGTTTGGACATGTTTAGTACATGACAGTATTATGTGTGCAGTGGGCAGGAAGGATTATTTGTGTATGTCACATCACACATCTATTTTAAGTACTGCACAGTGTGTGCACCCCTAGCATGACTAAATAACCTTGAACACAAGGAATGACGTCAATATTTTGTCTTTTTATATTACTTGAAAACAATGAAAAGAACTCCTGCACACTGTCTCACTTACTGCTGAAATATTTATTAGATCACAACATTTCGGGTTATCTGACCGTCATCAGGGACCTTTTTTAAGTCATCACCAGGAGTTACCTGTAGGCGAAACACCATCCTTCTGGCTTCCTGCATTTCCCTCTCCAGCTGCTCCTGGTGGGCATCCAGCTGCTCCTCCCAGGACTTCTCTTCCTCTTGCACATCATGCCCGAGGGAGGGACACAATCCACAGAGAGACACCTCCTCTGAAAGGGGGAGAGGGACAGGGGGAGATGAGGCATGGGAGTATTTTTGAGAGGGATTCATTGCATATAATCTTGCTGTACAGGAGTTGATGTGCAGCCAACAAACCTGTGACAGATTTCTTCTCTGTCAGCTCAGATTTGTCATCCCGAGGCTCTCCCTGGTCCTCAGACTGATCATGGACTGCTTCTTCTTTAGGGATGTCAGTGGACTGCGTGATAACATACTCCTCTTTGGGGGAGTGAGCAGGGCTGGCTGAGCTGAGACTGAAACAGATGGTGGGCACAGGCAGGAATGAATGTGTTTGGATCTCCTGCCAAATGAACGGCAATAAATAAACCTTGCAACATAAAATGGAGATATAGACTTTAAAAACTCCCCAAGGAGCACAAACATATGAATTAATCCCATGGAGGGGCTAAATATTTTAAAATATTTTAAATCATATCCGTTTTTAAAGACATAAAGCCCATAAGAATATGGTGTATCACAGACTATTTAACTAGTAAAAAAGTGAATCAAAAAGCCACAGAAAATGATTTTAACCTGTTTAAACCTAAAAACAGACCCAGAAAGGAACAGGAATGTATGCAACTCTGTCATTCTCTCCCAGGAAATTCTTTACATAGTTTGCTTCCCCTCTGGCCATAATTTCAAGACATAATGCTCTTTCGCTTTCTGAATGGCTGGTTTTCTTGCAGTTTGGACAAATATGTGTTTTGTGTCATCGCAGAGCATCTCCAGCAGCCCGAGGTTCAGGCCGGCTGTCATCTTCACTTGGCTGTATTTTCAGAAATAGGATACAGCAATTCTGACCTGTGACCTATGGCATTATACATGGTCCTTTAGCGGGGGATTCCTTCTTTTTCCCTCTTTGTCTGTGTGGGATAACAAGCCTGTGTCTGAGGAAACAGACCTAAACTCTATGCTAGGGAAGGGATATAAAGAATAACATTTCATCACCCTGCTCCTTAGGCTAAAAAACTAAGATGGAAAAAAAACTGTGGACTTAACTGTGGGATAAAATAGTGTTTAGAAACCAAAGAATGTCCCAAGGGATTGCATTTGCACAGTCAGACATGTTCCCCCCCTATACGTAAGCAGCCAGAATTAGATTGTAGCCAATGAAATTTTCTGCTTATCTAATTGTATTACTCAGCACAAGCCAGCAGACAGTATGATGGCGCTAGAGGAAAAGTCAGCGAATCACAAAAAGTCATTAGGAAACATCACCAAGCTTATCTGTACCACGTTTCATGGCAATTTATCCAGCACTTGTTCAGATATTTCAGTCTGGACCAAAGTGGTGGAATGAATGACATTCATCCATATGGATGCCACTAACATATAAGATATAATTTAAGTTTTAATTCATTAAAATTACATTACAATTATCTGACTACATTCACCACATTGAAAAACTTCAGATAGATAGTTCCTTCCACCCTCTCAGAAAGAGTAAGTGCACCAGGTCACATAAAAAAACATGAACTTGAGCGTCTTATCAGATGCTGCTGTGATTATCCCAAAGTGTTTCCCTAAACGGGATCAAAGCAGCTGCCTCCAACTAATCTTGTCATTGCAGATGATGACATTATCAAGATACCCTCAATCATTGTCTCTGGGTGCAGCAGTTCAATAAACTCCCACAAAATTATTTTAGAGGCTCGCTGCTGATCTTTTGCACCAAAAAAAACATACATACACATAGATTTGGACCATAAAAAAAAGATTAAGCACTGGGATTTACACAAGATGAGCTCCAGTGCAACGGATTAACATAATCTGTAACTAAGTATATTTACTCTAGTACTGTACTAAGTAGAAAGAAATGCTCTACTTTTTACCACACTACATTTATCTAACAGTTTACTAGTTACTTTGCAGATTGATTTTACATTAAAAACATATTATAATCTTACAAAATACAATACACTGTTAAAGATTGAAGCAGTGTTTTTGGCTTGTGACCCCTTACAAAGACATTTGCCCTCTAAACTTCTCAGGGTGTTTAATTAAAAAATGTGTTTGAGGCTCGAAGAGGTAAAAAAAAGAGGTAAAAAAAAGCAAAAAAAAAGCAAATAATACAGAAAAGCTTTAAAAATCAAATTTGTGCACAGAATTTAGTTTTTATTCTTTTCCTTTTTGAGATCATTTTTATTGGTATTTAAACATGATAACATAGGGATGGGGTTACAAGTTGATACATCACAAATAAAGTAGATGAATATATACCCCCCCCCCCCCCCCCCCCACTCCATGCTTGCTATGTCTATGAAGTCAAGAAGACAGAATGAGGAGCTTAGGAGCTTTCCATCTACAAGCTAGTCTCTTGGCAGCTGTAAGGCCAGCTCGCCAGAGACGTCTTTGCTTAACATAGAGTTCCAAGTTGGAGCCGTAATGAAGTAGCAGGACTTCTGGCAAGTAAGAAATTGTTTTGGACCATATGCTTGATAGCATCTCTGAAACCCTCTTCCAGAACTCTGCAACCCTTGGGCACTCCCACACCATATGAAAAAATGTGCCCAAGGTAGATTGAAATGTTTCTGGATGTCTTGAAATGCTCGGAGGCCCACAGGACCATAAATGTCACAGAGAGTGTGCCCCCCTTTACTGCTCCATTGAACAAATGAAATTGGTTGGCTTCCCAATTGGAGGTTATTGTTATGAAAAATGGGAGCATGAAGATGCCAGTTAGACCTAATTTTGAAGTGCTTTTCGGCAAGACGCCAGGTGGAGATTACTTCAGTAATAATTGAGCCGAATTTCTTTCTTGATCGTTTGAGTGAAATGTTGGAGTAGATCAGATCTTGTAACCTGTAACTGGAAGTTAGGTACACCAAATCCCCCTTCGCCTTTTTGTCTTTGGAGAGTTGACAGTTTCAGTCTGGGTTTTTTATTCCCCCATACAAACCCATAGATGTTAAAGAATGTTTTTTTTCTCAGTGGTCTTTAGGTGGTGGTAAAGGTATCATTGAGCTAAGAAAGTAGATTTTTGTGAGGACATTCATTTTAATAATGTAGATACAAGAATGAAATAACAGGAGAGTTTTCCTTCTCTGTAAATCTGCTTCTACCTCTGTCATAAGTGTAGTTATTTTTTACAATGTTTACAATTGAAGGGTGGATTGACACTCCTAAGTATCTGATGTTCTAAAACCACAGGAATATTGGAAATAGAGGTCAGCTGTCTTGCTGATGCATTGAGTGGCAGTAAAGACGATTTACCCCAGTTAACTTTATATCCTGAGATCTGACTAAAATTATTGAATATGTTTAGAAGGTGAGGAAGAGACTGAGGGACATCCTGGATAAAAAGCAATATATCCTCAGCATATAGAGAAATAAAGTGACCGACTGATTGTCAGACAGCCTGGGCCACAGGTTCAAGAGAAAGAGCAAATAACAAAGGAGAAACAGGGCAGCCCTGGCCGAAGATACAAGATACAGGGAATTGCTTAGAACAATGTTCCCCGTCAACACCATAGCAGTAGGGTTTGGATAAAGAACTTGAATCATAGCAATGAAATGATTACCAAAACCCATGCAGCGTAGTACTGCCCATAGTAAGTGCCACTCAAGGCGATCAAAAGTCTTCTCCGCATTGAGAGAAAGGACATCTGTTGAGGAGACAGTGTTATTAGAGAACTCAATGATATGGAGAAGCCAGTGTACGCTCAGGCAAGGCGGTTTTTGATAAAACCTGTATGATCCTCATGAATTAGAAAATTCATATATGGTTCCAATCAAGAGGCTAGCACTTTGACATATAGCTTGATATCAGTATTCAGTGATGATAGTGGTCGATAATTTGAGCAGTCCTGTGGATCCTTACCTTTTTTTAAAAGTAGAGAGATCATGGCTATGTTACTGCTTTAGAGAATGAACCCTTTGAAATTGCAAGAGAAGTCCTACCCCCGCCAGAAGGCTAAATAAAATTCTGGAGATAAACCATGTAAGCCTGGTTACTTGCCTTTATTCATTGACAGAAGAGCTTTATGGAGCTTGGATAAAGATAAAGGAGCATCGAGATCAATGCGATCCTCCTGGGAAAGCAGCAGAAGCTGAAGTGGGTTTAACAAGCTAGAGCAGGATTCGTTGTCATAACTTATTTTTAATGTATATAGAGAGGAGTAGAATTCACCAAAGTTATTATTGATTTCTGTTGGGTCTGTAAACAATATACCAGTTTTTATTTCTTTTCCATCCAAAAAAATCATCTCTCAACCTCTCAGATTTATCTCGTGACCCTTTGGAGGGGGCCTGACCCGAGGTTGGGAACCACTGGACTAAAACGGTAAATAAAGTAGTTCAAACTAACTCCACCTCGACCAGCTACAACACTAAAAAGCTACTTACACACTGATTTATCAGCATTAATAATGTAATAATGTAATGTATAATAATATATCAGTAACGGCGGCCATTTCCTGCAGTATAAGTACATTTTTAAACCATGTTTTTACATTGTAGCATTGGTACTCTAACTTAAATAAAGGATCTGGGTATTTATATCACCACTGTTTATCATCATGAAAAGTTTATATTTCAACTAGAAGTAGTCTTTTATGTAGTGGTTAATCTAAAGAAGTTAGTTAAATATAGCAGCCTGTAACTGCTTTGTCTGGCAAATAGGCTACCAAATCTAGGAAAAGATGTTTTTTTTTTACAGTATGTTCACAGCCTTATTGAACTGTAGAAAAAACACTTTGTTATTCAAATAAAATGTAAAATCTTTGTCCGAATCATGAAATGGAAGAGCTGGTAATGGAAGTGAGACAGTGGTTGCTAGGCAATAGCAGCTCAGCTCACACAGACACAGGGACACACCCACACCTACTGCACTGTAAACACTGAACAATAACCTGCACAGTTTGGCTATGAAAGGCATGTTGTTATGGAGAAATGCATTTGATTGAGACATCACATTAGAGACACACAGATTAAGATGTTATAGTTTCCTGCCAGACCGAATTTACTGTAGGCCCACGTTACTGCTGCACTCATGCATTGTTGACAAAAACAGCCGCCTGGGTTGATATAATGTTCAAGTAATAACAATAAAACAGCTCTTACCATTTCATCTGTTTGGCTCCCATGCTGATGCTTACAGGCTTAACCTCCCACACAGTCAGAGCCCCGCATCTGGGTGATGCCCTGCTTCTCAGTCAGGACCATAGCCCAAACACAGCCAGAGGCAGCAGGGAGGGGAGCAGCCCTGAAAGCAGCAACCAGAGGAGTCTCCACGTCGCACACTGTGTTCAATCAGAAATAACAGCATGTTCAAATCCTCTCCAACAGCATATTCCTAAAACATAAAGCTCCAAATCCCAATCAAAAGCCCTCAACCATTCCCCAAATCATACCAAGGCTCAGTCCGAGCTGGCAGAGAAACAGAGGGAGAGAGGATTGGTGTTCAGCAACACCAGCGACTGAAGTCTGCCTGGTTTCTCATTGCACTCGCCTTGTGGTTGAGCTCACCAGCTCCCATTCACGAACACAATGTTTTTTGTTCCTTGCGGACAAGAACTGATGCAGCTCTTGTGCATCTTTTTCACCCTTTTTTCTCTGCCGGCCTTTTTTTGCATTTATTCCCTCTGCCCTCCCTCCCTCCCTCTTTCTCTTCTGCTCTGTCGCACTGGCTTTGTATCAGTCCTTCCTTCTTTCAGTGCGCGAGGATGTCAGACATGGCTCTGTCTGGGTGTATTTACCCTCCCCCCATCCCTCATTCCTCCTCCCTCCTTTCCACACTGCTCTCTCCTTTCACAAGGAGGAGGGAGATTTGCTCCTTCTCCTTCCCTTTTTTGCTTTTTGTGTACTGTATGTCACTGCAGCTGAAATGAGAAACAATCCTGAACATATGGGCTAAAGAGAGACATGCAAATCAGTGCGGTGAAGGTATTTGTTGACAAAATCATAGGCTTGCACAACAACAACATAGCACACATGCTGAAACATATGACAGGTTAATGTTATATTTACACAGTCTGAGCAAAGAAATAAGCAATGGTACTTATAGAATTCACACATTAGCCTGTAATTACAGCTTGCTTCACATTATTCATAGTGTACTGTATGCAGAGAATAGCCATTTTCACTGCAATTATAAAACTTAGAAAAAACACATTATTTGGCCATCAGATTAAACTAAAATTTGAAAGAGTGTCATATTCCTGATTTGAGCAGCAGGGAACAGAAACAAAAGGTTTTATATGAGATGCTGCTAGTGTTAAGTACTCTTTTGAAAGGCATTTTGGCTGAGCATACTGTCATTAAGCTGTTAGAAATGTTGCTGGTGTCATCAGCAAGAATGTGAAATAGGTCTCTACATGGCTGCTCGCAGTTCTGCCCGTAACAATATGACAGTGTCTTAAATTCTGTATGAGCACCATAAACACAAGCTTGAATGAGCTGAAAATGTATTAAAGACCGCCAGGATAATGCAGCATTTGCACTGTATGCACTGTGGGAGAGGCAAAGTTGCCACACTGCATATTAAAGTCCCCTTCCACTCAAAAATGTGTTTTGCTCATTGTTACTTCACTTGGATGTTTGAGCTTCACTGTGCAGAATGATGTAGGTGCAGAGTTTGACACTAGAAGGCTGTTTGCAAATTCATCTGGTGAAAGTGGAAAGTTTCTCTGTGGTTACTGAAAATCACATGAAGCCTCTAGCGCACATACTGAAAATGGACCTTTCAGTGAATACTGGATTTTTAATGAGTAGGAGTATATGTCCTTTTAAAAAAATGTAGGTAAATCAGTATTTTTATGTCTTAAAACATTTCTGGAGACCCCCCCCCCCCCCCCCTCCGCCCTTTAAATGAAGAGGATGTAATGTTCTGTAATTGGGTGAGGTTCTGTATGGGTGCCCTTCTAGTGAAAAAAACTAAATAAATAAAAAAGGAAGCCCTAAGTCTAACATATTGAAGTGCAGAATTGGGTGCCCTTTCAATGAAAAACAAACAAAAAACAACAACATCAACAAAAAACACATGATTAAGTGCCCACTAGGGTGCCCCCACATATGGGAAACATGATGGCATGATAGGTGCCCTTTTGATGAACAAAAATCAGTGTCCTAAAGGTGCCCTATAGGGTGCAGTGTATGGGGGAAACACATTGTGAAGTGAAGAGTATATTCTGAATCACCCTGTAACATGTTAATCTTACTAATCTTACATGCTTCGTTGTTCTCTGCTGATGGGGGCCCACTGAATGTATCTGGTGCCCTTTATATTTTTTCGCTCCTGCCCTTCAGACAGTCTGAATCCACCACTGCCAAGTAGCCTTTTCTAAATCTATAATTATTCACACTGAGGATCCCAAACACGAATACTGTATGTTATGCAGTACTTTGACTGCCCAGCACTTTCTTTGTAGAAGAGATGGTTGACATTTGCAAAAGTGAAAACAGGACATGCAGGGAAATTTGACTATGCTTATTCCTGTGAAGAGTAAAATAAAGGTCTTCTACCAGGAGGATATATTTAAAAAAAAAATGCATAGACACCAATTTGATGGTTTTTAAGATCAAGATTAAATTGCTAAACTCATACAAAACTCTTGCTCTAAGACTGGAGAAGAAAAGCTCAGTCAAGGGCAGAAGTCGCTGCTAGTGAGGCTACTGTATCAGTTTGGCAAGGTCAGAATCGTCTTGAAAAACCTTATCCCGAACAAAAAAAACAGCCTTCATAAAGTTGTAACTGTTCCTATTTCATACACTGATTTTAATTCTTTTCAGCGCTGCTTTGAATGTTTTTGCCCAAGTATTAAAAAGACAAGGACAAATTCAGGTACAGAACAAGCAGACAATGAAGATTTGGCAGACCAAAATGCGTGACTGAGGTGAAATAAAGTGCATCTTAAATAGAAAATATTCAGTTCATGCTATACTGTGGGGAGCGACTTTGCTGTCCAAAGTGTGGTAGGAAAGTCATTCCACCTCCAGGGAGCAAGGAGGTGAGAAGAAAGTCAGTTTGCCACAGGGACCACATGTAGTCAGCCAATTTGTAAATCAAATGAGTTACTAAGGTAGGATGGATAGGATTGTTTGCGTGGTCATTGTGGATTCTGATTGTAAATTATTATCGTGCCTGCTATGAAACAAGAGTTACCAATCTTTTTGTATTTCAGTGACCTTCAAACAGATATACACCATGGACTGATAAGATTCTGTCCCTGGGAATCCCGTCCTTTTTAGTTGTAAATTACAATTTAGGAAAGAAGTCGGCAACTGTTTATGTTATTGTTCATGTGGAGAGAGTGAAAAATGATTTAAAGTCAGATAATGTCATTATAAACCTGCTACACTTTACAATAAACTATTGTGAAATTCAGTAACAGCTGTAGTAAAATATATATTCTGTTTTGAAATAAAATAAATTGAAACTAGAAAACAGTCAAAGCTCACACCCTGTAAATTTGTTAGAAAAATTTTTCATACAAATAGATTTTTTTCCCATTCAAATAAATGCAAAACCTAATGAAAGTATTGTGAAAAATGTTGAGAAAAAATCCTGGATCTACACTAGGATTCCTACTCTGGACCAAAATCTCACTAAAATCTGTTGACAAGTTTTGAAGATATTCTGCTAACAACAAGCTAACATGAAGGATCACATAACCTCCTGGACAGAGCAAATAGATGCTCTAAAATAAAAATATTTTCATCAGAAGACATTCGAGGAACTTTCTAAAGGTGTCATGCTTGTTGTTTTCCATTCTTTTCAACAGTTCAGTTCTCAGAGCAGCAGAAGTTGTACATTAAACTACTCTGACATCCTGTAACTGCTTCAAATCTGGTTTCAACCAAACTGCAAGAACCAATGATCTATTGTGAGACAGGAGATATTTTTTATGCATTTACCTTGTTAACGCTACATTAGTCTAACTTATTACCTTATTAAATTTTACAATCAACTCTGTCTGTTTAAAACATTCTGTATCAGCTTTAGATGCTAATATACAACCTAACCTAATATACACAGATAAAATAATACTTCAGTTCCCACAGGGTATTAGAACCTATTCTCCAATGAAAGGAGTACACAGTCACCTTCTCAGCCAGTGGTAATATGGAACATGTAACCAATTAGACTACCACTTATTAATACCACTACTGTAATTAGGCTACCACTTACTCTTCATCAAATTATACCTGTAAAATATTGGCTGGTGTAATTAATGTGCTCTAAATAGGCCAAAGCCTGTTGAATCAATATGGGGTTAGTTGGTACAAAGTATTTCATCTTTCCACATACAGATTATACTTTATGTTGATAATTACCATTTTAATCCACTGTTTTATGATATTTTCAGAGTCCTTTGGATAGTCACAGTGTTGATGGCTGATCATGCAGGTGAGCGCTATGTGTGGAACCAGGCAGTGCGTGGCGCATCTGTTTTAGATGGGTCAGAGATAGGTCAAGTCAAGACATGTAGAGTCATGTACAAAGCACAAAGACTGGAAGCAGGGAGGGAAATGATTGCCTGCTTTTGTTACGTTCATAATGTTCATTTAAAAATATCAGTTTAACCATAAACATTTAGATTAATTTTATTGTGTACTATTTTATTTAATTGTATACATTTTATTTTAATTGAGGGGGAAGCAGTTAGGTCTTATGTATATGTGTGTGTATATACATATGTGTATGTACTGTATGTGTGTACACTTTCCCATTTAAGTGAGTGGGATGGGGTGGTGTCTGGACTTTTGATTGGTACTGTATATACATATGTAGGTAACACTACTGCATATTTAATTTATTCATTACTTCATCTATATATATATATATATATATATTTATATATATATATATATATATATATATATATATACACACACACACATATATCTATAGCTACCAGAAGCATTACTTCTGCACATATTTTGCACCACTTTTCTATTTTTACAACCCACAAGTCAGGTCGTGTAGCCTAGTATTGTATTGTGTATAATGTTTATAATGTATATAGATTGAAATCCATTTACTTGACTTTTTATTTTGTTGTGTTTATTACTCCTAGTTCTTATCATTTACCTTGTTTCCTGCACTGCTGTAACATGCGAATTTCCCCTCTGGGGATAAAGTCTTATCTTTTCTTTAAAAAGAGACTTGGAACAACTCTCAAACTGTTGTGTTTACATTTACACGTATCTTGTGTATTTGGCACATTTTTTAAAAAGAGAAAATGACATTTTGTTCTTATCAGACCTCATTGGGCCAACAACCACTAAACCCATAGATTGACTCCATACATAATCTCAAAATCCCTGTCCTCAGTCTGTCGATTTTGCACATTCTCACAACACAAAATCCAGGTTATTCTTGGATGTACAGTATTGGTGGGTAGCTTGTTGCTGTAGCACCATACAAAGTCTAAATAAGACCCATTTGGAGCAGGTAGAAGGTGTATTAAACTGTAGTCACTTTTACAAGCTAACTGTTTTTGTGCTAAAGGGTTCAATGTGGAGAGTTGTCATGTTGTTCTCCTCTGTTTTAAAATCTTAGTTTATCATTACAGCTAAATATACCTCATTATTGTGGAATTAAGTTTATACATACAAGTATGTTATGTTATTAATCCCGTGAATTGCTTTTGACCTGTAGCGAGCAGAAAGACGCCATAACAAATTCACTGTATTAAGCCTACAGCATATCAAACTGTCACGGCTAACGAGCAAAATACTCACACATTAAGCAGAAACAGGCCAACATGGTCTTCCTGGGGGAGTCCTCTTTTGCTCTTTCTCAGCTCTGGTCTGCCAACTCTCGAGAAAAGTATCGGGGTCCTTTGAGAACTGCATGGACTTGTTGACTCTCAGTGTGACCAGCAGCACTATAGCATCCATTACTGTGACTGGTACTCATGATGGATTCAGTGCAAATATAAAATATGGCTAATTAGCTAGCTTTTAGCAGTTCTGTAAAATGATGGCCGACTTTTTGCTGTAAGTTAATTGATTTGATGTTTTAAAACGTATCAAGTGGTGGTCATGCTTGTTATATGTTCTATTTAATGCAGATTATCCTTTTAATTATCATTTAAATGGTTCATATCCAACAAAAAAACTACTAGTATTGTTAATTTTGCAGTTAAAAAGTTGCCGTTTGAATATCCTCAAGCTGTAACGGTCCGCCGCCTTAACCACGATGATTGACGTGCCGTTGAGCCAATCACAGCTCGGTTTTCCCAACGTTCAGAGGCGTAGATTGTACAACAATGTTACTGTTAAAATGTATAACCAATGTAAGCTTTACAAGATATTTATTAAACTAATTCTCCCCCTTGCATGTTTGTGATTGTAAAGACAAGTTGTATACACAAGGTGCTGTAAATCTGTTGTATACGTGTTTCAATAAAGATGTTTAAAAAATGAAGTAAGCAGATCTATATGTGATTGGAAAGCATAATAATGAAAAGTGTGAATATTGTGGAGAGGAAGAAACAGTGGGCCATGTATTATTGTATTGCCAGAAGTATGTTTCAGAGAGAGCAAAATATCAGTAATATTCAAAAAAAATCTTCAGACAAGTGTTGGAAACTCCTTCTAGAGTATTTAAGATCAACAAGACTAATGAATAGAATCTGAGGAAATATTAGAATTATTGATTTATTTTAATTTGATTCCTTTTAATTTATTTAATTATGACTATTATGTTTATTGTTTTGATTGTTTGATTGTATTGTAGAAATATTAGAGAGGATAATCTTTATCCAGATCAGTAGGTGGCGGTAATGCCCCCGAAAGCTGTTTGCCAACCGCCAATCAAACCAAAAGAAGACGAAGAAGAAAAAGTAGATGTAAGCGGAAGTGAAAGCAGAAGCTGCGAGCCGTGTGTTGTTCTCGAAAGCCACTTTCTTTCAAAGGTACAGCTTGTTCGCTCTTACGAATGTATTAAAACAGAGTAGTAGTCGTTTTTTAGTGGTGTTTTTGACAACCTGCATGTAGTGGATTTTTAATAGGTCCATTCTTGTATCTGAATATTTAACAATCTTGGCTAGGGAGCTATATGCTAAAATGTGATGTGTGCTATGATAGTATAATACAGATACAGTGTGTTTACAAGCGTGTTGTCGCTGTACTTTAATTTCATTAACGCTCGCTTTCTCTGTCCATAACTTACATTTGTCTCATGTCAGGCATCATCATGTCAAAGCAGCCGTTGGGCAAGACGTTGTTGAGGAATGTAATCCGCCACACAGACGCTCACAACAAGGTGTGTGTGTGTGTGTGTGTGTGTGTGTGTGTGTGTGTGTGTGTGTGTGTGTGTGTGTGTGTGTGTGTGTGTGTGTGTGTGTGTGTGTGTGTGTGTGTGTGTGTGTGTGTGTGTGTGTGTGTGTGTGTGTGTGTGTGTGTGTGTGTTCTTGATGGGGGCAAAAAGCAGTGAAATCGCCCCTATTTTGTTTCCACCTGACAAGTTGATTTAAGTGCAGTGGTTTTAGATCTGGTTTAATGTACTCTGGAAAACCGTAAAATTACCCTTTTTGTTCTGTTTTCACCAGTGGTGGAAGAAGTATTCAGATCCTTTTACTTACGTAAAAGTACCAGTACAGCATTATGAAAATACTCCATTACAAGTAGTCCTGAATTCAAAATCTACTCTACCTACTTAAAGGATATGTTCACAATTTTTCAAGTCTGTCTTAAAACATCAGTCAGGTGTCCACATGAACACTGAAAGAGGTTTTCCTCACTGTAATCATTCCTCCTGTTCATACTGGCTATTAAAAGATCCCCTTCAAATGTGCTTTCAATGTAAGTGATGGAGGCCAAAATCCACAGTGTGTCCACACAGTCATTTTGTGCAAAAATGTATTTAAAAGTTCAGCAGTCTGAGTTAGTCAAGTGGATATCTGCCACATTTACTTTTTAGCATCAATCATCAAATCTCTTTGTGTTTCCCTGTTGAGCTGTGGTGGAAGTATAGCAACAAAAAGAGGGACTCTGGCACTAAAAAGACTGTAATGTTGAAAGATTTCTACTTGATTTGACTCATTTGGACGGCTGAAGCTTCATATTAGCTTCAGATAAACTTTTGAATACATTTTTGCACAGAGGAAGGTTTGCATTTGGCCCGCATCACTTACATTGTAGGTGCATTATGAAGGGATCTTTTAATGGCCATAATAAACAGAAGGAATGATTATGGCAAGAAAAACCTATTTCAGTGTTCATTTGGGCACCTGACTGTTGTTTTAAGACGGACTTGAAAAATTGTGAACCTGTCCTTAAATCTAGTCCAGGTCTGACAAGTTGACTGTAAGTGGTTTTAGACCTGGTTAAATGTTAGTGTGGAAAACAGTAAAATCATTCTTTTTTGAAATTGGAGTTTAAACAGCGTTAGGCTTTTATAAAGATGTATGGTAACTGTAAGTTGTGGAACAATTGAGAATCGACGGAGAAATAGTATCCCTTAAGTTTCCCATAATTTTTCCCCTTTCAGCATGTTTCTCTGTTGACTTTGGCCCCTCCGTGTCTCATGCCACGTTCAGAAGAGCAGCTGTAAGAGAGATTATCCTTTGCTGTACTGTGACAGTCAGACTCCAGCTGTTGCCATATATAACCTTCCTTTATGTTCCCCTGAAAACCACCATCCACATTGTCTGACACACTCTTACTAGCATCAATATGTGCACCTGATTCTGATTAGAAATGTTACAGCCTGCTGCACAACATGATTGTACTGTTGATTTAATTGCCACTGCTGCCTGTCAGAGATGCAGATGTAAATACTCTGATGTAATTAACAAAAAAACAGACAGAAGCAAGACATTGGCTCAGAAATGGAAAAATGATTGTAATTGTCTTACACAAATAACATACCAAGGCACACCTGTTCATTTAAACTTGATGCTTCTAAATGTCATAAAGTTTATTTGAAAGTAATAAATACAGTTTTTTTTAAAAAGTTTTCTCCAACCAAGAGTTGAAACTTGCAAAACATGACTCTGCCCCACCTCTGGAGCTATATTATGACTGTAGATTAGTAATACTGATATTTGGCAGCTGTATTTTCACAAATTGCCTGTTAGCTGTTTACCATTGACAGATGGTGTTTTCTTTACCCCCCCAAGTGTTGAAGAACGTAAATAACCTCTGTACATATTTGAATCCTGTATGGTTAAATTCTATTGGCGGATTCAGATAAAGCATTTAAAATGTGTGTGAGAGAGTGTGGGTGTTTGTATCTGTGTAGACTTTAATGGACTTACTTTTGTTGACAGATCCAGGAGGAGATGGAGATGTGGAAAATGCGAGGCTGGGAGGTCCAAACGTCCCACCACAAACATTTACCAGCTACAGAGTGTGTAAGGTAGGAACAGTGAATGTCCCAGTTTAATTTGAGCCACCTGAACACGAGTGACACCGAAGCTCATTTGGGAGTAAGTTTCATAATGTGGCTCTCGGTTTAGAGAGCTGTTGTTATTGTGTATTTGCTTGTTGATTTATTAGTGATGGTTGTTTTCCAGGGGGCGTATGCACTGTGATCGAGTGCCAGATGAATCTAGAGACCAGAGTCGAAGCAGAGAGCGCGTCTCGGACCAAGATGACAGAGGGGCTCGATACTGGACTCGCAAACTGTACGAATTTGAGGCCAATGATCCTGACAGGTACAGAACACGACTGAATCCTCACCTGAATATATTTAGAGTGTTTTGTACAATTTGTGAAATGACTTGAGAAATGTCCGACTGGCTAATCTCTTAATTGGTTTCTTTATCATTGTCAGCAAAAGTGCATATTCATCAAAATTATTCATTTAAATGTGCCAGATTTAGACAAAATTGATCGATTTACATCTTTTTTATTATGTTTTCACATTACAGATGGGGACATAGTGGCTTCAAGGAGCTTTATCCTGAGGAGTTTAAAAGTGACAGGTAAGCAAATATGCAGCACTGCATTAAATAAGAGATTAGGGTAGAAGCAGAAAAGTGATACAGATTTTAAAGGGGCACTCCACCAATTTAGTGCTGTACTTCAGTGTTCTTCACCGCCTTTTATTAGACCCTCCATACTGGAAGTCCACACAGTCATTGTTAAAAATGTTCTCTGAGCCAAAGCCAGGATATCCCAGATGACATCCTCATGGGTTATTTTCTTTAGACTTCACAAAGCCCCCTGCAGCACCACAGAGGACAAAACAAATAAACTTGATATGTCAAATTGGTGGACTGGCCCTTTAAATCATTATTTTATACCAAAACCTACCTTATGTTAATTGTTATTTTTTTTTAGTGAAGAAAACAGTTCAACAAAGAAGATTGGGCGCCACAAAATTAAAAAGTCCAAGTCTGGTACAGAGACGAGCTTATCAAAACACTCCAAAAAGTCCTCTCAAAAGAAGAAAAAGAAAAAGAAGAAGAAGAAAGACGAGGAAGGAAAGCGAAAGAAAGCGGCGTGCTCGAGCAGCGAGCGCAGCAGCGACGACAGCAGCGCGACCAAAGACAAGCAGAGGAGGAAAAGGACTAAAAGTCGACACAAAAACAAGAAAACTTCGAAAACCAGAGGGAGAGAGGAGGACAGCAGCTCAGAGGACAGCGACGATCATGACAGTAGAGAAAGGGAGAGACAGACGCACAGTCGCAAAAGGCGAAAGCAGGACTCCCACAAAGACTCAGGCTTAGACTCAAAAAAGAAGAGGAGGAAAAACTGGAAAGCAGCAGGTGAGGAGAGCTCAGACGATAGTTCTGGAGACTGAGATGCACACACAGATGCACAGTTCTGGAAACAGCCTGGAGAACTACTGCAGATTCCTTTGCTCGCCTTTACTGCACAGAGGGCTTTTCTCTGCAGGGCCATTCTGTATTATACTTTGTTAGACATCAACAAATCTGTGCTGTCGGTCTTCTCCGTGGGCGTCCTGCGTAGCAATATCTCACCACCTCTGCAGTGGCTTGAAGCACACTGCACAGGAGCGCAGGCAGCATGAAGAGAGATGGAGAGGTATCCACCACCTATCTCATGAAGAATTCTGTCAGCTGCAGGCTCACTGATTGATCACTGACTCTCATCTCAGGCTGTCTGCCTCACGTAGAGACTTGAATTGACCACTGTTTTTTTTTATTATTTAACAAAAAAAGTTTCCTCAGTCTCACCAATTATGGATAAAATGTGCATTTGCTCATTTTTTTAGTTTTGTAAATTTTAATATTTGTATCCAGCACATTGTCATAGGTGAAAAATAAACATCTATTTTGCTGTTTTTAATTTTTGTTGTATTTAAAATGGAACATATATTTTTAGAGTTTAAAGCTGGTGTTATTCTGTATTTTTCTTATTGTCAGAAAAATCACTTGAAAAGACCAAAACCAACAATCCTATTAAATATTTTGTGTGTTGCCAAAGCCGCCTCTATCATCTATGCCATAGAGCTCCACTGTTGTCCAAAAACAATTAAAAACACAACAATGAGCCACTGTTGGTGCACTGGATGACATGTTCCTCCATTACCATGAACACAGGCACTGTACTTTATTTTATTTAATCCCACTTACACTATCCTGCTGCTGTAAATAATCACCAAGAGCACAAAATGTGTATTAATCCACTGCTGAAAATAGTCCAACAAGCACTATTTACTGTTTGTGTAACGTTAGTTAATAACTACAGTGCCCAGCTGTTACTGAGCCTTTTTTTTTTTTAAATGAAACTTTATATTTGTGACCTGTTTACATCTTCAGTAGGAATCATTTAGCTTGGAGCTGAGAGCCACTGAGGGTAGGAAAGTCAGAAAGAACCAGCAGACAGACAAACATTATTTGTTTGGTCTTTTTTTGGGGTTTGTTGACAAAATAAAAATATAGAATATAGCAAGCCTCATCCTTAAACAGAAACGGTTATACCCGTCTAACCCTGTGTCATGGATTTGACGTTTTCATTTGATTTTGTAAACATGCTGTCGCATGAATGTAAGAACCAGTTTCCACTGGTCTGTTTAGATAACACTCACATGTCAGAGCCAAACGCGGCCATGTAATGAGACAGCAGTGCAAGTCTAGATAACCAAGTTAATAATTCATACTTAAATATTTCAAAATTACCCCCATCACAAGAAAAAATCCGATTTGAGGTCTTCTGATTTTTCTTTTTATTTTCTTTTATTTGTCAGGCTGTATGTGAAGAAATAAACAGAGGACGTCCTCCTCTCCACAGGCCATCACGGATCAAAGGCCTCATTTCAGTCCTGTCCCAGTTTGAACATGCCGTCTTTTTATGATGCAGAAGATATACCTTAACAAGCTGCTATTCATGATCAAAGTGAATACATTTAGTGATTTGCAGAATTGCCCTCGACTACTATACAAGCTAGAGAGCACTCAAGAGTTCATCGCTATACTGAAGAGCAGCAGATTGTCAACCCCACATGGCCTCATTGCTTAGGTAATGTAGTTCTTTGGGTGAATTTTAAGCCTCAGAAAGCAACTCAATAACTACAAAAACAGCCCTGAACATACAAATTGAACTACATCCTTATAGACAGCACTATTCAAACCATATTAACATCATGTTCTGTGCCGCTGGTCAGTTTCTTCCTAGCACACTTGTCAGACTACATTTAACATTTTTTAGACTGACAACGTCTAACCAAACCTGCTAACAAGATGTCGGCCTGTGCCATCTGGGTATTTTTAGATAATCTGATGCTGAAGGAAGTGTTGGTAAACCATTTTGAAAGTGTGTGTGTGTGTGTACTGGAGAAGCCTGAAGCAGTATGCTGAGTCTGTGTCAATAGGCTAAGTGTTCTCTCTAAGCAGCAGAGAGTGGGCTGTGTCGAGCTTGGCTGCAACTGCCCGAGTCTTGGAAATAGAAAAAAGTAAACGAAATTCGACCGGTCAAATCAGTGTTGACGGAGGCTTTTATAACACATTGTCAAGGTTAATAAGAATTTGGCAAAGGGGGAAACATCCAAAAGTGTTTTATGACTGCAAATAGCTAGTGAAGACACACTATGCAATATATTATGGAAATATACTGAAACAGTTTTGGCCTGTTTTTCTTGCTATGTAATAATTAATTATATATATAAGTAGATTTCTTACTGTGGCTTTTCAAAAAGTAATGAAGTGATTGACTTAGAGTTTGCACTGTAATTCTGCTCAAATGGTTAAGATGACTGAGGTCATAGTGTTTCTAAAATTAACAGAATTGTAATTTATGGTTTTTATTGTTTGCTATAGTTGGACACTGTGTATAAAGGGTCTACATTTACTCAATGTTCAGGGCACACACAGTGTGGGTGAGAAAAATAGAAACCAGAAACTTAAAGTCAATCATTTAAAATGTAAAGTATAATAAAATTAAGAAAAAAAAAGAGTATTGGTATCACATGTAGGTTCAAGGTTCAATGAAGATCAAATTGGGGTGGAAATGCTGTCTGTTTAATGATATTTAATAAATTTGAGGTTTTGAATCAGTGTGCAGATGTTATTTTCTCATTTAGAAACGATGAAATCATCTAATCCCAGAAAAACTTGTTGAACTTCAGCACAGCTGGAACATAATTTAAAAAGTAGAGATGCTGTAGACTGTGTGTTTAGCGTGGATAAGACTCCAAACCTAATGTGCATTAAACCGTGTTCAGATTGGACTTTTTTCAAACACACATTGCTATGCATTAAACATAGATTTTCAGTGAAAAAAATTTCACCCTCTCCAAGTCAAGGCACATTTTTTTGCAGTCACTCAGAACTGCTGATGAGACACAACACACTTTGCTCTACTCCCACTGTTCGCTAGTTTGGCTGTCCTGGCCAATTTTGAAGCCCGGGTGAAGTCTCAGTCTCCTCCTACCTAAGCAGATTTTGTGTTAGTTCGGATGAATAATGATTACAGATAGCAGCAGAGAGAAATACTTCTCCTGCGGTGATAAATGGTCAGCAGCACATTTCCACACTGGAAACCATCAGTAATGAGGGGGTGGGCATTTGGTTGAAAAATTTGCGCACCACAAATTGACAGCTGACATTACACCGTGAAGTTAAGCCTTTTTCTAACTGGAAAAAAACAATATTTCATGCTTTGTGAGAAGCTGATACATACAGTACAGAGAATGGCTTGGTTTAAAGGTGATGAGGAAAAGGAAGGGCTGACCCCGTTCTTAAGACTCAATCCTCTGTCAGTGCGGATGCAAATAGGAGATTCAAGAGGATTGAAAACCTCCACTGTGACTTATCTCTCTGGTCCATGTTTTATCTCTCGGTTGTCCACGCAGCTCAGTTTTCATCCCAGCCTCTGCTAAGTAGCTATAACCAGAGGAAGAAGGCGGTTTCTGTACCAACAGACAAATATCCCCCATCCACCCTGATCATATCTTCTCCCTGTTGTTGTGCCTTTTTGAGCTGTGCTTTGAGAAAAACAGGCTTTCTGCTAATAATCATTATTAGTGCATCCTCACTAACTGAGCTTTGTTTCCCCCTAGTGGGATGCAACAGCTCTTACACCCCTTTTTAGTGACGGCTCATCATTGTGCAGCTTTCACAGAAGTGCACGCCTTATAAATAGTGCTCAGAGAATAAAATATTCATCACCTCAACTCGTGTGTCCCTCCCTGCATTGGACACATACTACTGCCGCTGCCGCTGCTGCTCCTGAAAGCGCAAGAAGAAAACGCCACTGGTGACACACGATACAGTTAACCCACACAAAAAATTTAATACCCTTCGTGAGGGGATAAATGGTCCAAACTTTGACATACTAAATAGGGGAGAGGCGTGATGACACAGGTTTTTAATGTAAAAACTTGCAGCCAACACCCAAATGCTTTGTAAAAAGTCATGTGACATATGACTTACTTACTTACATAGTTAGTACACATACACCAATGTTTTATTATACTTATATATGTCTTTTTTGTTTGTTGTCTTTTTATCTAGACCAGCCAGATACAGTACCGATTAATATACAGTCACATCTGGAACAATATTTAACATCATACAGTCCGACCGTCAAAGAGGAATCCGCAGTTTTTCCAGGTCCATCCTCTCTATACTAACATTAGAAATTATTATTATTGTATAGACTGGTGGTGATACTTGTCCTCGTATCTCGTGTCTTCTGTGCAAAAGTTTTTTTTGAAAGAACCCAAAACATGATTGACATAACAGGATACCTGGCTGTTCACTTTACAGTTATGATGAAGTTTTGTTTTTTGTTTTTTTTTTTCTCTCTTTTTTTATTTTTATTTTTAACAATTAAAGATAAACAGTCACATCCAAACGCCACACCCCCTTGGCATGTCACAGAGACGGAAAAAAAATTAAAAAATCCAAAAGAAATGCTCCCCGTTTCAGGGTGGGAGGCAATGATGGAGAGGAAGGTTTATGACTACAGTGAGCAGCATCCTCCATTCGTACATTTTTTAGAATAAGGCACTGCTGCATAAAGAAAGGACATGGCCAACAAACCTCTCTGGGAGTATGATGGGGAGGCAGGATGAAGGGAGACTGTGTTCTTCTCCAGCAACTCACAGAAAGTTTGCATGTGTAAGTACATGTGCTTGTGTTTATCGTTTGCTGTATGCAGGTTAAAGTGTGTGCTTGTGTCATATGGCATGTCGACATATCGTGTTTTTACATGTATGTTTGAGTGTGGCTTTCCTCAGACTGTGCTCTCAAGCATCCACTCAGTGCTGCTGAATGTAACTCTCCTGTTGGCGAGTGGCGATGACTCCACGTTGAGCTGGTTGGTGGACTTGTGCCACCTCGTCCTCGCTCTGCGTGGGTAACTATGACTCTGAAATATGGAGTAATCCCCTCCGTCAAAAGAGAATCTGTGCCTAGTTCGTGCCAGCTCATTAGGGAGTAATCCCATGTTGGCCAGGGAACTTTTCTTGTCCTTGAGCCTCGGAGCCTCATTGGTGCCAGCATTCGGGCCTATGAGACACAGGGACATGGTGGAGCCTGTCAGACTACTGTCCGTCTGCGTGTCCTCAGATGGGGGGCCGGAGTGCTGTGCATCCAGGCTGGTTCTTCTCTTCATCTTGTCTACAGTCAGAGGAGGCAGCTCCACCTCCAGGATGGCAGTGGTGGCCGCTGGATCCTCCTTCTTCTCGTTGTCCACCCTCAGCACCAGCGCCATGCACTCTTTGGGCGCCTCAGCTTCGCGTAGGCCCTCGTCAGAAGGCTGCTTGGAGGTGGAGCGCTGCAGCCGCTGCTGGCTGCCGTTGGTCTGGGAGTGCATGCTGGAGCTGACCTTGGCTTTGCTGTCCTCTGGGCTGCTGTAGGCCTTGTAGCGGATCATCAGGATGATGATGAACACCAGCACTGAAGCGACAATTATACCGCCGATAATGATGATCATAGTGCCTCCCAGGAACTGGCTGTGCATGAATCGGCACTGGCTGACCTCGCTGGCCGTGTGGAACTGCACGCAGCCAACCACACGTGTGGCCGTTAATGATGTGATGCCATCGTCGTAAACCGCCAGCACACAAAGGTCATATTCTCGCCCTGCGGCCAGATCATTGATTAAGAAGTTCTTGCTGGTAGATGGGATCATTCTGCAGAGAAAAGAAACAGTGCGGTGGTGAAGATGTAGAGGATTAATCATTGGAATTACAACGCCCACATTTACTGATTTGCATAAAGTGTATTAAATCACACAAAGGTGTGAGTCCCACACAACAAAAACGACAACAAGGCCACTGCAGCATTAAATATCACTCATTCTGGTAGACAAACATAAAAAGCACACTTAAAGTCTTAATTAAAGTTGACTTATGAGAGAATATATTATGAAACAGCAGTGAGAAATGGCACCAGTGGGCTTGTGTGTAAAATGACAGCAAAAGGTAAACTGCAAGGTGATAAACAAGGCAGATGAGGATCACTGTCTAAAGAATATGCCACAACAGCTGCAGGCTCGGGACAGCTGACGCATGATGAGAAGACAGTTTCGATGTGTGAATACCTAAGGTCACAATTTGCCGGCAACTGCAAGATTACATGACTCTAAATACGAAGGAGAAAAGCATTGTCTTCAGGTCAACATTGGCGTTAATATAATTAGAAGTGCGTTCCTTATCCCTAAAGGCGGACTTTGATGGTTATCATTTGTAGGTAATAATGTACCACCTAAAGACAAAACAACACTCAGCTCTATGCCTAAACTGGATGAGAAAATTATACAGGAAAGCGACTCATTATATCTGATAAAAACCTGGAAAAAAAAAAAAAGAAAGTCGACCACTATTATTAACTTGCTCCATGAATACATGAATCCTGAAATACTTTCCGACTAGATTTGGTTCATGTGCGTCACATATTGAATAAGAAACACATCAAATCTGTTCTCATATTTAAAAGAGTATTTTAATAAGGCCTGCAAATGGTCGTTTTCGCTCTACTATTTTAAAAAGAGTGAGCTCATTTTGCATTTCCATTAAGTTTCTTTTAATTTAGCTTTTTTTTTTATTAACAATTGCAGCCTAACCTATGCATTAAATTCAAACCTACCTTAACTAAAGTTTTACGTTATGCTACTTCTATACTATACTTCTGCTTCACTACATTTCAGGTGGAAACATTTTACTTTTTACTCCACTACATTAACTTACCAGTTACTTTACAGATTCAGATTTTACATAAAAAACATATAAGCTTATAAATTCATTTTAGTTCGTTTTTTTTTTTTTACATTAAGACCTAACATACAAAACGATGCAGCATCTAAAATATGTTGCATTGTTATAGATAAAACTTCCAAAAAGTATATAAAGCAGTTCAAATTAGCTTCACCTTGACCAACTACAACATTAAAGTACTGCTTACATGTTCATGTTATAATGATCATATAATATTTTCCTTTAGAAGCTTTCATTAAATTTTTTTGCTAAAACGCAAAAGTAAAATTTTGAATACAGGACTATCACTTTAAGGTTTTTTTTATATATGTGTGTATGTGTGTGTGGTATTGATCTGAATACTTCTTCCACCACTGTAGCCAAGCCTATCATTAAACAACCACATTAAATCACATTCTGTGTTGCAACCAATTAATGTAGGCACTTGCTAATGATACACTTACATGTAGTGAAATAGTTGGCCTTCGTGTTATTGTTTATTGTCTTAATGATGCTGAAAAGGCCTCTTAGTCTTTCAAGGTGCTGCTGGGGTCTAAAATCTATTCAGCAGATTGCAAAAATCTACTCAGAGGTTGTTGAAAATTGTACATTTTCTGCATATTACAATACATTTTAATTTATGGAAAAATATTCCTCTTCAGTTAATCCCACAAACTACGCTATAGGGTTTCTGCTTATTTTTGGACATACTTGGTCATTTTGCATCTTTGGGATCTGTCAATCCGCCATAATGGACTGTCACGTCATTCAGCAGATGGTAACTCCAGATGTCTTACCTTTCCTCATGTCCCTGCTCTACCACTCTCCCCTCCCTCCCTACACCCATCCATCCACCCCCCCCCCCTCCACCGTGTCTTACCTGTACACCAAAGTGTCATCTGCTGTGCTGTTGTACTGAATCTGGTACATCCTGATGCCGGGGATATGGCGCTCAGATGGCCAACGGATCACAGCGGAGGAGGAGGTCAGCTCATTGACCATCACCCTCCTGTCCTGCTTGTCGTAGCCCTTGGTGTCATTGCCAGATTTGGAGGAAGTGGTGATGTCTGAGAGTCCGGGGTCCTCACGCATGTGGCCTGTGTTGTTAACAAACAGGGGTAAGGGGATCATGTTGATCTCAACAGCAGCTGTATCAATGCCTGCGGCGTTGGATGCCACACAATTAAATGCCCCACTGTCCTTGAGAGTGGTGATGAGAATATCAAGGGTGCCATTATCATACAGGATGGTGCGGGAATTATTATGCACCAACTTGCCGTCTGGTGACCGCCAGTGAATGTCTGGGTCTGGATCACCCACGGCTTTGCATTTAAGAGTCACCCCTTGCCCTTCCATCACATACGGCTTAGTGACAATATGTTTGGTGATCAGTGGAGGCTCGCAGATAAACTCCTCCTCTTGGATGGACCAGAAGTATTTGTCCATGAGATGCTCTGGTGAGGCGCAGGTCTCCAGATCGTCCTCTCTGGTCAGCCTGCGCAGCCACAGCAGCTCACAGTTACAGTGAAGCGGGTTTCCACCAAAGCTCACAGCCAGAGTGGAGGAGCTGGAGCCTTTGGCGTCAGACAGGACCTGAGCGTGCTGGAACAGGCTGTCTGGCGGCAGCTTCTGCAGCCTGTTGGAGGTCATGTCCAGGCGGACCAGCTTGGTGAGCAGCGTGAAAGTCCCCGCTCCAATGTGGTCAATCAGATTGTGGTCCAGTGTAAGCGTGTTAATATTGGTCATTCTGGCTATGGCTTCCCATGGCAGGCTGCGCAGATTGTTATTGGAAAGATCCAAGTCCTCTATGGTGGAAACAAATTCATCAAAGGAGGTGTGGGCCACCTGGTGGATCTGGTTGTTTCCGAGGATGAGGTGCCGCAGGTTGATCAGGCCTTTAAAGTGGTCACTCTTTATGACACTGAGGCGGTTTCCATCCATGTGGAGCGCCCGCAGGGAGCGCAGGCCGACAAAGGCGTGGGGGGTGATCTGGCTGATGGTGTTGCGGGACAGGGTGAGGTGGACCAAACTAGTCATGTTGAAAAAGTCTTTCCTGCGGATGATGGTTATGAAGTTGTCGGTGAGCCGCAGCTCAACGGTCTTGCGGTCGATGGTGGGGGGCACAAACAACAGGCCAGTCTTAGCACAGAGCAGAGTCAGAGTGGGGGACAGGTGCTGGCAGATGCAGCGGCCGGGACAGCTGAATCCCTTCACCAGAGCTGCACACAGCAGCACGCACAGAACCAGCCGGTCCATTGTTGATCAGTTTCCAGGTCCTGTGTGTGAGACAGACAAAAGGAAACAGGAGAGACACGGAGTCAAAAAATAGAGATCTTTGAATTAATAAATAGCATCATAGCCTTTATGAGAGCCTGCTGCAAAAATCCAGAGTCTGACCGAGATTACCGAGACTGCCAGCAAGGTGAAACAAAATGAAATGGAGCTTTTCTGAAATAATGACACCCGGGATGATGAAAGGCTGCAGCAACACTGTCAGAAACCCATGTCTCTGTACCCTTTTAATGGAAATAACAATGTTTTTTGTGCCACTGGGCTGCATCACCACTGAACCATAAAATTCTTTGAATGATCACAGGACACTTTTCCTTTATTAGCTAACTCTGACATATACATTTCCATCATGTAACAAGTCTTGTGTGTTTTTCTTGCTCTAAATTCCACATCAGGGAGGAGAATTAAAGGTAGAAAAGGGCGCTTGTCAGCACTGCTCAAGGATTTTTATGACCTTTTCATGCTCTCTGCTCTCCCTATACTTCTGAGATGTACTGCGAAATTAGACAGAAACCTGTCATGTAAATCACAGCAACAAAAAGTAGAGGTGAAACGGCGGAAATAGGGCTTGTTTTCAAGTCCATCCGATGGAGGCATTATTGAATGATTCTCGGGTTTTGAGGATGTTCTGATTCTCTGATTCCCATTTAGAGGTATTGATTTCAGTCTCGGAGAGAACACGCCTGTGGTGACAGGAGTAAAAAGTGATCCTTGGCTGTAATAACCATAAGAGACCCCTGTGGAACACAAACGTTGATGTGCTGATGCCATATTGCCAGTGCTTTTACCCTCTTTGGCATCCATCTTGATTGCTAATGCCTTAAGCTTCACTGTTGATGAGAGTGCCTGTTAACGTCGATAAAGTGAAGGGATGACAACTGACTTTGCTTTTCTTGGTTTAGAGGATGACATAAGGGTTGCTACGACCCCGCCACCCCATCCAACCCCACAGGGTGACAACTTTGATCCCTGTCAGAGCCAATATGTCAATCAACAGCAATGTTTTGTTTAAGGCCCTGCATAATTATTTTAATTCACTCAGGAAAAGCTGACTGTGGACTTTAAACACAAACAGTCTCTTTTGATGCTTTATCCAATTTGTTATGACTAATTTTAGTGCCTCTTTATCTACTTTCCACCATGTTGAGGTGGTGGTGACATCCTTAACACCAGCGATTTTGTTCTACCATTGTGCCCAAAGCAAAAGCATCAAATGCTCACAGAACCAATAGCCCTAAATTTAATTTGATTTAAAATGCCTGCGGTGAAATTCACAGAATACTTTAAATGCTACATGTCAAAGCTCCCTTTCTCCATCTCTCAGACTATACCTTATGTATATTCTTTTTGGTGACTCACCCATGTCTTGGTCTGAACACATTTCTTTTAAAGTTATTATGAATGTTAAAGACAAGACAAGTAAGAAATTGCGAGGGCACCGCTGTCATTTTACATCAACCTGTGTTACTTTTGCCAGCCAGCAAAGAAAATTCTCAGTTCCTTTTCTGTTTCGCTCTCTTGCACTATCCCTGATGTACACACACACACACACACACACACACTGCTGGCCTTCTACTGTCTGACAGACAACAGGGAACCTCGTTAACTATGAAATACTGCTGTCCAATCAGAGCTCTCATTAAATCTGGGTTCATATGATATCATTTTCTGAGGGAAGTAGAACAACTTGAAGCACAAGCTCCCATCAGTGGGAGGGTGTTGCTCGAATTTATTCAACACTGGCAGTTGTATTGCTTCTACTTTATACTACATTTCATTAGACCAGAGTGTGTTTAGGAAAGACACCAGCCCTCCACCTTCTCTTGGTTTGTTTTTTACGCTTCCGTCTATCTTGTTCTAACTCTGCAGGCTTAAATATAACCTCCAACTGTGAAAAAGATCCGCTGCAACTATTTGAAAGTCCATTTCCATTATCTATTAAAATAATATGCAAGCAAGGTAAAACAACATACGCGTAGTTATTTTCTGTGTTTAATCTCTACTGAGGTTAAACCATTTCCTTGTGCAAAAAAAAAACACACACTAGGTGGAAAAATTCCAACCCCCTTGAGAGAATTTATTTATTTAGCAAAGCTCTTTTATTGTTGGCAGCACAGTGTGCCTGCCTTGTCAAAATTAATTCCCCAAATTTCCTTTTTTAAGACGCTGAGAGAGTTATAACATTAAAGCAGGCCACAGCAGCACGGATCATACTTCATGTTAAATAGAGTCCTATATAAGAGCTTGAGAGAGAGAGAGAGAGAGAAAATTAATATAAAACTGTTGCCCGTGTTTGTTAAATGTCAGTATAATAGTGACCTTGCTTGATTGTGTTATTATTCAGATGGTAACTAGACCACAAAGCTCATGGTTTCTCAGTGGACCATCTGTGCCAGAGCATTTCCTGCCACACCACCGAGGATACTCTATTGATCTTTCAGCATCTCGGGGAGGAGGGAAAACTTTGTTGCCACGGCAACTCTGGTGTAGAATGTGGGTCTTTGAATTGCATTAAGATGATGTTGAGCCACCCATATAGCAAGGCCTCAATCTTAATGGGTGCTGAGAAGGTAAGAAGGGACGTGAAGAGATGTACGAATGGCTGAGGAAATTAAAAGAAAAGGGCAGCTCTGCCTCACATTTCTATTGCTGTTTTATTGCTTAATATTAGTGCCGGGCCACCAAATCGATATGTAGACAGCAGGAGAGAGCACGAGGTGGATTAAGAGTGTATGTTTATTTTTGTGTCCGGTCATGTAGGAGCACCAGCTTTCACAGAGGATTACTAAGACACATTTCATTTAAAACAAGCATGTATTCACATTCTGACATTTTAACAATCTGATTTAACTAAAATCTTAAACAAAGCTGCACACACACACACACACGGTGTTGTGAAAAATCAGCATCTGCTGTTGAGTTTGATAACTTGGATTGAAGTGTAGTTATAAGTAAGCTTTATTTGTAAACTCCACTTAAAAGTTTCTCCCTATTTACTTGTGAACTTAGCAAAGTGAACATGATAATTCATTTTCATTGAAATTTGAAGATTTGAGCCCCTACGCCACCCATGAGTGAACCTGACATTCAACATTATGCTCAAATTTTCTAAATTTTGATCTATGCCACAACCTAAAATCCACTGAGCTTTCACTGACATCTGTCGTCGTTGGCTACAAAAAGCTGCATTAATACAAGTTTAAATGTTAAAAAAAACCTGCAGACCTGCAGAAGACAAACTCAATATAACATGTAATGATTAATAAGATATGAAATGTTGATCAGATTTTAGCCAGTGGTCCAAAAAAAAAAAAAACACTAGTGAAACAACACATCCTGTTTTTTGACTCATATCAAAATTAATATATGGAATTTAAAACATTGTATGGGTCTAAAAATCCTTAAAATAATTTTGTAGCACAGCTAACTGTGTAAATTCCTAAAAAAATAGTTTTTTTTTTCATTTTTAAAATATTCAGTATTATTTAATTTATTATTCAGTTCTGCAGATACCGGCTCCTTTATCTGTATGAGCTTTATTTGGGTAGGACAGACTGAAATATCTCAACAACTATTAGATGGATCGCCATGAAAATTTGTACAGACATTCATGGTTCCCAAAGGATGAAACCTACAGACTCATCATCAGGTCCAGTACTTTGGTTAATGATGAAATATGTGCAAAACTAATGATGTTGTCGACTATGGTGTTAAAGACGGTGAAAATAATTAAGCAGAGGGAGGTGCTCCCGCATCATGAGGTCAGTTATCTTCTTTAGGTAGAAAGGTGAAATAAGTTTTCATTCTATATTGTTTAATAGTGTTTATATAGTTGAGTCTTTATGATGTGATCCTTGTTATTGACAGCTATGCATTTTGATTCATGCACTGTGATTCACAGTGTGACTTGTGTATAGCTCTTACCGAGTGTGTTAAAGTTTGCTTTATCTGCTTGCAGGGATGTAGTGTATATTCTTGGGTCTGAGGGTGGATAACAAGGGGCCAGTGGGAGCTGTCCTTTAACTGACTGTCCCATGGTGCCCATTTAGCGCTTGTAGGAATTGTTTATCTTGAATAAAAGACGTAAATGTTTCTGCTACACGTCTGGCTGTGTGGTGATTGTCCACATGCCTCTGACACCAGAACTAACTAGATAAACAAAGGTGTCATTGGCGTAACTCTGGAGGTTCCCGCATCAAAGGTTTATCATACTACTTTTCATACTTTATATAGAGGATACTGATCCATCGAAAAAATGCTAGGATCGGTCTGATCCAGATCCTGACCGCATATATGTTTATTAAATATTACGTTCCATTAAACATAAGAGAATGCACTCATCATATTTACATACATGCAAGATCCAGCACAAGGCATGTGACGCGAGCACGTTACAACGCTCAGCCACCCACACACGAATATAGGAGAATGCGTAAAGAGACAAAACATCATATCTACACATCCGTGTAGCTACTGTATACACACAAACATACTGAACAAAGAAAGCGGTGAGTGCCCAAGAGGAAAAAACAAAGAGGAGAATAAATTCATAGCATATGTATGTTTTTCAGCTTGGGTTTCTGGCTCAGATATACTGGTGGAAGCGCGTGTGTTTGTGTACTTTGTGCTCTGAAACATACTGACAGAAAAGATGAATTCGGTCTGGGCTTATGAATGTTCTTATGGTGCAAATATTTAAAACAGCGCTGCACATGTATACACATATGGAGGACACCAGAGCAGATAACCGCTTAAACAATCAGAGCTCTGAGAACGTTATAAACAATGTGGCAGGAATCAAATGAAAGCTATTTCTGACGGTGTAACACCTTCCTGCTGCTGCTTCTTTGCACGTGGCATCTAGTTTACACATTGAGGATGATGATGCATTTTTGCAATTTTAGAGACAGTCAAATCCATGAAATCGGCACTCAGTCTTCTTTAAAGAGCCGAAACAAAACATGTTTGCTTTTTTACCTTCTCAGTTACACCCACATGTTTAACACTGTTGGAAATTTTAATTAGTGAATCTATGAATTCCCCAGGATATTCTCCAAATTAAATAACCAGACAGAAGTACAGACTTTACAAATTGTACAATTATTCAAGACAACTCAGAATATCTCATAATTCACAGGAATGTCACAAGAGGCAAACACACGCACACCGTAGTTTCATGAAAATTTAAAAAAACAAGCTCATAGTGTCTCTTTAATAATCGTCCTCGCTGAGAATAATTGAGTTTTAACTACCACCATTAAACTGCATAGGAATGTGCCATTACCTGTCAGTTTATATTCACTTAGAATGAAATATGGCCTCCTTGATGTGATCTTGAGATGAGATGAGTGGCTTTAAAGTGCAGCTTTCCTCGATGATCTTTCTATGGTTTGTTGTCATGAGAACCATCCTCGGCCTCATGAAATCTTAGTTGAGATTACAGTACAGCTGAAATCATCGATGAGTCAAACCATAAGTCGATCGACAGAAACTATTTTGATAATTTATTCATCGTTTTAGTGCTGCTTTCACTGCTTTTCTTCGTCTTACTGTATGTGATAGATCACTCAGTATCTTTGGGTTTTAGACTGTTGGTTGAACAAAACAAGCAATGTGAAGATGTCATCTTGGGTTTTAGGAACTTGTGATGGCATTTTTCACTTTTTTTCTCTCTTTTTTTCATTTCATAGATGATAAATCGCAAAAATAACATTTATTTTTTGTCCATTTTGAGGCAGCAGAGAGAGGTTGACATATCATCCTCTTATGAAATTGTCAACTGTCTGTTTACACATCCAGCAGATGTGGAGCAACATTAGCAATCATTTGGATTTGTTCTTCTGGGCATCTGACAGAATGTAGCACTTTTAGATCAACTCCTGACAAAAAACATCTGGCTCTTTAGCTCAGTTTTTCTGTGTGTCGTTTGGTGCCAAGCAGGTAGAGTGCAGTGGGTCTATCAGAGCTTTTTCCACTGATGAGACAGTTAAGTTGTTGGCTGGAAAACCAAAATAAATTAAAGCTGCAAGCAGTGATGATTGGACCCTCACACCTTCGTGCACGTTGGGGCGCGATGCAGTGGAAGGGCTTTTATTGCAGGCATGTAGATGTTTTCAGGCCTGGACTCTTATCAGACATTGTACGTAGGAGTTAAATATCACTTCCTGTGTCCACTATGTGGCGCTAGAGAACACCCACTAATTTTATGTAGTGTTGCTGTATATCATGTGTAGACAACACAGTGTATATTTTATGTAAATTGGATGACGTTTGTCACATAAGGCTGACTTCCTGTTGTCAGTTGGTGGCACTATGACTGTGACTCAATATTGACATGTAGATGTATTCAGGCCTGGTTCAGGCCTGGACTCCAATCAAACGTGTGAAATTTGAGGCGGATTTAACTTGAGTCCAGTCAAGTTACAACAACTTCCTGTTTCATGGTAAAACATGCAAATTGACTGGCATGCCATGTCAATTAAAACTCAAGAGCTTAATAACTTAGCAAATTTGAAGTCGCTCTGGTTAATTCTCTAGGAGGAGTTTGTTAAAGTACAACGCCTGCAAATGGAAAAAATTGCACAGTCAATTAAAAATGGCTGACTTCCTGTAGGGGTTGGGGTATGGCTCCAAGAGTCTGGAGATGTTACATCTGCCTACCGAATTTAGTTCATCTACATCAAATTTAAAGGTGGGGCTTTGACTTTGAAAATTGTTAGGGGGCGCTATGGAGCCATTTTGTCACACCCATGCCTAAGACCCATAAAACTTTTCACCACTCCTGATGCATATGCAAAGTTTCATGAGTTATCGAGCACCTTTAGCCCCTCAAAAATGCTATTCATTTGGAAAAATAATTATAATTCCTTCAGATACATTGTGGCCTTTGCACCACTTGGTGCTCGGGCCCTAAAAAAAGAGCTGAAAGAAGCTCAATCACTCTCCACCAACTCCTAAGGGAAATATCTGGCTTCACTATGTTCACCAGCTAGTTGGTAACCTTGTCTGTCAGATGTTTGGTGATGAGCAGTGGGTTTATTAGAGCTTTTTTTTTTGCTGAAAACAGCTGCCTGCTGCAGCCAAAAACACAAAAACGGAAAGGAATGGGAGGAATTTAAACAGTAAAGTTGTGGTCCAGACACCAAAAATGAGGGGGTTGCAAAGTCAGGTGATCATTATTATGAGCAACCCCTTACATACAGTATACATAGCTTTGTGATCAATTGTTAATATGAAAATATTGATCATAACAGCTTTAATTGACAACGAAAATAATAATTAGCTGCAGCTCTAGATTGCAATACTATTAGTTTAATTTGTCAAAGTTGAAGCTCAGTCATATTTGAATGTGACATTGAAAACAGTCACTGATCATATACAAACATTGCTGCCTCAGAAAAACATCTGCCCAGAGCTGCTGCATCGTAAGGATATTTTCTGGCCATGACTTTGTCAGAAAACCGTAAACGCCAATTAGACAGTGCAGGCAGTGAACTACTAGCTGCCCTTGTGTGACTGTTGTCAGGATGCAGGCATAATTATTGACAGCTCGAGTTCATTGGAGTCAGCTCTGTGTCTACCAGTGGACGCCTAATACGAGGCTCCACAGCCCCGGGGACTTCTAGTCGCATCTCATCAAGGGGGGTGGGGGCAATCGTCATAAACAGGAGGAGCATTTGCATATTATAATTACGTCTGCATGCAAAGACGGTCCTCTCAATTACATCCCATTTAAAACTTTCAATGAAGACGAACTGAGAAGCACTAACTATTACAGCTCCATAAACTTTAATTGTAACAGCTTCCCCTAAACAAGATAAAGACCATTAGGAGTTGAGCTGCGTAGCTATAGTCATGCACGTCACTTGTTGATTGAACACTTGGGTGATTGATTACCTTTTATCTGCTACCTGTTCTTCTTAATTTGAATTCCTCCTCTCACAGATAAATTCAACCCTGAACAGCTGCTGCTAAACTTACAAATTACTGCAATGTGAGAAAATGTTTTAAAAAATGTAGCTTTTCATGTTAAAATAACCAAAAAATCAACAATTACTATTAAAAACAACAACAACAAAAACAGCTAAATTAGCTGGCAAATCATTATTTCTGACTGTGTCCTCAAAGTTTACCTACTTAATGATAATTATTTCATTGATAATTTATAATTACTCAACCATGTCACATATAAAGACGAAATTACATGGGAGGGATCAGAGGACATACTTGCGATTAATGATAGTTTCACCACATATACTACTCTGACAACAGGCTCTTAGAGAAGGAAATCTCAGAAATCTGGCAAAATCCACCTATTATTTTCTTGATTAATCAATAATTGCTACTTCCATAAAATGGTGGAAAATGCCCGTCATAATTCCCCACAGTCTAAATTGCTTATTTTGTCTGACTGACAGTCCAAAACCAGAAAATATTTAGTATACTATTATACAAGATGATAAAAAGCAGAAAATATTATTAAATGAATTGTCAAAATTGTTGCTGATTATTTTCTGAATGATCTGATTGATTAATCACCTAATTGTTTCACCCCTACGTCATCGCCTACATCATCATTTATTAAGAAATTTCTTTACAACAGCTCCCTAAACTTGTCAGACGACTCAAATAATCAAAGGGGAAATAATCTTGATTTACTGCACATTAATGACATACAGTATGAGGGCTTTTCCATGTTAAGTCATTGCTTCTGGCTTTTTAAGTCTCACAGAGACATGTACTACATTTCTACACAGAGTGCTGATTATATCCACTGAATTGTTCACTGAAATAGTCTCACTAATCACAAGGACCATATGATGCATAATGGAATTATTAGATATGGTGTTGTTCCAGTTAATCCACTTCATGCACAAATTGCCTCCACAATTAAGCCAAAAAAAATCAAAAAAACATGGACTGCTTTCCATCTGTTAGCTGTCATAATGAATAGAATAAACAAGCGAGTCTCTACCCTCTGACAATGGCTACTTGCCTACTTTAAATTTGCTGTGAGAGGTTTTGCAGAGCTCGAGAAGAACTTTGCCTTTTTCACACTTCGCACTGAAGATACTGCAGCAATTATGTTAAACATGAATTATATTGTTTTATCTTTAAAGTCAAAATGGCATCCTAATGAATGCACCAAAATATATTTTTGCTATGTTGCCTCCAAAATACTGGATCTTTATGCAAGGGTTCCCTCTGAATTTGTCATTTTTTGCAGTCATTTTAGAAGGTAGCATGTCCTGACATCAACAAATATCTTGACAATACACAGTGTGGCTGTAACTCTTTTCTCCATGTAGCAGTTTCACTGACACCCTCCTAGAGATTGCTGAAGTACACTTGACATATTTGTCAAAAAAAAGGGAGGGAGTAAAAAAAGGACAAAACAAACAAGCCAAGATAAAAGCAGTAGCTTCTAGCAAACAATACATGGACAGACAGTGATTCTGAATGACACCCAGTTTATAGGATTTCTATTTCTAGGCTCGGTTATTTTAAAATCCAACAAGGGTCAGTCACAAGAATTGCACGATTGCCTGCTCTATATATGTTTTCTAAATGTGTTCCCATGTGGTGATAGTTTTGTTATTTCTTCATTGATGCATGCCTGCTTGTTCTCTACACTCATCATTTTGTCCACTGACTTGCTGCTTTAGTGGGGCCCAAGCACTGAGTGGTGCGACGCATGGATGTTTAAAGAGAAGTGGATACAGCGTCTGAGGCAGGGCCCCGTTCATTCCTATGAAAGTTGCTCAGTGGCGCATGAAGTCAAAAAAGTTTGACTTCTTCCACATAGCTTCTGCGTCTGTGGGGCCCATAGAGGAAGCACACTAATGACTTCCGCAGGGTGAGCTGGCCCTTTAGTTTAGCCCTCTGGCTAACTTTAACGGGGATAAAACAATTCAATCGTGCAGCTCTTCTAGACTTTCGAATGTTATGGGACCAAATGGATCAAGTTGTGATAGTGAAATGAATCATTTCGCAGGGGTCGTGACGCTCCAAAAAATTTATCTGCTGATGTACAGACGTCTCATTTACAATGGAAGTCTATGGGGGAAAGTGTTTTTGGGCCCAATAGCATTACGTGTATGCAATGTTGTAATTACAGGGTTTGGTCGCTATGTTGAATTGGCTTCAAAGCCTGGCGCTGTTCCTGAGGGCTTGGTGCGAAGGCCCTATTGTAATACAAGTTCTTCTTCTTCTTCTTCCAAATTAATTGCATTTTCAAGGGGCTAAGGATGCTCGAAAACTCACAAAACTTGTACTCTGCTCAGACGTGGTGAAAAATGTTTTATGGGCATGGTTGTGGCAAAAAGTTTCACCTAGATGTACCAAATTTGGTAGGCACATGTATCATGTCCAGACTTACAAAAAAGCCTCTTGGAGCCATACTGTAAGCCCAGCAGGAAGTCAGACATTTTGGATTTACTGTGTAATTTTTTTGCACAGTTTTCGCCATTTGCAGGCGTTGTACTTTAATGAACTCCTCCTACAGAATTAACCAGAATGACTTCAAATTTGCTGGCATGCTGGTCAATTTGCATGTTTCGCCATGAAACAGGAAGTTGTTGTAACTCGACTGGACTTTGTCAAATCTGCCCCAAATGTCACATGCTTGATTGGAGTCCAGGACAACAGGAAATCAGCCTTATGTGACAAATATCTTCCAATTTACATGTAATTTACATGGTGTGGTCTACACAATATACAGCAACATGACATATAATTAGTGGATGTTCTCTAGTGCCACATAGTGGACACAGGAAGTGATATTTAACTCGTTCCTGCAACGTCTGATATTCATGACAACTCATATGCATGTCAGGTGACCTCCACTAAATGTATTGCTGCATTAATGACCCACTAGTGTAGCACCACCTACTGGCAACAGGACGTGAAGCCTCATGTTACAAACTTCCTTTGATTTACATGAAATTTAAAGGGTGTGGTCTACATTTGATATGTAGCAACATAATGTACATTTAGTCCGTGTTTTCTAGCACCACATAGTGGACACAGTAAGTGATAGTTATCTCCTACATGCAATGTCCAATATTCATGAAAATGTATATCCATATCAGTTTTCCCTCTGGTAAATGTATTGCTGCATGTCGCCCGACCTCCAGTAGCGATACCACGTCTGCCGCTCCCTCCAACGCACGCGAGGTGCAAGGGACCATTCATCGCTGCTGAATAAAATTATTCTTGTCTTCTTGTTCCTTAGCATTCCCTGCCTTCGTCGCTGTGTGCCAACGAGCTGAATAGACCCTCTGAATTGGTGTCTTATGGTGCCACTTTGTGTAACAGTGATGGCGTGGAATCCACACTTGGTTTCAAATCCTCCTGCAAGGCTCCTATACTTCATTGATCGCGCTCTGTATGTACCCTACCCTTGCAAGGTATTATGTATGCCTGTTATGTGCTCCACTGCCACGGCATACTCTAGCAAAGAGCCGATTTACACTGTGGAGTGAAAATGTATCAAATATCTGAAATTAAAACCTCTCCTGGTTGAATTGTACTCTATTCACTGTACAACAGGGCAGCCACTCACTGAGCATCATTAATGTACACAGTTTCATATAATAAAGGTGGATTACTGACCAACTTGTTCTATATTAAAGGAAACATTTCTGAAACAAATAATACAGACAATCTGTTAATTGCACATTTGAATAACAGCCAAATTTCTTTAAATCTTAAAACTGTTACGATAACGCAAAGATTTGGCCAAATGCAAACACACACACTATCACAGACCAATTGTTTTTTTGTCACCATACTAGATGCTGCCGACCTCATTCATCATTGTCTTTCTTCAGTAAATATCCAATGCATACCTTCTCATATGTGACTATAGTTTCATTTAATTAAGAAAAACTATTGAGATTTATTACCAGCGGGCTCCACATGAACAAATCTACTGTAAAAATCCACACAGCTCTAATTGATATAGAAGACAGTGGCTCAAATTCACTCAAGGCTGTGCTTATGAGTGTGTGTTACAACCTCAGAACGAGCCACAAAAGACTGCATGTGATTCACACTCAGTGCACACAAATAATGGACCGCACAGCTTCAATTTGACACACTTCATAGGAAAGCCTGTGCAAAGCAGGTTTAGGCAGAACTTTTTGTCAAACATATATTGTAGGTATTATATACAGTACTGGGTGTCTGAGCTTCACTAATCCCGTCTGTGCGTCAAATAAAGCACCTTGCAATGTCAGTGCATACACAGACGGCAGGGGTGGGGCAGTAAATACGCATAAGGTGTGGATTTATCTACAGCTGGCTTTGTACCAAAAGAATGAAGTGAATTAAACTGAACACTAGCTGCTTCTAACAACATCATTTTATCACCAGGAACCAGCCACTATGTGCAAGTCGTTTTTTTTTTTTGTTTACTGTGAGTCTCCTGAATCAATACGTAACTTCTGAACACCGGTTGCTTTTGTAACATTGTCAGCACTGTATTTGAATTAGTATTTGTGCATTTGGTTAATTGCATGGTTTGTTTTAGTCTAATCTTGTTTTACTTTTGCTATGGGGGGGGTACCATTAAGAAGTATTGTCATGTTGGTCTTTTCTAATGTATTCTTTAAATGTAATCTTTAACAAAAGGGCCGGATTATCCTGCTAGGGGGCCCACAGGACAAAAAATGAGCTCTGGGCTCCTATTGCTCACTCTGACTGGTTGGTGATCTGCCCTTGCCTTAACTACATTAAAGATAAAGGTACCCTGTGGATTTTTTGGAAACAGAGATATGTTTATGTATAGTATTTCTCACCAAAAAATCTTTATAAAGATTTTGCAGAGCAAAAAAACAACAACTTGAAAACCTTGTTTCTTCCTTGCCTTTGTTGAATTGCTACATGTTTGGGTGTGTATGTATCTGTGTGTCATGCATAAGGTGCATGAGATACAAACAAATAAGGGATTCACACTTAAAAACATTGCTCCATAGTTCTAGTGGTCAAAAACTCCACAGGATTGTTTAATTTTTATACTGTTATGATTTCTATGTTAAACAAGGTCAAAGTTCTAAAACTTGAGATGAACGTATGATTCAGTCTGCTCTGAACGCATCATTTGCAATGTTACATCTACTTCCTCCTCCTGATGACGTCAGATTGATCACGCGTGCCAACAAACAGCCGTCCATTCTGTAGCCTTTGTTGCTAAGGTTGTTCCACGGGTTGTCTGCGTTGTCTACGCGCATATTTCCGATATGATTCGGGCTCGAACATGTACGGATGGATTTGAGAAGTTTCCACTTCCAGTAAACGAGAAAGAGAAGTGTAATCCTGCTGCTACTGCTTGTTTACGTAGCCACCAAAACCGCTGGAAGTCTGCCAACACAGAGACAGAGGCTGAACTGAGAGAAATATAAATACACACCTAGAAATGTGCATCATATGTCCCCTTTAAGTTTACCCAACTTTTCTTTTCAATAGTTTTGTTCAAAAATTTCCGTTAAGAGCTTAATTAAATGTAAATGTTCATTTAAGTGTTTAAAAGAGAAAAAAAATCTTAAGCTACACCTACTAGGTTCAGATAGTGGTCATGTTTAAGAAAGTCTGATATACATGATTCTCAGAGTGAATAACGTCCTTATTTGCCATTTCTGCCTCCAATTACAGTATTTTTTTTGTGGGGAAATCAGGTCAATGCATTTAATCGATGACATGTCAGTTTAATTAGTAATTATGTGAATGAAATGTTTAGAATGACTGCAGACTAGCTCATGCCACACTTTGTGAGTCCCTAATCACAAACCTGTCAGGCCTGTTATTTGTGACTGAAAGGCACATTTAGCACTCTCTCTTATCAGTCACATAATTATTTTTATCTATATTTTTTTCATAGCCGTGCACAAAGTTAATGTAGCTCAATCCTTGTGATACATAGTCAATAGATTAGCAGAAGACATTACAGTCAATTTTACTTTCTCTATAATGGAAAGTCAGTGATACAAAAAAATGGATTAGCTGCTGTGTAAAATTGTTGATGTGTTGCAAACTTGCCAAAGGAAATAAAACTGATTAAAACTTTTCTGACATTTGATCTTCCATTGGAGCATCTACTCTATATTGTGGCTACCATCTTGGTTTGTGTTGTATAGTTTGTGCTTTTTTTTTTACCCCAGGAAATATATTTACTACAATATAAGAAAATTAATTATAATTATAATGACCAATGTAAATAGACAGGAACCATTAAATACTGTACAGTGACTTTACCACCAGCTAGAGGAAGTTCATTATGGGTCATTGTGCTTCTGGCTGTACCATAAATAATTAGTTCACAACCTATTTGATGGAGGTGACATTATCAGAAATTGCTCTTTATTTTCTGTGTCTAGTTAATTAGTATATTTGATAAATTAGCTGCTAAACCAAATTGCAGTCCAAAAGCTATCAAGTTAGGAGCAAATTAAGCCTGAAAAACGAGGACATCAGAGAACAGTCAGCAGGGTTTGAACCAAAATTGCTTTTTAGGTTTTGTTCCCTTTATTGGCGGAAAACATGATTTTTATTCAAGATCCTACATCAAGAGGTTTCTACATATTCAACATCTCCGAATAGGGGTGCTGCTGCCATATTCAATACAGATGCCTGTTCCGTTCAGAAAATGGTTTGTAAATAAAGCTGCTGCCTTGGATTTGAATTAATTTTCAAAGAAGATTTTATGACTTCCTAGGTTTGATGTATGATCTGAAACAGAGAGGGCAGCGCAAGCAGTAGCTCGTGTTTTCGTCTCTTCAGTTTGATGCTCAGCCTTTTTCTTGTGCAGAGTTGTCTTTTTTTCTCAGCGCTTGCGTGGGTTTCCTCCAGGTGCGTGATCTTTCATCTAAATAATTTACAAGGGAATTAACATATCGCTTGCTAATTACTGGAATATGTAACAAATGGTATGGTCTTTCACAACAACAGATATTTTCATGTTTTCTGACGGATGGTTTTCATATGCTGCCGGAGACCGCCGCGGGGAATGAACTGAGAATAATGCAGCTGTAAAGCATTCAGGACCAACACTGAATAAGAATGGGATAGTTATGTTTCAAACACCACATTTCTAAAATTTACTCCATTCACTCCAACACAAACCATAATCTTGGACAGCAGGGCAACCTGCTCAGTGCCATTATTGCTCTTTAACGTAGCTCTGCCCGTGCCACTTGTCCATAATACTACATCCAGGCAAGCTCATTGTGCTGCCAAGACCACTTATAACATCCCTGCCTCATGTGCAGCTCCTCCTCCTCCTCACTCTCCTCTGCATATGAGCCAATGCAAATTACAGTAACAGCTTGGACGTGAGTATAATCTCAAGTGGTGCGAGCTGGGCTCCATGGCGAGGCATGCAGGCAGATGGAAGCAGAGACTCTGCCAGGCGTCTTTAGAGGCTCCCACTCTTTCTTCAGCACGCTAGACAATGGAGGAGCTGTGGCTCATAACCAGCTACTCGTCTACCACTAGCACACAGACTACTCCCTTTACGCTGTATTTGGTAAATAATACGAAAGAAGGGGGCTCCTGTCATGTCGGCCACATTATATCATGACACTCACCGAGCGGAGAGGGCTGAGACTTATGGAGAGGCATGCACATTTGTGATGAAAGAATAAAGACAGCACAGCACAGCAGTTCCTGTATGTTTCTCCACACAGCAGGAGGTAGATGCCTTTCCCTTGAGGTAAGGTAGATGTTTATAAATACCCCTTTAAATAAACAACCTATTCAATTTGCATAAAAGATCATATCTGCATTCAGTGAACATTCATTTTAACACCTTAAGAGTAAAGATTTGATTTTTTTAAAGCATATATTATTCATAAATGCAGAATGCCACTCCACTGAGTTCACCATTATTTCCAAAACTGTAGTTATGTGCATGAACATACATCATCCATACAATATTCATGCAAAATACACTGCGACACATAATTACCTCATAGCCTAGTTTTACATACGTTGTGGGTTTGGGTTGCCTCAGGGAGAACGATTTATTTTCAGTATTCAAATATGTTTAGCTCATGCCTGAGTGTGATTCTGTCTGTATTACTGAACTTTTATTCACCGTCTCTAAATTCAGTAACTTCTGTCACCGATTGCCAGGAGCGAGACATTAGAGTTTCTTCAGTCATTTGTGATGCACTACTGATTTCTGAATGAAATTATACATTTATGAACTGTAAGTAGAGAAATTTTCTGTGGTTACGGATACCTTTTTAGGTTGAGCGCTTGCCTCTTTGGATTCAATCACTGCAGTGAAAGTTAGATAAATCTCAAACTGTAATGTACTTTTTATCGTGAATGAAAGAGCTCCAGGCTTTACACTTGCATGACAAGTTTTTGACTGTTTTGCTCCTCTGGGAGAGAGGCTTGTTTATGCTCACAAACTCTTATTGTGCTATTCTTGGACATTAATGTAAATGGATTCTTAAACTCAGTTGCAATCCTCGTAACTAATGAGGATGCTTACGCAATAAGGTTGCACCTCCGTGTGTCATGAAAGGCCTCTGAATTTTTAATCATGTGATGTTACAAGTAAAGGAGCGCCGAGACAAACATACGTGTGTCGGAGGAGTACAAACAACGCCCTCCTGTATACATACATACATACATACATGACAACAAACAGTGTAAAAGAATATGATGTGTGAAGAAATCAATAGACTGTGAATCAGCTCAGCTGTGTGTTAAGATGAGGCTGTTTAAGTGACTCAGTCTTCAATGCGTCTGCGAACCCTGAGTGCATCTTCACTAACAAAAAGATATTTGAGTGAGAGAAAGAGAGAGAAAGCACCAAGACGCCGAGCACCTCTCCCCCGGAGCTACGCATCTATTGTATCTGACTTGTGCTCGCACGCATGCAGGTGTGTTTGATTTTACCATATTTTCTTCCACTATTATTTCAGATAGCTTCAGCTACACCGTTTTCAAATTCACAAAGGCCTTGTTATTCTGAGGCGCGGATGACATGGAGTGTGTAGCTTAATTTCTACAAACGATTAGAGCTCCAGCAGCAAGAGTCAGCTGCAGAGATGATACCTAACGTGGCAACACGTGCTGTATACCTCAAGAATACCCTGAGCTGCCATCTCGACGCTATCGCCGCCTTCAATACTTGGTATTCCAGGACTGCAACACTGACTGCAAGACTCAGATTACTTTGACAAGCGAGGCAGACCACAGAACACAGGACAGAGGATGGGAGGCATATATTCACAGTGCAGCCGCTGGAATTTTGAATATGTGAGGGTAATAACTTGACCTCCTCCTCACTCTCCCCTCGATCCCTGATTAAAAACATCTATTCACTACCTACTTACAGAGCAGCATTTCCTCAGTTGTAGTACCATAATTTTGCGCACACAGAGATGAACTGGTGGGGAATCCTGTTGTTACGCCTCTTATCCCCCTCAAACTTGACAACCAGGATTAAACTACACTTGAAAGAACTGCTGGGTGAAGATGTCAAAAGAACACATATGGGCCAAAATTGCGGTGCTTTCACAACACAAATTGCTTGTATTTGACAGGAAAGGGTGAATTTAATTCTTTTAAAAGGGATTTAGCTATGGGAATTATTTTTTTATGTTTTAAGACAGAAACAAGCAGGATGTCTCGCGGTGGGAAAAATATGCAGAGTTATGCAGGGTGCATGACTGTTGTAGACGCTGCTTGTTAGGCGTATGACGAGGGGGAGGGAAAACACTGAAGGGAACAGCAGTTATGTTCAATTCAGTAACACAAGCTGGCTAATTAGCATTGCCCTGCCATTCCCTTTGAACCAGAGGAGGACAAGTGGGAGCCATCATATTTCTTTGTTCTCAGCACTGTGTGAGTCCCCCCTGACCGCAGAAACCGCAGGGGTTCTGACCACAGAGGGTCAGAGGTAGGCAAAATAATCCCACCTCCCACCCTCCACCTCCTTGAACTCCCCCCAGGGAATTACCCAGACCTTTTCCTAAAACTACGCCCTCAGCAAAGTACTGTTACTGGCAGCACGCCGGATCAGATATAGCGCCAAGATGTAGTGGGATGACATTTTCAGGATGCAAACGTACTCCGAATACACCAGACAGATGTTAAGGGGATACAGGTACCTACTGCACTTCAGATACACACAATTATTCTCGGCTGGCTGCTCTCTGAAGACGCAGCACAGATCATTAACTCTATCCTCTCATGCACCGGGTTTTAATTAATAGTTTCATGCTATATAATGCAAGATTGAAACATGAAACAGCATTTATATCGCTGCAGTGTTTTGAAGGGTGTTTTATGGCGCATTTCGGGTTAGTTAGAGATGCAGTCAATTACATTTCAACTCCAGAAAGAACCTATTTGTACCACTGATGGGTCACATAATTGGACGCACTTGGCAAAGTCAGTCAAGTCCACAAAAGGTGCGAAAGGTCGGTGGGGTTTGCCTTTTAGTCTCTGCTTAGGTAAGAAAGAAAGTGTCCACTCAGCATTATCTGACTGCATGAATTTAGCCTGATAAATATCACCAAACAGACAAGAACAGGCTGCAACGGACAGCTTCTCTGGTAGGCGCTACAGAGATATATATTCCAAAACAATTGCACATACAAGGGTATAATTTCCACTGGGGGATGGAGGAGTACTTGGACCCCTCACTGTTCAAAATCCTAGTTTTGTCTACCCCACTTTTACAGTTTCAGTTAGACTTTCTTACAAAAATCTCTCTGAACAATGAACTCTTACTGTCCAGCTGCAAAAATCCATATAAGATAAGAGAAAAGTAGATAAAAGTGTTCATACTGTAGGTTCACATCTATAAGCTTAACGAGCAGCGGCGAGCGCTGGAGTGGGTGCTTTGCAGACTTATTTTTGCAGCTCAGGCTAGATAATGTACATACCCGCCTATCTTATGGGTGGACAATATTCGGGTTGTATACAGCCAGAAGAAGAAGTGTACAAATGCAGGAAATGACATTCACTGTTTAATTAAGAAGAACCGCTGACATCGTTGTGTCCACGCATTTCTGAAACCAAACCTGAGCTCTTTAACACAAGTTTCACATCTGTTGCACTTACAAATTATACATAAGACTGTTTAATATACAAATGAACAAATATACAAATTAAAAATGAATATACAAATAGCAGTTTTAGTCTTTGTTTAGCTGTATGCCTGTGTGTATCTTTCTGTACATGTTTTCTGCTCTGTGTGTATATTAAGAGCCGCTGGAAACTTGAGTTAAATTCCTTGTATGCCTAAACATACTTGGCCAATAAAGCTGATTCAGATTTGACAATCTCCGCCCATCTGGCTGTTTAAACAGGGTAAAACAAAAGCTACAGGAAAAAAAACAAGAAAAAGCATTTGCAAATATGACCCAGTTCTGCTCTGCACCTGTAGTTTCACAGTCTTTCCTGTAATACATTCCCACCAGTGATCTATATCGTACAGCATTTTCAGTCTGCTGATGCACCACTGCTAGCACATGTTCAGCATAGTTAGAGCTGCCCTTAGTAAAGGTGGAGCTGCAACTGCTCCTAGTCAATAAGCAGTGACTTGAAAACATGATAAACTCACCAGATATCAAGCCCTGGTCTCCATCGCAGGTTTCACATCAGCATCCCGATCAGCTGGCGGTCAGACAGTCAGAGCTGAGGCAGGCGACTAGCACTGGGCTCACAGGAAAACACCACCTAGAGGACAGCAGACATGTTCAGTTGTTATGTTAGAATTAAGACATGTTACAGCTGACAGCGAGCTAGCTAGCTTCACTTAAAAAAAAAAAAAAAACCCGCCAAAGGAAGGCTGGCTTTAACACAGTTGTTTATCATCTACTCCTCGACAGTATTCAAGTGAAAGAGGCAACATTCCTCAACACACGAGAGAAGCAGTCATACATTCATAATCTCATTGACTGAGCTTGCTCCTTTTTCCACTTGGCAGCTTCGGGTGCGATATGAGTGCTGATCTGATTATGAAACAACAGGAAAGAAGCATAAGCAGCGAGAGAGGCACCAGAAAAACAGAGTTGGAGATACCATGACTATGAATGTGTGTCCTGTCATTAATATTTCACTGCATCATTGTAGCTAAAGGAGAACAGAGTGTAAAGGGGAGCATAATGAAAAATTAATCATATTTTGACACAGCTTTGGAATTTATCTGTGCAAAACAAAGAGTGGGCAAGTCCTCCACTTGTGATGAGATTTTGTTGTGGAGAAAATAAGGTGATTAATGCTTCCAAATAATTACTGCACGCAGTGACATAAGGTTTTTGCCATTATATATGTACGCATATCTAATGAGGATGGATGAGGTTTTGCAAGTCACTTATAGGTGCAGTGTGCAGGATTTAGTGGCATCTAGTGGTGAGGTTGCAACAAACTGAATACTGTCCCCCCTTCCAAGCGTGTAAGTGGACCTACGGTGGCTGCAAAACTCCCCAACAATGTGAAAGACCCCCTCTCTAAAACCACTGTTTAGTTTGTTCATTTTGGGCTACTGTACAAACATGGCAGGCTTTGGCTTTTCAGGTGATTATACACTAATTAAAACATACTTATGAATATTAAATTTAATTTCTGCCAAGTCTGATCCGCTAGGCACTGAATTCTACACACTGCACCTTTAAGAGACTATTTTTACTGCGACATGTTTCTTTCACTCTTGTGTTTTCTCAAAGGTGACTGCCAAGGTCATAGGCCCTCAGTTTCTCACTTGTCCCTAAAATTCAAAACAAGCTACATGACATGTCACAGCTCTGCCTGCAGTGCAGCTGCACGCAATCCAAGAGAGATTACCATATCGCTCGCATTTGTCTGCAGAGAGCCTTCATGCATTAAAAAACATAATTCTCCACTCAGGTTCTTCCAGCGCTACTGTACTATCCATTTGTATTCAGAGAAGGACTTCAGGCTTGTCACCTTCAGCTATCCCTCCAGCCAATGAAGTATTTATGACGCAAGCTTTTACTTTTTGATACGTCACTTCAATCCTCTTCAGTTCATCTTGGGCTGAAGTCAGTGCTGTCATGTCAGAGTATTTGGAATGAAAGGGAGAAACAACATAAGAATGTAGGTGTCACAAATTTCATGATGTATCATTTCACAGTCTATAATGCCATGCATGTTAACTGCTTCTACTTGTGCTGCAATGTGATACTGAGCAACCACTGCGAGGTGCATAAAGTTGTAAAAGTCCTTCACCCGTCCACAATGGCCTAACAACAGCTTTTTCAGTTTTATCTTCGTTTCCAAGCATCAAATCATCACCTGGCCCAGTGTGATAAGTCTGGTGTCAGCTCAGGACAAGCCGGTCTCACTTAATCTCCAACATGGCTCCTTCAAACACTTGCCTGCTCCATTTTCTCCTCTCGCAGCCACAAGATTTTACCTCTCTCTTTCTCTTTCTTTCTCTCCCCAGGTCTTTATAAGAAGTGAAAAGATGGAAAAGAAATTCCTCAGTGCCAGGCAACTTTGGACAAAGGACATACTCCATCAAGTTATTATCCATCACTGCGATTACCTTCCTATCTGGGCAAGACAAAGACAGTTGTCATTGTACTGTGGTGCCAGCTTTGTTACTTAGAATACTCAGGTATGACAACAGGGGAGACCAGGCCTTCCCTTTTTTACCTCGCCGCGGCTTTACTCTGACTTGATGTGTGTGGCATAAAGAAAATGAAAGGCCAGCAGGGTTACAGGAATGATTTACTGACATTCATTTTTCAAGCTCTTTCATAAAAGAACAACCATAACCTTAAAACTCACCTTCATGATCCCACATACTGTCTTGAAAGATGAGCAACACGAGCATGATAACTATTTTATGTGCTTAGAAATATAGCTTGATTGGAAATAGAGATGTACCAACACTGGAAGCATTATCTGCCCATATATAACAATCAGAAAATAAAAAAGCAGGAGGGTATTATTATATTAGAATGTAAAAAAGATATATCTGAAGCAAGCTTTCTTCTAAATTATGATTCTCTTGGCGATGTTCTAGGAAAACTTTGCCAAGAGCAAGTATCAGGAAAAGCGGATAAAAGCTACATTGATTTATTTAAAGATTGGTATATAATAGAATTGTCTTTTTTATTCTCTTTTTTTAAACCAAGAACATAAGATTATAAATTACATATTTAGAAGACAATGTCAGAATTATCTTTCTACTGGCCTAAGGAGAAGAGGGATTTTTGTCTTCTTAGATATCAGCTCTGCAAAAGAAAGCTCTGCAAAAACCTTTGTGCATCTCATTACATCAGATGCTGGCCATCAAGGGAGACAAAAACAAGCCTCGGAGCTTCAATCAATTATAGATTTGAGTGAATGCATTTATATTGGAGAGAGCCTGCCTTCTTTTTGCTCTATTCCCCAGTATCAACACAGTAATGGCAATCCCTGAGCTTACGGCCAGGTAAGCAAGGACCTACAAGGAGGTTTTTGTGTATGAATTACAGACTTTAATTATTTTCAAATTGTCCGACAGGAGTAAAAGTTTTGGTTAAAATGAAATTTTTCAGCAAGTAGCTCCTTTCTCTAACTGCAGTGATCACAGAGCCTGAGATGAAGACAAGCAATAAAGCAGCTGCAGCTGTAACACACTTATTAAAGGACATTCTCAATGTCATCATGACTCAGCAGTGGACAGATAGAGCCACTCACTCAGGAAATAGTGATGCTGTTAGGGGGTCTAGAGTAGCCTGATAGCTGTCATAACTGTGAGGTCAAACTCATTCTCGGCAGATCCATGAAACTGTATGCCATCAGACCATTCCTCTTTTCCCCTGGCTTTACAGTCATTTACTCTTCATGTCAGCACTTTGATTAATGACTTGATTCACACACAGGATCATATACGCTATATGGCAAGGTATCAATCATAATACTGGATGTATTCATAGATTTCAGCAGCTGTGTTGCCACAGTCAAATCCTAATTACATCTAACTAATAGGGTGGCATGAACCGAAACTGTGAACATACTGAAGATATGTCTAATGTGCTTAAGCACATCATATATAAATATATATATGTAGCTTATTAACTGGTTGTAGTATTTTCAGACTCAACTGGGGTCAAAAGTGAGGTGATTATTAAGATTATTAAGGACAAGCAGCTGTTTTTGTCTGAGCTGTTTCCGCTAATCTAAAACACCATCAGACGCTAATGAACGCCTCTATCCCACTGGCCCGAGCTCTTTACTTGAAATGAGACAAAACAGTTTCAAGGAGAATTGCTTGTAGGAGCAGTTTGATTGAATAATTAGCTTTTTATTAGCTTCTACAAACCTTTGGCATTAAAGGTCAAGAAAAGATTAATGGTGTGTGTGTGTGTGCGCGAGCATGTGTGTGTGTGTGTGTGTGTGAAACCCAGCTAATCAATACTCATGAATCCTGCTAGAGGGCAAGGCTACCAGGAGCAGGCCTAGAACTGATGGAGCAGGTTGGGACCACAAAAAACCCCATTCTCAGTGATAATTAAACCTGGTTGTATTATGGTTAGACTCTATCAGACAAAGGCTGCTGGATCACATGTAGAGGTCCTCTGTAATGCATCAGCTGAAGGCAATTTCATCCAATCACACCAACATGAGTTAAGTTACAAGTCTGAACAAGCAATTAGATTTTACTCCCGATACGATCAGATCCTGAAAACCATAGAAGAGGTGTGTTTGCATTGTGACTGGAATTTCTTCAAATACAATGCAACCAGGGCTGCAACTAAGGATAATTTTCATTATTGATTTATTTGCCAATTATATTCTCAATTATTCTATTAATGTTTTGATCAATAAAATGTCAGAGTCACGTTGCAGCCATGTCTTCAAATTACTTTGTCCGACCAACAGTGGACAAAGTCAGCAATCTGAAGATGGGTCTAAGGAGAGAGGAGGTTGTATTGCTGTACAGATTGTAAAGCCCCCTGAGGCACATTTGTGATTTTGGGCTGTACAAAGAAAAATTGACTTGACTTGACTTGAACAGTTAAAATCTGAAGAAAAAAAAAATTCAATATACAAGGATGTGGGTGACATTTTACTTTTGCTTTATGAATTTTTCATATTCAAAAGAAAATATCAATCATTCATTTCCCAGTTACGGATGCTTCACAGGACGAGTTATAGTTGTTGACCAGCACATTTATATATGCTACTATAGTATAGTGTGTTATAAATTGTTTATTATATTATTATTATTTATACACTGCTTATGAATGCTAAATTTAGGGGAGCGATAAAGGGTTACCAAACAGGGTAAACAGCAGCAAATGCTCACATTTAAGAAGCTGCAGCCACGAAATGTTTTGTAGTTTTTGCTTGACAAAGTATTTAAACAATTAATTGATTAACAAATTAGTTGCATATACATTTTCTATCAACTAATCCAATAACTGACTAATCTGTTCAGCTCTGATTTCAACTGAAAACAAGTAATAACAGAACATTACCAACCGAGATGAAAACTACAGCCACACGAGACATAAAACTGTGATATTTAGGCCACATACAGAGTAAAGAGATCTCATTATTTTGTTGTGAAATGAAAATGCTGCTCTGTGAAATGTCTTTGAGATAATTTTGGCTCCGGCTACATTAGAATACTTTGGGGAAGGATTGGACATGTTTTAGAGATATGATCAGCCAAAATCTTGTAAAACCTCACAGTAAGTCAAAGCTTACTAAACATCAAACATCCTGATATGGTATTAATCCAAAGCAACTGGCAAGTGATGAATCATTAAATCTTAAGATTGCAGTAAGCCGATATAAATAATAAAGCTGCTTACCTTTGAGCGTATTTACATTTTTATACATCATCAAGAATAAGTGCAATAATTATTATTTTTGCTCCTTTAAGAGACTATTTATTAATATTACTATTATTAAATCTTAAATTGTACCCTATAGTTAAGAAGGTATGTTCCTTTTTGACCTTAGAAAAAGCAGTTTGACAAAATCCCAAGTTACATCTTTTACTAGAGCTTTCAACTATATCACAGTCTTCATCAGCGAATTGCATTTGCTCAGTCGTCATGGAGATGGATCCGTCAACATGCGAGCTCAGTAACTGTTCTAATTTCATCCACAACACCTTTAGGGCTTTTCATCCTTGCTGGCCTACAGTTAGCTCCACCTGCTGATGTGGTTGAAAGCTCCAGAAAAAGCTTGTCAGGAGACGTGACAGTTTTTACTCCCCATATGCCATAGGTAACGTTCCTATCGCCACCCTCGCTGTGTTGATGATGAATCAGTGTCTCGATGTTTAAGATCCAAAGAAAGAGAACAAATTGCTCACTAGGATTAGATTTCACATTTCCCTAATTCCTGGAGGATGGTTTTGCAATGTGGTTCCACCAATTATGTGCGTAATCCTTCCACAGGCGGGTCTATAAATCTTAAGAACACACCGTGTACGGGGTTTGGCACCGTCATCAGACTGCACGCTGCAGTTTATTGAAATTTTAGAGGATATGACATGTTTATGTCACATCAACACGACAAAAATATTATGAGGACTTAAGCTGCTGAACAGTAGAATGACAAGAGTCTACATGTACTATACATGTGAGCAGACACAGGGACAAGAGATTAATATGAATGATATAAAGGACTCCTACTGCTTAAGCAGCTATTATTAAGACTTAAAACGACAAATAATCTCAAGATTTTTAAATTATTTTTACTCGGATGAATATTCATATCTAACAAGAATGCGCAACAGCTCGTGATGAAGGATGATACAAATTTAGATCGAACATTTTAGATTATTTTAACAACAGTGGCGGTATTGCTATCTGCACGTCTCATATTATTAGCATGCAGCGGCGTTTCAGTAATAGTGACACTTTGATCATTTTGTGCAGCCATAATAAGAAAAGACAGGTCTGATATACTAAATGAAGGCTTTACAACTACCTCCCCTTGCCCCACTGCGCTTCAACCTGAGAATGCAAATCAGCTTCATGAAAACCAAGTGATTTCATGGTTCACTGATACATAAGCATATGGTCTGCAGTCTACAGGGAAATGTATTAAAGGGGAGGGGGCACAAATATGAATCTTACCTTAATCCCTAACTGTTAATTTTGTTCACATTTAGTGCATTTGTACACCTATGCTGCAGCACCACATTTGCTGCATTATACTCTTTGGGATCATTTAAAAACTCGGGGGAATTCGAGCAAGTTTTATTATGCCATCAGTATTTACAGTACATGGTAAAGACATGGTCCTCTGTTCACAAATTCAAGCATGAAGATTACAAGGGCTTAGTACGGCAAGTATTAGCATACCCTGTTACATACAAGCCTTTAAGCAGGGTTATAAGAGAGTATTGGAGCTGCCGTTAGCTGGTTGAAATTGTGCACAATTAATTGAATAGTTGAAAAAAAAAACCGCAATATCGTATTGGTACCTTTGCTGCATAATCCCCTCATAGAGATCAATGATTATGAGGGACTCTGAGTCAACAGATTTGAAGACTGAGGAGAGAAAAACACTTTTATTATTTTTACTGTCCCCTCTCCTCCAATAAAGTGGGAGGGCAAAACCATTTTACTGAGCCACAAGCACGAGTGTAATTTGCTAAATGAATGTGACAACTTGTCTATAAACAAGAGCTGGGACTAACTATGAATCATACAGGCTAGCCAGATATTTCTCCTTATTTACCATCTGCAAATAATGTCAGAGTTGTGCCGTGCCCTGCCAGAGCTGTCACTTTGACAGGTTGTGGGGTGTTGCTGCAGCAGTCACCAACAAAACAGGTTAAAAAACAAGTGTTCTTTATTTCCTACCCCTCATGAAAAAATCCAAATTCTCTCCAAGCTGGTAAATACTCAGGCTTCTGTAATTTGTGTTTCGGTCTTGAAATGATTATCAACTGTAAAATGATTTGTCTGTCAAGACAAGAGTCAGGATGAACAGACCAAACAGGAGAGGAGAGGTTTGATAAGATTGTTTCCAATATGTCAAAGGAGGAATAGAGGGAGCTTATCTGATTTCCTCAGCTGGCTCTCATTTCACTAGTGCTGAATCACAAAAATTCATTTATTTCTTTCGTCTTATTGCCTTTCTTGTAACAAAAATCTAATTAACTAAGCACCAGCATAAGAATAGGGTGTAGGCCCAATCACATTCAGCGTGCAGGTTGAGTTGTGCTTCTCCAAACCATTTCATTTTACCTCTATATTGTCATTTGGTGGCATTCACAGTAGTCATATAGTGATGAATCGTTTCATACTGACATAATAATCATTAGTTATGACTTGAGATCTTCCTGCCTGCCTTTGTTTCTGTCTTGTTTGTTACCTGTTTCATCCAGCAAAAGAGGACGCCTAGGCCTTGACTTACCGACAGTATATACTGAGGGTGGCCTTTTTTGTCAGAAGGATTCATATAGGAGCTTGCAGCATGAGAGATAACTTTGTGTGTGTTATTCAATACAAATTCTATTTTTAGCCCCGCTAGCAGCATGGCAATGTCAGCCCATCCATTCGGTCCCTTTGGACATATGTGAACAGCTATTACATGGTTTTCCAAGAAATCCTCCCAGAGAATGAATCCTAATGACTTTGGTAATCGTCTGACTTTTCCTCTAGCGTCACCATGAGGTTGACATTTGTAGTTTTGAGTGAAATGTCTTAACTATCAGATGGATTGCCATTCAGTTTTGCACACACAATGCGTTCCCCTTTAGGATTATTGTACTCAGTTTGATGACCCCTTATCTTTTCATCTATAGTTCCATCATCAGGTCAAAATTACTTGCAAAAAGATTGACAGTCCCATTTAGCCTCTGGGGTCGCACTTTATTTTAAGGTACACTAATAAGACATAATAAGCCGTACTTTGTATCAAATTAGACAAAAACTGGAAATAATATGTTCTTTGTTAGACAGTAAACAAACACAGTTATACCCTAATTAGACACCTAAATGATGCTGTACTGGTCGGATAGTGACATGGCATTAAATGATCTAATGTCTTAACTGGTGTGGGAATAGAGCCTCAAGGAAGCGTGTATTAGGCTATGTATTACTACCTACAAACTCCATGGGTCTCCAGAGAAACATCCAGGCTACGTGTGAAGTAGCGACCAGATGTGACCCGATGTGGTTTGACTTTAGTTTACGGTACAGTTTTCTTCTAATGAGCAACAAACGACCCTGCAAGAAAGTGAAATTATGTTTAATAAAGACCAAATAAATGTATTGTCCTCTGAGCTCTCAGTGTTTTGTCTGACTATTATACAGGCTATGCCCAATATAATATGGCATTAAATTTGTCTAATTACAGCCTGTGTTGTCTGATTAGGCTATCATAGGCCCATGTTGGTAGCATTAAGTGTGGTGTCTAATTACAGCATAGTTTGGTGGTAAAGGTAGAATAGCGTCTAATAGTAGCATATTTTGGATCTGATAAGGCATTGTATTTAATTTCTAATTAGACTATGATCTTGTAAAATGGTGTCTAATAGTGTATTAGGATCTCCTATTTGGTTTCTAATTAAAGTATAGTTTAGTATAATAGTGTCTAAGTATAGTACCATATTAGTCCAAATATAAGACAGGGTTTTTTTTCCTGGAAATACATCTGAAAAAAGTGGGGTTGTCTTATATTCAAGGTCTAGACTTTTAAATGTCAATATACATTCACAACAGATGGTGCCAAAAATCTGTAAAATGAGTGCTTCCCTCCTGACTGAAGTGAGCCACCGTCCCTCACAACTGGCCTACAGTGCCAGGGGGCCTGAAAGATGGAGAGACACAGTGATCGTCTTAAACAAAGTGGTTCAAAAGTAGGCCAAGTTAACCAACAGCTGAGTAACAGTAACGTAATGAGGGGGGGGCCCCGCCCGCGGTGAAACAGAGGAGAGGAGAGAGACTCAGCGCGACCATAACTGACAGCAAAACGCAGTAGAGAGCCACACACTGTGCTGAAATGAAATGAGTGCACATAAATTAGGTAAATAACATAAAAAAAACATAGTCTCTACTGCGTTTTGCTGTCATTTATGGTCACACTGACTCTCTCCTCTCCTCTGTATCTGCGGGCGGGGCCGAGTGTGTGAGTGTGTGAGCAGAGACAGTGAACCAGGTGAAGTACTTGAGTTGACGACAACTACACTCGTTATGTTACTTTAAGTGCAATAAAACTTTTGCGAGTAAAAAACAAATAAGAGTAATTCAATCCAAGTTGTAAGTCTTTTTCCAAAAATGAGTCTTGAAAAAAAGGGGGGGGGGGGGGGGTCATCTTATATTCGGGTCAATACACTCTATTTTGGGTCTAATACAATGTTACATGCAGTTTCTAATTACAGCATAATTTAGGTGTATGGTGTCTAGGGTATAACTATGTTTGTTTACTGTCTAATAAAGAACATATTAGATCTAGTTTTTGTCTAATTTGAATCAAAGTACGGCTTGTTACGTCTTATTAGTGTACCGTAAAATAAAGTGCGACCACCTCTGGTGTATTTTGTGTTTAGTGCTAATTAGCAAGTATTAGCATGCTAAACTAAGCTAGTGAACAAGGCAAACATTATATCTTCTAAATATCAGCATGTTAACATTGTTGTGAGCATGTTAGCATGCTGACATTAGCATTTAGCTCAAAGCACTGCTGTACCAAAGTACAGCCTCACAGAGATGCTAGCAAAGCTTAGTCTTATTAAATAAAACAACGCAAAGTAACATTGTGGATTAAAGTGAGAATATATCTACAGCTAATGCTAATATTATGTCTTTACTTTAGTTACCCCCTTCCCCTTTTTGTGACAGACAGGCACAATGTTTCTCTTGTGTGTTTGTCAGTGAGATATCTCAGTGTTCATACCTGAAGGTTGATTCAGATTTGGATCTCACTACATACTGTAGGGCAGCTTTTCTCAAAGCGTGTGGCACAACCCACAGAGAAAGCACCGGGGGGGTGGGGGGGGGGTGGGATGTAGTGCGGAACTAATGTTTTGACGTTGAAATCTTTTTCACGGCATAACAATAAACAAACTGTGCTTCCACATTAGCAAGGGTGTTCATTCAGACAGAGAGTCTATAGGTTTACAGAATGGAGACAAACAAGACAAAGTGCTTAGCTGGTAATGGTAATCAATCAAAAACCAAGTCAAGAAAATATGACGAAGCCTATGTTGCTCTTGGGTTCACAGTGAATGTGGTGGGAGATGAGGAGAGACCAGCGTGTATTTTAAGTCTCTGGTAGCTGACAGTATGAGACCCAATAGATGAAGACACTTAGAGACATTACACCCCAGTCACGTCAATAAGCCACTCGAGTTCTTTCAGAGAAAACTTGGTGAATACTGTCAGCAGGAACATTGCTTTGTAAAAGCTGCATCAGTGATCAGGCATCATACAAAGTCGCATGCAGAATTGCCCAGTGCAAGAAACCACACGACAGTAGAGGAGCTCATACTCCCTGCAGCTTTAGGTATGATGTCAACTATGCTTGATGAGACAAGTGCTGCAAAATTGAAGGCTTTCCCTCTGTCCAGTGACACAGTTGCAAGGCTCATATGCGACATCTCAAATGACCCTGAAGAACAACTCACCGAAAAACTGAAAGAGAAACTTTTCCCTTACAAGTGGACGAGGCTACTGACAGCAATGACTACTGCTTGTTTATTGCTTATGTTCGCTTTGTCACGTCAGAGTCACTGTGTGAGGATTTGCTGTTTTGCAAGTACATCCCAAGTAGAGTAACAGCTGATGAGCTATTTTGGTTTCATGACTGTTACCTGACAGAACAAAGGCTGAAATGGGAGAACTGTGTGGGGGCGTTTGCATGGATGATGCACAGACAAAGGCAGGGAAAAGGAAGGGATTGCACTAATCAAGAAGGTCTGGCCAAATGTGCAATGGACGCACTGTGTCATACACAGAAGCGCTAGCGTCGAGGCAGATAAACTAAACAAGGTCGTGACCGATGTTGTTGGCGTGGTCAATTTCATCAAAACAAAGACCCCTGAAAGCGTGGCTGTTCTCCACACTTTGTGAGGAGATGGGAGCTGAACATTCAGCTGTGTTGTTTCACAGCGAGGCTAGGTGGGTTTTGTCAGGTAAAGTGTCACTGAAAATCTTTGAGCTCAGAGAGGAAATTCGGGTGTTTTTAGAGGAGGTGCATGAAGTTGCAAGCAAGTTTAGCGATGAACTATTTTTGACGGATAGCGATATATTTGGAAAGCTGAATGAATTAAATCTTCAGCTTCAAGGCAGAGACAAGCACCTTCCTCACGTGGCAGAGAAGATCAGAGCATTCACTCGAAAGCTCGAGATGCGAGGCAGGCGTCTTGATCAAGGAAATACTGACTCCTTTGAGAATCTGAGTGAATTTGCTGAAACCAGTGCTTATGGAGCCACCGCAGTGATTCCATGTCTTAAGGAGCACATCTCTTCCCTGAGAGGATTCTTCAAAAATACTTCCCAAACAACAGTGCTTAGTATTAACTGGGTGAGAGATCCATTCAATGTAGCAGCAGCACCTGCTGATTTCAGCTCAGCTGAAGAAGACCAGTTCATCGAGATGACATCTGACTCCACCCTGAGGCTGAGCTTTACAGCTCAGACACTCAGAGTAAATTCTGGCTTGGTGCAGAGAGGGAGCATCCAGTCATAGGGCAGAGGGCTGTGGGCATTCTGCTTCCCTTCACCACATCCTATCTCTGTGAGATGGGCTTTTCTGTTGTTGCCTCACTGAAAACAAAGTGCAGATCTAAGCTCAACATTGAACATGACTTGAGTGGCAGTATCAAGCCTGCAACCCCCCGTTTTGAAAAGATGCGCAGTGCAAAACAGGCTCATTGAAGCCACTAATGCAGTGTCAAGACTTGAGCCCATTTTGTCACCATTTTGTTAGGGCGGGGGTATGAAAACTTTTCTTCCTCCAAAGGCGGGTGTGTTTGAGAAGTTTGAGAACCACTGCTGTAGGGGGTTAGAATGATTTGCAATACTTCCTGTTAACTGTTAACTAGGTTAAAGTGGTTTGTTTCTCAGGGACGTTTTTAGGTAAATAAAATCCAGATTTTTCTCTCTTGTTCAGTACAAAAGTCTTTCAATAACTGACACAAAACTTCAGATATAAACTTGTTGGGAGGATCTACAAAGTCTCACAGTGTGTCTTGGAAGTGAAAAACCCCACAGCCCCTTTAAACAAATAGCTACCAAGCACCCCCAGGCTCAACACGTCAACTTTTAATCACATCTGAAGCCATGTACTTGAAAGTGAAATACCCATAACACCTCACTGCCCTGCGTGGTCTTGAACTACACAATCAAAGGGAGCATTCGTGCCTTACCAAGTTTAACTGGGGGACAACTCTCATGTACTTCATGGTAATTTTAAATTCTGTTTCACCCCGGTATTTTTCCTCAGAAAAACAGCAGGCTGAAGGATCTTTAAACAAGACTAAGATTCTACAGCCATGCTAGCAGCTCTGTGAGGCTGTACTTAGGTACAGCAGTGCTTTGAGCTAAATGCTAACGTCAGCACTCACAATGACAATGCTAACATGCTGATGCAAAGCAGGTATAATGTTTACCATGTTCACAATCATAGTTTAGCGTGTTATTTAAAAAAAAAAATTAGTTTATTTGTATGGGATGATACAAAAAACAACAACAACAACACTGTAACAAGTTAAAATAACATGAAACGGATATATTGCATATAAGATTTCTAGCCAAGGCTAATTTGCCACCCAGTGGTGCCATTTCATTTGTTTTTGATCCATTATTTTTAGTGCTTGTTTGTATAGTGATGTAAGCTGACATTTGATAATTAGCACAAAACACAAAGAACAGCTGAGGCTGATGGGAATGTGATCCCTTTTGCAGGTATTTGATCACAAAGCAAAGTATTAGCTAGATGAGTCAGGGTGTCACCGAAGATATTACAATTCATCCTGTGAGGAACATGAATGTCTGTAGCAAATTTCATGCTAATCCATCCAACATCTGTTGAGATATTCTACTCAAAACCACAAATTTGAACCTTGTTGTCCCAGAGAAAAAGTCAGAGGAATACCAAAGTCCATAGGATATATCCTCTGGGAACCATGAATGGCTGTAAAACAATTTTTGGCTGATTCACTGAGTAAATCTTGAGATTTTTCACAGGATGAGTGAAAACTGTGACCTGCTGGTGGCGGTACAGAAAGTCAGGGGATCGTCAATGTCATTAGGATTCATCCTGTGGGCATCATCTGCACTAAATTTCACAGAAATTCATCCAATAGATGTTGAGATATTTCACCAAAAAACAAATAGTCAAGCTCATTACGGTGCTACACTAGATGAAAAGTAAGGGGATCCCCCAACGTCAGTAGGATCCATCCTCTGGAGACCATGAATATGTGTACAAAACTTTGAGGCAATCCATCCAATAGTTGTTGAGATATTTCAGTCTGAACCAAAGTGGTGGACTGACTGACATTGATACTAGCATGGCTAAAAATGACTAATTCAATCTCTAGGTATTCATATAAATATAAATAGTTTTAAACATTTGCAAATCCAAGGTTTTTCTTATCTAAACTGTGATAAAGTAGTTATGGTGAGAATGAATGTTCTGTCAATAGAGTAATAAACTGAACGTTCAACATGCCTCGAACTACAATATTCCACAGGAAGTGTGCATATTTGGAAATGCATGAACTGAATATGAATTTCCAGCACCCCCTTCAACATGCTGCATAGTCCTGGAGCTACATTGGTTGCCCTGTTTTTCTTTTCTATTCACTTGGGCACATTTATCTCTGTATGTATTATTGATATACTTCGGAGATAATGTTACTAGGTTTTCAGGACCTATTCAGCTCAGATGGATGGCTGTTTTTTCAGGACTCTCAGTGACTCCTCTTGGTGTATTTGACAGTTGTAAACATATGTATACTGCTGGCATGACTGAGCTAGCCATCTATAATGGATATGGAGTCGTGTGGGGTGGCACAAGTCACCTCCAGTGAGTTACTGGGTCTCTATAAAATGTTAAACTTGGTCTCTCTAAATATGCTCTGCATTTCCATGAATAATATTCAGAGCTTAGAATAGGAAAATGTCAGTCGCTCTCTGCCAGGCCTTCAGAGATTGGATACAATGAGAAAACCTGTCTTTCTTAAATATATGCCACTTTAGAGCTCTTCTCCACCTTGGTGTGCGGCAGTCAGTCAGTATTTAATAACCTGGACTAAATCCTGTTTACTACCAAGTGCTAAACTTTAAGATGTGCAGTGCGCCATTGATTACAATAAAACGGTTTTAAGATATTTCCTACAAACTGTATATTTCTCAAAGGATTTGGAAAAAGCAGCCTTCCCAAGCTGGTACCTTGAATGAATGATAATATGCTGAGAAGTTTAAAGTTTTTGACGTTCCGCGGCACACAGACGGTTTTCCCTGGGCTCCCCTTGTTGCTGTTTGTGCTTGTGATTGCTCTGTTGAATCCTTTTTGATCTCAGTGAGGCAGTTGACACAGCAGACCAGGTCATCCTGCTTGAAAGCCTCGAAAAAGGGTTTATGTCACAGTTACTCCCCTTCAAACGGTTCAGGCCATAACTTGCTGATAGATCATTTTCTGTTGCTGGAGGTAGCGCATCATCTTATCCGCTGTATTTCATGTTTGATGTTTCCCATGGACGGAATTTAGCCCCCTCTTTGATTAAATACGCTTTATCAGGCCATTAAAAGCCTTTAATCGATATTTTAAAATGTCTTCAACACGGTTCTGACTGTAATTTCATTATTTAGAAGAAATGTTCGGTCAATACATAATGGAAGCCAATTCCAAATGTTCAATAATTTGATACTAGAAGAATAATCTATTAAACTACAATTGAAATGAGAGTGAATTGCCTCCATCCCCTGACTATGTCTTCTATTTTTTAAGCCACAATGAATTCCACTGCATTCAAATCCACACTCTCAGGCACACTTATGCATGGTAATAATATTGGATGATCCAACTCGATCACATCATTTGCAAACAGGATATCTATTTCCCCAGTGAACACCCACTAGTTCCAGCCTTTAAAATCCATTGATAACGTGTTTAAAAAGGTTTGCAATAAAAAGATGTTCATATCTATTCTGTAATGAAATTATTAGGGCTGAATCCTCTGTCAAATTATACCAGTAGATTCACCTTAATGATTTGCTTGCAGATATAAAGTGATATCTCCAAACTTTCTGCGAGTTAATGATAATGAAGCTAGGATTGCTGAATTCCACCCACTCAGCTCTATTAACCTGATTCAACAGAAGTCTGTAGCCTTTTGGGAAATTCTGTTCGGTCTGTGCATCAAAATCAGGTGGTTTTTCAATTTTTCAAGATCAAGATGTAAGAACTGTTCTGTCTAGCTTCCTCCAGTAAAAGTAGTGATAAAATGTTCTTTTCCAACCTTCAGAAAGTTTTTTTTTTCCCCCCCGTTTTTATTCCATCTTATTCCCATCACCACAACTCATGCCAGTTGAATATCCGCAGTCAGTCCAACTAGGAGCCAGGGTCATATTACCCCTAATTTGGTGATTTTATACCACATATTTCTCATTTTTGCAACTGATACTCATTTTTAACTATTCTCCCCAAGGCTCTTTATTTTTGTATGTGAAGAATTTAGGCCTGCACAATAATTAGTATCTAAGAAAATACTGTATTTTCAGATATAATCGTCCTCAGTGTCTTCTTGACCTTCTTATTGGACTTTATTTAAAATCTTTCCTTATTATTTTTTCCTTTCTTTATTGATGTGTAATGATTCTATTTATTACTGGTTAATATTATTGATTCTGTATTAAATATGTATGTGCTTTAGCTTGTGATTTAAAACAATGATAGTCATTATGTTCATATTAGACGATTCTGCAAGTCATTATTTACATCGAGCGCCAACGTATGTTAATTGGATGTAATGTGCCTTTTATGTAGAGAAGAACATTTAGTGCTCTCGACTTTCATGAGGGAGAGTGGAGTCGTTGTCCGACACTGACCTGCAATTGATGTTTGATGTTTTTTAACCATAAAAACTGTATTTTCTTAAACTTAACCAAGTGTTTGAGTTGCCTAACCATAACCTTATCTTAATGATAGTTCGTTTGCCATAACTAGATCTTTCTCTAACCTGCAATGCACAGATACTGTAGAAAAAAAATCAGTTTTAAAACATTGGCATTGAACATAATAAAGGGTTTTTGCAGAATAGTCCAAGTCAGCAGGGCTGTTCTGTTATCACCCTAGTTGTACGATTAATTGATGCTTTTTTTTCTTCTAATACAATTTGTATCACATTGCTGTTGTACAGATTAGTGATGCAACTAATACTGATTTTTATGATCAATTAATCTGAAGATTATGTTCTCAATTCATCTATTGATCTGTTGGTCTATAAAACGTCAGAAAAAATTGAAAAATGACAATCTTGATTTCCTGAAGCCTCAGCTGAAATATTCAAACAGCTTGTTTTGTTTGACCAACAGTCCAAAAACCAAAAGATATTCATGTACAACCAAGAAAACCCGCAAAGAATCTAATTAATTTATCATCAAAATTGTTGCTGGTTGACTGACTCATTGATTAATCAACATATTACGTCAGCTATAGTACAGATTGCTGAGAAAATTGCTCTATCCTTTGAATGACTTTGCCATGACTTGGTATTCAAACACTTGCTTGTATATTTATCCTCCAGAGACTGAATTCTATTACAAGTTTCCTTTAAACCTTTTACATACCTGTCCCTTCGGAAAGCTGCTATACAATGCCAGCATAGCAGAGAAGCTGCATTTGAGCACTATAGAGCAGTGTGCGACTGTGAGACAGAGGCCAGCGATTAGCCATGTCCACTGGGAAAAAGTCAGAAAGCTAATGCCTCGGAGTGATGATGAGTAAAATATGTGCACGGTACGGTGAACCATCTCGTGCACGTCCCCTGCTGTAATGGTATTCACTTGATTAATTGAAGTTAACGTGTTCGGTTCTTGAAGCTTAAACACTCAAGTTTGCTGTGCATATCTGATGAAAGGTCAGCGCACTCCAATTTATTTACTCCAAAAGGAGAGGACACTTGGGAACAAGCACAGACTGGGAATTAAATCAGTGAGTGCCACCCTGATGCTGAAACCTGGTTATTCTCTGTAAGCAGCCTGCTTCACGACGACATGCACATCTGAATATGGATAATGGTGCATGACTAATGAATGATCAATGATATGACAAAGAAACTCCAATCATAACATGGTGACAAGATTTGTTGACAAATATTTAGTTAGGAAAGAGGATGTCGATCAATATTAAAAGTCGATGTAATGGAAATGTCAGTATAATTTAAATATGTGTTTCTATTTTAACCCTCTGAAGTCAATGTTAATTTCAAATTTGACTTTTTATACATTCATTTTTCTCTGTTTAGCACCTAAAAAACTGTCTTTACCCCACATGCATGGTATCCTTTTTTCAGCACAAACTCAGCTTTAAGCCTAACTTATCATTTTGTCAATTTAACAAAGTATAAACCTACCAAGAACCCAATATAAATATATAGATATATAATACACATCTTTTGTGATAATGACTAAAATTAGTATTATAGGAAGATTGTGAAAAATATTGTTTCACTACAGCAAAAATGTAAGAAATAAAACTATAATACAGTCTATTTACATGTAAAGTGACTCATTTTGTGCCTTTTTCATTGAAAGTACATGTACAGTATGCCACTGTAAATCGCTGAATATATTAATACTTCACAAAAAAAGTTTTATGGTCTACAAAACATAAATGAGATGATGTGTGAAAGCCCCACATTAGCACTTTCAACTGGTTTTCTCACATTGTCACTACACAATATATAAATTAAGTTATATTACTCTGAATAAAACATGCCCAGTGTATGCAAAACCCAGTATATGGCTGGAGCGTGTATGGTCAATGTGTGAAATTGTGGCCAGTTTGTTACAGGAATAGTCAGCGGTGCCTATAATGTGAATTCCTAGATATTAATCTGCAGTTTTCTGTAGTGGTCCCAGTAATATTTGCTGGTAAAGTGTACTGAAGTAGCATCACATGACATGGTTAAGCTACGTTTGAGTAAAAAAACAACAACAAAAAAGGTTATAAATGCAGTTGCAAGAACAATACTTTCCACTCATATCTTAGGATGTTTGATTTGAAAGAGAACTTATTTTAATTCTAATTATAACTATTCTAATTATCTGTTAACTCTCCCTGCTCTTTCATCTGTTTCACTCTGTGGATGTCTCTCGATTTTCACTCTGCATTGAGTGTTTTGTCAGAGTTATGGTTATTTGGGGTGCTTTAACTGTGCGCTCTCTGTCATGCCTCTATGTGCCTTTTTTCTTTTTTTCTTTCCTGGTTGATGATCATGGAGGCTGTGGTGGAAATTGTAAATGAAAGTTTTGACAGCATTTTGGCTGCAAATTCAGGAAGCTTATCTCCACCTGGTTACCGCAGTTACAGTCCAATCAAGCGCACCATCAGAGCAGCCGCCCCGCACTAAACTGATATAACAGCTACATGAGTCGCATGTTTTGCCTCCAAGACTCGTGTTTTAATGCTGCTGTTCATTGATTGTGATGTGAAAACGTCAGAGAAATAAAAAGATTGTGTCACAGTCGCTCTGCGTGGCGCTGCTGTTCTCCGCTTCCATCATCTCCTGCCAATTCATTTTGAAAGAGCAACAGCCAATGAGGAAACTCCAACACCCGGCTAACTTCATTACTCACTCACTCCCTCACAGGGCTGGTCTGTGGCCGGTCCAGGCAAAAAGAAGTTCTCATTTTGGATTCAGGAGAAAGAATTTAGGCAGTCAGACAGAATCAAAGTGTGCGAAAGTGATTAGAGGAGTTATTGATCCATTTATTTAGGCAACGTCTCTGTTAAAAGTGAGTGGACTTCACCTCAATTTGTGTCTGCAAGTCCCCTGATGACTGCATGCACTTAGAGAACGATTAAATTGACAACCAACATTAAAAAACTATTCCCCTGCCTGCAGTCTGCCTTTGAATGGTATATACACTTAGAGGCTGTAACTGTCAAGTGCAGAATATGTGAATGACTAAACGGCTTATATTGCAACACATTACGTTTATAGGGAGGAGGGCGATTTAGTTTTTGTTTCATTAGAGATATTATTCTTGAGTCTCTCCCTTACTGTATTGCTGTAATGTTGCAATGCTGATAAAACTGGTCAAATGTAAACGAAGAAAAGCGACATCTTGCATTTAATTACCTGCACTTAACATTTTCAAGCTTTGTAGCGCTGTAGAAGTTTAACATCCAAAACATACTCTCTGAAAATCTGCAGGGAGAGAATTTACTGTCGTGCGCCAATGTCATGAATGTACATCTGCAAAAAAGAAAAAACTGACCCAGCCCTCAAATAGTATAGACATGGAGACCTTAAAACCCAAAGAAATGCTTCACGGAGAGATGGTATTCAACCATCCTCCCTTTTCCTGGCAGTCAGTACAGCAAACCTCAAATCAACATGAATGAAGGAACAGCAGAATGAAAAGAAATGACATGCTGTGCTGTCTGGAGAGAGATGTCCTTCATGGGCTACAATACAGCAAATGGTGTTATTATCTATGACCACTGCATTCTGTTATTCCTCTCTCACCCTTTCCTTGTTGTGCCTGCATTGTGATGATGAAGGGAGCCATATTTCACCTTGTTATTTACATACAGCTATAATAACCCTCCGCATTCCTTCCCCTTCACATTTATTTTGATATTCTACAGTATTTACGATTAGGGGATTTGCGGCGCATACGCAACACAGGCGGAGGGTAATGAATAAATTAAGCATTAGAGTCAAGGCAGAGTCCTACTCAGAGGTCACATGTATTTTGCTGCCATTTTAAAACAGGCAGATCACTGAGGAATACAGCAGAAGAATACGTCCAGCCAGATGCAAGTGAGCGGCTGTAAATGGGCAGCCATCGGGGAGCACCTGAATAATTTATAGCTCCTCTTCTTGTGCTGCACAATCAGCGAAGGCTTATTTCAAACAAAGGGAACATGATGTCTGTTATGAATTTCTGTCATGCTTTGTCTCGCCCTGTC